>BLBF01000043.1:6183657-6263422 GCA_015471245.1 Laticauda colubrina
TCCATCCATCCATCCATCCATCCATCCATCCATCCATCCATCCATCCCATTTTCTAGTCACTTATCTGATACCAATCACAAGTACCTTCCAACTAAGAATTAAATCAATATTCATAATAAATCATAAAAATCATATGAATTTCTTGTTGGTTCACAATGTTTGCTTATCGAAGCAACTTACTCGGAATCAAGAACCTGGATAAGCAGCAAAACATTTCAAAGCAACAAGAAAAGAAATATTTAATAGATAAGCTGGAAAGATGCATATTTGCATATTTGAAATGACTAATAAAAGAAAGTGTTGAAATCAAGAAATCCCGTTGTTAAATAAAATAAATAAAAGAACAGAAATATACATCAGTAAAAGAGCATATATTCACCGTATAATATGTAATCAGCAGTATATTCTATGTAATGACCCAAACCCCAAACCTCCATTGGCCATCTTGCCTGTTTTGAACTCCTTGTGGGCAACCCCAGAAAGGAAGGAAAATATATCTCAAAGAATACAATCACATTGCATTATCATTGAAAAGTTTTACATTTTGCTGCAGAATAATAAATTCTACAACTTTACAGCCAGCATATTTTCAGAGCTTTAAGTGATGGAACAATATTCAATACCAAAATAGATATGACCAAAGCTTTTAAATCATTGGAATTTCATAGAAATGTAGGTGAAATTTGTTTTTCAAAGCCAAAAGTTTATAATATTCACCTTGACTTCATAACTTTTTACAGTGCAGCGAAGTCAAAATAATATTTTGGAAATATTAAGAATATAAAATATGTTCTTAAGCCCATGTCACACTGCACCAACGGATGGAAAGAGGATGTAAAATGGAGAGAAACACTTGCCATCCGTTGGTTAACACGATGCATCCATTCTGTATTCACTGCATACGTTTTTCATACTCTCTATCCATCCAGCATCCATCTACTGAGATTTTATCCGATCAAAAAGTTTTGAGCTGCACAAAACTTTTTGAGCGGATGAAGTATCCAACGCGATGCATACGGGGAACATCCGTTATACGTCCGTCGTCATGTTACGCGTCCACTATATCCGCTAGGCATCTGCTGCGCATCCGCGCAACTCAAATCCACTCCAGCGGAAAACGGACACAGGGAGGAAGCGAAACGGATGCGGAACGGACATGCAGCGTTAGTATGCACGTATGCAGTGAGTACAGAATGGATGCATCGTGTTAACCAAGGGCGAAACCTGATAGACACCGTGGATGTGCAGGGCCCCAACAGAGCTTCACATGAAGGGAAGAAGCAGCCCAACCTACTGAGACACTGAGACAACTCCCCAGCTGGAGCAGTGGAGTGGCAAGACAGGATGGTAGATGCTTAATGGATGCTTCCTTCAGCCTGTCTCATCACACTGATGAGATTGTGCCATGTATGTTGAGTGGGCCTACAATGAACAGGGCATTTAATAAAGAGTTGTGTTTATGTTGAAATGTGTTGATGAATGATTACATTGTTATTGATAATAAAGGGCCATAGGTGTAGCACCTGGGAGGGTGGACCATACAGTCCCACGATGCTTGCACTGGAGGCTTATCTATCCCACAGCTATTACCCATTCCACAGGTATCCCTGCCCATCCCACTGCTATCCTAGCCCATCCCACAGCTATTACCCATCCCACAGGTATCCCTGCCCATCCCACTGCTATCCTTACCCATCCTACAAGCATGCAAAGGCTTAAACCATTTCTAAAAGTTTCCACCAAGACTTTATTTACTAAAGGAACTGAACCAAGTGTGTGAAGCAAAGATAAACTTTATTAATAACAAACTGTAAAAGCAAAATGACCCAAGTAAAGTGTCCCAAGCAAAGATAAAGTCAACAGGTAGCAACCCAGTCTCTAGCACTCTTCTTTGTCACTCTGAGGCATGCCCAGTCTCAGGGGTGAAGGGTCCAGGTGCTGTGGAGGTGGCAGTGGCTGGAGTGCTGGTCTGAGGCACCATTGGGGTGCCTGGACCCGAGAGGACAACAGAGGATGGTGTGTGGAGGAAGCTCTCAGAGAGCTGGCTCAGTCCCGTGATGTTGAGAGCCCCTTCCTCCATGACATGGGGTGTCAGTCCCAAGACTGATGACAGATGTTCTGAGGCCGGGCTTGGTTGTGGGGTGGAGGAAGGAGGAGTGTAGTCGGGCTGTCTGGTCTGCAGGTGAGCGAGGTGAGGCGTCGGTGGCATCTGTGGCGTCGGTGGCACCTTTGGGATCGGTGGCCTCGGTGGCACCTGTGACAGGCGAGGAACCTGTGCCTGGACTGGGAAGGGCTGCCTGTGCTGCTGGAACTCCTGGTAGCCGTAGCCTTGGTAGGTGAGGGCCTGTGGAAAGCCCTGGAAGGGCTGTGATATCACCTGGGGTGGAGGAGCAGACCTGGACTGGGTCAGAGCAGGTTCAGCTGGGCCTGGAGGGTTGGTGCAGAAGACCTGTGATCCTCTCCTTGATCACCTGGTACTGGGATTCGGGCATTTCCATGAGGGTCTGGTTGACGTAGGTGAGGAAGGGCTTTCTTTAGAGGATGGTATGTCGGTGTGTACCAGCTGAGAGAGGAGATCTATGCTGCTTTTGATGGTGTCCCTGATCTCCAGCAGGACACTGGGGCTCTGTCCTTCCAGTCTGGCTTTTTGCCTGCTTTCTGTGGAGGTGGAGCTGGGGCTGGGGGTGGGTTGTTCTCTGGTGGCAGTGGCCTCTTCTTGCTCCAACTGCGTCAGGGGGTCCTCCACGTGCTCCGCCACGGGGAGTGCAGCTGTCGTGGGGGTCTCCATCGTGGGGCGCTCCACAGATACCTGCCTGGACACAGGAGCTGACTTTTGCCCAGAAGAGGACTGGCTCTCTGTGGGCTGCCTGAGAGTGAGGTAGACATAGGGGCTGCTCCTCAGTGGCGGATCTCACCCTCCAAGAAGCTGCACTTGGCCATCACGTAGGTCTCCCGGTCGGTGAGCTTGACCACGGCCTGGCCAGACTTCTTGAGGTGCAGCTTCCCGTACCAGGTGTGCATGTGATTCCAACACCCGAGGAGGACCTCCGAAGTGTAGCCCAGGCTCTCCGCCTTCTCTCTCCAAGCCGCCTGCTTCTGTTTGATGTCTCGATAGAGCTGTGTCCCTTCCGCCAGAGGTACTCGTTCTCCCTCAGCCATTCGAGCACCTCCTCTTCATATTCCTCTTCAATGGAGTACTGTCTCCTCTCCCTATCTCACGAATGCCTCTTCCTCCCTCTGGCAGGGCCTTCTGGACCCTCATCAGTAGGGCTTTGAGGTTCTAGGGGCTGGTCCACCACACCAGCAGCAGCAGCAGCAGCAACAGCAGGAGCACCAGCAGGACCAGCAGGAGCACGAGCACCAGCAGCACCAGGAGCAGCACTAGCAGAGTCAGCACGAGCAGAAGCACCAGCACCAGGAGCAGCACCAGCAGAAGCACCAGCACCAGGAGCAGTACCAGCAGAGTAAGCACCAGCAGAAGCACCAGCACCAGGAGCAGCACCAGCAGAGTAAGCACCAGAAGAAGCACCAGCAGAGTCAGCACCAGCAGAAGCCCCAGCAGAAGCAGAGTCAGCGCCAGGGGATGGGATGGTGGTCCTGTCCTTCTTGCCAGGGCTGGCAGGAGTAGGCACAGGCTTCCTCTTCTTCCCCATGGTTGTTGGCTGAAGATGTGTCTGGCGGCAGGTCTTTCCTCTGAATGGTGACCTGCTTGCAAGCTGCATCCTTTTATATCTACGGGGCTGACGCAATGCATCCTCTCCGCATGCGCAGTGAAAGCTTTGCATCCGCTAGGCGTCCGATCTGCATCCGCGTCATCCGCTACGCATCCGCTCTGCATCCGTCCCTTCCACTGAGCGTCCACTTTGCTGTGCTCCCCCGGAAGCCCTGCGGACGTGCCATCCGCTTCCATCCGCTAGGCTTCTGTTGAGCATCCGTTTAACATCCTCGCTACGTCCTCTCCCCGTCCGTTCCTTTCCATTGTTGTCCGCTCTGTTTATGCAAATTTGGGACACTTTTAAGAATGGATAACAACGGATGGAACATTTTCTCGTCCGCTGTGTCCTTTTACATACGTTTTGCATCCGTCGGCCGATGTGACCTAGCCTTTAAGTAAGATATTTTAAACGTTCCAGCTACTAATTATCTGAGATTTTCACAACCATTGCCTCATTTTAGAAATTATAAACCAAAGGCTAAGGAATTTTTTTTATATTTCAGTATACTTACGTGGGGCAAAGTTGAGTTCAAGTTAGCATGCACTGCTTCTAATTGGGCATTGTATAATAAAGCTTTTAAGTCTGCCCCAGTGAAATGCTCAGTTTTTGCTGCCAAATACTGAAAATCCACATCATGTTCCAAAGGGAGAGAATGACTCAGAGCTTTTAAAATTTCATATCGGGATACCTTTAGAAAATTATAAGAAACTTTGTTATTTAAAGAATGGATTCTTATCCTTAGAAACTCTTTGTCAACCAGGAAAGGGGACTCTGTTGAAATGAAGGTAGCACGAAGAAAGATACAGGAAATAAATGACCTATTCTGTAGAGTAAATACATTTCCATTATTTTTTCTCAACCGAAAGCTTACCTAGATCTAAATAAAGATGATTAATCTTTATCTTTAAAATTCTGACAAAATATAACATTCTCTATGATGACTATATCCCCAATGTCATTTACAGAAATAAAACATTTAGTGAAAGAAATTAAATATCATGTCTTTTTTTACAAACAAATATGCTACTGCAGCCTCTCAGTTTATGTCAATATTGTCCTGTGATACACTGTATTAAAGATGATAGGTAAGAATATTTGTACAGTATTGTTATTTTTAAACACACTATTGGATAAAAGAACACAACATGGCCTATTCTAAGCCTAATTCACCTGAAAAGATCAGGTATAGATCTGGAAATCAAAATGTTTCAAATATAATTAGTTTAATATTAAGAGTATGGTGTTGTGCCAGTGATAATTTAGGAATAATTTAAATGTGTTCAGAAGATCTTGGAGAAAATGGAAAATTTCAGTTAAAATATTTAATAGTATGGCTTAATTTTTGAGCACTATTTAAAACTATGAGTTTCTACAAAGGAAAGAAGCTGCTGCATAGGGTTATAATGACCTGTCAAGCTGCCTGCTTGATATCTGAGATGGTAATACTATCAGTAAACTTGGAGGTCATAATTATGTAATACCTGGTCTGACTTCATGCTTACAACAGGTTAAGAGAAGAACATACTTCACTGATTTCATGCAATACTAGTGATCATCAAGAAATACGTTTCATTCTGCCCTTTTATTTTACAGAAGAAAACAAGCTTTGCCTAATGTAACATCTGGTATTGTATTTTATTTCTTTACCTGATCAGGAGGCGGACAGTATAGACACTTATCCAATCGACCGGGTCTCAAAAGAGCAGGGTCAATCAAATCAGGACGACTAGTGGCTGCTAGTATATAAACTCCTAAAATCAAATTAAGAATATTTGTCACTAAAAATCTGCCAATCATCTTTCTGAAAGTATCAGACATGAGAATGTAATAATAACTGTTTGTTTTTTTACTTATTTTGATACTTTGCTTAATTATATATTTTAATTGTTATATTTGATTTCTGATATGCCATACTCTCACACTCTGCCTATTTTTGTGTGAAGTTTCATCATGGCTATTCCTCTGAAAGTTGATCAAACTAATCAGATTCTGATAAAAGTTTATTTCCCACCCAACAGTCATATCATTCAAATTAATGGTGGCTGGGATTTCTTTGAATCTATGTGTTAGGTTTCATCTCCCAATTCCCAAATTTAGTAGTAATAATTCCCAGTGACTATAGAATATTTAGAATTAGAATTATTTATTAGAATTAGAATTTTTTATTGGCCAAGTATGATTAGACACACAATGAATTTGTCTCTGGTGCATAAGCTCCCAGTGTACATTCAGCAATAGTGATAGATCTTATAAGGCTGAGGAATAGGGAGAGATTGGGTTTTTTAAACAATATAATACCATTCTATGCTTTTCTTCAATTCAGGGCAACTCTTGGAAATGGCAAAACCTTTTTTTTTTGTATAAAGTTGGTGTTTGTCTTGGGTCCTGAGTCATTAAATTCTACTTAATGCTGAAAAAAAAAAAAAGGAAATGGCAAACCTTGGCATAACACCAAGGAATTGGAGACTCTTTATTTTATTGTTTTAAAGTTATTAAATAAATCTATTTACTATATTTCTGTCTACAGTATATCTCAATGCAGCAAACCCCATGTCCAAGGTGGATGAATTTATCCCTGGCAGGCCTGGTTTCACTTTTCACGTTAAAAAATTAATCTCTCAGGAATCTCTTGGAATAACAATAGCCCACAAACCCACATTCCTACTCAGGTAGGAACTTACAAAGATCAAAGATAGAACACGGAAAGAAGACCAGAACTAACATAATATAATCAGTTGCAACAATTGTAAACCAGTTCTATGTTGGGCAGACAGGACGACAGTTAAAAACTAGAATTCAAGAACACTAGTTGGCTGTCAAGCGGCATGGCCCAAAATCCCTGATCGCCAGTCACACCATCAACAAACTACGGTTTGACTCAAAGGAAGCTGAAGTCATTGGCCACGTCAAAACCTGTCAAGCATGTGAGTATATTGAAGCCTGGCATTCTATCAACGGGTTCATCAACAAACACACTGACTTAAAGCCAGAATACGGACTAATAAGGAAGTGGACACACAAATCACTAATCAATGACAGAACTGACAGAGCTGAATTTCGTGCCTCACAGCAACCAGACAAAAATAACAAGACCAGAATCAATCTTGTGATTCAACTAGATTTGTGAATCAATCAGTTTTGTGATTCAACCTTTCACAAGACCAACCCAGGACCTATATAAACAAGGCACTTCACCCAAAGCCCCACTGAAAATGTTACTTAGCAGATAGACTAAACTTATGTATGAAAGCTGCACTTGTGTTATTTAAATGTCTATCATATGCACAATAAGGATGAAAATTCAATCTGAGTTGTCAATATTTGAACTGCTCCTCTGATTATGAGATTTATGCTCTTCCTTTATGACATTAAATTCTCAGAAGGTTGCAAAAATTTTATCAATAACCATGGCTTCTAGAAACCACCTAATGCACCTTCATTACCATTTCAGACTTTAACAATGTAATTTTATTGTTTTATTTACTATATTTGTTTTACTTTGTTTTTATGATTGATTTTGGACAATGCATACATACATACCTTTTAAGCCTTCTACACCATCTAATTGAGTCAGCAGTTGATTAACAACTCGGTCAGTTACACCAGTGTTATCGTGACCTCTTCGAGGAGCAAGAGAATCAAATTCATCAAAGAAAAGTATGCACGGCTTGGCTGCTTGAGCTCTGCAATATAAATACACTTCAGACTAAAGAAACAAAATATCAATTACCAAAAGTGAAAATGTGAAATTAGCAAAATCTGATACAGGCAGTCCTCGAATTATTACTGCAATTGCCCCCAGAATTTCCATTGCTATGCGAGACAATTATTAAGTGAGTTTTGCCCCATTTTACAATCTTTCTTAAGTGAAAGCATTAGGTTAAATTAGTAAAATGGTTGCAAAGTGAATTTGGTTCCCTATTGACTTTCTTATCACAAGGTCGTAAATAATGATCATATGATCCCATGATACTGCATTTATTATAAAAATATGCCAATTGCCAAATTTCTGAATTTTGTTTGTGTGACCATGGGGCTACTGCAGTGGAGTACTGCAGTAGTTGTGTTAAAAATAGCCATAAAGTCATTTTTTTTCAGTGGCATAACTTAGACCAACACTAAATAAATGGTTGTAAGGTCAAATATATTAGCTATATTTCATCTCTTTCATAAACCCTCTTGCCCTGTCTTTCTCACATTGCCTTTTAGCAAATTCAGTGTCTATTTTTTGCAGTGATCATAAAAATAGACTCTGGAAACAACACTATATTACTGGACCCAACCTGTTAAATACATCACGAACTGCCTGTTCACTTGCTCCAATGTATTTGCTGAGCAGTTCTGGCCCCTGCAAAAAACAAAATAGGAAATGTTCCAAAAACCAAGTTATATAGTACAAGTGAAAAACAATCGCACTAGTAAGTAATTTTAAAAATATAGTGATTTAAAATATTTCTAACACACTTTTAAATATATTGTTTTAAAATGTTTCTATCTCACTTTTCTGCTACAACATTCAAACTGTCAAGGATTCATATTTCTCAAAGATGATGAAAGAGGAATAGGCAAGAATAAGGATTCTTTTGAATCATAAATATAATAATACTTTTAAATTTTGAATTACTGGGATAAGTTAAAATTATTAAGAAAAACCAATACACAAAAGATAAATTATATAGAAACATTTTATAAAATTAAGCAATAAATCTATATTAAAATAGATGTTACTCTCAATATTCTGCTGAGTTTTGCTGGCATGATTACAGAAAATTGCCTGTACAATTCCCTTACATTGATTGACTGATGATATGGAGCATCACATCACTGTCAATTCCTAGCAACCACATGATATTGCAGATTGACAATATGTCCATAATTTTTTTCCAGCTATTTAAATGATATACCCATCGGCACACAATTAAGTCCATCCAGAATAGAATAGCAGAGTTGGAAAGAACCTTGGAGGTCTTCTAGCCCAACCCCCTGCCTATGCAGGAAACCCTACATCAGTTCAAATAAAGGTTTATGCAACATATTTTAAATTATCCAACATTTTTAAAAATCCAATTTGCTGCTGGTCATCCTCTTCTTTTTTGTTTCCTAGCATTAGAGCCTGTTCCAGAAAGCTAAATCTTTGCACGATTTTAAGATAGAATAATTTAAGCTTAGACATTTGTGTCTTTTGTGAGAATTTTGAGTTTATTTGTTCCTTGATCCATCGGTTTGTTTTCTTGGCTGTCCACTGAATCGTCCATTGTATTCTCCAACACCAAAGTTCAAAAGCATCAATACTCTTCCAATCCTTCTTCAAATCCAGTTTTCACTTCCATAAAGTGTCACAAAGCTTCCATAACTCTGATTTTTCTAAGCATGACACATCTCAGGATTTAAATTTCTTTCCCAAGGTCTTCATGGTTGCAGTGCCAGAGGTGATTGCCTGGATAGCTGAACTGGACATCTATTATGAGGCCGCTGCCATACTGCCACAGAAGTTTTATTTATAATTATGTGGGCGGTGTACATAGGTTTACTTCTCTTCTGTCATGTTTTCATCATACATTAAATAAAAAAATAAATAATGGTTGCTATAGCAACTGCTAGCCTGTAACCAATTTTTGATGCATGGTCCTTTCTTATTAATAGTTGATTCTAAAAGGGAGAAGCTATCCATCACATCGATATTTTGGTTGGCAATTTTAAGGCTAGTTCTACTTGTTGTCCTTAGTTTGATCTTCTTTATATTTAATTTCAGTTTCTTTTTTTCCCCACTGTGTATCTTGATATTACTCCAGCTCATTGTATAATTAGTCCTCAACTTAAGATAGCAGTTGGAAACAGAATTTTTATTCCAAAGCAACATAGTTGTAAAGCATGACTTCATCGCTTCGAGACAGTCTCAGCTGCTATTGTTAACTGAATCCCTCAGCTGTTAGGTAAGGCAACTTTTTTCCAGCTTCCTACAACTAAAGTCAGTGAGGAAACTAGCAGAAATTGAAAATGCCAGACAACAGGCATGTAAATGCATGCCTTCTAGGTTGGGGACAGAGTGAAGTGGTACATTGCATACCAAGCAGAAGGGTGTGAGTAGGTGTGCAAGATGAGCCATGTGGATTGGGGAGGGTGTGCGAAGGTCTGAGGGATGTGTGACTTGGAAGGGGCATGAGAGATAGACCATGATGTGTCCAGAGGGTATACAAGGATGTAAATGAGGCACTGCGTGGCTGAGAAATGAGTAGGGGATGTCTAGGAGTGTGTAAGAAGTGCCACAAAGGTTGTGGGGAGGAGTGTGTGAGTGGCACTGTGCAGGTTGGGGGCTGTGTGAAAGATGCTATGCAGATCAGGGAGGGTGTGAAAAAGTGCATGAGATGTGTCATATGGTTTGGGCTGGGGGAGTGTGCACAGATAGGCGAGACTTACCCCAACGATTTGTGATCTTCTCCACCCTTCCCTTTCCACTGACTTTTTGAGGAAGGTGGCAGGGAGAGTTACAAATGCCAATCACATAATTGTGGGTGCTTGGCAACCTGGCTTAAGTGCAAACAGATTACCAAACAGCTAAATTGTGGTAATGCAGAGGTGTCAAACTGACGGTCCACGGGTCACACCCACCCCAACTCAACGAAGGAAAAAAACATTGTAAAACATCATGTTCAACACCTGTGTGGCAATGTAACCAATGGGTTGCTAGGACAACTACAACTCTGAAGACCAGTTGTAATGACCATTCATTCAGCAACATCATAACTTTGAATGGTTGCTGACTGGATGGTTGTGGGTTGGGGATACCCCTGTCTTTGGCCATCAGGGGAGTATTGTCACAGTAGCACAGATCATTGATGTTTCTTCTTTTAATTTTAAAACCACAGCTATCTTCTTCCAATTGACCATCACTTAATATATATTCACATATAGGAGGAATGAATTAAGGAGAATGTATATAGCTTTGTTGCACTCCAACCTGGAACCAATCTTTCACCACAATTTATCTGTACAGGGATTTTCTGACCTGTACATAAGTCTCTCACAAAGGAGAATGCATGGTTCTGAGATGCCCATTTTTTCTGAATACATTCTACATCTTAATTCAAAATTTAAAGTAAAATAAAATAATAAAATGAAATAAATGCATTCTGTAACAATATCCATAACACCATCAAACATCCATATTTGCTTGTGCCTGGTCTTTGAGAAGGATTTTATTGGCAGACAAAAATGCAAAATCCACTCTGAATATCTAGCTGACTATGTGACAGACCATAATAAAAATAATAAATAAATAAATAAATAATAAATTACAAATAAAATAAAAACAGTCAAAAAAAATATTCAAAGTATTGATACAATGGATCATGGATCTTTTTTTGTCACCAATTTTCTATTTCTAGCTTGACATGATTGCAATAAAAGGCCTTTCTATAATCACTGTGTTAATGTACCTTAATTGCATACACAGATAGCAAAACAGATTCAAAAATGCAGATTTTTAGAAGGCTTCAGTTACCTGGCAAACATGATATGCATTTTATTTGGAAACCAATCAATTATACCTTAGCACTTTCAGGAATTACCTAAACATTCAATTTATTACCTTGATGCTGATAAAATTCATTCCACTTTCTTGGGCAACTACACATGCTAATAAAGTTTTTCCTGTTCCTGGAGCCCCATATAGTAAGATTCCTGTTCTTTGTCGGATGGGTAGATTAGCAAATAATTCTGGATACTGGAAATGGAACATATCAAAAATATTATCTGCTTTTAAAAGTATAAAAACTTTGCCTACCACTCATTTGATTAATTGTTGTGTTTCCGTGGTTGCTACAGTATTTCCTAATTATCAATAGAATTAGCATAATGATCTCCATAATAGCAATAGAAATAACACTTTGACTTATATAGTTTTATAGTGCTTTACAGCCCCCTCAAAATGGTTTACAGAGTCAGCTTATTACCCCCAACAATTTGGGTCCTCATTTTACCCACCTCAGGAGGATGGAAGGCTGAGTCAACCTTGAGTCTGGTGGGATTCAATCTGCCAAATTGCAGTAAGAATAAGTTGCAGTACTGCACTCTAACCACTGCACCACCAAGGCTCCTTAATAATAACAACAACAATAACAACTCTGGAAAAAATTAGCTTCTTTTAAACAACTAGGACTTGTTTAATTTTATTTCTTTCAAGTGTAATAAAAATGTTTCTGCTTTCTATTGATATTTTTTGCATTTACTTTAATGTGACTTACTGTATATTATAATTATTATGTGTATTATAATAATTATAATAAACATTAAGCCCAATAATTATCAATTGCTTTATACAACTAATATATACACATGCTCTTAAGAAGAGCTGTGTTTCTTAAGCTAAAACATTTCAGAAATCTGTAATTGCTCCCTGACAAAATAGAATGATAAAGGAATTGCCTTGGATCTCAAAAACTTAAAAATGGAAATACCTTTGCAGGTAACTGGATAGTATCTCTAAGTATTTGCTGCATTTCTTTAAGACCACCAATTTTATTCCAGCCCAAATTCTGAGGCTTATGCAGGTTAATGTTTCTCAAGGATATTGGGGTGAAACCTTGTATAACTTTTTGGAAATCTAAAGTTGATAGAACCAAATCTGTGAAAACAGAGGAGAACATGTATTACATTGGAATACTAAGCCACAACACACAAAGTATTTCTGAATATTTCATACAATGGAGTTTTTAATGATGGGTGAGTGGATGCCAACGCTTGTGCATAAAAGTTGTGTGGGTGGCAGACATGCACACATGCTGCTTACACACATGCAGATGTACAGAGAAGTGAGCTCCTGTTGCTTACACAAAACCATCCCCCCCCCCCCCCCGCCCACTGGTTTGCCAAGCCAGAAAAGTTGAGGATTACAATAAATTTGGACAGAATCATACTTGCTTCAATTGCACCTGAGCATGGACAGCCTTGACTGAGCTGTTGGCATTGGATAGGACTGTGAATGGGATATATCAATGCTGGGATTTTCCTTCAACAGCTCTTGCATTTGAGGCCATGTCAGAGCAAGGCCAATAGTTTCTTTTATTAGGGTTCAGACAATGCTATTTATTATTTTGGATGGTTAAGACTCTACAACAGTTAAGGATTCCTTCTTACCCTACAATTTACCTGCAAGGTGTAAACAACTAAAATTGTTACAAGCCACTACTCCAGCAGTTAGGGAAAATGATATCATAGTTCCATTTATGAAAGAATCCAATATCTTTGTATTTATGCCTCAATAAACATACAAATGCCATTTTACGTTATTTTAATTCTTGAACTTGCCAAGAAAACTGCAGGGACTTGTCCAGTCTCCAAAAATTATGCATGACTGAATAGAAGAAAAAAATATTGCCTTTTATTTTCTATATTTAATGGCTTTGTGTTACAAAATCCCTTGAATATTTTAAAGTGCATTTGAATAAAATCACTGATCACATTTACCTTCATTTTTACAAGTTCCCCTCCTAAGAATGCATGAATGGATGGCACGATCAATTAACACTGTAAAATCTCTAGCTACAAATCCTTGTGTTTCCTTTGCAATTTGATGGAGATCAAGATCACAGAATCTCTCTAAACTGAAGTCAAATTTGTTTTTTATTATGGATTCAAGGATTTCATATCTTTGCTCCTGGAAAAAAAACACAACAGCAATTTTAGCCAGGAAATTCTTGAAAGCTTCCATTTTACCTCTATGACAGCTACAAAAAAAAAAATGACATCAATTTTAAACAGAAGTAAAAGGACTAAATTTAGAAGCTGATAAAATGCAGCTCTAAACATTCCATATATCGTATTTCAAACTTCAAGCAAAATTAGTCAGAATAAGATTCTATGGTTTTAATTAACTTCTAAATGAAGCTGAATTGTGATTTTTACCTGAGTTGGAACTTGAATATGTTGAAAACACTGAAATAGATGAATTCCTTGAGTAGAAATGATGGAAGAATGTAGGGACTGCTCAGATAGACTTGTGGCAATATGTGCAACCAAACTGTGCATGGAAGTAACTTCCTTTATCATTTCTTTCAGAACTAGAATTTTTTAAAAAAGTTCAGCTTTTATGCATTCAAAGATTATATAACATACAATTTATGTGACAGTTAAATTTTATACAAGAACTTCTTAAAGTTCACTGTCTGTCCCATAAAAAGACCTCTGGCTTTGAAACTATGTATTCTGTTTATTTCCAATGGGCATTTGTCCTGTGTACCTACAACCCATACGGTATTTTAATTTTGCACTACAAAGAGATGCTGATATATTTTGTGCATTTATTATGTTGTCAAGAATAAATACAATGTATAGCATATCAATTATAGTAGCCCTCAACTTAGAACCATACATAATGGAGCCAATTGAATTGGATGCAAATCAGGACGGTCTTTAAACAAAGTACCCATGTCTTGCTCACCATCTTGGCATTCCCAGGTATGGTTGCTAAGCAACCATGTAGGTCAATAAATAGAGGGAAAGAGCTGCCTGTCAAAAGAGAAGGGAATTCCTACACTGGGCTGGAAAAACGAAGCTTGGATTCTAAAGATTCAAGCTTCCTTTCACTAGCCAAAGACATTCTGATTAAGAGAAAAAGATGATCTCTTCCTTACCCTTGGGATTATAGCTTAACATTATTAATATTTTGCACTTCCTAACCTCGGTATCTTTGTGTATCTAGATGCAAACATGTTATTAACACAACTCATTATTTCAATACATAAAGGAACTAAATTATCACCCCTCCCACCCCTTTCTAAAGGGATCATTCTGAAAGCAGGGGAAAATCTTTCTTCTGCTTCAGAAAGATTGGATTTCCTGGGAAGCTAGAATAAAGGATCATTCTGAAAGGGATGGGAGGGGCAGGCAATGAATATAATTCCAGAAGTTGCTTATTTCCTAAAAGAATAAGCAACTCATTCTGATTTAACCAAGGAAGACACTTGGAATCAGATAGAAACATGCTAATATACTTGAATATTCTTAAAAGCATAGGTTTAAAAAAAACAACACCACAAGCCTTTTACCACGAGCAAGACAAGTGCTCTGGACTGCTTTAGGACTGTTCTCATGTTCTGGAGCAAGGGAAACACCCATTATATGATCAAGATCATCTAACAGAACGATTGACGGTTGTCTCCATGCTGCCTCTAGGAAGGCTTCTTCCAGCTTCTTCTGTACACTTTCTAATCTTTTCCCTGGAACATTATGTATTGTCAGTGATAGAAAAAAAGTGGACCATTTCCCAATGCAGTTATCAATGTATCCTTATGTAACTTTATTTCAGTTCTGGTTATATCCACAATTTTTAACAATACTCATTTACTAATACCCACCCAATTATAATAAGACAAAATATAAATGTTAAACCTTCATTAGGACAGAAGATGTGAATTTTGGTTAAAGTCATACGGTTTAATATTGTTAAGTTTTAAGAATTGTTAGACTGAACAAATTCTGGAAGTTTATACTAGGCATATAGGAAATGATAAGACAAGGCAAAGACAACTATTACCTCTTAAAGCTTTACAATCAATCACTTCCAAATGAGTATCAAATTTATCAAATGCTTCCTTACAAATGGCCTTTGCTAATGTTGATTTGCCGCTTCCCTATAAAAGAAAATTGGGTTGAAACTACTTCCTACTCTAAGAAAATATATTCTAATAGTTTAATATAAACTGATAAAATGAGTAAATTCAATAAATTCAAAAATCTATAATCCCTTCAGCCACATGACTGGTCCACCAGCAAAATATCTGCTTGATTAAGCAATGGCAGCATTGTACTCAAATGTCTTGTGCTATTACATATTATTTCAGCCTTTTAAATCTATTTTCCCATGCTTTGTATCATTCCTTTTATCAAATAAATGACTGCAATCCTTCAGTTTGCCACCAATTAGTCAAATGGGGATATATCTTGTTCCAAAGAGACTTCAGTGCTTTGTTGTGGGATTCTCCATTGACACTTGATAGTTCATCTTATAATTTCTTATGATTTGCCATTCCTTCATCTGAAGAACCAGATCAGCTACTGTTTTATGAACTGAGAAGATCTTCATTTATATTTTCTATGTAATGCAAATTCATTCTCTCATGTCTGCATTCCCTGTGTCATAATAAAATCTATTCTGGATGTTAAGAAAAACTTGGAATCATATGAGTTTAATGAAATTTCAGATCCATGAGAACAGACAGAGTTTAACACGTTATGCAAGACCAATCATCATCTATATATTTACGACCAGTTTCATGGTTTTAGGAGAGATGCTAAAACTTTTTCCTATTCTTTATTGGCATATATAGAAGGATGCATAATAATAAATGCAGCAGAGAAATATATTTGTTATACTTTGATATTTAAGAGTCAAAGAACTGCATAAAATATTCCTTTAGAAGAAGCAAATTGAAGCAATTTCATGAACTGCCTGACATAAAAATACAAATAACAAAAATGAAAATGTCCTGCATGCTAAAAGGAAAATTAAAAGCCTATTTACCTTCGCTCCAGTAATTAGGACACCACCACTGCATAGTCCAGCACAAAAGGGAGCTAGTTTTTGAGACAAAGGATGTATCAAGAGGCTATGCGATATGTGTTTCAAAGATGATAATCCAATGTTATCCACTCCACTGCAAAGAACAAAACTGAGAATTTCCATCTCTACCCAAAACAAGCTACGTATCAATTAATGTTTTCAGAGTACTGTATAAAGCAGTCCAAAACCATATGCTTACACTTATGATGTTACTGAATGTGAAGATGGTGAAAATTATGCACAATGAATGCACAATGAATATTTTAAAAAATCATCTATTCATCATTCATTTCTTTCCTTTCTGTTGTTATTAAAATGACTCACCCTAAGTAGTTTAGATTGAGCCATGGCAAAGGCTGTTCACAACAAGACTGGAAGTTACTACTGTTGAATCCTGAAGACACAGGATGTAACAAAACCTGCAGAAAGAATATACTGTTAGGGGCAGATAAAGAGATAAAGGAGAAGCCACATTTATAATGATATAAGTCCCATTAAATCCAATAAGACTTATTTCTGATCAGTCAGAAGTAATATCCTGGAGAAAATATAATGATATACAATTACTTAAAAATAAAAATAGCAATTATGTAACAACTCTATAAGTATATAGTATAACACAAGAATGGGCATCATATTTTGTGGACAGGCATATTTTTAAATTAATGGGGAGCTGTGATCAGTGATATCAAAACAACACAAGTGGATAAAACCAACTTTGGAGCTCATTTTTATTTGGAGGAACTTATAAAATAGAAGCTGTCAAGCGCACATTTTTCTATTAACTTCCATAAAGTAAGAACAATTGGCTTAGTTATGGAAAGTATCAAGGTTGAAATACTAAGCTTATGAAGACTTCACTCTAATGTGAACTTACTGCCCTCTAATGTTCTTTATTTAAAAATGAACTGAAAATGTTGGTCCACACTGCAAAAAGCATCTGAAGTTTAGAACTGGAACGCAGTTTACTCAGGATCAGTTTTTTGACTAAATTGACAGGTACACTAAAAATAACAAGAAGCACTTAAACATTGATGTGCAAATCTCAAATTACAATAATGTACTCAAAATAAGGTTCACAGTTCCTTGTTATTTCAAAACTTCGACTCTTTAGGTTATAACATTACATCTTTCCAAGATGGGTAAAATGAGGATTCAAATTGTTGGGGGCAATACGTTGACTCTGTAAACTGCTCAGAGAGGGCTGCAAAGCACTATAAAGTGGTATATAAGTACTGTTGCTATTGCTATTTACCTGTTACTAATCATAGAACTATGGAGTCAGAAATAGCAAATCCAAAGATAAGATAAGATGACAAGCTAAACTAAGCTAAACTAAGCTAATAACTTGTTTCTCAAAGAGGTCTCTCCAGAATTCTCTTTAGATATTATAATGCATCATAAATTTATAGTGAAATTTAATATTTTATACAAAGATTAAAAAAATCAAGAAAATCAAGAAAAACTGTAATCTTAAGTAAATTGCATTAATATTTTAAACTTTTGACGATCTAAAATTAGTTATATTTACTTGTATATTTGCCTTCTGCAGCAAGCTAGGGCTCAAAATGAAAGTATTTCTAGCTTTCTCTTCTTCAGGGTCAGAAGTGACTATAGTGAGGACAAAGTCTTTCAGGCCTTCTAAAATACAATAAGCATTAATCTGATTATTATTCAATATAAAATATGCCATACTTTAACTTCATATATCTAGTTGGTATGACAATGAGTTTTACTGTGTACATCAGGAGTCCACAAACTGTACGCCACAGCCCAGAACTGGGCTGCAGAAGCTGCTGGTGAGCACGCCTGTGTAGGCAGCTCCAATTGCGCAAGTAGTAGGTGAGTGTGTGTGCACACAAAGTTCCATTTGTACAAGCAGCAGGTGCACGTGCAGCTCTATGCACATTTGTGCTTCCCCGCTGCTTGCATGGAACCACCCCCTCTTCTCGCACCCCTCCGTCAGTCTGCAAAGACGAGAAGATTGAGGACTGCTGGTATACTTCAGTATTTTTAGTTTTCCTTTTCATTAGTTACAAAAAAACCACAATTTTAAAGGATTAAACAAAGCAGAGGAAAACAATTCTTTACTGTTAGATCAGAATGGATAGATCAGATTAGATGTGCTGCAATCAAATAAGTAAAACATTAGCCATTTCCTTTGCAGCTTTTTTTTATAAATTATCAAAAGTTTTTTTATAAATTATCAAAAATATTTATGACAAGACATTTAATTATTAATCTATTAGCTATAAATAAGCTAACTGAAATCTAATTGTAATTGGCTAAATCTTTTAAAATCGATATATAGGAAAAACCCTGTAACATGTAATAGTTACAACAGTAGCTGAATTTTGCTTACCAAAGTTAAGTGCCAATTGTAGATAGCTTGTTTCTGCTGTGATCAAGGGAAGCCTAATGTAATCCTCTAGCCACAACTTAAATGCATTTTTAATGTCTTCTTCACTTATTCCTCTATTCTAAAATGAAAAAGGATGAGGACTGTTAATTCAGTGATATTTTTTCTAATAAAATCGATTTTTATGAGGAGCTTTTCTCATTTTGTTACCCATCAGCTGATGGATTACCAGTAATCACAACACTATCCACAAGTTGACCTCATTTTTATTATTTTCTAAGGAACTCTGATGTCTTTCAAGGGGGAAAATGTATAAATTTAGTAGAATTCACTTTTTTATATAACAAAATGACAATTTCAGGCATATTGATATTAAGTTTGTATTAAAAGTGAGAAAGCCCTCAAGCAATCCAAGCATTCCAGAAATTTTATTCTAAATGTTTGCTTTGGAAACTAAGGAACAAAGAAACACTTGGATTTTTTCAGGGTACAAATTGAACTGTAGATTTTAAAAAACATTGATTTAATAGCTTTAAATAATGGGTACGGTGTGGAATTGTAGAGAAATACAGTAAAATAAATAAATATAGCATATGAACTAACTTACTGATTTCTACCCACTCAGTTGAATTGAACATTTGGGAACACAGAACATTTGGGAGCATACTGCCAGAATTTCTTTCATGCTCATTTTAAGCAAAAAATCAACATAATTCTTCTCCCCATACTAGAGAATTGTTAGTAAGAATTGGAGAAATATGGACAATTTGTGATTTAGATCATGCTGGATGAAAGTAAGAACAGAGAGCAACTGATGAATCATTGGTTTTCTGTGCCTGTGAAGCACTTTTGGAGTATAAGCATTTATGACTGTTCAGTAAATTTAGTATTATAAATAATAATATCCAAATATTCATTTGATAAAATTTTGAAAAAAAGAATTCATTAAAAAATTACAACTTTTAGGGAAATTTAATCCATTTTAGAGTACACTAAAGAGATGGCTCATCATTAAGATATTATCTTTAAATAATTTGAGATTGAATGTGACTGAAGTTGCTAGAAAAATATAATTATCGATGAAACATTTGAACTGAGGAAAAGTGTATCAGAACTTAGTAAAAAAATATTATTACAGGTATCCCTCATTTAATGACCATTCATTCAGTGACTGTTGGAAGTTATGGTAGCACCGAATGAATCAAAGTTACAGCTGATACAAGTCATGTGATCAAAATTCAGGCAGTCTGCTTACATTTATGACCACACAGTTGCTTCAATTACCCCCACCCATCTCCTCATCTCTTTCTCTTATTGGCTGCCCTGCTGAGTGGCACTTTGGTGGTAAAGGTGGCAGCAGCACTAGGGCTGAGGTAAAGGCCTATGGCTTTCAGCAGTCACATGCCTAGGCCTCTATTTCAGCCATCAGTACACTAGATGTTACCTCAAGCCCCATGCTACCTTAAGCCCTGGCCACTCTATCTCTACTATGCAAGGACTTCACTGCCCCTGCTGGCTTTGCTCCATTGGCCCTCTCATGACTTCTGCCATCTTCTTCCAATTGCTGATAAAGCATATCTGGCCTAGACCTCTGTATGCCAGATCTTTTCCCCAAGGCCATGTCCCCTTTTTGCGATGCTTTGGAGATCCTCCAAAACCTCATCTCGCCTTTTTTAAATCTTGTGTGCTTTTCTTCAAATCATGCAAATTTGCGATGCTTTGGAAGCTGGCTAACTGTAGTACAGGACTTGAAGTGACACTCCTTGGTGGCAGTGTTGGTACCGGAGCTGAAGTAGAGGCCTAGGGACAGCAGCAACCAGCTGCTGAAGGCCTCAGGCTTCTACTACAACCCCAGCACCATTGCTGCCACGGTGTGCTGTTTTCAGAATAGCCAAAACAGCAGAGATAGACTCTATCCCCAGAGATGGGGAGAGGGGAAGCAAAATCTGTAAGTAGACAGTAAGATACTGGAAACAGTTTATCAAGTACTGTAATTAGGTCAAACTTACTAAAGAACGTTCAGGCTGAAGTCTAAGAGAGGTTGGAATTTTAGGATCTGAACTGATTGATGTGATTCTGACAGCAGCATGCATTTCTATATGTAGCTTCTTTCTCAACTGTTCGGGTATCTGAAATACAAAACAAAAATCACAAACAGTTCCTTGTTTAATATAGAAAAACTTTAATCCTTCATAAGATGTAGTCATATAGTAATGAGGTTGTGTAGAATCACTTAGGTGAGATGATTAGAATAGAAATTTGAGAAATAAATAAATTAAGACAACTTGAGATTTTGAAGCTATTCAAAGACTATAATTGTAGTTAAAATATTAATAGCTTTCTCAATTCTCTCAAGGAAAAAAAGGATTCCTTGCATGGTATCTTTCACCATCATTGATTTATTTGATCTGGTTTAATTATTTGTATCCCACCTTTATTATTTTACAAATAACTCAAGGTGGTGAACGTACCCAACACACCTTTTTCCTATTTTCCCTCAACATCAACCCTGTGAAGTGGGTTGGGTTGAGAGGCAGCGGCTGTTCCAAAGTCTGCCAGCTTGCTTTTGTAGCTAAGACTTGAACTCAGTCTCCAGCTTTTCTAACTATGTCTTTACCAAACTGCTCTCGCATTATTTATAGCGATAATATTAACTTGTAACCGTATTTTTGCAGCAGAAATATTGCTCAATGAAGCAAAACAAAGAAATACACTAATTTTTGTTTTACTATTTTAATCCATTTTAACAACTTGATTTAGGAAGGTACATAAATATTTGAAATAAATAAAGCAAACTAAATTAGTAGTTTTTAAACTGAAATTATTTGAATTATTTAAAGTTGGATTAGGATATAATGCTCACTAACAACAAAAGAACCATCTTAAACATTATAGTTTGGAGATTGCTGCCCAGCACTTAACCACATTTTTTTGAATAAGCATTAAAATTTAATACAGCTTAGTTTTTAGATAAAATATTTTATTCTTCAATGTTAATCAGTCAACAACTCATCAAAAATTGATTTAAAATGCTAATGAGCCTAATATTATTTATAAATTTCACTAACCCAAATTCTTCCAACATGCAGTTGCTCCACATTGTTATTGAATATTATGGCATCCTTTAAATCCTCAAAGCCATTCCATATTATTTGCACAACAGAAAACTCATTAGTTTCTTGATCCTTACTCAAAGTAAATTTCTTTTGGTCTTCTGCATTAGACAGATGTTTCTCTTTCCTTGATGTTAAATGATACTTCAACTCTTGCATCTGCTGTTTTGGAGAAAGTAGTTTACTAATTTTCCCATAAGAGACTTGAGTATTAGCTTCTAAAGCAGAAAATACTTCATTCCATGGAAAAACAAAGACGGTGTTGCATTCCTGAAATGTTTCCAGTGTATTTTTCATGCTGGGAAGCTGCCTCTGACATACTCTGAAAACAGAATCCACCTGAATCAAGTTTAACAGACGATTTTTAGCAGTGTTCAGTTCATCAATACCATTAGAAGGCTCATGTTCCTTTTCAGAATTATAAAAGAAAATGTTCCTGAGTAAATTCCAAATGTTTGGGAAAATATTTGTACTCTGTGATCCCTTTGTGTTTGGTTGATGCTGCTGAAATTGGCTATTTAAATGTGTTTCTTTGGAATGTGGTTCCTCATTTTTTCCCCTTGGTTTTAATTCAGTTTCAGGGACATCTTCATGCATAATGTCATCTTTCGGGGAAAGCAACATGGCAGAACTACCTTCATACTGTCGTAATTTAGGAGATACAAGAAGCTCTGTGAAAGCTTCAAGTCTTCCATAAAGAGCTAGGGGTTTCAGAGTAACTAAAATATAAAACAGAAATGTTAATATACATATAAAACTTATAATTATCTCTCCAAATCTGATAAAATTTTGCATAACCACTTACCAATCCGGATATAGATACAAGTATGTTGCTCAACCCACACTGGGAAGACAGCTTTTGGAAATACTATTCGAATTTGATTAAGAAGATGCCTTTCCAGGGACAATGCATGCAGTTCCTAAAATCATTTTACAGAATGTTAAAAAAAATCTGATTTTGACTGAGAAGATTGCAACAAATTAAAGACACAAAAATGGTTTTAACAAATAAAACTGCATGTTTAGTTAATGGGGTGAAAAAATAAATATTATATAAAAATGCTTTCATTACCAATATTTCCCAATCATCTGCTGAAATTGGTTCTACTTCTACTTGTTGACAGGATAAAACCTGAGAACAGGGTTCAAGGAATACCTGGCAAATAAAAAACCTAATTAAATTGCTTTCAATATTTTCATAATCAGACCACTGAAAATAATTCTAAACAATAAAAGAAAATCACATGGTTGATCTGTACTGACAACATTTTCCAAAATATATTTTGACTATATAATTAGTGTTATTTATTCCCTTTGGCAATATAAAAGTTACTTTTAGCATCCACAGATAAATACATGGTATTTTATTCAATACTGACAGTAACAAAAGTAAACAGTTTGAGAACAATGTTAGTATGTGCAAACTTTTATTTGTTGACCTACTGATTGACTCACTGAATCCTAAGCAAAAATATTCTAATATTTTATTTTATTAAACTTAAATACCAGCCATCTTGCATAGAGGCAACTGTAAGTGGTTTACCAAAATAAAATATTAAAACAGTAACTATTAACACTAAAATTCATTTAGAAAATGACAAAGATGAGAAGGAAGGGAACTAGATGCAATGGTGAGGAGTTGGGGTCATCTTAATCCATTAACCATCTCCAGAATGACATGTCCCCATTGGGGAGTCAGGCAGTTGGCAGAGGCAGCTCATCAATCTCTTTTAGAAAGCCAAAAGAGTGGGTGCAGATCTCACCTTGAGGGTCACAATACTGGGCAGGCATAAGTGATGAATTGAAAATAATTCAATATAAAGTTAGTTCTTAACTTTCCACTGGTTGCTTAGAAGCTATTCAGAGTTACAGCAGACCATCCAAAAGCTACTGATATCCCAGTTCCAAAGTTACAATCGCTACAGTACCCTAAAGTCATTCATTCTTATGATAAAATATAGGGGCACTGCAGGAGTCCCTGTTTATTTTCTCATCCTGGGTCCCTGTGGGCCTGCTTCCCATCCCATTCCACCATGCCTTACACCCTCTTCGTTTATTCTCTGAAAATCTGAAAAGCGTTGGGCTTGGGTTAGGAAAGAAGAGAGGTTGTTCTTCTCCTAGCCTGTGTAGTGTGGTCCTGGAAACAGTCACCTTTTTCTGGTCAGCTGCATCAAACTGTGGCTACCCTAAAAATGATGGCCATTGCCAGGATTGTGTCACATGGTCCAGAAACGAATATGCGTGTTCTGCTTACTTAACATGAGCTCTGACCCAATGCAGAGCTTTTCAAAACTTGTAATAGAGAATTATACCAGAAATGTACAATAAAGAATTGAAATATTTGATTGTAAATGTTTTAACAGCAGCGAGGATTGTATTTGCTAAGAATTGGAAAAATGAAAAAATACCTATGCAGGAGGAAGTTATTAAGAAAATTATAGACTGTACTGAAATGAGTAAATTGACATTTAAAATTAGAGAACAAAAAAATAATCAATTTTACATGATATGGGATTTGTTTTATCAATGGTTGGATAAAAAGACATATTAATGTAATAGACTAGGAAATCTTGTAATAGAAGTTTAATAGATTGATATAACATATAATACTGATATACTGTATATAACCATTGGATGAAAGTACAATATAAATTTCACAATAAAATCTAGAATATCTCGTATGAAATGATGGAATAGTTTAGTCATGAATGATTAATAACTGATAAATATATAAGCATATGTTAGTTTGACAATGTGAGAATTTATATAAACTGTAAGTAATGAGTATGAAAGGATAACACAAAAGATTTGTAACCAACTAACCCACTGTATGTATATAAAATGGAAGATGGGTTTATGTTTTTATGTTTTGTTTGTATGTTTGTCTTTAAAAATAAAAATTTTTATAATAAAAAAAAACTTGTAATAGAGGAACAAAACAAGCCTCTTTGCACTTGGGGCGTGTGGTGTGAAGTAGCTGCCATTTACAGAGCCTCCATAATTCAATGAGGCTGTCCAGACAATCGCGTCCACATCTAGTGTCCACAAACAATACTGCCCAGTCCCTCATGTCAAGTGTTAATACCACTTTATAATGCCTTGGTAAAATCACACTTGGGATATTGCTTCCAGTTTGGGTCACTACGATATAAAAAATATGTTGAGACTCCACAAAGAGTGCAGAGAAGAGTAAGAAAGACGATTAGAGGACTGAAGGCTAAAACATATGAAGAACAGTTGCAGGCATTGGGTATGACTAGTTTAATGAAAAGAAGGACTAGGGGAGGCATGATAGCAGTGTTCCAATATCTAAGGAGTTGCCATAAAGAAGACAGGGTCAAACTATTCTCCAAAGGCAGGACAAGAAGCAATGGATGGAAACTAATCAAAGAGAAAACCAACTTAGAACTAAGAAGGAATCTGACAATTGGAAAAATTAATCAGTGGAACAAGTTGTCAGTACTGCAACACTGGAGGTTTTTAAGACAAGATTGGACAACCATTTGTCTGAAATGGTTTAGGGTTTCCAGCTTGGATTAGAAGGGCCCTTCCAATTCTTCTTTTCAGAATGAAGAGGCCTGCTCTGCTTCCCTAAGGCAAACTCTGGAAAGTTCCCTGCCCATCACATCTGAAGCTCATGTTAAAGAAGCAGGGGAAACCATTCCATTCTTAGGCTGTGTGGTGTGATCCCAAAAATGACCGTCATTTTCAGAGCACCCAAGCTGCTTTTAGGATTAATCCCAAGCTGCTTTTAGGATTGTGCCACACGGTCCAGGAGCAGAGCTGCCTACCCTCTTTCCTCCCCCTAAACCAAGCTCCAGAGATCTTTGAAAGGTAAGTGCATAATGAATGACATGGGGTAACAAGGTTGTGGGGCTTGGTGGGGCATTAAGTAGACACAAAGCCTGCAGGGATACTAAGGGGTGGGAAGTGGCAAACAGAATGCCTAAGGGGATGGGGGAGTTTGGAGAAGTCCAGGGCAGGACCTTTGCCAGGCCTTCTAGGGGCTCCCCAGGGTGCCTTAGAGACCCTATGCTTCATTAAAAAACTTGCATATTCATTTAATGGCTGCATTGGAAAAAGAAATGAGGCGATTGCATAGGCACTTCATTTAATGATTCTCCTGACTTCTGAAGGTTTCATTATAGTCTTCAACCTGTATTATTTCTGCATGTTTCTTTCAAGCAATATTCTTTGTTGTGTCAGTTCTTTGTTTATGCATCATGCCTGCATATCCCATAAGAAATGCACTTGATGTATTTGTGTTTTGCAGGTGCAAAGCAAATAAATTAATGGAGAATATTCAGCAATCATTTCAAAAGTTAATCATTTGAAATATGTTTGCTAGGTCTTGATATTTTATTAAGCATTAGACAATTTGATAATTTAAAATTCAAATTCTGAAATTGGTACTGACACATTCCATATGTATCAACTTTATATCCTACTCAAAGTATACAAATAGAAGATTGCATTTCAAACCTGTTGTCCATCTTTGATGCCAAGCTTGCCTGCCAAGTGTCTATTTATTTCAACAATATTTTCTTCTGTTTGACGATAATGTCTGATTTCCATCCAACCCAAGAATACTGGTTGATTACCCCAAGATGCTTTCACAACTTGATCCTATGAATTTAAAAAATAAATAAATTTATATTAAATGAACAGGAGATATTTCACATAAGTGGACAAATAGATACATACAGACCAGGTCCAAGCAAAAGTGAGATCTTTTTTTTTTTATAAAATTAGGGTGTTCTGGTCTGATAAATTTAATATCTCCAGAAATTGAGGAATTCCTTTAGGTATTAATTTGAAGGACGCAATCAAATTGGTATAACAAAAGATTTCTTTTTCTAGAAGTGTTCAAATTTGATTTATAAGTCTTGCATTTTGTAATTTTCTCCATTGTTTTTCCTCAATCCTAGCATCGTCTAGTATAGCAACATCAAAGAATCATATTATTTTCTTTTCAGTAACTATTAAATCAGGTATCTATCAATAAGATGCTTGTCAATTTGCATCCTAAAATCCCATAAGATCATAACTTATTATTCTTAGTATTTTATCCTGGTTTTTAAACACGAAATTCTAACACACCCTTCTCCTCTGATTTTCTTGCAACAGCAACCTTCTGGCACTTGGTTAGGCTAAGAGTAACTGGCTCAATCAATCAATATTTATAAAATACTCAGGGTTTGAATTTTATATTTTATACTATTATTTTTTAAAATATTTTTTCTGCTTTTATGGATTAATAGAATTTATGCTGCTCATTTTTCAGTCTTGCACACATAAGCATAAATACCACATCATGTAGTATAGCATTTGCACATTTTTAAGTCTTGGAAGCACAAATAGTACATCACGTTTTGCTACTGTGTGGTTTCAGATTATTTAATTTTGGCTTTGCCGGCTTCAGCCTTTACAAGACTAGTTCCAATTGACAGTGATCTGGAAAGGGAGCAGCCTTTTGGAAGATCCGAAGACCTGGCACTTCCCACAAGCACTAAACTAGGGTGGAGCCAACGTTTTAAGAGTATTTGCAGTTAATATAGAACTCCCCTCCCCTCCCTCTGATAATTATTACACTGTCCTAAGATACCATCTCATGGATATTATAAGGTATTTTTCCAAATTCTAAAAAAACCCTTAATTCTTAACAGTGACACTGGGGAGGGGGGAACCCACAGGTCTAACAGGAAAAAAAAAAAGATAAAGTATATTACATCAGATTTAAAACACCTATTCCTTTAATAGCTGCAGAAAGATACAATTCATTTCAGATTATTCTGAACACTGCAACGTCTGAAAAATAATATAGCAATGAAACACCACCTTCCCCCTCATGACATTCTGTGTCAAATGCCAGTAATCCCCAGTGGGCGGCAGCACCTACTATTGGCAAATTTCGAAAACAAAATGCTCAGCAAGATCAGGTGAATGCTTAGCTAGCTGGGACAGCACCAAGATATCCTATGTCAGGTGACATTGAATATCCTCAGAAAAAAAGACAATAACGATATCATTTATGTAGAATAGCCAAGAAACCTCTGCAAGGCACAGCTGCAAATCTCCTTTTCGTCTGGAGCGAATAAACAGCTTTTACTTAGCATAGCTAATGAAGAGGATAAGGGGGTTGGATGAGAAGACGGCCAAGGGCCCCGTCTCTTATTAACCTTTTGCTATTATCCGGAGGCTGGCAAGAGCCCCCTTCTATGGCTCGTCGAAGATGCCAACAGTCCGTACTTGGACATGGAAAGGTGTTGCTAAGGAAAAGTATGCTGTGACTGTGAATGGACCAACTTCAACGGACACAGAGCGATCGGAGGTCGGTAGCCACCTTCCTGAATCCCTTGTACCTGCTGCAGTCGGAGGTAGGAAACCAGCCCAGGCGGCAAGTGCAGAAAGCAGTTCTTGACACCGCTCAAGGAGATGCTCGCCACGGCTATCCCGAATCCTCCTGCCCCCAACATCACCGGCGACCCATCCACGGCCAGGTACCGTCTAAAAGACAAAACTACAGAAAGTCGCGACTTTTGACCGTCACCAGATTGGCGGAACGATTTGCTCCGGCTTCCGGCTCCATACCTTGCTACCTTTTCAGGTAGCCTTAACGGTCATTGGAAGCCCAGCCGTTTTTCTCCGCCTGTGATTGGGATAATGGTGCCACGGCTGCGCCTCGTTCCCTCGCCGCGTTCTTCATCGACTTCTTCCCGCCTTTCCTTGGAGAGGCCGTCGGTACTGGCGTCCGGGGGAGGCGGATGTGTGTGTGTGGGGGGGGGGGGGGGGGAGATAGACTTCGATGACGTTTTGAAGAGGCGACAAGAGAGTGCGGAGGCTAAGATGGCGGCGGTTGATGCTGGCAAGGAGGAAGTCGGTGGCGTCTGCCAGCACCACGCACAGCAGACGATCTGCGCATCGCGCGCCAAGTATCGTGAAGGGCGCCGGCCACGAGCAGTGAAGGTAAAGGAGGAACAATTCTCCCTTGAACCGTTTCCTCTTCTTTTCAAATCCGCTGTCGGATACAGATGCTGAACATGATGATGATGTTCATCCATCGTGTTCGAAGAGGGCCTTGACCTCTAACGGTTTGTGGGCTGTCCACGGCGTGGCCGCAGGTGGCTGGTAAGGCCTACCCGGGCTTGTCCTGTCACATGTTGAGCATGCACGTGTGGGCACCATTGCTGCAGCATTTGCAACTGTGGCTCTGGAGTGCTCGCTTCTCATGTGCTATGCCAGTGGTGGCTAACCTTTTTTGGCTCCCATACCAAGAATTGCATGTGTGCTCCTGTGCTCACACTTGCGTGCCAGCACCCAGAACAGGGTTGCCAGATCGCAGCTTGGCTCTGCGGCCAAACTCAAGTCAAAATTCGGCCAAATTATTTTCTCTCAAGCCAAATTTTCTGGCCATATTTTTTTATGCAATATAACATGAGGTTATATTGTTTTTTGTTTTTTTAACTGTTTTTAAATAATCAAATCATAAAAAATAGTCTTTATTCGACAACATGACGTGACATGGGAATTTCTGCATTACATCCAGACTAGGCAGCTCACTTCAAATAACAGCTACTAATGTTTGAAAGCTCAAATGCAGCGATCCTGAGGAGGGCGGAGGAGCTAGGGCATGAGGGTTTTTAGGGGGATTCCCCCCCACGATTGAAAAAATATAATCACTAAACAAATAAAATGACACAAAAATAGCAATTATATATAGAATCCTTATGAAAACTGAATGCTCAATAACCATCTTTTCAAAAAGAGAGGAATTATCCCAATAATTACATGAGAACAAAGAGTACTTCTAATGTAACAATGTGAAGAAAAAAAAAGGATAGGCCTACTCACCAGTCTGTTGGCTATAGTCGGTAGGCTATAAGTCTGTAGGCTTCTGCTTGCTAATATACATACGCTGTGCACATACATATAACACATAGCTGCCTTACCATGCATGCAGAGTACACGCACAATGCGTTTAGTTAGCTTACATGTACCACAGGCGTATTCTCTCGGTCACACATCTGGCATTTTCCGTTACGCTGTGCGCCAGCTGGCGAGAAAACAAACAGATGTTTACATCCGGGTTAACATCCGCTTATATTACGCAGCGTTGTTCACAGTCAGAAGGCTTCGGCCTGTGTATCGCGTCATTTTTCAGAGGTTTTCAGATGATTTGAAAGTCATTTGCATGTGAATATATTGTATTGAAAACCAGTATTCGGCCAAAATTTCGATTTCATGGCCAAGCAACTTTCATATGGCCAAATTTACGACCAGATTTCTCGAATTTGGCCGGAAAAATGGCCAGATGGCAACCCTGACCCAGAAGGCAATGCATGTTGGCCCCTCTCATGCCCCCTGAGCATATACGTGAGACCCCGTGCGCGCTACATGTCTCTGCGCGTGCATCTCCCACAAGCCCCATACACGTGCACAAGCTACCCAACAGCTGTCGGGTGGCACCGCACATGCATGCGCAGTGGGCCTCTTTTGGGCAATCTCTCACATGCTGCCATGTGTGCCATAGGTTCGCCAACACAGCGCTATGGGATTGTTCTCTCTTCAAATATATGGCAGCCTAGATGGATCGACATGTGCCATGTCAATCGGTCTAGTGCTAGGGTTTCCCAGGAGGTGGTGTCAATATCCAAGGACTTGAAGGAGGCTTTCAACAGGTTTTTCTATGGCTTCCTTTGTGTCTCTTCCCCCCCCCCCCCCCCATGCGATCACTTTCCTTGAGACAGCTCACCATAGAGGAACTGTTTAGGGATGCAGTGGTCTGGCATCCTTACAACATGGCCTGCCCAGCATGTCTGGGCTTTCATCAGCAGGGTGTGACTGGTGGCAGGCCTGCTCTGGAGAGGACTTCTGTGTCTGGCACTTTGTCCTGCCATCTGATCCTCAGAACTCTGCGGAGGCAGGTTTTGTGGAGGTGGTTCAATTGCCTAGCATGCCTCCTGTATACAATCCAAGCAGTAGTGCTGACTACCCTGATGTATGCCAGTGAGACTTGATACTTTGTTGAGATCTCCATAAGAAGCCTACAAGCCGAATAAAAGCAAATCTGTCCTTCTTTTCCCCCACCTCTTTTTTTGTTTGCATATACACTCACAGTACCTAAACAGGAAATAGAGAAGAGTAGAATAAAATAATACAGTTGGGACCTTAGAGGACTTCTAGTCTAATGCCAAGAGACCTTACATCCTTGATGGTGAACCTATGACATGCGTGCCAGAGGTGGCACGCAGAGCCCTCTCTCTGGGCACGCAAGCCGTCGTCCCAGCTCTGCTGTGCATGTACACGTGCCTCCCGCTGGTCAGCTGGTCTTTGGGTCTCTGCTATGCATGCATGGGGGAGCAGAGTGCGAGCACATTGCATTTTGGGGGTGCATGTGCGCACTTTGGGCACTTGGTGCCGAAAAGGTAGCCATCACTGCCTCATCCTATTTCAGACAATCTGAAATGTCTAGTCTCTTATTTAAAAATGATGGAGTTCCCACAATTTCTGAAGGCAAGCTGATCCACTGATTAATGTTCTCACTGTCAGGAAATTTCTCCTTATTTTTTAGCTTGGATCTCTTCTTGATAGCTTTCCATCCATTATTTTTTTTTGTCCAGCCCTCAGGTACTTCAGGAGATAGGTTGATCCCCTTTTCTTTGTGATAATCTCTTGGATATTGGATGGCTGTTATGTCACCTCAGCCATCGTGTAATTTCTCTTCATTAATTGGCATAGCCAGCTCCTGCAACTGTTCTTCATGTGTATTTCATCTGCACTTTCTAGTATGTCATCTTTTTTGTTTCATGGCAACTGCAGCTGGGTGCAGTATTTCAAGTGTGATCTTATCAAGGCATTATAGTTGTAGTAATACTTCACTTGATCTTGTTTCTATCCCTGTGTTAATACAACTCAGAATTGCACTGCCTTTTTTGGCAGCTGCAGCATACTACCAGCTCATATTTAAGTGGTTGTCGACTAGGACTTTTAGATCCCTCTTGCAGTTATTACTAAGGCATGACCTACCTTTTTGCCAGCAGGGTTTGGTTTCATGGAAGATATTTTTTTTACAGAATGGAGGGGTAGGAGGACCATGCAACCTAGATCCCTAGCATGCAGTTTCACATGCCTACCGTTAACCTCCAGCTGTGCGACCCACTTCCTCACAGGCGGAACAGTACTGGTCCACCAACTAGGGGTTGAGAACCCCTCTTCTAAAGTGTTGGCTATTCCCGCCAGCTTGGTATCATCTGCAAATTTGATGAGTTCACCTTGTTTATCAAATTTATCAAATCATTGAAGAGCACTGAGCCTAAGACAGAAAATCTTGAGGTACCTCACTGCATATTGCCCTCCATGTAAAGGCAGGTTCTTAAGGACTACCCCGTTGAGTGAATTAGCTAGTTGTAAATCCTCTGGTGGTGATGCTGTCTATTCCACATTTTTCTATCTTACTAATTAATAGTTGTGGTCCACTTTATCAAATGCTTACTGAATCTAAGTATCCTCTGAAAACGGAAGTTGTGTTTAGTTGTTACAACTGAGGTTTCCTGATAAGACATTTGTCAGTTTTCTCCTTAAGCCATCATGTATAATTGTTGGGATCTCTACAAGGGTTAGATCCTTCTTGAATTTTTGAGCACTATGCCAGTTTACTGACCCAAATAGAAGAAGTAGTCTTTTGAATGATCAAATGTATCTCCGGTTTTACTACTTCAATTTTCACAATGCTTCCTATCTTGTGAAATTTCTACTATGTTAATGTCCAAGAGAAATTTTGAACAGTAATTTTCAGGGCCATGACTAGCTATAAGCCATGGTTGTTGTTGCTGGTCCTCTTGAATACAGTTTTTGAAGTATTCAAGACAGTAGCTAATTGTATTTTGCCCAAATGCGATGAGTAACCATTTAGAATCCATGTTATAATACAGTTAATACTGCCATCTTTCTTCCTATATTGTATGTAAGACTTAGCTATCTTTAATTTCTGAGCTTAGCTATATTTTGTTACCCCCAACTGATGATGTTTTTTCCACTAACTTTTAAACTTTTCATTTTACCTAATATTACTTTCCTTTTCCCCTTCATTTGCTTGGTTTGTTTTTAAGGCTAGGTCCCACTGGCCAACAGACACAAAATGTATGCATAAAGGACACAGTGGATGAGCAAAATTTCGGGGGTGGCTCCATCCGTTGTCATCTGCTCCAAAAAGTGGCAAAAATTTGCATAAACAGAACGGAAAAGAACGGAAAAGAACGGACGGGGGTAGTACGTAGCGGGGATGTTAAATGGATGTTCATAGGAAGCCTCGCGGATGGAAGCGGATAACACCTCCGAAGGGCTTCCGGGGGAGAATTGCGAAACGGACGCATAGCTGAAGGGGCGGATGCGTAGCGGATGACGCGGATGCATCATGGACGCCTATAGGAAGCAAAGCGGATGCTGCGCGGATGTATATCGGATGAAAAGCGTTCACTGCGCATGCGGGTAGTATGAATTGCGTCAGCTCCGTGGATATAAAAGGATGCAGCACGCATGCAGTCAGCATACAGGGGAAAGACGTGCTGCCACATACATCTTGCAGGAACACCATGATTCGTCAGTCAGGCAAGAAGAGGAAGCCCGTGCCCACTTGTTCTAGCCCTGGCAAGAAGGACAGAACCAGCATCCCATCCCCTGGCACTGACTCTGAAGCTGCTGATGATGATGGTGATGCTACTACTGCTCCTGCTCCTGCTGCTGTGGTGGACCAGCCCCAAGGCCCTCAAAGCCCTGCTGCTGAAGGCCCTGCTGCTCAAGCCCCTGAAGGCCCTGCTGCTGAAGGCCCTGCCAGAGGGAGGAAGAGGCAAGGGAAGGAAAAGGGAGAGAGGAAACAGCACACTGTTTCCGAGGACCATGAGGATGAGGTGCTGGAATAGCTGAGGAAGAACGAGTACCTCTGGAGAAAAGGCCACATCTATGGCGATATCTATCGCGACACCAAGAGAAAGCAGGCAGCTTGGAGAGACAAGGCAGAGAGCCTGGGCTACACTGCAGATGTATTCCTGGGATGGTAGAAGCACATGCACACCTGGTATGGCAAGCTACACCTCAAAAAATCCGGGCAGGCCGCTGTCAAGCTCACTGACCGGGAGATGTACGTCATGGCCAAGTGCAGTTTCCTGGAGGGTGAGATCTGCCACCGAGGAGCAGCCCCTCTGACACCCCTCTCCCTCAGACAGCCCACAGACAGCCAGTCCTCTTCCAGCCAGGAGCCAGCTACCCTGTCCAGGCAGGTGTCTTCAGAGGGCCCCACGGCAGAGACCCCCCCCCCGACAGCTGCACTCCCCATGCTGGCGGACAGAGGATCCCGTCACAAATGGAGGAAGAAGCAGCAGCCACCAGAGACCAACCCACACCCACACCCAGCTCCACAGGATGCAGGCAGAGAGGCAGACTGGAGGGCCAGAACCACCGTGTGCTGTTGGAGATCAGGGACACAATGAAGACCAGAACAGAACTTCTCTCTCAGTTGGTCCACTTGGACAGAGGATCCTCGGGCCACCACACCTTCATCACCTACGTGAGCCACACCCTCAGGGACCTGCCCGAGGCCCAGTACCAGGTGATAAAGGAGAAGATCACAGCACTTCTGCACAACCCTCAAGGCCCAGCTGAAGCTGCTCCTGCCCGGTCCAGGTCTGCTCCTCCACCCCAGGCGATGTCACAGCCCTTTCACGGCTTTCAAGAGCCTCTCACCTACCAAGGCTATGACTACCAGGACTTCCCACAGCAAAAACAGACCTTCCCAGTCCAGGCCCAGGTTCATCGCACACCACAGATGCCATGCCTCACCCAGCTGCAGACCAGATAGCCCTACTACACTCCTCCTTCCTCCACCCCGCAGCCAAGCCTATCAACGGACAATCTGTCATCAGTCTTATGCCTCACATCTCAGGTACTTGATGAAGGGCCTCTCAACCTCATGGGACTGAGTCAGCTCTCGGAGAGCTTCCTGAATACACCATCCCCTGTTGTACCCTCAGGGCCAAGCACCCCAATGGCACCTCAGACAAGCACTCCAGCCATAGCCACCTCCACAGTCCCTGCCTGGTTAACAGCTGAGACTATGGACATGACTCAGAGTGACTGAGATTAGTGCCAGAGACTGAGTTGTTTACTTGTTCAGTTTATCTTTGCTTAAGACACTTTACTTGGTTCATTTTGCTTATTTAATAAAGTCATAAAGGTTACCTAAGAAAGTTAATAAAGGTTATCTTTGCTTAAGACACTTGGTTCATTTTTTTACCTTAGTGAAGTGTTGGTGAAAACTTTTTTAACAAATGGTTAAGCTTTTGCATACTTGTGGGATAGATAAGGATAGTTGTGGGATAGATAAACCTCCAGTGCAAACATAGTGGGACTGTATGGTCCACCATCCCAGCTGCCACACATATGGACCTTTTTTATCAATAACAATTTCTTCATTGATCAACACATTTCAAAATAAACAAAGCTCTTTATTAATGCCCTTTTCATTGTAGGACCACTCAACATACATGGCACAATCTCATCAGTGTTATGCGACAGGCTCAAGGAATCATCCATTAATCATCTATCATCCTGTCTTGCCACTCCACTGCTCCAGCTGGGGAGTTGCACCAGTGTCTCAGTCGGATGCGCTGCTTCTTCCCTTCACGTGAAGCTCTGTTGGGGCCTTGTATATCCACAGTGTCTATCAGGTTTCGTCCTTGCCTCCATTCACCAGGCTCCATGTCCTCATTCCCTTGTTGACGGTCCACAAGTCTATTCTGCAGCACTGGGTAGCAGGTGCGCATGAGATTGTGCAGGATGCAGCAAGCTTCCACAATGCTCCTCACAGTTTGTGGCTCATGCTGCATGGTGTTGAGAAGTATCTGGAACTTTGGCCAGGATGCCAAAGGCGTTCACCACTCGTTTTGCCCTAGACAGTCTGTAGTTGAAGATCCTCTCTTCATGGATGAAGTATCTTGAAGTGTAGTGCTTCATGAGGTAGGTTCTGAGGGAGAAGGCGTCATCACCAATGATGAAGTAGGGCACATCTTGTAGGGGGTCTGGATCTGGAAAACCCATGATGAGGTTGCATTCCAGCCCATCCTTGAGGTCACTGGCGTTGTATACCTGGCCATCTGAAGCTGACCCGTTGCCTGAAGCATCGATGTACATGAACTTGTAGTCAGCATCAACCATGGCAAAGAGGATGATACTGAAGAAGCCCTTGTAGTTGAAATAAGTGGACCCTGAGTTGGCTGGAGCTTTGCAGGCCACGTGCTTCCCATCTATGGCTCCAACGGTGTGGGGAAAGTTCCACCTCTGATACCACTTTTCTGCAAGTTTCCTCCAGCCTTGTTCAGTGGTGGGGCACTTGAGGAGCTCCTCCACGTATTTTTCAATGATGGCCTGCACCACTTCTCTGACCACTTTGCTGATGCTGTTGTGTTGCACCCTCCACGCATACTGCATGTTTCTGTATGTGGTTCCAGAGGCCAGGTGGCGCAGAGTCAGTGCCACCTTCAATCCAGGGTCCAGGTTGGGACGGAAGTTGGTGCTAGGCTTGGTCAACCTGGGTCTCAGACGCTCTACAAGTTTGTCAAACATGGCTGGTGGCATCCTCATGAAGTGATGGAATGCACGAGGGTCTTAATTCCTCAGCTCCACCATCAACTGGTCATACAGTCCAAACTCCATTCTTCTCCCGATCCATCCTCGGACCCACACAGCTCTTGGATGTCTCCTTCTTCTCCTTCTGTATAAAAGGTGAAACAGTCTGAACAAGTTTTGGTTCTGGTGATGAATGATTGCAGCTACCATACGGACTGTGTCATGATCCATGGTGGAGAACAATTGATGATGTGGGAGAGCAAGACCAAGGGTGAAGAGGTCTGTACACCACAGCTGCTGGACTCATACTGAAATCCAGATGATTTTCTCCCCCTTTTTATAGGAAATATCGGTAGTCCGCTATGGGGCCTTCTGCATACTCTAGACATACTGCAGATACCCTAAATATTTGAGATACATCCCAGATACAAACGTTTTGTCCGTTTTAATCCTTTATATACGAGATGCATATGCTTACATCCTTTCTATTTACGTGCTACTAGCGCTGTGTAGATGATCCGTGCACCTTTCATTTCCTCCCTCTTTCCGTTTTCAGCTGCAGCGGATGTGAGTTGAGGGGATGGCCAGAGGATGCAGAGAGGATATAGCGGACGTTTAACGGATGATAACGGACATAGAACGTTTGTTGCCCGTATATGTCGCGGATGTACATCGTACGCGGCGGAAAGTTCATCCATTCACAAAGTTTTGTGCAGCTCAAAACTTCTTGCACGGATGAAATCTCAGTGGACGGGTGCTCGAGGGATAGAGCGTATAAAACACGTATGCAGTGAGTACACAACGGATGCATAGCGTTTTCCAACGGTTGGCAAGCTTTTTTTAACATTTTACATCCTCTTTGCATCCGTTAGTGCAGTGGGACAGGGGCTTTACTCTGTAACTTGCATTGTTATGTTTATTTGGTCTTACAGTATTAATAAAATGTATCAAAAATAATGTAATGTATCAAAAATATGATTGTTTAGAATTATTCATCAAACTAAGCCATAACCAAACAACATGTAGTCTTTAATTAACAACCATTTATTTGTGCCATGCCCATCGGAGAAAAAAAACCCTGATTCCCTTCATTAGCTGCAACCGGGGAACAGTGTTTGAAAAGGAAATCTCATAGCAACTTGCGGGAAGTAAATCTGAGTTATCTTTTATTGTTGAGGCTTATCTGGGTTCCTGGTGTCTTCCCAACTGTGTATGTTTTGTTGGCCTTTGAAGTCTGCAATTTCTTATCCTGCCCTGTCCAGTTAATTGCTGCAGTGTGGTTTGTGTGGATTTTTATTTACAGTTTATATGTACTTTGTTTTCGGACTGAATTTCCTCCACTTAAAGACTGTTCTTGGGAGAGTTTTTTCTCCAGCCGAAAGTAACTGGACATTAGGGGCAAAGTTGGAGGTATTAAGGGGACTTTTCTTACTTACGTGACTGTGTTGCCTTTGTGCCATGCCCCCGGTCATCACAATTTGCATAGCAACCATTCCAAGTTATAACAGCTCTGAAAAATGTTGCTTATGACTGATCCTCATTATAACTATCATAGCATCTCCACAGACCCATAATCACAATTTGATTACTTGGTAACTGGCATGTATTTATGATTGCATTGTTCCAGGATCATGTGATTGCCATTTGTGACCTTCCCAGGCAGCTTCTGACAAGAAATTCAATGGAGGAGGCCAGGTTTGCATTAATGGCTATGATTCATTTGACAATTTTCATCGTTAATAACTGTGGCACATAAAATTAACTGTGGCAATTCATTTAAAAACTGCCTTACTTAGCAGTAGAAATTCTGGTCCAATTTGTATTCACTGGTAGAGGACTACCATGGACAAACTTGATCACTAATGCTAAAATAAAAATAATAAAACTTCTGACACATTCTTTTAAGATTGTTATTCTGTATTATAGTAAACAATTAATTTTAAAGTAGAACAGCTCACTTACATATATTAAAGTGTTATTAAAGTGATTTTTTTTTTCAGGTTTACACTGTCAATTTAGAGTCTCGATATTTGTTAATCCAAGGTGTTCCTGCATTGGGAGTTATGAAGGAGCTAATTGAACTTTTTGCATTATATGGTACCATCGAGGAATATAATCCACTAGATGGTTATCCAGCAGAAAAATTTACTGAAGTGTACTTGATCAAGTTTTTAAAAATACCAAGTTCAAGGTAATAATCATTGCTTTTGTTCTTCCTAGAATCCCTACTTGTTTAATATTGAAACATCTTTCATATATCAGTTTTATGTAAACCACAACAGTTATTTTTATATTGTGAAAACTTAACTTACTGGATTTAACTTCAACATGATTGAATTGTTATAGTATTTTGTATCACTTTCTTTCTTTTAGGGCAGCCAAAAGAAAACTGGATGAGCGGAATTTCTTTGGCAGTTTGCTACATATATGCTATGCTCCAGAATTTGAAAGTGTCCAAGAGACCAGAGACAAATTAAGAGACAGACGAAAATATATAGCAAAAGCAACCAATTTCAAAGGTTTGTGGCTTTTATTTTAAATCAGTAAAAGGCAAGAGCAAACAACTTTTGTAATTCCCCCCAAAAATCCAATATTAATTTACCAAAGATTTTATCAGAAGTCAAACTTAATGCATTGAGGACTTTACACTTAAATATGTGTAAATATTTGAAAAGTTATATTCTTTCTTTTTATATTCTCATTAAGAACCCCTTGTGCATTATTTCAAGTCTAAATAGCTTGGCATGGAAAAAAAGATGGGAGCAAACAAAAAAACTATGTCTGCAGAATTTACTTTGAATTAGATGTAATTTTCATTTTTTTCTTAGTTCATGTATTTAATTTATTTTGCTTATTATTCAATTGTACATTTTGCACAACTCCAAAACAAACCCTCCTCTCCCCAAATGGTGAATATTTATGTAATTTATTAGAATATTCCTTCACTTTGAAAATAAATATATAATCATCACATCCAAAGCATAGCAGAACAATGCTTTGGAAGGAACTGTCAGCTAATACAGTAAACCAATTTTTTCACTGCTCATCAAATAAAGCCTGTTCCCAACATGGTAAATTGTTAACAAAATTAAAATTCACTTCAAAATTGCCTTTTTTACTATGAACCAACATAACACATTATTTTTTGTGTTTTGAGAGCAATCATTGGAGACAAAACAGGATTGTGGCATAAGTTCTTCAAAGATCATGCCGTTGGATCGTGGATCATGGACATGTGAAACAGCCATTAGCAAATGGAATCCAGCAACATATACACAGGACTCCTGTCAATCTTCCTGTTGCACATTATTACTGAAGCCTATTACATCTCCTGCAGAACAGCATTGCCAGAATCTGTTAGTAGCCCCTCACTATTCTCATGATCATGCTACAGTATCTGCATGCTTTAGCCAAAGCATGCAGGTGGGTAAGAAGCCACAGCAAAGAGAACATGACACATTGGCTTGCTGGAATCTAGAAAGAAAAGACCCATCTTTTGAAGGTCTTGGAAGATTCATGCCCCGAACTACACAACTTCAGGAACGAAAGAGGAGAAGAGATGAAGACAACAAACTTGCCCTTTTGGGAAGAGAGCCTATTGGTGAAGAAATCATTTTTGGCCCAAGGCTACCAGAAATACCTAAAATAGATATGGATGATGATTCACTGAATACCTCGGCAATCTTAATTCGTAATAGACTAAAGAAGGTGGGCCAATAATTTTTCAATGTTCTGAAAATTTATAGTTCTAACATCATTTAGAATTTGCACATATTAATTATTTTGCAATAGCTTAATCCCTTTTATTCCATTATAAATGCATATCATATACTAACTTTTGATTCCTTTTTTCAAACTAGATTGCTGATCCAGTTCAAACTTCAAACTCATCTGAAGAATTATCAGTGGAAAATCAAATAAAACCAGTAATAAAGCAGAGGCGGCGTATATAAGTATTTCTGATTGTATGTTACGTTTATATTTGATTCACAAACAGGTAGGCTCTGACTGTTTCTAGACAAAGAAATATTGCTTCATTTGCTAACATGAAGCAGTTCTTGTAAAATTTAAAGTTATTATCCATTATGTTGAAATGTATTGATGTTTGTGAATGTTATCACCTTATTTCTTGTGCTTCTAATGCTATCATTCTATGATAGCATTGGGTCTACCCAGCTATATTACATTTCATTCATTATATTTTACTTGCAGATCTACAATTCGGGAGCATCTTGGAAAGCCTGTGACTCAAAGGACATCCTGCACTGTAAAGGAAATAATAAACATTTTTTTAAAAAAGCTATAACAAACTTATGTCGAAAAAACAATGCCTACACATTTGGAAATGTTTAACTAAATACTAAAATTAGGTTGAATACCCCACTTTTAAGTAGCATATTTTAAGAACCTGTTTGGTGTCATGATTAAAATATTAGCCTAGAAACCAAGAAACTCGTGAGTTTTAAGTTTGCCCTAGGCATGAATGATGATCCTCTGTGGCGCAGTGATTAGAGTGCAATACTGCAGGCTACTTCTGCTGAGTTTGCCTGCAGTTTGGCAGATTGAATACCACCTGGCTCAAGGTTGACTCAGCCTTCCATCCTTCTGAGGTGGATAAAATGAGGTCCCAGATTGTTGGGGGCAATATTCTGACTCTCTACACTGCTAAGAGAGGGCTGTAAAGCACTATAAAGCGGTATATAAGTCTAAGTATTTCTCTGGGCCAATCACTTTCAGCCCGACCCCCTCACAGGGTTAAACCTGTGGGGAAAATACAAGCCAGAAATACTAGGCATATTTGCCCCCTTGTATTTTATATAAAGAAATGTAATAATCATGTTATGTCACAATTTATTAAAATTATTTGCCAAATTTCTGCTTTTTGAGAAATAAAAAATAAAAGCCTTCCCTAACTATGTGAAGCTAGTTGCATCATTCTCTGGGTCTTTATTGTACGTTGATATTTTCATTTCATATAATACTCTGTTCCATTATCAAATAATCTATAAACATAAAAGACATTTATTTTGAAACATTTTACAGAACATTTTACAGAAATGCATGTAGTTAGGAAGTTTATATAACAATTAGACATTAATATATCTGCAATAAAATGTTTTTAAATTGCATTAATTAAAAAAATCATTACAAGAAATTTATTGTAAGAGTTCCTACACTATAAGTCATCACATTACTATTTGATGATGTATTTTTCCAGAAGAGTCAAAAACCTAAATGAATGATTAAAATGGTCAACTTTACAACAGATTTATGTTTCTAAAAGAGTACTGAGAATACTTGGGAATCTTTAGCATTTTATACAAAACATGGATATTCTATAAGAATTAATTCCCTATCCCTGGCCGCCAGAAACATGTCTGCCTTATAACCCTACTCTTGATGAATCTTTAAGATGACATTTTCCTTAACAATACACTCTGTGCACAATTATTAGGCAAGCTGTATTTTGGAGGATTAATTTTATCATTGAACAACTACAGTTCTCTCAATCAATACAAAATGTTAATAAAGCTCAAACCTGAATATTTAAAAGGTAAACATGAAGTTATGGCTTTCTTAGAAGAATATGTGTGCACAATTATTGGGCAACTATTAGTATACAGAATTATGCAACTAAATAAAAAATGAAAAATTTCCCATCTCATTTATTTCCATCTGTTAAAGGCCATGTCACACTGCCCAACGGATGCAAAAAGGACACAACGGACAAGCAAAATGTTCCATCCGTTGTTATCCGCTCTCAAAAGGGGCAAAAATTTGCATAAGCAGAGCGGATAACACGGAAAGGAACGGACGTGGGGAGGACGCAGAGCGGATGTATAGAGGATGCAGAGCGGATGTATAGAGGATGCAGAGAGGATGCGTAGAGGATGCGTAGAGGATGTGTAGAGGATGCAGAGCGGATGCGTAGAGGATGCAGAGCGGATGTGTAGAGGATGCAGAGCGGATGCATCCTCTTTCATCCTTTCTCCATCTGTGCTACTAACGCTGCGCGTCCATTCTGCTTCCTCCCTGCGTCCGTTTACCGCTGGAACGGATTTGAGTTGTGCGGATGTACAGCGGATGCCTAGCAGATATAGCAGATGCGTAATGGACGCAGAACGGATGTCCCCCGTATGCCTAGAGGATGCAGAACGGATGCATTGCATACATTTTCCACTCAAAAGTTTTGGGCAGCTCAAAACTTTCTGAGCGGATGAAACGTCAATAAACGGATGCTGGACGGATAGAGAGGAAGCAAAACGGAGACAGTACATCGCGTTAACCAACGGATAGCAAGCTTTTTTGTCCGTTTTACATCCTCTTTGCATCCGTTGGTGCAGTGTGACATGGGCTTAAAGTGAGAATAACTGACAGTTCAAAAAACAAATCAGTGACAATGTAGCCACCCTTTTCAATAACAGTCATAAGTCTTCCATTCATGGATTCTCAGTTTCTTGACCTGTTGACGATCATCTTTTTGTACAGCAGCAATTACAACCACAGACATTTGAGAGAAGTGTACCGTTTTCTTCACCATAAATCTCCCGTTTAAAAAGGCCTACAAGTTCTCAACAGGATTTAGGTCAGGTGAGGAAGGGGGGTGGTGCATGTAAGTATTCTCATCTTTAAGGCCTTTACAGGCTAGCCACACAGTTGAATACTTTGATGCATAAATGGAACATTGTCCTGCATAAAAATAATGGACGTCTTGAAAGATGCACACTTTTTCCTGTGCCGCTGCTTAAAGAAATGGTTTTCTAAAAACTGGCAGTAGGTTTGGGAGTTGATTTTGAGTCCATCTTCAACCTGAAAAGATCCAACTAGCCCATCTTTCATAATACCAGCCCATACCAGTACCCCACCTCCACCTTGCTGGCATCTGAGTCAAAGTGGAGCTCTTTGCCCGTTACTTATCTAGCCACGGACCCATCCATCCATCAATAGTCACTTTCATCAGTCCATACAAAACCTTTGAAAAAATCTGTCTTCAGGCATTTCTTGGCCCAGTCTTGCCATTTTAACTTATGTGTCTTGTTCAGTGGTGGTCGGATTTCACCCTTCCTTACCTTGGCCATATCTGAGCACTGAATATCTTGTACTTTTGGGCACTCCAAGTAGGTTACAGTTCTGGAATATGACAGTATTGGAGGATAATGGATTCTTGGTAGCTTCATGTTTGACTCTTCTCAAATCAGTTAAGGTGCATCTTTTTTTCTCAACGCATTTCTTGTGACCCTGTTTACTATTTGCAACAAAACATTATGTAATCACACCCCAATAGCTTAGCAATTTCAAGAATTGAAATTTCAGAATCAGTTAAATCTCTTTCTAGCACATTTTTCCCGAGGAAAAGAAGCTGCCTGATAATTATGCACACCTTGATATAAGGTGTTAATCTTAGACAAAACCTTCACATATTACACAAATACACATCACCTGATTTGCTTATGTGTGTTAAGCATTTTAAGTTTATACAGCTTGGAGGTGGAAAATATGCATACAAAGGATGATACGATCAAAATATTCATTTGCCTAATTGTGCACACAGTGTAAACTAGATAACCTGTGATCCTTTGAGTCATCTTTTAAAGAGATTTTTCCGATGGTAAGAAATTCCTCAAAGCCTTCAACAATGACAAAAATTCTAATGCGTTTCTTTCACTGGAAAAGTTGGATACATTCAGATGTTTGTCTTGAAAATAGCATGTGTTGAACTATATAACACAGACAAATATTACCACAAATATTTTATGACATTTTGTATTATGTCATAATTTGCTTTATGATGATTTTTGTATCAAAATTTTAAAGATTTGTCAAATTTCCATTCCACAGGAATCATATGTATCTTAGGATGCATTCGAGGTACCTCAATTCAAAAATTGCCCTGTGATATACTGCTTCAGTCCAATTAAAGGTTATGGGAACAAGAATTTTAATAGCAAGTAAATAGATTATCTGGGAAAAATTAAATCTTCCTTTCAGATAAAAAGCATTTCACTATTCAATATAGACTTTCATATTTGAATCTACCTGTAGCTCAATGAACCGATGCAGCACTTTTAAAAGATAGAATTGTTCAGAAAAAAATAGAAAATAGTCTGCTCCAAAAAATTAGAAAAACAAATCCAAAACCTTTGGTTAAAATAGCCAGAAGTTGGATACTGGTGATCTATATTCTGATTTGAGAAATATAATCTAAACATAGCGCATAGCTACTGGTAGGCTTAGCTCCTTAGTTCTGGGCTAAAGTTATTTTAGATCAGGGGGAAGGCTTCAGTTAAAGCATGCTGAAATACAATTGGCTTGCTTTATCATCAATATTAAAAGTCTTCCATTGTATACATATATAATGATTTTGGTTAGCCTCATTTAGTGAACATGCAAAAAAAGCAGTTTAGTAATTTTAGTTTTGTATTTTGAACATTTAGTTCAAATCTAGAATAGAAATATAATTACTAATAAAATTACCAATTCATTACTAATATACTTTGATATAGACTTCATAAATACCTTCACATCAGGTAAACATGGTCCAAATGCTTCTAAAAGGAGATTTTCATCTCTTACTGCCCTTTCAAAATCCACAAAAGAGACTTTGCCATCATGATCATAGTCCTATAAAATAAAATATTTTAATCCATATAATCATTATATTTACACTATGGTGTTATATATAATCATTTGGAACTAAAATACAATTGGAATTAAATGTATGGTATTGGCATGCCAGTCAAATTTCATATAATTGCTACTGTACAAATTTATTTATTTATTTAAAAAAATATTCTGGTATTGGTCCAGTCACTAATTTGGCATTTCTGAATAACCTAATAGATTCCCAAGATTATCTGTTTATTTACTCTAACAGATTTCATTCCACTTTTTTTTTTTCATCCACTAAGGGTATGAATGGAACCCAACTGAATTAATTGGATAGACTATTAGTATGATCTAAACCTGATAAGTTTTAAATTTATTATACTTGCCATTTTCTTCAGTGTTATTTCTACTAAATCTTTAATTCCTTCATCGGGATCTTCCTCAGATGGCTGTTTTAGCAGACTGTTCTTCAGCATATGAAACATTTCCTCTCGTGAAATATATCCATCACCATTCAGGTCATAAACCTCAAAGCAATCTTGAAAAGGTATAAACTACATTAACTGCATGCATGTAAAACAAAATTTCTGCCAGCTAATAAAAAATAACAGTAAAACTAAATTGTAGTTAAAGAAAAGCCTATTTTGCAATAAATTAGATAAATATACTGCATAATATGTATGGTATAGATTATATAAACTACAATATAATGTATTTTTACAATGAATTTCATAATGAATTTGCCCTAAAATTCAGATTAACATGAAAATCAATTTTTACTGGAAAACGTACATTTCATCTTTTCTTCCAAAGTCCCTCGAAGAAATATTGATAAGCCTTCTACCCATTCTGTTACACTGACACAGGAATCATTGTCTTTGTCAAAAGCACGGAACACTGAATGAAAAATAAAGATTATTCTAAAGTTTTATTTTAGTGTTGGCAATTGAATCTGAAAAGAGATACCCCCAAAAAACCAAGACACAGAACAAGACAACGGTATCGCACTCCTCCCCTACCTCAAAGGCACCACAGACAAAATTAGCAAAATTCTCCACAAACACAATATCAGAACAGCCTTTGGCACTGACCAAAAAATAACCAACATCCTAAGAAACCCTAAAGACAAGATCTAGCTAGAAAATCAAGGAGTTTATGAAATACCATGCAACAATTGCCCAGCCACATACATTGGACAAACCAACAGGAGAATAAATGCATGCATCGCAGAACATAAAAACGCAGTCAGAAGAAAAGAAAATACTTCCTCCCTCTTCTAGCACCTTATAGCCACAGGACATGAAATTAATTTCGAAGGAATTAATATTAATTAATATCCAACACTGAACACTCCAGCAAGAAAATAATCAGGGAAGCCATTGAGATAAAGAAACACCACCATAACATGAATAGATGGGATGATACCTCACCTACCAGACATTTGGAAGGTAGCCCTCACCAACAAATGAGTCCCAGCTACGAAAACCAACACCAGACCCAAAACAACATGGGACACCACCACCAATCCCCCTCATCAGACCCAGGCCCAAGCCCATCCTATAAATGAAGGACAACCATCATCCAGAAAACAGACCACGGCTGCTTCACCAGCTGTTGCACTCCCCGACCCCAAAACCAAACAAGTTGACACACACCAAGAACACAGACCCAGACCCCAAACTTGAAGCCAGACTAAAACCCAGAATGCTACATCACAGCCACCTGCTCAGGATATCACATTGAAAAAGTTTTCGTGGGTACTTACATGTATGGTATTCAGCTTTGTTCGGGTATTTTTCCACAACATTATAGTTGTGCTTTTAAAGTTGTAGCAACGTTTTGGCACAATCTCATCTGCCATCGTCAGGCTTCTGTATTGTGTTCATCTGTGAGTCAGACTTTCACAGCTGTTTCTGTTTTAAATTTGGGGCTAGCCTACTGCTGTGCCTGAATGGTTTTTTCTTCATCCTGATTGGTTGGGAGTCTAGGTCTGTGTTTATTGGTCTTGGAGTTTGCTGTGTTCTGCTTAATTGGTGTTTCTAATATCTTCTGTCTGTTTTGTGGCTTTTTTTGTGTCTTGATTGGCTGCCAACATTGTGTTCCAGTATTGGAGGCTTTTAGTGCAGCTTGGCTCTGAGTAAATGGATGGCTATCATTTATTAGGAAGCTAGGTTTCATCTGGGTGCCTGGTTGGGTACATTTGAGCTGGAGGTATCGGGGGGATCTGTTTGTGCCCAGGTGTTTGCCTGGATTGTGGTGTGGAGATTTTTTTGTTTGTGAGTGCAGGCTTCCAAATAATTGATAGTCTGGTAGAATCATCTCTTCTATTCATGCTTTCAGGTCTTTTTTTCAATCTCTATGGCTTCTCTGATAATTCTGTGGCTGGGGTTTTCTATAGTGGCTAGGGTTTTGGTGCAATTGAAGTTGATGCTATGACCTGTGGCTTTCATGTGTTGGACTAGTGAGGAAGTGTGTTCCAGCTTTTTTACTGCATTTTTGTGTTCATCTAGGCATGTACTTATTCTTCTATTGATCTGTCCAATGTATATGCTGGGCATGATGCACAACGGACTTCGAATGTGCCTTGGTTTTCCAGGTCAATTTTATCTTTGGGGTTTCTAAGGATAGCTGCTATTTTTTTGTCTGTTTTGAAGGCAGTCTTAATGTGATGCCTGTGTAGTATCTTACTGATTTTGTCTGTAGTACCTCTTATGTAGGGCAGGACAGCTATTCCATAGGTCTGTTCATCTTCCAAGTCTCCATTATGTCTTAGTGTGTTTTTGTGGATCAAGCTGGTGATTTTGCTTTTGTGGAAGCCGTTGGCTGTCAGTACTTTAGTCAGGGTGCATAGTTCAGTCTTTATGTGTGTCTTGTCTGCCAGGTGTTTGGTTCTGGCTAGCCCCAAATTTAAAATTGAAACAATTGTAAAAGTCTGACTCACAGACGAACACAATACAGAAGCCTGATGATGGCAGATGAGATACTGCTGAAACGTTGCTACAACTTTAAAAGCACAACTATAAACAACGTTTCAGCTATTATGTTGGGGACATTGAAAAGCCAAATGATACAGTAACCCAAATACAACGATCAAATATTATCAACAGACCTCAGTAAACAGGAGAATAAATCCTACTCAAGGGTTATTAATTATGAATGAATCATGTTAAATACAGCTGTATGAATTTGACCTTCCATGTGATTTTCAGACTTCATGAACGTATTACCCAACAATGCAAGAGCACACAATCGATTAAACTTAACGTACACCACTCCAAACTTGACTGCAGAAAGTACAACTTCAGCAACAGTGGTCAATGCCTGGAATACACTACCTGACTGTTGTCATATCCCCAAATCCACACTACTTTTCTTTCAAATTAACCACTATTGACCTCACCCCCTTCCTAAGAAATCTGTAAGGAGCATGCATAAGCACACAATCATGCCTACTGTCCTTGTCCTATTGTCCCCAATTATTCCTACCCATTTCCTGTATTTATACTAATGTTTATTATCTTGTAAGTTATTGACAAATTAAAAAAAAAATGTTTTCAAACTGCAATCTGAAACAGTTTCTCAAAAATGTTTCAAAGTACAATAATTTATTGGCATTGATTTAATCTCACCTCTGTCCATAATCATGTCATCTGTCATTCCAAATGTCACATGTAGAATATTGCGAAATGAGTTGCGATCTAAACCAACAACAGCATGACGGTCGCTGGGTTCCACATCCAGGTTGTTGAAAAGTTTTATGAGACATTCCACTTCAAATTTACTAACTACAAAAGGAAACAGTGAAACAAAATCAACAATGAAGATGTGTATTTGTTTTCACCATCGAATGTAAATTTGAATACGTATCTCTTCCCGGTACTCTTAATGTTGCCGTTTCGGTGACTCCGCTGACAAGGAATTCTGGGAGTTGTAGTTTCACCATCTCCCTGTGGGAAGCTCGATTCCACTCAAGATAATAACAATATAAAAACAATTGTCACGAATTTCCCGATCGGGTTAATGGAATCAGGAACAGATGGGTTTAAAGAAGCACAAGTGAAAGAGTAGACCCACTTTCACTCACAATGTTTAGCGGATTTGCACAGGGATTCGGTAAGTTTCTGCAGCTTCTTTCTGTTCATTTTGAGCTTTGTGGCTGCCGCTGCGCCGGGTTGTCACAAACCAAGCTGTTTCCATGGCAACAACAGGGAATGTTGCCGCTGGGCCCGGATATAACGAGCTGAAAGGCAACTTTAGCCCGGAGCGGCAAGTTCAGGCGCGTTTTATTATTTATGTCGGTGAGAAGGCAAAACCCGGCTTTGGTACTCTGAACTGGCTCGTTCCTCTGGTTTTCCATAAGGAGGAATGGAATAGAATAGAACTGGAAGGGACCTTGAGGTCTTCTAGTCCAGCCCCCTGCTCAAACAGGACTTCCCATACCATTTCAGACAAGTGGTTGTCCAGTCTTCTTAAAAATCTTAAGTGATGAAGGCAAGCTGTTCCACTGGTTAATTGTCCTCATTGTTAGGAAGTTTCCTAGTATGATTTGATTGCTGAGTGTACCCTATGACTATCATTAAGTGTGGTACCTTTTGATTCTTGATTCTTAATAAGGCCCTGTCCCACTGCACTTACGGATGCAAAGAGGATGTAAAACGTTAAAAAAAGCTTGCCATCTGTTGGAAAACGCTATGCATCTGTTGTGTACTCATTGCATACGTGTTTCATACGCTCCATCCCGTGTTTCATACACTCTATCCGTCGAGCATCCACCATCCACTGCGATTTCATCTGCACAACTTCTGAGCTGCACAAAACTTTGTGAACGGATGAACTTTCCACCGTGTACGATGTAAATCCGCGACATACGGGCAACAAACGTTCTATGTCCGTTTATCATCCGTTAAATGTCCGCTGTATCCTCTCTGCATTCTCTGGGCATCCTTGCAACTCACATCTGCTGTAGCTGAAAACGGAAAGAGGGAGGAAAGAAAGGGTATATGGAATGTCTATACATCGTTAGTAGCGGAAATAGAAAGGATGCGTTTGCATCCGATATACATCCGCGCAGCATCCCCTTTCTTTCCTTTAGGCGTACGTGATGCATCCGCTTCATCCGCTATGCGTCCGCTTCGAAATTCTCCCCCGGAACCCCTTCGGAGGTGTCATCCGCTTCCATCTGCTAGGCTTCCTATGAACATCCGTTTAGCATCCACGCTACATACTACCCACATCCATTCTTTTCCGTTCTTTTCCATTCTGTTTATGCAAATTTTCACCACTTTTTGAAGCGGATGACAACGGATGAAGCCACCCCCGAAATTTTGCTCATCCGTTGTGTCCTTTATGCATATGTTTTGAGTCCGTCAGCCAGTGGGACCTAGCCTTTATGAATATATTTTTTCTTGTATGTATACTGAGAGTATTTACACCAAGACAAATTCCTTGTGTGTCCAATCACACTTGGCCAATAAAGAATTCTATTCGTTTCTTCTTAGTTCCAGGTTGCTTCTGTCCTTGATTAGTTTCCATCCATTGTTTCTTGTCCTGCCCTCTGGTGCTTTGGAGAATAATTTGGAGAATAATTTGATCCCCTCTTCTTTGTGGTAGCCCCTTAAATACTGGAAAACTGCTACCATTTTGCCCCAATTCTTCTTTTCTTTAAAGTAGCCATAACAAATTCCTACAACCACCTGATGGGAGAGGCAGAAAATAGGGAGCTCCAAACCCTCCTGGCTGGATATTTTGGAGAGTTTTGAAGCAAAGACATTTTCTGAATCAAATTGCAAGCAAACATAAATTGAAGATTTTAAAAAAATGGTTAAGGGTCCACCTGTCTGCTAGGAGTATAAATCTTTCCATTCTCCACCATCCAGTCAGAGGTGAAGAAGCTTTTTGGATGAGAAGTGAAATGTCTTCAAAGAAAAACCAGAAAGTCTTTTATTGTCTCTGTTAAATGGAAATCAATCCGTGCAAAAACAATCAAGACCAATTTATTTCCACTGTTTTTTGTGGGTATTGTCGGAAGTTAGCACCCATCCCTCTCCAAGAAAAATGAAATATCCTAGGAAATATTTAAAAAGCAGAATAATTCCTCTAAAAAGAATAGAAACTCCGAAGCAGAAAGTCACCTCAGAAGCAGAAGCTCACCCCCACCTTTGTTAATGGCCAGAATATTTTAAGGCCATTAAGGCCTGGGCCAGAATATTTTACAAAACGAAAATCTCCAGGTAGAGCTATAATAGAAATTGTTCAAAGCCCTTTCAGTGCATCATCATCCCGCAAGGCTCAACCAAGCCTGGCACTCAGGACAGCCTACAGAGTTGCCCCAGTATGGCCCCATGGGAGTCTGACAACCAATCAGAATACAAGCTCAAATTCAAATCCCAACAGAGGGTATATAAGGGACTCTCAGCATCTCAGCCTGCTTTTCTTTTACTTCACCCAACATCTTGAAGCACGTGATCATCCTTTTTACTTTGGAGCTCCAAGCCATGTGGTCCTGTCTTTGGAAAGATGTAAACCATCTTTCCAAATAGCCTCCATGTTTCCAGTGTGTTTTTCCCCACTTGGAACTGAACCCAGAAGGATATTTCTTCCAACAGTATAAACAGCACATGCAGGATTATATTCTTGGTATAACAAACCTGTTCTACCTAGGTGTCTGGATCCACTATATGCACTTCTATTACAGCATTTTTATTGAAGCTGGTATCTAATTAAAATAGATAGACATGGTGTATTTACACTGAAATTATTTTACAGAAAGAAAAAAAATCAAATCACATAAAGCTCAAAAACTGTATTAAAACTTGAATATAAAACTCAAAATCCAACTGAAATGCCGTAGCTGAAACTGAAGCTAAATCCAATTATATCCAACTTAAGCTCTATATCCACCCATGTTAAATTTAGAAAAATGTAATGTCTTAAAAGTAAAAATGCAGAAATTTGTTTTTTATGTTCAACATAAATGTCTAAATGGAACAGATACTATGGCACCTTAACAAACTAAATGAATTTTTTCACTAAAGTGATCTTGAGTTCTATGTACTCTGTATAACTATGTACAACCTGAACAGAGCATTTCAGGACAAAGGGGATTTGAACTTAACCTCTTTGCCACAATAACCAATTGCATCTCTAATTATACTAATGAAACGAGATTAAGTAGAATCAGCCCAATGACAGAAATGGCAAAAAAGCCCTTCTAAATTAAACAGAAATACTAATATTTAATTATCTAAGCACATGACTCTGCAAAACTGTAGCCGGGGGATCTTTTTAGGACTGTACTCTACATTCTGGAAATGAAATGTACATTTAAAGCATTATGTTTTGTGCCTTAGACCACTTTCTGAAACAATTTTTAAAATTATTTTTGCAGTTCTTGTTTGTATGCTGTCAAATTATGTTGGGCTTTGTGTATTTAAAAGCCCCAGTTAACATTTCAGTATTTCTCTGAGCTATATTAAGAATTTATTATTACTAATTAGATTTTTCCCTGCAATCATCTCAACAACAGAAACATTATTATGAAATGAAAAATGGACACCATAATTTTAGTGTTTGGCAAAATAAAACGAAGTTATACAAATAGAAAAGGAGTATGGAGGGGCTAGCAGAGTAACTAAAAGACATTCTCCAACTTTCCAAGAAGATGTCTCCACCAGAGAATTAATGAGCTCCATGTCATGCCCCTTTTGACACATGGCTAATGACTAGAAAAACCAGTGGACCATACCATACTCATCATTCCCCTTAAGATTTATTTTACCCGAAACATCCAAACATTTTTTTTAATTTAAAAAAAAAAGTATTCTCATGTAATTCTTTGGATCTGTTGGAGTCACTCTTACAGTCACCACATTGAGTGTACCCACTACTTTGGCCTTTACTTTCCACATCCTGCCCAGTTCACTCTTGCAGGTTCTGGTATTTTTCCAGTTTCTCATACTCCTTTTTAATGATGCTATCACTTGACACCACTATATCTATCACCACCACTGTATTCTGATCTTGGCCTCCAACCATAATGTCTGATGGGCCAGTACCTTTCTAAATCTGGAGATCTCACAGGATCTCAACTCTCATTTCCTAAAACCATTTATTGGATCCCCCATTTAAACCTAGGAAGGTATAGCCAATATTCTGTGAAGATATTCCTGTACTCCATGCCAGATATTTGCTTGTGCCGTTCGGTGTATGGTATTTCTGCCTGCATCTCAAGTCCATCCCAGATATTGACAACCCCTCCCCCCAACCCACTGGTAATGTCCAACACTGTCTAAACACCATCTGACAATTGAAGGGAATAAAGAAGGCTGAAGATAGATAGACTAATAAGAACTGAGAGTTCAAGAGACTCCCAAGATCCAGGACTTCCACTCAAAGTAGAAAGCTGAGTCTCTCCCTTTCTCTCTCCCCCTCCCTCCCTCAGTAGCACAAGGAAACAATAGCCAGTCATCAGCCATCAACACATCACCAACTAGCCAATAGGAAGGCACCACATAAACATGACTCACAGAACAGCTCAAAGCACGTATTGCAGTAGAGAGAAATTTCCTGTAGATGGGCTCCAGCATGAGTCCAAAAGGCACAAATTCGATCTCACATCATTATTCTGGGACATGTATATTTGCCTTCATTCATAGAAAATTATTTTATTTCTAATTATGCATAGAAAGCTGTTTTCAAGAGGGAACTTGGAAAGGAGGAGGACATAGCAAATGTTGCATTAAATGAGTTTCAGAGAAAAAAAATTGACTTAACCCTGAATGAGGATTTCATTATATTAACTAATTAAAGAAATAGAAGGTTCCGAGGACAAAAGGCATTTGATGAAGTTAAGCCCATGTCACACAGCACCAATGGATGGAAAGAGGATGTAAAATGGAGAGAAACACTTGCCATCCGTTGGTTAACGCAATGCATCCATTCTGTACTCACTGCATCCATTTTTCATACTCCCTATCCGTCCAGCATCTGTCTACTGAGATGTCATCCGCTCAAAAAGTTTTGAGCTACACAAAACTTTTTGAGCGGATAAAGTATACAACGTGTCCGTTCTACATCCGCTACGCATACAGGGAACATCCGTTATCCGTCTGTCGTCATCTGTTACGCATCCGCTATATCTGCTAGGCATCCGCTGCGCATCTGCACAACTCACATCTGCTCCAGTGGAAAACGGACACAGGGAGGAAGCGAAACGGACGTGGAACGGACACACAGCGTTAGTAGCATGGACGTAGAAACGATGAAAGTGGATGCAGCTCGCATATAAAGCATTAAAATGGAAAAAACGTTCATATAGGGGACGTATTTCGGATATTTAGAATGTCTGCAGGATGTCTAGAGGATGCAAAAGGACACCTAGCGGAAAACCTATATTTCCTATGAAAAGGGGGAGAAATCACCTGGATCTCACTTTCAGTCCAGCAGCCCTGCTGTGCAGACCTCTTCAGCCTTCATCTTGCTTTTGCTCTTCCACAGCATCCAGTCATCTCCACCATGGATAGTCGCACACTCCTTTTGGTAGCTGCCATCGTTCTACAACAGTGCAAAGACCTCTACAGGCTCTTTCACCTGTTCTACACAAGGAAAAGGAGGCATCCAAGAAGTGTGTGGGTCCGAAGATGGATCGCGAGAAGAGTGGAGTATGGACTGTATAACAAGCTGATGGTGAAGCTGAGGAACGAAGACCCTCGTGCATTCCAGAACTTAATGAGGATGCCGCCAGCCATGTTTGAAGAAGTTGTGGAGCGGCTGAGACCCAGGTTGACCAAGGCAAACATCAACTTCCAGCCCAGCCTGAACCCTGGGCTGAAGGTGGCACTGACTCTGTGCCACCTGGCCTCAGGGACCACATACAGGAACATGCAGTACGCTTGGAGGGTGCCACACAACACCATCAGCATTGTGGTCAGAGAAGTGGTGCAGGCCATCTTCGAAGAATACCTAGAGGAGCTCCTCCAGTGCCCCTCCACTGAAGAAGGATGGAAGAAAGTTGCAGAGCAGTGGTATCAGAAGTGGAACTTCCCCCACACCATTGGAGCCATAGATGGGAAGCACCTGGCCTGCAAAGCTTCAGCCAACTCAGGGTCCACTTATCACAACTACACGGGCTTCTTCAGCATCATCCTCTTCGCCATGGTCAATGCTGACTACAAGTTCATATACATCGATGCTTCAGGCAACGGGTCAGCTTCAGATACCCAGGTATACAACGCCAGTCACCTCAAGGAGGGGCTTGAATGCAACCTCATCATGGGCTTCCCAGATCCAGCCCCCCTGCCCAACGCACACAAGATGTGCCCTACTTCATTGTGGGGGATGACGCCTTTTCCCTCAGAGCCTACCTCATGAAGCACTACACTTCCAGATGTCTCACCCGTGAAGAGAGGATCTTCAACTACAGGCTGTCCAGGGCAAGACGGGTGGTGGAGAACGCCTTTGGCATCTTGGCCAACAGGTTCCAGATACTTCTCACTACCATGCAGCATCGCCCAGAGATGGTGAGGAACATCGTGGAAGCTTGCTGCATCCTGCACAATCTCATGCGCACCCACTACCCAGTGTTGCAGAACAGGCTTGTGGACCACCAACAAGGCAATGGGGACATGGAGCCTGGTGAATGGAGGCAAGGGCGAAACCTGATAGATACTGTGGATATATGTGGATGTGCAAGGCCCCAACAGAGCTTCACGTGAAGGGAAGAAGCAGCGCAACCTCCTGAAACACTGGTGCAACTCCCCAGCTGGAGCAGGGGAGTGGCAAGACAGGATGGTAGATGCTTAATGGATATTTCCTTCAGCCTGTCTCATCACAGTGATGAGATTGTGCCATTTATGTTGAGTGACCCTACAGTGAACAGGGCATTTCATAAAGAGTTGTGTTTATGTTGAAATGTGTTGATGAATGATTACATTGTTGTTGATAATAAAGGGCCATAGGCGTGGCACCTGAGAGGGTGGACCATACAGTCCCACTATGCTTGCACTGGAGGCTTATCTATCCCACAGCTATTTCCCATCCCACAGGTATCCCTGCCCATCCCACTGCTATCCTTACCCATCCCACAAGCATGCAAAGGCTTAAACCATTTCTAAAAGTTTCCACCAAGACTTTATTTACTAAAAGAACTGAACCAAGTGTGTGAAGCAAAGATAAACTTTATTAATAACAAACTGTAAAAGCAAAATGACCCAAGTAAAGTGTCCCAAGCAAAGATAAAGTCAACAGGTAGCAACCCAGTCTCTAGCACTCTTCTTTGTCACTCTGAGGCATGCCCAGTCTTGGGGTGAAGGGTCCAGGTGCTGTGGAGGTGGCAGTGGCTGGAGTGCTGGTCTGAGGCACCATTGGGGTGCCTGGACCCGAGAGGACAACAGAGGATGGTGTGTGGAGGAAGCTCTCAGAGAGCTGGCTCAGTCCTGTGATGTTGAGAGCCCCTTCCTCCATGACATGGGGTGTCAGTCCCAAGACCAATGACAGATGTTCTGAGGCCGGGCTTGGCTGTGGGGTGGAGGAAGGAGGAGTGTAGTGGGGTTGTCTGGTCTGCAGGTGAGCGAGGTGAGGCATAATTGGCATCTGTGGTGTTGGTGGCATCTGTGGCATCTGTGGCATCGGTGGTGTGCGATGAACCTGTGCCTGGACTGAGAAGGGCTGCCTGTGCTGCTGGAACTCCTGGTAGCCGTAGCCTTGGTAGGTGAGAGCCTGTGGAAAGCCTTGGAAGGTCTGTGACATCACCTGGGGTGGAGGAACAGACCTGGACTGGGTCGGAGCAGGTTCAGCTGGGCCTGGAGGGTTGTGCAGAAAACCTGTGATCCTCTCCTTGATCACCTGGTACTGGGTTTCGGACATGTCCATGAGGGTCTGGTTGACGTAGGTGAGGAAGGGCTTTCTGTTTGAGGATGGTATGTCAGTGTGTACCAGCTGAGAGAGGAGATCTATGCTGCTTTTGATGGTGTCCCTGATCTCCAGCAGGACAGTGTGGCTCTGTCCCTCCAGTCTGCCTCTCTGCCTGCTTTCTGTGGAGGTGGAGTTTGGGGTGGGGGTGGGTTTGTCTCTGGTGGCAGCAGCCTCTCCTTTCTCCAACTGCATCAGGGGGTCCTCCACACGCTCCGCCATGGGGAGTGTAGCTGTCAGGGGGGGTCTCCATCGTGGGGCGCTCCACAGATACAGGAGCTGACTCTTGCCCAGAAGAGGACTGGCTCTCTGTGGGTTGCCTGAGAGAGAGGGTTGACAGAGGGGCTGCTCATCGGTGGCGGACCTCACCCTCCAAGAAGCTGCACTTGGCCATCACGTAGGTCTCCTGGTCCGTCAGCTTGACCGCGGCCTGGCCAGACCTCTTGAGGTGCAGCTTCCCGTACCAGGTGTACATGTGCTTCCACCACCCAAGGAGGACCTCCGAAGTGTAGCCCAGGCTCTCCGCCTTCTCTCTCCAAGCCGCCTGCTTCCTCTTGGTGTCTCGATAGAGCCTGTGTCCCTTCCGCCAGAGGTACTCGTTCTCCCTCAGACATTCGAGCACCTCATCCTCATGTTCCTCTTCGATGGAGTACTGTCTCCTCTCCCTATCGCGCGATTGCCTCTTCCTCCCTCTGGCAGGGCCCACCTCATCAGTAGGGCATTGAGGTTTTAGGGGCTGGTCCACCAAACCACCAGCAGCACCAGCAGCAGCAAAAGTAGCACCATCAGTACCATCAGCACCATCAGCACCAGCAGCACCAGCAGCAACAGCACCAGCACCAGCAGAGTAAGCACCAGCAGAAGCACCAGCACCAGGAGCAGCACCAGCAGAGTAAGCACCAGCAGAAGCACCAGCATCAGGAGCAGCACCAGCAGAGTAAGCACCAGCAGAAGCACCAGCACCAGGAGCAGCACCAGCAGAAGTACCAGCACCAGCACCATCAGAGCAGCACCAGCACCAGCACCAGCAGAAGCCCCAGCAGAAGCAGAGTCAGCACCAGGGGGTGGGATGGTGGCTCTGTCCTTTTTGCCAGGGCTGGCAGGAGCAGGCACAGGCTTCGTCTTCTTCCTCATGGTTGTTGGCTGGAGATGTGTCTGGTAGCAGGTCTTTCCTCTGAATGGTGACCTGCTTGTGAGCTTCATCCTTTTATATCCGTGGGGCTGATGCAATGCATCCTCCCCGCGTGCGCAGTGAACGCTTTGCATCCACTAGGCATCCGCTAGGCATCCGCTCTGCATCCGCGTCATCCGCTAGGCATCCACTCTGCATCTGCCCCTTCCGCTGCGCGTACGCTTCACTGTGCTCCCCCGGAAGCCCTGTGGATGTGTCATCCGCTTCCATCTGCTTCCATTCGCTAGGCTTCCGTGGAGCATCCACTTAATATCCTTGCTACGTCCTCTCCCTGTCCGTTCCTTTCTGTTGTTGTCCATTGTCTTTATGCAAATTTGGGGCACTTTTGCGAGCGGATAACAATGGATGGAACATTTTCTCATCCGCTGTGTCCTTTTTATATACTTTTTGCATCCGTCGGCCGATGTGACAGGGCCTTAAGAATGAAAGCTGATGCGTTTTGATACAAAATGTTGGCTCCAAAAATTGCTATCAGGTTCCTCCTGATCTATTACCAAGAGTTCAGCAATAATTCAGAATATAAATGGCTCAAGCCCTCCCACTGCTACCAAAATAATCATCCTATGGAGGACATCATGAATCCCCTCTCTGTGGTGTGGATTCACAAATGTAGCACATAGCAGATTATTTACAACAGTTTTTTTTAAGATGGGATTTTACAAAAGTTCTAGGGGTTTCATGAGAAATCATAAATAATATTATAATTTTAAATTGCACCATGATGCTAGCTGTAGATGTCATATTTTTTATGCAGATGTTCACTGAGATTTGTAAATCATTTCAAGAGTTCTGAGTAAAAAGATTGAGAAAAGCTGATTTAGAGAGTGAAAATGCAGAGAAATTCAATGATTAGTGGTTAATCATAAGATAAAAAAAGTTTGAATAGAGACTGAGCAATACAAAAGCTGTTTCTAAAGAATTAGAAATAAAAATGATCTGAAGATTGTTGCAGGATTTCTAGGATTTCTTGTTTTAAGTCTTACATTTATATCTGCATATAACTTTTACTTGGGAAAATTCAGAAGAGTTTACAAAAAAGTGTCAGACATTACAGGAGAGATTTAGATGTCTGGAAGCATCTTTTCCTATTAACATATTTAATTAAAGAAATCTTTTCATAACAGTTTAGTCGGAAAAGGGGCTACCAGATTTCTTCTAAAAAAACTGGAAGAGATGAAGTTGGGTGAGAAGTACCCATATGACTCAAAGAGTGTTTGGTAATCAGAATCTGAATCATCAAATAATTTTCTAAGATATAATTTAGGCAGTGCAATCCATATAGTTATTAATGTAATACATATGTGTGAAGTTTGTTTGATACCGCAGTGGAAGAGATCACCCGGCGGGAACTGGCAGAGTTTCGACCACCCGCCTAAGTGACCGGACCTCGCATCGATTAAGAAGAACCACACAGACACAATGAATCTTCTTGATGAGAGCGCCCAGAGGACTGGTCACGTTCTCTTTTATTGAGTAGTCACCTAACTTAGAGATAAGGGAGCTTATTGGAGTTTATTTGTTCCTGCCAGTTCTTTTGCCTAATATGGAGTTGTTTGTTGCCTTCGGCCTTTTTTCAGGTATGACTCATTTTCTGCTACGAGACTATGCACAGGAGTAACTTTAGATATTGCAACATCTCGTCTGTTTTTATTTATTTATGATATTATTCTTACTATTGGCGAGCGGTACGTCCTCCGACCCATTGCTCCCCATGTCCATAAGAGAGATCATATCTTCTTTCATGATATCAGGTTCCTCATAGTCACTATCAGAAAATTGTAACAAGGCCTGTTTTTCCATATTGCATGTAAGGCTATTGATCTTTGTGTGAGTATCTGTGATGACTTCATTCATGCTATATAGTCGATTACGCAAAAAGTTAAGTATTTTTGAAAGCATGCAAGGTCCAATAGTACACAGTAATATTAGCAATATGAGTGGTCCTATAAGTGCAGAAAGCAATGTAGTTAACCATGGTGATATTTGAAACATGCTTTGGAACCATCCCATCGACTGTTGCCATTCTATCTCTCTATTCTTCAGTCGTTCCCTTAATTTATTTAAGGAATCTGTGACTACTCCAGATGAATCGGCATAGAAACAACAGTCCTCTCCTAAAGCTGCACATAAGCCTCCTTGTTTTAAAAATAACAGATCAAGGCCTCTTCTATTTTGTAGTGCAACTTCAGCTAGGGAAGTGAGTGATTCCTGCATGGCTGAGATGGAGACTTCTAAGGTTTTTAAGTCTTCATCTATTTCAGCCGATAGTCTACTTATTTGATTGGTATTATGAATGAGAGCGCCTATGCCTGTGCCAGCTCCTACTGTTCCCAAACCTAGCAAAACCGATAATGTAAGAGCAGTTACAATTTCCCTCTTGGCTCTAAGAAGCATCTCAGGTTCTAGAAGGGAGACAAATTCGGGATCCTTATATAATTCAATTTTTGGTAACAACATTACTTGTATGCAAAAGGCCTTTTGTTGTATAAGTACATCTCTGGATACACAGGCGGTAGCACCTGTGGAACATGCCCAAATAGAAGTGTTTCCGGCCACAAAATATTGTCCTTTTAATCGACCATTAATGTTCCCTCCCATAGAAGTGTAGACCTGATTATATCCTTCTCCAATGCCACTTCGTCCCTTTCCTAAGTAGATCTGGCATTTATAGTGAGTAGAACCATTATGACAATACTGGGAATAATTGGAGGGAATGTTATCTAAACAACATCCAACACCTATGACAGAGGTAACAGTAATGGTAGAGTTTTTCCATCTACATTGATGATTGGTGGTTTGGTTTGAAAAAGCCTCTGATGAGGCTACCGCCTCGTAAAAGGGTGGAGTGGAAGATATGCAGAGCCAACAGGGTTGATGAGTAAAATTGGAGGTGGCATTCAAAAAGGCATATGATGAAGAGATTAAGGAGAGAATTGGATTAGTAGGATTGCTTAACGGTTGTAGAAAGGAAGATTTGATATTTGAATTAGGTCCTATAGGGTTAGTAGATGGTAGGGTCACATGTCTTTGGATATAAAATACATTGCCATAATCATAACCTGAAGGATCATACATCCGTCCCCCCCATTTCATGCCTTGATCCCATAAGGGAGAGTCCTTGCCCTTTGATAGAAAAGTTATAGTGATGTTATTACACCGAGTGTTCCTGGAAGATGTCTCTCCAAAATCGCATTTTTTTCTGGTGGTAGATCTTCCGATGGAGATGTAGGTATCAGGCTTGTGTGGAGTCCATGACATATAACTGGTCATTTCACATCCCCAATTTTTACAGAATGTGTCCGCGACGCCCCCACATTGATATTTATCATCTGCTGTTTGAGAGTGTCCAGGACAGAAGTAAAAATAGCAATTATATACATATGAGGGATAGGGCTGGGGAGGCCGGGAAGCAGAATTAATAAAGTCTCTATAAGGAATAACACCATGAAGCATTTCCGCAAAATCAAACTGCAGCTGCAGGAAAAATAGGTCTAAACGAGTCATATTGCAAAGTTGAGTTAATAATTCACCCTGGGCGTCTTTGACCGTCCAGCAGATTGATAAGGCGCGATGTGGGTTGATATTATGTGCCGCCAAAAAACCAAAGAGGGATAACAGTATCTGGTTGACAATCAGATGCTTCATTGCGTTTGTCGTGGGTAGATGGATGGAAAGGACGAACGCAGCGTGCTGGAATCCACAAAACTTTATCAGGCAATTGGATAGCGGCGTAGCCTCGACCCCATGTTATAAGCTCTGCTTGTCCTTTCCAAGCAGGATCTGGTAGATGCCTGTAATAAACAAGGGGTCTGGAAGTGGGAACAGGAGGTTTTGAAAAATGTCGAGATGCTGGGGTGAGAGGAGGGGTTCCAGTGAGGTTCAGAAAGTTCAACGTATATAGGCATACGTTGAGAATGTTTTGCAGTGCTGGGAAGTTGGGGGGCCTCGGGTGGCCATTTGACCCCATATACCTCTGAAGAGCTAACTTCAGGGTTTGGTTAGCTCTTTCAACGATAGCTTGCCCTTGACTATTAAATGGTATACCAAATTTGTGAACAATGGACCACTTATGGCAAAATTCCGCAAAGGCGGTGCTAATAGAAGCTGGCCCATTGTCTGTTTTTAGCGTGTGTGGACATCCCAGCACTGTAAAGGTTCGAATACAATGATTAATTACATGTTTGGTGGATTCACCTCTTTGTGGAGTTGCCATAATAAAACCCGAAAAAGTATCCACCGATACATGCAAATATTTCCAAGGTGCAAATAGGATAAATTGAGTAACATCCATTTGCCAGGTTTCACATGCTTGAATCCCTCTGGGGTTGGTGCCTTGAGCTAAGCCTTTACTCTGCTTACTACAAGTAGGGCATTGTTGAATAATGGCTGTTGCTTCAGCCATGGTAATTCCAAATTGTTTTACAAGGGCTCTTTTGTTTTGATGAAAATATTCATGGCTCTGAGAAGCTGTGAGTGCAATAGGCATAGGTGCTTTAATAGTAATTGGGCATGCAGTACACGCTTCATCGGCTCTTTGATTGCCTTCTGATAAGAACCCAGGTAGGTTTTGGTGACTTCGTATATGGGCCAGAAAGAGGGGGCATTTGCGTTTATTCAGCAGGACCTGTAGATCACTTAGTAAATCATACAGATCATGCGGAGTAGCAGGGGATATGTATGCTTCAAAGATATTATTAACCAGCTGAGTAACATATAGACTATCAGAGATCACATTAATTGATTGGTGTGGGAACAGGGCAAGGGCCATATTGAATGCGGCCAATTCCGCCTTTTGTGCAGAGGTTTGTGGAAGAGTTAGCCTTTTATGCCAGGTGTTAAGATATGTCCATGTACATGCCCCATGGGTTTTGGACCCGTCTGTATAAACCGTGAGAGCAGCAGGAATGGGGGTCGAGGTGATGGGACTACTGAAGGATATAGGGATGACTTTTATGAGTTGAAGCCTAGGATCAGAGGGGAGGTGACATGACGTATGTCCTACCCAATCAGCCAGGGCATCCTGTATGATGGCAGATGACTGATATAGTGGCTCCCATTGAGTTAATTTCATGGGAACATATAAGGTATCTATGTCATATCCAATTAGAGTTTTTGCCCTGTGTCGTCCCTTATGTATAATCTGTGCAATTTGTATGTGGCGGGTAGAGATGGTGACACGAGGAGTATGGGGTAAATGTAACCATTCTATAATGTGCAGGGATTTCTTTGGCGAGGGTGGGATTTGTAATAATATACCCGTAGTGAGCATTGGAGTGTTAAGGAGAGCAAGGGATAGCGGGTGATTGTCACTTACTCGATCCACCCATAGATGAGTTAATGTCCTGTTAACTAATTGCAGGACATCCTTATGATCCTTGGAGAGAAGTACTTTATCCGAAGGATGTTTTAGACCTGTAAGAGCATTAAAGAGCGGAGACAGCTGAGCAGTGGTAAGAGAGAGATATGGTCTGGCCCAGTTGAGAGTGCCAAGATATTGCTGAAGCTGTACTAATGTGGGGTTATAGGGTAATGACAATATAGGCAGCGCGGGAATAGCGGCAGCCTGTAAAAGCTTATGACCTAGATATGTGAATGGATATTTGCGCTGTATTTTTTCAGGTGCTATGTAAAGTCCTGCCACCTGTAATATAGTTGTCAACTGGGGTAGGCTCTCTTCTCACCTGCGGTTGCTATCAGTATATCATCCATGTAATGATATACGAGATAGTTGGGATAGAGTGCTGTATAAGGTTGTAATGCCTCTTTAACATAGGCCTGACACATAGTTGGTGAATTAAGCATGCCCTGGGGTAGCACTTTCCATTGATACCGTTGGGTGGGTTGAGAATTGTTTAATTCAGGTATAGTAAATGCAAATATTTGCCTGTCTTGTTTTTGAAGGGGGATAGAGAAGAAACAGTCTTTTAAATCTATAATCACTAGATCATAATCCGAAGGTATGAGATTGGGGTTAGGTAATCCACATTGCAAGGCCCCATTGGTTTTATAATGGCATTTATGGCGCGTAAATCTTGTAATAGGCGCCATTTACCGGATTTTTTCTTTATCACAAAAACCGGTGTATTATAGGGGCTTGTGGACGGCTCAATACGTCCAGCAATTTTTTGAGCATGGATCAATTCTTTTAGGGCATTTAATTTTTCTAACGGGAGAGGCCATTGATCAACCCAGACAGGAACAGAGGTAGTCAAAGATAGCGGTAGCGTATGAGGCATAAGGAAAATCGTCAGGGAAAAGAAATGGTAGCTTGCAATTGCGATAGGAGATCCCGTCCCCACAGGTTAAAGGACAGCGGAAGCACATAGGGTTTTATGTGCGCGATAGTAGAAACCCCAGCAATAGAAGCAGACAACCAGTTAGAGCTGACCTGAGCGGCTTGAGCTCCTCCCACACCGTGAACCGCCGGCGAAGGGTCGAGCGGCCACTCAGGGGGCCATTCAGAGGCAGAAATAACAGAAGCATCAGCACCCGTGTCAACGAGGCCTGAAAAGGATCGGTTGTTGAGAATAACCGTAAATAAAGGCTTCGAGGTCTGTACAGGTCGTTGCAAAGCCATAAAGGAAAGGGAATCGGAGGAGTGCAAAAGAAGTATAAAGGTAGCTACAATCATGCCCTTTTTTAGAAAAAAGGGGCGATCTCCCATTAGTGCCATGGACAAACAATTTATAGAGTAGACATTGTAAAGAAAAGGAGCGGCTATTACTCCTTCTATTATCAGAGCGGAGGTGGGGATCAGCAAAGCAGGACAGTCAGATGCAATAGGGTGTTGTGTAGTTACAGTGAGGGGAAGAGTAATGACTGCCCCTACGTCCTCATAAACTACATCTTCTGATAATTCAGCAGGGAATGCATTCCGATTTGCAACCTTATTGTCGGGGCTAGTTGCCAACCCCGCAACTAGTTTTCCGAAGCCTGTCCTTGCTGAGGATTGGATCGGCATTGGCTCGCCCAGTGATAGCCCTTAAGGTACCTTGGACATATGGTTTTAGGCTTGGTGGTTTGGGCAAAGGTTTTTCTTTTTGGAGCATTTCCCCCTCCCCGAGCCCTGCATTGACTTTTAAAATGACCCGGTTTTCCACAATTATAACAGTTTCCTTGACGAGGCACAGTCATAGGGAAGGTGGAGGATAGCGCAGAAGCAAGGGCAGAAGCGTTAGAACGGGCACGATGTGCTTCCGTGCCAACATCTTGACAGGCTCTGATATAATCTGCCAGAGTTTGTTGTGGTATTGATTGCAGCGGTTTTAGTACCGCCTGACAGTCTGCGTTAGCGTTAGAGACTGCTAATTTTATTAGTAATTCAGCCTGTGCAAGCGGATTGTCAATTTGTCTGTTAATGGCATCAGACAGTCTGTCTATAAAGGTAGAGTAGGGCTCAGAAGGTCCCTGAAGAATCTTCGCAAAGGACAAAGTAGGTTGCGAAGAATCGGGTATGCGGCAGAAAGCATTCAAAGCAGCATTTTTCATTAAATTGTATCCTTGAATGCCAATTGTAATTTCTTGCTGAGGAGTAATTATAGTATTTTGGCATAATAAATGGTCCATTGTTACATTCGGTGGTAAACCAGCAGCCGCCGCGGCTTGGATGGCTATTCTATAATCATTATGCCATGAAGCCAATTGTGAGGAAGTGAATAACATATTAGCCATAGCTTGCCATTCAGAAAATAAGATACGGTAATTAGTTGCCATATTTTCCATAAGTGTACAGACATATGGTGACTGAAGACCGTATTTAACAGTGGCAGTTTTCAGTTCCTTCAATATGTCCCATTCCATTGGAACGTAATGAGGAAAGGGAGCGTTAGCCCCCGCCGGAGTGTGTAATACCATAGGAAAACAGGAAAGGTCTTCCGACGAAACCTTCCCAGTTTGTACTGCCTTTTGAAAGGAATTCATAATAGGAGGTTCTGTCGAATTGGTTTTGTCAGGGGTTTTTAAGGGCTCGTCAAAGGAAGTTAGTGACGGTGTGTTAATCAATTGATAGGGGGGTGGACAATTTAAAGATGTTAGCGAAGGATATAGAGAAGAGGGGTTAGAAGAGGTATTAAGGGGAACAGAATTTGAAACAGTGTCAATTTTGGAAGACGATGTATCTTCAGGAGATTGTTCCGTCTGTGGATTAGTCGAAATTGGAAACATCGTCGTTATGGCAGTCATTAGGGCTTGCCATGTACACAAAATGTCTGGAGGAGCTGTGGGGGGATTATGGAGCCATTTGCCAATACGTGTCCATGTAGAAGACTTGAGAGTGCCTTCTTCAGGATAAGCGGGGCAATTTTTTTGAAGGTATAGGAGAAAATGAGAAATTTGTCTCTTTGATAGAGGATATATAGTTGTGCCGTTAACCTTTTGCAGGTTGTTAACTTTCCCGACTATAGAGGAAAGTTCCTCCACATGTTTGGAGAGAACTTTGGATTTTGAGGAGCCCATACTTACGAAGAGCTTGCCTTTCCGGTGCGTAGTATAGGAGTTGGGTGACGTATCCCTGGACAAGAATCACGTCGGGGTCACCAGTTGTGAAGTTTGTTTGATACCGCAGTGGAAGAGATCACCCGGCGGGAACTGGCAGAGTTTCGACCACCCGCCTAAGTGACCGGACCTCGCATCGATTAAGAAGAACCACACGGACACAATGAATCTTCTTGATGAGAGCGCCCAGAGGACTGGTCACGTTCTCTTTTATTGAGTAGTCACCTAACTTAGAGATAAGGGAGCTTATTGGAGTTTATTTGTTCCTGCCAGTTCTTTTGCCTAATATGGAGTTGTTTGTTGCCTTCGGCCTTTTTTCAGGTATGACTCATTTTCTGCTACGTGACTATGCACAGGAGTAACTTTAGATATTGCAACACATATGCCCTAAAATCTATTCATCTAATGATATCTTTGTTATTTGCTCCTCATGGCTTCCAGATCTTAAAGAATAAACTAGGAAAGTGAGCTTGTGATACAGATATGTCTTATTTTAAGCAATATGGGCTGCAATCATATATTGATTTAATTTGCCTGGCTTGAGTATACTTCCCTGCCTTGCCTTGCGTTGCCTTGCGTTGCCTTGCCTTGCCTTGCTCTGCCCTCCCTTCTAAATATTTGGAAATGTCCCTAACACGGTTTTCAAGATGGCTGTGTACATGGATGCTGCGGCTGGCCTCTCCTTCTTTCAGTATATATGGTGTGTATGATTCCGTATGTGTTTTGGATCCTTAACTGAATCCTGTGGGGCAAGGAGCATCTATAGTTGGCAAGCCTTGATACAAATTAGACTGAAATGTGAAAAGGCTATTATGGACAATTTTATACATTTTCATAACATACCGAAGGAGGCAGCTAGGACCCTGGGGGAGCCATGGATCACTATCCCTGTCGGAAGGAGGAAGAGGAAGAGGAAGAGAGGATGCAATGCTGGGGTTTTCTTTAGGCTCAGTAAGTTTCCACACAAGCCTTCAATTCCAAGTATATTTCTTTCTTCTTGCATTTCTTACCAATACAAGATCTCTGACTAACAAAATGGATGAATTAAGGCTACAGATTGCAAAGATTAAATTCATCTAGAACTGCTGTGTTTTGCTAATCACAGAAACTTGGCTTTATTCACTCATTCCAGATGCAACTGTTGAGCTGGAAGGCTACATGGCTCACCGGCAGGACAGGAGTAGAGATTCTGGCAAGATCAAAGGAGGAGGTTTAAGCCTTTATGTGAACAAAAGCTGGTCTATCGATACAAAGACTGTAGACAGCCACTGTTCCATGGATCTGGAGTATATGACTCTTAAATGTAGACCCAAATATCTTCCAAGGAAAATCAGTGGTTTTGATTACTGCAGTCTATATCCCACCTGATGCCAATACTACCATAGCTTTGGGAGTTTGGGTATAACATTGTTAGTAATCAACAGAATAAGTATGCTGATGCAGTGCATATCATAGTGGGGGATTTTAATCAAACTGATTTAAAAGCAGTGCTCCCTAAATTCTATCAGCATGTTAAGTGTGCTATTAGAGGAGCAAACATATTTGACAAAGTATATACAACATCAAATATGGTTATAAGGTTATACAATTACCACATTTGGGACAATCAGACTTTTAGCACCAGCGTAAATCCCTCTTAGGAGATGGGCTCTGCCTATAATAAAGACAGTTAAATCTTGGCCAGAAGATGCTTCCCAACAACTTCAGGATTGTTTTGAGAACACAAATTGGGACATCTTTTACCACTCTGACCTAGAGAACACACTGCCACTGTTCTGTGCTATATCAAACACTGCACAGATTATCACTGTGGATAAACGTATTAGGATCTATCCCAATCAGAAACCCTGGATGACCAAGGAAGTCTAGCGCCTCTTGCACGACAGGACCAAGGCCTTTAGGTCCAGTGATGGGGCAAGATACAGTGTTGTCAGAGCTAATCTGAAGAAAGGTATTCGGAAGACCAAAACTGATTATAAGAGGAAGATTGAGAATAATTTTTATAGCAATAACATGAGGCAGGTATGGCGAGGGATTCAACAAATTACAAATCATCAGCCAACCAATGTCATCCCGGCTGAGGGGGATGCTTCATTGGTAGAGGAACTGAATCATTTCTTTACTCACTTTGAAGTGGAGACATCAGAGGCAGATAAAATACAACCACCAGCCAATTGTAGCCCCCACCTCATTGTGGAGGAACAGGAGGTGAGGAGCAATCTGAGGGCTGCCGGTCCTGACGGTGCTTAAAGACCATACTGATCAGTTGGCTGGAGTCTTTACCAGGATCTTCAATCAGTCTTTATCCCAGTCCACTAATCCATCTTGTTTGAAGGCTTCTACACTGTTCCATTGCCAAAGAAGTTCCCTATCAATAACCTCAATGATTACAGACCAGTGGCACTTACTCCTATCATCATGAAGTACTTTGAGAAATTGGTCTGCCAGCACATCATTTCTGGTCTTTCGCATACATTTAATAAACATCTTGCATACAGAAGAAATAGATCTACAGAGGATGCTATAGCTATAACTCTTCACACTGCTCTGACTCATCTAGAACAGTGAGGGCGGGGGCTATGTGAGGATGCTTTTTGTAGATTTTATTTCTGCATTTAACACAATTCTTCCACATCGACTAATGTCTAAACTTCTGGACCTTGGACTTTCTTATTCAATCTGCCTTTGGATTATGAATTTCCTGTCTAGTGCTCACAGAGGATCAGACTAGGTAATCATACTTCTTCAGCCCTTATTCTTAACACTGGTACACCACAGGGCTGCATATTGAGTCCCTCATTCCATATATTTATGTGCATGACTGCAATCTTACTCACGCTAGCAATACGACTGCTAAAGTTGCAGATGATACAACAGTGGTAGGATTCATCTCCAGGGGGGATGAGTCTGCCTACTGAGACTGCCTACTGAGATGATTTGGAGCGGTTGCTTTCGTGGGGTGGAGACAATAACTTGACCCTCAACACCAATAAAACCAATGAGCTTATAGTGGACTATAGAAGGAACAGATCAGACATCCAGCCCTTGCTTATCAATGGAGACTGAGTGGAGCAAGTGGCCAGTTTTAAGTTTCTGGGTGTTATCATAAAAGAGAACCTGACCTGGGGTGCTCACATTGCAGCCCTGGTCAAAAGGGCTCAGCAGAGATTATACTACCTGAGACTTCTCAGAAAACAACTGAATGGAAAAACTGCTGGTGACCTTCTACCGCTACACCATAGAGCAGGGGTCGCCAATCTTTTGGACCTCAGGGACAACCAAACTCATAATATTAGATTCCAGGGACCACTAACTGGTTCTGTGGGCATGGCCTAATTTGTGGATGTGGCTTGGTCATGTGACTGGCGGGGCATGGCTTGTATGCAAATATTATAAATATTTATATAAATATTGAATTTTTTATAAAAAAGAACAACTTTTACCCAAAATCAGGCAAAGCAGGCAGGCAGATTGAGTTGCTCACAGAATCACAGATTCGTTCAGAAATCTATCTATCTGCCATTGGCTAGCTCAGTCTGTCACATAAAATTTGCTTGCAAGCAAACTCACAAAATTAACTCACAACATACCATGTATGTAAACGTTGAATTTTTTTATATAAAAAAGCAACTTTTAGTCAAAATCAGGCAAAGCAGGCAGATTGAGTTGCTCACAGAATCATTCAGTGATCTATCTATCTGCCATCGGCTAGCTCAGTCTCTCAAATTTGCTTGCCATGAGTCTGCACTGAATTTGCTTGCAAACAAACCTTCAATTCTAAGGGAGGTTTGGCTGTGCTTAGTTAGAAAGCAAGAAATCCAACCATTTCCTGCTTTCTAGCTCATCTAAATCTCCTGGCACAGTAGAACAGATGATAGTTCTAGTTCTTTTCGGAAAAAGAAAATATAGCAACTTAGCAGACAAATTTTGCCTGGTAAAGAGTGAGTGGGCGGGGAGGGTTCCCATGGGCCTTGTAGGATGAGCAGCCTCATGTTTCTGTGCAGCCTGGATTAATTGCTTTGGGGGGGTGCTCTGGGGGTGAGATTTCTCTGCAGCCCACCAAAATTTTCTCATGGCCCACCAGTGGGCCACGGCCCACTAGTTGGTGACCGCTGCCATAGAGAATATCTTAACTGCACTTCTGTATGGTTTACCAATTGCACAGAGTGGCACATAGGACAGCACTCCAGAAGGTTAACATAATTGTCCAGAAGATCATTGGTTGCCCTCTCCCCTCTTTGGAACAGATTTATAGTTCCCGCTGCCCGAAGAAAGTTCAAAACATTATCAAAGATCCATCTCATCTGGCCATCCTTTTTTTGAACTATTACCATCTGGCAAACTATTAGCATCTGGTACAGAATAATAAAAACAAGCCAAATAGGCTGAAAAACAGTTTCTATCCCAGGGCAGAAGCTCTCTTGAATTCTTCTGTATAGTGCAGTGTGGTGTGGTGTCAGGGATTTTTGGTTCAGTGTGTGGAGGGTGAAGGATGTGTGTTTGTGTTTATTTTTATGGTCATGGTCATTATGTGCACTGAAGATGGGGTTTGATTTCATTGTACGAGGTGCAATGACAATAAAGTAAACTAAATTAAAACTAAACTTAAAATGTGTGGATGTCTGGATTGGAAATGGAAGTTTCGCCCTTAATTCACTCTTTCCTGTGAGTGGTGCTGCTCCAAGCTTGATACTACATATAAGCTAACTGCTCTTTCACAAGGCGATCTGATTATTGCTTTTGAGACCATTTCAGCCATCCATACAGCTTGATGCTTAACTTCCCACCACAGTAGACCCCAAAGTATATCAGGAATGACCTCTTTCCCTCTGGTGTCCTGTTGAGAAGCACTTGTTCGGGCTTTATCTGATGCCCTCTGGATTTGTTGGGCTACAATTCCTAGCTAACATGATTCTCTTGAATATGAATGATATAGTTTGGGAAGTGTCCAGCCAATGAAAGGCTAAGTGGCAGAGTGAATTAGCAAAAGTTTTCCTAATGAGTTGTTCTCTTTTCTCTGCCCTTTTCAGAAAAAAGAGGGACCAAATATTGAAGATTTGTGGACCCATCCTCCTGGCAGTATTCTTTTTTTTTTTTTCTATTTATGTACATGTTAGATAATACTGTGTAGTGAATAAGCTGGATCTCAGACTTTACTAACTTTGCAGTATGAGAATGAAAACAGCTCTAGTTGGCGTTAGAGCGACATTGTAAAGTATATACGATGTATAAGAGTCAAAATCATTTATTTGTTATTGTTTTCATTTTTAATATAGTCCAAATCTGTCTTGTGGCTAGACTTTCACAACAAAATGTAGGAGGTTCCATTGAAGGATAAAAGAAGTGGACATTCCATAACAAAGTGATTGCAGGAAAAATTGAGATAACATTTCCCACAATGGAGAGTAAATAGATATATGTGTATATCTCTCCAGAATATGTGCACTGGGCTATTCTATCCATTGTATTTATATGGCCCCTATTTGCATGTAAATTGTTAATTAGGATGTTGATAAAAAGACTTTAACTGTTATTTCCTTGTGCTGATTTGCCCTCAGCTCCTTAGTACCTGATAGGCAGGTGGTTAATCAGAATTTCTATTGACTGACAGAGATAAACTACATTTACACATCATTCAGAAGAGAATATAAAAAGCTGGGAAGGAAATCCCAGTGGTGGGATTCAATTTTTTTTTACTATTGATTCTGTGGACGTGGCTTGGTGGGCGTGGCAGGGGAAGGATACTGTAAAATCTCCATCAAAAGTGGCATTTGCTGGTTCTCTGAATTACTCAAAATTTCTGCTACGGATTCTCCAGAACTGGTCAGAACCTGCAGAATACCGCTTCTGCTGTCATCCCTCTGCTCCGCTGCCTACTCTTTCCCTCTCCTCCTCCCTCGCTCAGTTGTCCTGCACCCTTTCTCATCACTGGCCACCCCTCCAACATCCCACGGACTCAGGACTGCCTTGTCTTGCGGGCACCCTCCTCCTCTGTTGACTGTATTTCCTCCTCCTCCTTGGTTCCAGGCTCCAACAGAAGTGTTTTGTACAAGTCATTCTTAACTTATGACCACAACTGAGATTCAAATTTCCATTGTTAAGAAAGAGTTGTTAAGTGAAAACACACCCAATTTTACCACCTTTTTTGCCAAGATTTTTAAGCAAATCATTTTCAATTGTTAATAACATGATTGTTTTTGTTGTTCCTAATATTGAGCTCTGTCAAAATCTGATGATCTGTCTACTGCTTAGCTGCCTTGGAGTTCACATGAATTACAGATCATTGTCTTTAAAAGAAAGTATTACTAATTTGTTTCAGGAATCCCAGTCACTCTTAACAAGCTCCTCAGAACAAATGAATAAGTATATGCTGGAATGTGCATATTTAAGAGGATTAAGTCCTGTTGATTTTTAGATGGCTTAATTCAATTTAAGTTTTCTATAACAGCACCTAATTTGAGCAATGGAAATTCATTCATTTTTAAAAAGTTTTTTAAAAGCAATATGACTGTTCCACCCCAAGGTCAATCTCAGAAAGAGATTCCAGTACCATAAATCCAGCAAAAATGGAGTGCTCAGATTTATGATTAGTTGGCAAAAATGATGTCACAGTTTATCCTCCGTACCCACACCATCTCCTTGACAACTTGTTAATATTGATTTCCTCTTTAAAAACAGGAAAAGTCTATAGTTTTATTATCTCAGAGTTTCATGCCCCCCCCCCCCCCCACCTACAGCAATTCTAGTGGACTTCAACATTAGGTTGATGCTGGCTGGGGAATTCTGGATGCTGAAGTCTACACATCTTAAATTGCTGAGTTTGAGAAACTTAGAACTGGATGCATTCCCTAAAGCCGTATATAAACAACTGCTCTATAGTTATTTTTAATAGGGCAGAAGAACTCAGGGAGAGTAGTGATACTTCTTTAATGAATTACATTTTAATTAAATTAAGTAAAGATTTTTCTATGGTCTAGCACCCACCTTTATTATCTCAAAAAATCTAAGCAGAATCAGATTTAGTTAGCACTAATAAGAGAAAACCCCAGATCTGCAAGTGAGTCTGGGAAGTTGTCAAAGCAGGCAGAGACAAATCACTAACACACTGTTAGTGATAGCATATATGCTATAGACACTATATGCTATTATCTAGGGAGTCTGCAAGAATCAAACATAATTCATGATGCTAGGACAATCCACAGTTTCAGAATGGCTGAATACCTGAACTAAATGATAGGGAAATGATTCATAGGTGCTTGAACAGATTGGCTGTGTTTGCACAGTGTGTTTGCAGAGTGTGTTAACCAAGTCAAATAAAGAATCTTGTGTTTACATCTCATGTAAGTGAAACTGGAATAGTTTTCATTTAGCTTCTGCATGGCTTTAACATCTTATACAAATCCAGCTCATGTGATCATTTTATGTTTTTGCTTCTTAGCTTCAAATTCCTTTTATTGGCTTTTAGTTACACAGATGCAGACACATACACATATTTCTTCAATGATGCCATCTCTCTTATCCTGGAGTATGGAGAAGTGTTGGTCGCTTCCTGCCACCTAGTGGCTGTTGTGTAGACCACAACTTTGCTTTTTTATTCTGTTTCCTTTTTAAGAAAATCTACACTATCAATTGTCTGATTATTTTCTGACAGCTGCAGAACTGTATATAATGCTTTCTAGTCTTCCCCTGATTCCTTATTTTTTGTTGCCATTTCATCTAAGTCCTGGTCTAGTTTAAAATGCACTTTTTTTCTTGGTCAGTGCAATATCTTTGATAAAAATGTATATCAGCCATTTTTCCTCCGAATGCCATCACTCTGCTAAACAACTAATTCCCAAAACACTGTCAAACTATTTACTAAGACTGTGTTATTCTCATCCTTCCTGTTACCTATCTGCTCCCACTTATGACTGTTTCCTTACGATTTATATTTAGTTTCCTAATTTGATTTGATTGCTTATTTAGTATCCTATTACTATTACTAAGTGTTGTATCTTAAGGCCGTGTCACACTGCCCAACAGATGCAAAGAGGACACAACGGAAGAGAAAAATGTTACATCTGTTGTATCTGCGCTAAAAAGGAGCAAAAATTTGCATAATTGGAGCAGATGAAACGGACGCAGGGAGGAAGCAGGGCGGATGCAAAGCGGATGCGGAACGGAAGCCCAGCGGATGCAGAATGGATGGCGCGTTCGTAGGGCTTCCGGGGAGTCTCAGAAAAGTGGACGCTGAACGGAAAAAATGGATGCAGAACGGATGCACAGCGGATGAAGCGGATGCACAGCGGAAGCCTAGCGGATGCACAGTGGAAGCGGAACGGATGCCACACGTTAATTGCGCATGCGGGGGGGATGCATTGCGCAAGTCCCCCGGATATAAAAGGAAGCAGCTCGGAAGCAGGTCACCATTCAGAGGGAAGACCTGCTGTTGGACACTTTGAGTTCCTTGCCTGCCCTGCATGCATGCCTGCCTGCCTCCAAGCCTGCCTCCCAGCCTGCCTCCCAGCCTGCCTCCCAGCCTCCTGGGCAGCCTCCCTGCCAGCCTGCCTTCCAGCCTCCATTCCAGCCTTGCTGGCAGCCTGCATTCCAGCCTCCCTTCCAGCCTCCCTGCCAGCCTGCCTTCCAGCCTCCCTGCCAGCCTCCCTGCCAGCCTGCCTTCCAGCCTCCCTGCCAGCATTACTGCCAGCCTGCCTTCCAGCCTCCCTGCCAGCCAGTCTGCCTGCCAGCCTTGGTGCCTGCTTTCCTGCCAGCCTTCCTGCCAGGCTTCCTAACAGGCTTCCTGCCAGGCTTCCTGCCAGCCTTGGTACCAGGCTTCCTCCCAGCCTTGGTGCCTGCCAGCCTTCCTGCCAGCCGCCCTGCCAGCCAGCAACCCCACAACCATGGGGAAGAAGTGAAAGGCTCAGCAACCTGCCGCCATCCCTGGCAAGAGGGACAGGGCCACCCTCCCGCCCCATGTCCGTGACTCTGCTTCTGCTGGGGCTTCTGCTGCTTGGGCTCGCTCTTCTCTTGCTGGAGCTTCTGCTGTGGCTGCTCCTGGCAGTGGTGCTTCTGCTGCGCACTCTGCTGAAGCTGCTCCTGGTTCTGCTGGTCCTGCTCGTTCTGCTCGTGCTCCTGGTCTTGCTGGTCCTGCTGCTGGTGCTTACTCTGCTGCTGCTGATCCTGGTCTTGCTGCTGCTGCTGCTGCTGCTGATTCTGATTCTGATCCTGATCCTGCAGGTGATTCTGCTGCTGCTGCTGCTGCTGCTGTTGGTGTGGAGGAGCAGCCCCGACAACCTCGAAGTCCCTCTGATGAGGACCCATATGGCCCTGCCAGAGGGAGGAAGAGTCGTTCGCGTCAATGGGAGAGGAGGCAGTACTTTATTGAGGAGGCGCACAAGGATGAGGTGCTGGAGTGGCTGAGAGAGAAGGACTATCTGTGGCGGAAGGGACACCGGCTGTACAGGGACACCAAGCGGAAGCAGGCTGCTTGGAGAGAGAGGGCGGAGAGTCTGGGCTACACTTCGGAGGTGCTACTCGGCTGGTGGAAACATATGCACACCTGGTACGGGAAGCTGCACCGCAAAAAATCTGGAAAGGCCACGGTCAAGCTGACGGACAGAGAGAACTACGTCATGGCCAGGTGCAGCTTCCTGGAGGGTGAGATCCACCACAGAGCAGCACCAGGAGCCCATCTGTCTACCCTCACTCTCAGGCAGCCTGCTGCGACCCAGTCCTCTTCCAGCCGAGAGTCAGTCCCTGTCTCCAGGCAGGTTTCGGGGGAGCGTGCCACGGCGGAGAACCCCCAGGCAGGTGTTGAAAGCTTGGTGGAGAGCGAGGAGGACTCCCTGGTGCGGTGGGAGAAAGGAAACATCGAGTCCACCGCTGCTGAAGTCCCATCCACCCACACCGCCGCCTCCACAGCAAGGCAGAGAGCCAAACCGCAGGAGGGGGAGAGCCACAAGGTCCTGGTGTAGATCAGGGACACCATCCGCACCAGCATAGGTCTCCTCTCTCAGCTGGTCCCCATCGAATCCTCCTCCTCCAACCGCAAGCCCTTCCTCAATTATTTGAACCAGACCCTCAAGGAGATGCCAGATCCCCAGTACCAGCTGGTGAAGGAGAGGATCTCCACGCTGATTAACAACCCTCCAGACCCAGAGGCACCTGCTACCACCCAGTCCAGGTCTGCTCCTCCACCCCAGGTGATGTCCCTCCCATTCCAAGGCTTCCCACAGCCCCTCACCTACCAGGGCTACAGCTACCCGGAGGTCCAGCAGCACAGGCAGCAGCCCTTCCCAGGCCAGGCACAGAGTCATTGGGCGGCACCGTTGCCAGCTCTTCCACTGATGCCACCGATGCCACCCACGCCAATGATGCCACCGACGACATCGATGCCACCCACGCCACAGATGCCACCCGCGCCACTCCTCACCTTGCTGCACAGCAGGCAGTCCCACTACACTACTCCTTCCTCCATCCCACAGCCAAGTCCGGCCTCAGTACATCTGTCCTCAGTACTGGGGCTGACACCCCATGGCATGGAGGAAGGACCTCTCAGCATTGCGGGGATGAGCCAGCTGTCCAACACCTTCCTGAACACACCGTCCCCTGTTGTCCTCTCGGGGCCAGGCACTCCATCAGCACCTCAGACCAGCACTGCAGCAGCACCCACCTCCAGAGCACCTGCACCCTAAAAATTAGACTGGGCACACACCTCCGAGTGACCAAGCGGAGTACCAGAGACTGGCTGCCTGGATATTTTTGGACTTTATTTGGACACTTGACTTGGTTCATGTTTACTTTTCAGGTTGTTATTAATAAAGTTTCTCTTTGTTTCACACACTTGCTTCATTATTTTTTTTTCTATAAAGTCTGGGTGGAAACTTTTAGAAATGGTTTAGCCTTTGCATGCTTGTGGGATGGGTAAGGATAGCTGTGGGATGGGCAGGGATACCTTTGGGATGGGTTAAGATAGCTGTGGGATAGATAAACCTCTAGTGCAAGCATAGTGGGACTGTATGGTCCACCCTCCCAGGTGCCACACCTATGGCCCTTTATTATCAATTACAATGTAAGCATTGATCCACACATGTCAACATAAACACAACTCTTTATTAAATGCCCTTTTCATTGTAGGCCAACCAAACATACATGGCCCAATCTCATCCGTGTGATGAGACAGGCTGAAGGAAGCATCCATTAATCATCTATCATCCTGTCTTGCCACTCCACCGCTCCAGCTGGGGAGTTGCACCAGTCTTTCAGAAGGTTGCGCTGCTTCTTCGCCTCACGTGAGGCTCTGTTGGGCCCTTGCACATCCTGAGTGTCGATCAGGTTTCGCCCTTGCCTCCATTCCCCAGGCTCCATGTCCCCATTGCCTTGCTGGAGGTCCACGATCCTGTTCTGCAAGACTGGGTAGCGGGTGCGCATGAGATTGTTCAGGATGCAGCAAACTTCCACGATCCTCCTCATGCTCTGTGGGCGATGCTGCATGGTGTTGAGAAGTACCTGGAACCTGTCGGCCAGGATGCCAAAGGCGTTCTCCACCACCCGCCTTGCCCTGGACAGCCTGTAGTTGAAGATCCTCTCTTCACAGGTGAGGTATTTGGAGGTGTAGGGGTTCATGAGGTAGGTTGAGAGGGAGAAGGCGTCACCCCCCACGATGAAGTAGGGCACATCTTGCGTGTCGTTGGGCAGGGGTTCTGGATCTGGGAAGCCCACCATGAGGTTGCTTTCCAGCCCCTCCTTGAGGTGACTGTCATTGTATACCTGGGCATCGGAAGATGAGCCATTGCCTGAAACATCGATGTACATGAACTTGTAGTCAGCATCGACCATGGCAAAGAGGATGTTGCTGAAGAAGCCCTTGTAATTGAAATAAGTGGACCCCGAGTTGGCTGGAACCTTGCAGGCCACGTGCTTGCCATCGATGGCTCCAACGGTGTATGGTAAGTTCCACTTCTGATACCACTGCTCTGCAACTTTCTTCCATCCTTCTTCAGTGGTGGGGCACTGGAGGAGCTCCTCCTTGTATTCTTCGAGGATGGCCCACACCACTTCTCTGACAACAAAGCTGATGGTGCTGGGTGGCACCCTCCAGCCGTACTGCATGCTCCTGTTGGAGGTCCCTGAGGCCAGGTGGCGCAGAGTGAGTGCCACCCTGAGCCCAGGTTCCAGGCTGGACGGGAAGTTGGTTTTTGTCTTGCTCAACCTGGGTGTCAGGTGCTGCAGAAGTTAATCAAACATGGCTGGAGGCATATTCATGAAGTTCTGGAACGCACGAGTGTCTTCGCTCCTGAGCTCCACCATCAGCTTGTCATAAAGTTGGTACTGTGCTGTTCTGGCTAACCATCTTTGGACCCAGACTTTTTTTGGGTGCCTCCTTTTCTTGCCGTAGTAGAGTTCACAGAGACTGTTGATGGTTTCGCAGTGATGCAGAAGGATGTTGGCTGCCAAAAGGATTTTGTCGCAATCCATGGTGGAGATGACTGGATGCTGTGGAAGAGGAAGAGGCAGATGAAGGCTGCAGAGGTCTGCACCGCTGGGCTGCTGGTCTGAAAGTGCGATGCAGACGAGTTGCTCCGCCTTTTTATAGGCAGTATAGGTGTCCCTTTGCATCCTCTAGGCATCCTCTAGGCATCCTCTATGCATCCTTAATATCCGAGATAGGTCCCTTCTACAAACGTTTTTTCTGTTTTAAACGCTTTGTTTCCGTTCTACATCCGTTCTGCATCCGTTCTGCTTCTGTTCCACTTCCTCCCTGCGTCCGTTTACCGCTGGAACGGATGGAGTTGCGCGGATGCACAGCGGATGCCTAGCGGATATAGCGGATGCGTAACGGATGCAGAACGGATGCATAGCGGATGCAGAACAGACGAACTGGATACATTTTCCGCGCAAAAGTTTTAGGCAGCCTAAAACTTTTGGAGCGGATGAAACGTCAATAAACGGATGCTGGACGGATTGAGAGGAAGCCAAACGGAGGCAGTGAGTACATCGCGTTTTAGAACAGATGGCAAGATTTTTTTTCCGTTTTGCTTCCTCTTTGCATCCGTTTTTGCAGTGTGACAGGGCCTTTATGATTCTTGATGAATGTATTTTTTTTGTATACTGAGAGCATATGTACCGAAGACAAATTCCTTGTGTGTCCATTCACACTTGGCCAATAAAGAATTCTGTTCTGTTCTGTTCTGTTCTGTTCTGTTCTGTTCTGTTCTGTT
>BLBF01000043.1:6263432-6291163 GCA_015471245.1 Laticauda colubrina
TTCTGTTCTGTTCTGTTCTGTTCTGTTCTGTTCTGTTCTGTTCTGTTCCGCTCCATTCCACTCCACTCCACTCTACTCTACTCCCTATTCTCTATTCTCTTCTATTTGGTTTAGTATAAATATCACTGAAAGGCTATCAAAGTGCCTTTCTTCTGAGGATTCGAATTTTCCTACTGGGAGAGCTCCGGCGCCAGGATACGGACAACTCCTTGAAAGCTGGATCTTTTTGGTTTTCAGAAAGGCGAGAGATAATGAGGAGGCTGTGTTCCTGGGCTAGCTAGCTTTGTATGGTAAGTTCCTGGTTTTTATACGTTTTTCTCCTTTTGTGTGTGAATGTTCATTTAGTGTTTAATGTTTAGATATTAAAAAAAAATCCTGTCAGAGTTTATTTTTCGCCGGAAGGCAAACTTTGCGAAGTGCGGAAAAATAAACTCTGCAGGGTGGCTTGATTGTATTGTCGGTTCTTTCCTAATCTCTTTTAGCTCTATAATAGTTTTTCTATTTGTTTTGTAGCAATCTCCTGTCTGTTTCCTTTGTAATTTATTTTGTGCCTTTTGTCTGTTTGTTTTGCTGATTTGGCATGTCTTGTGTTTGTAAGAGTTTTCTTTTTCTTGTTTTCCTAGTTCTCTTAGTTATTTGGCTTTTGTTTAAGGGGCTTCTTTAATACCTTTTATTTGATTTCTTTTTCCATGCAAGTTTGTTTTATGGCTGGCCTGATGTTCCCTTAGGGTTTTTTTTCTGCTTGGGTGACACCACTGTCCTCATGAAGTTCCCTTTCCACAATCCCTCATTTTTTTTTCCTAAGGGTTGGTTTCTGATTGAATGTCTGGGTATACTTGGTATTCGTGATCAATCTGGATCATCATCATGGCTGCCTGTCCCCCTTTTAATTTTCTCCTCTGAGAGGGAATACAAGCCTTTAGGCAGCTAAGACAGGGTGGTATGCACCGACAGAGGCAACACATGAGGGCTCCAAAGACACAAATGGTGACCGTGATTGTGATAAGAATTTTGAGCCAATGGAGATCCGGCATCCATGAGAAGAGCCATGAAAAGTCCAGGAATGATTGCTGGATGATTGAGTGGATCCGCAGGCCTGGTCCAGTGGCAGAGTTGGGTAGAAAATCTTTGTGGTCACCAATTGTTGAAAGACTGTCAAAGTACCTTTCTTCTGAGGATTCAAATTTTCCCACTGGGAGAGCTCCAGTGCAAGGATACGGACAACTGCTTGAAAGCTGGATCTTTTTAGTTTTCAGGAAGGTGAGAGACAGCAAGGCTGCATTCCTGGGGCTAGCTAGCTAACTTCGAATGGTAAGTCCCTAGTTTTTATACCTTTTTCTCCTTTTGTGCGTGAATGTTCATTTAGTGTTTAATATTTAATGTTTAGATACCATGTTTCTCACATAATAAGGCTGGGCCTTATTTTTTTTTGACCCCTGAAAAAACGGCGAGGCTGTCTTTTTGGAGGTAACTTAATTCCCCCCCTTTGCATCCTCAGGTGGGTGGGTGGTGATAGCTTGGATATTCGGGAGACCTTCCGCCATCGTTGCCTTCCCTTCTCCCTTGCTGCCATGGCATTAGAGCAACACCTCGGCGTTTGGCGCAGCCACGTGCGGCCAGTCAAGGCTCCTCCCTGCAACCGGAGCCCTGAGGAGACACTTGGCTTCAGGCGCTCCCGTCGCCGCCTTCCAAGGGAAGGCACTCGCCCAAGAGGATCTCTCCCTCTCTCTCTCTCTCTCTCTCTCCCTGCAAGGTCAACGTCTGTGCTGCAGCTGAGAAGGAGGAGGCTGCAGCTGGTTCCTCCTGCTTGCTGAGCAGTGAGGAAGCCGCGGCTTTGCAGAGCAAGTGAAGCGCTGCTCACCCAGGTGAGATTTCGGAACAAGGGGTAGGAAGAGGCACGCACGCATCCGTGGCTCGCTTTCCCGGCTCTGCTCAGCCCACTCGGCTCTGGCGCGGCCCTGGCGGGTTGAGCGGAGAGTCTGGTGGGGAGGCGCTCGCTGCCTTAGTGAGAGCTCTGCCGCCGGGAAGGAGGGCCCGCCTGTCAGCTTAGCCTGGGGCACCCAGCACAGCTGACAGAGCGCCTTCCCTTGGAAGGCAGTGACAGGAGCGCCTGAAGCCAAGTGTCTCCTTAGGGCTCTGGTTGCAGGGAGGAGCCTTGACTGGCCGCACGTGGCTGTGCCAAATGCCGAGGTGTTGCTCTCATGCCACAGCAGCAAGAGAGAAGGGAAAGCAACGGTGGAGGAAGTTCTCCCGATATGAAGTGCCCCACCAACGCTGGCAGCACCATATCCAGGCATGCAAGTACTTCCTAAATTCAAGCCCTCCCACCATCCCCCCCCATTTTGCATGTTTAATATGGGCCTTAATTTAGAGAGAGGGGCTTAATTTGATTTTATGCCAATAAAACATGGTGGGGCTTCCTATTGGTGGAGGCCGTATTGTTGGAGAAACATGGTATTAAAAAAAAAATCCTGTCAGAGTTTATTTTTTGCCGGAAGGCAAACTTTGTGAGCTGCGGAAAAATAAACTCTGCGGGGTGGCTTGATTGTATTATCAGTTCTTTCCTAATCTCTTTTAGCTCTATAATAGTTTTTATATTTGTTTTGTAGCAATCTCCTGTCTGTTTCCTTTGTAATTTATTTTGTGTCTTTTGTCTGTTTGTTCTACTGATTTGGCATGTCTTGTGTTTGTAAGGGTTTTCTTTTTTTTGTTTTCCTAGTTCTCTTAATTATTTGGCTTTTGTTTAAGGGGCTTCTTTAATATCTTTTATTTGATTTCTTATCCTATACAAGTTTTTTTTATGGCTGGCTTGATGTTCCATTAGGGTTTTTTTTCTGCTTGGATGACACCACTATCCTCATGAAGTTCCCTTTCCACAGTATATTAAATGCCTATGTGGGAATCAGTTCTACAAATTGTAGCTGGGCATAAAGATAAGCTGAGCTGAAGTTGATTCCTGATGAAATTAGGGACACATATTGACTATACATAAATACATACATACATACATACATACATACATACATACATACATACACGTGAGTGTGTGTGACATTGAAATTAATTATGTCTCTTGGGCTTTGTTAGTATCAGTGCACTCCCATCTGGTATTTTATGGAGCATGGATTTCAATCCTGAAGTTCTCCACTGTTAACACAAAACTATAGAAGATGAAATCCAAAACATATGAAGGGGGAGGATGTTTTCAATGCAATATCCTGATATAAAAACAACAATTTCAAACCTATGAATGGAAACTAAAAGAATTCCAATTTCAAAGAATGGGTCTTGTCCATAAAACAGTCATCATGCACAATTGAATTTTTCTATATTTCCAGCAAGCCAGAAAGTTTTGTTCAAGATCTTAAGAAGGAATCTGTGAAATCTAAGAAGACAATAACACTGAAAGATGTTGAAGATGGAATTTTATTCCTGCGGCAAGTTGGAGAGGAAGTTCCCACCCTCAAAGCAAAATGGGACAATTTGCCATAGTCATCTTGCCACAGTCATCCAGCCATGGCAAATTATCTTAGCCCCACCCACCCAGGTGCTTTTAGGTTATTTTTTCTTTTGGTTTATGTATCTAGCTAGCATTGCCTTGGTTTTTATGTTCAGCTTCCAAATACATTGGAAGTAAGTTTACTGAGGTCAGTAGGGCTTAGGTCCAAGAAAGTATTCCTAGAAACAAGACACGGTTCTTAAAAGTTTATTTTGAGGGTGGAATTAGGATGAAGAAAGCTCAAGACTTCCCTCTGTGAAACCATTGAGTGCAAGGGAAATGGATGGTAGGATGATGAACCCGTGGGAGCCTGTGTCTTTGGCCCAAATGCAGATCTACTGGGCTGTTATTTCAGACTCCAAATCAGTGTTTCTTAACTTGGCAATTTAAGATATGTGGACTTCAATTCCCAGATTTCCCCAACCAGCAGCATTGAGAAATACTGTTCCAGACATTTCTCTAAATATATCACTCCACCAGTCCTGTCTGCTCTAAGTTGATAGTATTCACTGCATGCTGCTTTTTCATCCCAACTAGAAAAAATCATGCATGTGTATCTAGATGTACATGTGAATATCTCTTGGATTTTGTTCTTTTAAACTGATGCAATACTGTGTTTATATAAAAAAGCATCTTTTACAGTAGTCTTCTTAAAGGGTAGAAAAAAAAGTCATTTATATTCTCTATAAATTTAAAACAAAATCAAGAAATGTTTGCTAGGTAATTCAAAAGATAAAGTAATACTGAATTTATCTGGTATCTGAATGGTGGTCTGTGGGCTCTCCTTAACTGAAACTAAAACTCTCCACCAGTATTTGCCCATGAAGATGAAGATCCAAAATCTGAATTCTATATTCCTTAGTCTTTTTACTATTTGAATAATAAGCCTAATTCTCTAAATCTGGCTGGATCAATAAATTATAGGAAGTCATGTGGGGTTTTTTATTGATTAAATATGTTGCATATTTTATATCTATAATGTTGCATATTTTACATCTATAATCAAGGGTATCAAACTCCCATTTCATTGAGGGCTGCATCAGGGTTATATTAGACCTTGGAAAGCCAGGATGGGTGTGGCCAGAGTGGGCTTGAGGTCACTCGTGTTGGGGGGCCCAGTGGCAGCACAAATGCTCTGCCAGTGAAAATGAATTCCCGAGCTCTGTTTTTGGCTGGGACAGCCTCCTGCAACCCTCTGCCAGCAAAAACAGAGCTCAGGAATCCATTTTCACTAGCAAAGGTACCACGGGCTGGTCCTTCACTGTTTCCAGGGCAGCCCCATAGACCATATCTAAGCACCCTGTGGGCCGGATCTTGACATCCCGATCTATATTTTGCCTTTCCTCTAAATAGCTCAAAGAAATAACATGAGGTCACTCCTCATTTTATCATTACCATATTGTTTTGAAAGACTTTAGTGTGGAGTAGATGAAAATACTCCAAGGAGTGTGACATATTGAATAGGCTTGAATCTGGTTACTCTGGGTTCTCTGGCTGAACATATCATTAAATCAAACTAGTATGGTGTAATTCAAGATCTATACTTGATAGCTGACTCCAACTAGTTTATAATTGACCCCACAACTAAATTTGGCACAGTGCTAATTTCAATGTGATGTGTGAACTTAGTCCCTTTTGCATTTCAGGTGTGTTTCATAGGCTTTTGTTTTCATAGGTGAATTTCCAACATTACTGAATAAAACATGAGCCATTATTTGCACCAAAGTGGAAGTTATGAGATTTTAAAAAGAAGAACTTTATAAAATAGATCTCTTACTACCAACAGTCTGGAACATGACAAAGATCTTGACCATGCTATGAAGATGATACTTGCTAAAGCTATATTTTACCAATTAGCGTTGGTGTGACTTGCATCCTTAGGACTACTAACCCAAGTATTTGTCTTTGCTTCACTGGCTAGTTAACTTTTTAACTTCCTAGGCAGTTAACTCTGCCTGGCAAGTGACACGCGATTGGGACATGCAAATGAATCTTTAAATGAGGAAGGAGGCAGTCAGTGGTATGACACACACACACACAAACCATACTGAATAATTTTTATCTATATTCCAACCTTCTTTTCTTAGGGAAGAGTGCTAAGAAGCTGACCAGCTTGCAACTACAGAGGTATTGGAAGAGATAAATTATTTGAAACTTTCAATCAGGTTTCAAGCCAGGACACCATTGCAGTGCCTCCATGATCACATGATGTTGGGTGCTTGGCAGTCCACCCACTATGTCACTTCAGCTCCTCCTACCTACATATTTCCACCTCACCTCAATCCTTTTGGCCACTCTGCACTCTGCCATCCCAGCTGACCTTGGCTGTGTTCTTCCTCCTGCTTTCTAAAGTCTTGCATGCAGAGCACAGGGCAGCTATTTGGGGGGAAGGAATGGGCAGGAGGCGACTTGGCAGTTCTGTCCTAATGACTGCAAAAATTGCCATTGCTAAGTGGTACAATCTTAGGATATTTTGCCCAATCACTGCATTGCTTAGTGACAGAAATTCCACACCCAATTAAGGTCATTAAACAAGAATGCCCTGTACTTTTTTATGGCTTCTGGAAGAACTGGGATGGTGTTGACATGATTATAGCAATTTTTGATTTTTCAAGTATTTCAATACCCTAGGTCATATTCATACACAATTTAAGAAGTCTCCTCACATGCATTGTGATGTGTGTTCATAAGGGAACTGATAACATTCCATGTAAATGGAATATTATAATATAATGGAATAATACTGTATGTACATATTAAAATTACGCTGTGCCTGAGCATTTGCTCCTAAGTGCTATGGATGTATTTTTTGTCTGAGGCATTAAAAATGTGTCTTTAAAGATCCATGAGGATGCCATTCCCAGTTGTTACCTTATCCATTATTTGACCTTTATTTATTTTTAAAAGAAAAATGTTGTAGAAGTTACACTCAAGGACATAGAAGTGAAAAGGAGGGGCTAGAAGGTTTTGAAGACCAGGACAAGGAATACAGTTGGATCAAATATTTGATAAGGGTTTCAAAATGAAGGAATTTGAATGAGAAAGATATTTCTCTAGAATTCATGAGCTTCATTTCTGGGGTTCATTTGATAGTTAGAAATAATATTGAATGCTGAACATTGAATTTAAAATATCAGTTTATTCTGAGTTTTGCAGCGTTAACTCGGTGTCAGAAAAATAAACACAGATGGCTGATGCTTCATTTAACTTCTTTATAAACATAATAAGTAGATTTTACAAACCAGTTGTAGATTTCTCCAACATGGAGCAAACTCACGACAGAAACATGTTGCAGGTAACTTCAGTAGCAAGCATTATATACAGCAGAGGAGATAAGTTTCATTTTCAATAGACAATGAGACAATCAGAACTTAACATAGCTGCAGAGTTTAATATAGAGCCAGGCCTAGGCTACTTTTAGTTTCAGTTTCCAACCTAGGCTACTTCTAGTTTCAGTTTCCAAAACAGTCCTCATTGGTTGACTTAGTTGCTATGCCTATTCATTGGCTGATCTTATTACCAACCTCTATTCCAGATCATAAATATATTCTGACACTCCTACCTTCATAACTGGAATAGACATAAATTCAATTACCTTTAATATTCTTCAGATACCTGTATTCACAGTTCCCCCCAAATACCTGAGAATTCATTTTTATACCTATCCAATGCAATTGCGTTGATCCCCACCTTGTAACTTTCCAGTGTACATGCAAGCATCAGCCTTGCAACTCTTGAACCAAAGACATTTCAAGGTCTTATCTAGACATACAGTATATTCCAATTCCTGACTGACTGCTTCAGCCCATAAATGGCCTTATTCAATTTATATACTGTGTTAGGTTTTTTACTTTCATACCATGGTACTTGAACCATATAAATTTCTTCCTCTAATTCTGCATTGAGAAATGCAGTGGTTATGTCAAAATGCCAAATTTTATGGACATGTGCTGCTGCCAACACTAGTGCCAGTTTCACTCTTTATAGTTGGTGTGAACACATCATCATAGTGCACATTTTTCATCTGTGAAAACTCCTGTGCCACTAACCTTGCTTTATATTGTACTCTATTATTGGGTAGCACTTTTTTCTTGTATACCCACTTGCATCCTACAGCTTTGCTACCCTGTGGCAAAGTTATAAATGTGAATGCTTCATGTTCTCCCCTGAATTTCATTTCCTTGTCCATGATTTCTTTCTACTTTACTTGTTCAATTTTAGGTAATGCCAATTCTTTTTAGTTCCTTGGCTCATACTCTACATTACACACTTAACTGCACTACCAGAATACCTGTCAAGTGGAATCCCCTTGTTCCATCGCTCTGACCTGCATGGCACTGACTATTCCTGTGTGTCAATCCTCTCTTGCTTCATATCTTGTTCAGCTTCTCCTCCCTGAACGCTGACACTGTCACTAAGTTGCCAAAATGAGTTGCCATCACTAAGTGGACCATCATCACTAAGTGAATCATTCCAAAAATTTGCATCAATTCTGTTCCAATTTTGCTCTGTAAAGCCTGCAGACCTTAAAATTACTAGTCTTTTGCTCCATCGCTAAAGCGATAACTTTTTGAGCCTGACTCATAGCCTACAAACCTGAGCTTTCTAGCTTTTGGTTGCCCCTTTCTTCTAATTGCTTTTGGAATATGCACCCACACATTGCTTCCAAACACCCTTAAATGTGCTAGAGATGGTTTTCTCCCATATAGCACTGCATATGGAATATCATTCATGGAGGAACTCCACAATCTATTAACTAAATAATTAGCAGTCAATATGGCTTCACCCCAATATGACCTGCTTAGACCAGAATCCTCTAGCAGTGAGTCCTTCATGGTTTGCAAGATTCCATTTCATCTCTCAGCAATACCATTCTCAACTGCTGTGTAAGAATTTGTGCGTCTGTGTTTTATTCTTAATTATGCCAACCATTGTTGAAAACTTGTTGACATGAATTCTGAACCTCTGTCAATTTGCACCTGACATACCTGTGTTTATACCTTTCTACAAAGCTTACATTGCTTAAATTTCTGTAGCACCTCTGTTTTACTCTTTAGTAAATAGTAGAACCCAAATTTGCTATAGTCATCTACAATGACCAGTGCATACTTAGCGCCTCCCAAATTGGCTTGCATTGGGCCCACCAAATCTGCATGTACCAGCTCTAGAGCTCTTGTTGTCTGCCTTGTGCTATGCTTGCTTACTGGGAATGCTTTGGACTTTGATGTTTTGCATACTGCACAATTCAAACATCCTTTTACATGCAATCCTTCTGCATATTGATCCATCTTTTGAACAACTTTAAAATTGGCATAACCAAGTTTTCTGTGCAAAAGATGAACACATGAATCATGTTTTGCAACATTGTCAAAAGTTTGTGCACATTGAACTTTTTGTCCTTGTAACATATAAAGGTTATTATGCTTTATGCCCTTTGCACAGACAATCCAATTTTTCTTTATAAGACACTGTCCATTTACAAATGTGGTCTCAAATCCTTGCTTGTCTAAACTAGAGACATTCAGCAAATTATGTTCCATTTCTGGCACACGTAAAACATTATTAAACCTTGTTTCCAAATATGGAATTTGTACACTGCCTCTTCCAGTGACTTTAGCCTTCTTGCCATTTGCCAAGGCTACTGTTTGTCTCCTGCAGTTGCATCCATCCTGTAAAACAATTTAGCATTATTAGTAATCATTTGGCTAGCTCCACTGTCAATAAGCCATTGATCTCTTCCATTACTATTGCAGGCTTTTGCAACAGCAATCTGTCTATCAACCTGTCCTTGAAAACTTCTTCTGTCTTGCAAGCAGTCCTTCTTTAAATGAGTAGTGTCACCACAGATGACACTGTTGTTGGGCTCTTTGCTTAGCTGTAATCTGATATCCTCTACTGCTCTCTTCTGGTCTCTGGAGACAGCCTGGCTGTGGAAATTTCCATTGCTTCTCTTGGACCCCCTCTCAGGAATTATTCCTCCTCATATAATGGCATTTCTGCTCTTCAGCAATCAGACATGCTTTCAGAGCCTTCAGACTCAATTCCTGCTCTGGTTTGCATTCAAACACTGCAGACACAATGTCCCAAGGCTGTTCAAAACCAGAGTACTTTCTGAGATTCAGGAATCCTCATCCCACGTTTTAATTCCACAAAGTTTGCATATGAACAAAATACTGTTCCACTGAATCTCTGGCTGCAAACAAGCTCTGTATACCTTTCTTGATAATTGTACAATGTTGCATGCAGATACACTCACATGAACAGTCCTCAATTTATCCCAGACTTCCTTTGCAGTCTTTAAATCAGCTACATTGATAAACTGATCATCTTCTAAACTTATGATATAAGCAAATGCTCTATCATGCAGTTTCTGATTTGCAGCATTCAATAGTTCCTTGGGTGGATTTTCAACAATATTCCAAAGTTCTTTAGCTTTCAGAAACATTCTATCTTTGCAGCCCAAATAATATAGTTCTTCTGACCCAAACAAGAAAGATAGCTCTCTTTAATTTTTTCAGCCATCCTACAAAGCTTCTTGCCTTGTTTCTTCCTTTTAACACAGGCAGTGTCTCAGCTTTAATTACAATTCAGTCTTTTCTCTGGCCTTCTGGGACCACAACCTATTCTGAGTTTTGCAGAGTTAATTCAACGCCAGAAAAATAAACACAGATGGCTGATGCTTCATTTAACATCTTTATAAACATAATAAGTAGATTTTACAAACCAGTTGTAGATTTCTTCAACATGGAGCAAACTCACGACAGAAACATGTTGCAAGTAACTTCAGTAGCAAGCATTATATACAGCAGAGGAGAAAAGCAGTTTAATTTTCAATTGACAGAGCTTAACATAGCTGCAGAGTTTAATGTAGAGCCATGCCTCGGCTACTTCTAGTTTCAGTTTCCAGCCTAGGCTTACTCTAGTTTCACTTTCCAAAACAGTCATCATTGGCTTACTTAGTTGCTATGCCTATTCATTGGCTGACCTTAATATCAAGCTCTATTCCAGTTCATGAATATACTCTGACACAGTTATGTTCTATCCAAGCAAAATTTAAATTTTTTTGATTTTTATTATAATCTGTAAACTATTTACTTGCAATATAAAACTTTTCTCAATGGAAATATGTTTTATCTTGAAGTTCAAACTTTTATCTTAAATGAACATTGCGTTCACACCTGTTAACTGTCCAATTTATGATTCAGAAAAATATCACCTCGCAGCTTGCAACATGTTCATATTTGCAAAATTATATATTAGCTCAAAATCCACAAGGCTAAGGAAGACCTGGTATATCTATTCAAACTATTTTCTGAAGCACCAAAAGGCCAGACAAGTAACAATGTTTGGAAACTAACTAAGGAGAAAAGCAACTTAGAACTAAGGAGAAATTTCCTAACAGTGATTAACCAATGGAATAACCAATGGAATAACTTGCCTTCAAAAGTTGTGAATGCTCCATCACTGAAAGCTTTCAAAAAGAGAGTGGACAACCAATTGTCTCAAATGATATAGGGTCTCTTGCTTGAGCAGTTGATTGATTTAGAAGACCTCTAAAGTCCCTTCCAACTCCAATTATTATTTTATTCTGTCTTCTTTGAAATAATTCCCAAGAATGGAAACTTCATCCAAAATTCCTGAAATATTTTACTTTTATTTTATTTTTGCAAAATAAAATGAAGCTTATTTTAGCAATGAAACAAACCAAACTCCCATCAAGCTTACACAAGGTTTTACTATGCCCAAGAACATTGTTTGCTTATAGCCTGCTTGTAAAAATGAAAGGCTGTTATTTGATAAGTAATCCCTACAAAATTATTTGTCCCATTAATAAAATTTGCACGCAAGTTCTAGTCAAAGAATTCACCCATTTTCAAACAGCAGATTCCTATGTTATAACCTCTTTCAGTGATCCCTTTTTATTTTATGCTTTATATAGTCATGAAGATCATGAAGATACAAATTTGACATGTTTATTGTCTCTTAAATGAAAGTCAATCCATACAAGAACAATCAAAACCAATTTATTTCCAGTGTTTTAAGTGAATATACACAGAAGCATGTACAGATCTGAATTTATGAACTCTTCATGCAGAATTATATTCTTGATAAAAGAAACCAGTTCTATCCACATATCCAGGATCTACTATCTACAATTCTATGTTACAACATTTATATCAAAGCTGGTGTCTGAGGAAAAGATACACACATAGTGTATTTACACTTAAGTTATTTATTTTACAGAAAGAGTAAAAATTCAAGTCACATAATACTCAAAAACTGTATTAAAATCAGAATATAAAACTCAAAAATCCAAGTGGAATGCCTAAATGGAAGCTCTGTATCCATGTATGTTAAATTTTGCAAAAATGTAATGAAATGTCTTAACAATAAAATGCAGCAATTTGTTTTATGTTTAACATAAATGTTTAAATGTAACAACTACTATGGCACTTTAACAAACCAAATTAACTTTTTTTAAAAAATTAATCTTTGATGAGGCACTTGTTAATAACTAAATTCAATTTTTTTTCCTTCCAACTAACAATGTTGTAGTTGCATTAATGCATAGTGCATACTAACATTGTGTTTGTATGTGTGTGTGTGGGGGGGGAACAACACGTAAAAAGAACAAGGGAGGAGAGAGAGAGCTACTGAATTGTGGTGGTGGCCATTTAATTATGTCAATGGTACTGGTAGATCAAGTTGTATCCTCCTGGACCCAGATAACTTGTGAGGGTGAACATCATTATTCATATATTGGTAGCTTTTCCCCTCTTAAGTGATTTAGAAATCTAAGTACTCAGTGGGTATTATAGCCCAGGGTCCAGAAGAATTTTCAGGAGAACTGGTATTATTACCTCCTGATTATAACTCTGCAGGAAATGAGGAATTATCTAATTGGTTTACATTCTCCCTTTCAGTCTCTACAATAAAATGAAGCAATTTGTTCTTTACAGTTAACATAAATATCTAAATATAGCAACTATTATGGCACCTTAACAAATCAAATGAACCTTTTTTAAAAAAAATGATGAGGCACTTGTTAACGACTAAAATGAAAATAATTATTTTTTTCTTCTGGCTAATAATATTGTAGCTGCAATATGCATGGTGCACACTAACACTGTGTGTGGGATAGGGAAAAGCATACAGAACAACTGAGGAAAAGATAAAACATTACTAAACTGTGGCGGCGGCTATTTAACTGTGTCAAAGAGACTAGTAGAATTGAGACATAATCTCTAGGGTCTCAGATAACTTATGAGGATGAGCATCAACAGCCAGACTGATGGACTTCACTCATTGTTTGGTAGCTTTCTCTATTGAAATGGTCTAGAGTAGTGAGTACTCCATGGGTTTTATGTACCAGGCTTCAGAGGAAGAACTACCAGAAGAAGTACTATCCCCTGCTGATGATAACTCAGCAGAAAATGAGGATTCTGCCTTTGAGGAATCATCTAATTGGCTTACATTCACCTTTTCAGTTTTATTTATTTTAAGGTCCACTGGGTTACTCCGCAGATGCTCTTGTGCAACATACTCTGAAATCGTTGTTTGTTGAGATGGGGATTTTGCCTTCAGCCAGTTTAGAGCTGAAGTGTCTTTCTCCATGCTTGGGTATTTTTCTTGAGTTTGCCATACATTCAAGACACTTGATTCAATAAAATCTCTCTGTCCTCCTAATGTGTGCCTTCGCCTGATGTTTTTTCTTTTGGAGCTCTCTGCAGGGCTTGACTTCTGATTGCCAGTTCCAAGCATATCATCAGCAGATGATTTGAAGTGTGGTTTTAATTTGTCTGGAATCTTGAGTTTCCATGTAGGTTCCTGTTTGACAGGTTCACGTCTTGTTGATGTGGTTAAGCTGTTGTCCATCTTTCCTTTCTTTATATCCTCTTCATGTTTTGCATCCCTTAAACTTTCACTTTCCATTTTGTACTTGGCCAACTTTTTCCGAGATAGAGTATCACATTCAATAAGTTTGTATGAATTGAAAAGTCTGCGACTGTCTAACTTTGGTGTTGAAATTCCTCCTGAACAACTTACTTCACTTTCTTCAGAGTTCCTCCTAAGGTTCTTTACCATGTCTTGAGTCTTCTCCCTGAACAACCTATCCACAGAACTTGCTGCAAAATCAGGAAAATCATTTTCACTGTCTGTTTCTACAGGGCGACCTTCACTGATCAGTTCACTACTTTCATCATCGGCCTCTTCTCCTGTACTCTCCATCACTGAGTAAAGCACTTCAGTACCCAGTACGGTGGAATCTACACTAGCTAAATATGCAGTGGAGGATGTTGTGGAGTAACCTGAAGTGATGGAGCCAATATCAGCAGTAAAAAATTCACCGCGTTTACTTTCAGGGTCCCCTAATCTTTTACAGGAGACTTTTTGCAGAGAAGCTTGTGAAGTGCAGCTGAGGGTAGTGCCCGAGTCCAAAATGGTTTCTTCCAACACAGAAGCAATCTGGAAATTAGGGAGTTTATGGTTATCTTTTTGTGCATTTCTCCAAGAGATGGGATTTGGGGATCTCCTGTATTTCTGAAGATAAGATGTTGAGGGCTCTTCAGAGGAAAAATTCTCTTTCCTTAGCAACATTTCATCCTTGCTTGTAGCAGAAGGACTGTTCACACAGTCTTCCTTTTCTTTCGGAAATCCTGCTCTCTCTATTCCTGCTGCGGTTTCCTTCTCCAGCTCAGTTTTAGATGTGTCCTCTTTTGGGGAGTCATTACAATGGAGCTCTGCAGGCTCCTTCATGAAAAAAACACTATCCCACTCATCTTCAGAGCTGCTGGGTTGCAGTTTGTCTTTTGCTTTTTTCCGCTTGCGACTGGTTGTGGCAAATATAGAAGACTTAAGTAGCTCTCTGCTGTATTGATTATTTCCAGATCCCCAAGAACCCTGTATGGAAAGAAACCCATTATAAGCATAATGATTTTTTAAAAAATTAAACATAGTTGTGGTTCAAAATATTTTCTTTACCAATCTTCCAATGCAAAATTTTATGTGTATGAAACTGAGATATATGTTATTACCTGTCACTGCTGAGTTGTTCTAAACAAAACTGCTCTAGCACCATAACATATCAATTACACAGGCCATGGTCTCTCGACCTGTGGTTTAGGACTCTTCAGGAAATCTCACCAATTATAAATGCACTATTATTATTATGAGCCTGATCAGCCTTGCATAGCCATAACCAGACTGCTATCAAAGCCTGTTCTCTTTAGTTTGCCTATACTAGTGCTTTTGGACAGTTGCTGTGTTATAGAAGGTTTTTTTATCTTTAAATGCAATCATTTATAATTTGTAAAAGCACAGTGGCCTAATGAATGTAAGGCCACTGAAATGAATGTAGCACCTTTTTTTCTGAAGCAGTGCCAAATTAAAAATAACCTTGCCAGTATAGTCTTAGAATGTAGTTGATTATTCACCAAAGTACCAATTAACATTAATCAGGATTGCAATTTTGACTGAGTGACTTTATTTTAATCAAAATTTGCAATTATGAGTGTCTCAAACCAATTAACATTAATTCTGATCTATCATTCACTTCTTTTTACAAAACTTTAGAAATATTTTACAATAATTTCTATGTTTTCAATACAAGATTTGTGCAGATTTCATTTACAAAAGACTCATAAACTAAGATACTAAGAATATAAATACCTGTATAACATCCCTTACATTGTATGCCATCAATCATGTATTTTTCAATGTAAATCTGTATAATCTTTCATTTAGAGCATTTCAGGATAACTGGATTTAACCTCTTAACCTCTTTCCCACAATCTATCTTTAAAATTAATAGTTGCCTCTAGTCATGCTCATGAAACAAGATTACGCATATTATATTTACACATAGCAACATTAAGTGAATGACATATTTCTTACCACTAATAATCAGGCCCAAGAAGTACAGTGGGTGTGTCATTTAAATTCATGTTTAAAAAACCAGAGCCCAATTCAAAGCTCCAAGGGTCTTAATACAAGGAAGAGAAGCCCTTTATTATCAGAAGCCATTTTTTTGTCAACAGCACATGAGAGATCTACTATAAATAAGCCTGTAAGCCCTCTCTCAACATTGCAATATATAGGCTGAACCCTGTAAAAATACAGGTGAATGTTTTACCTTAAATTTTGCAGAGTCACCAATAGCTGAATCTATAGGGGAGGGGAAACAAAACACCAAAACATCACTTCAGTCAACATGGCACAAAGTTTTGTTTTTGCTCTAGACAATGCTGAAGTATGAGAGAAGACAAGCACAACAAAAGGTGAGAGCAAACAGATAACAGAAAAATTAAATAATCAGAACAGTGGATAGTAATTGCTCACGAAGATGCAAGCTGCACCACAGAAAGCCACCGCCATGAAAAGATGCTGTGAGTTGGAGGCAGAATCAGCTCAATGACAGAAATGGCAAAAAAGCCCTTTCTTCTAAAACAGAAATACTAATATTTATTTAATGCTCTAAGCACACGGCCCTGCAAAACCGCAGCTGGGGGACCTTTTCAGGACTGTACTCTGTACATTCCAGCAAATGAAATGTACATTTAAAGCATTATCTTTTCGTGCCTTAGACCGCTTACTGAAACAATTATTAAAATTCTTTTTTTGCAGTTCTTGTTTGTATGCTGTCAAATTATATTGGGCTTTATGGATTTAAAAGCCCCAGTTAACATTTCAGTGCTCCTCTGAGCTATTTGTTTAAGAATTTATCATTATCTAGATTTTTTTTCCACAGCCATCAGTTTTGTACTCATCTCAAAAACAGAAGCGTTATTATGAAATGAAAAATGGATACCATAATTGTACTGTTCGGCAAAATAAAACAACAGAGGTTATACAATTAGAAAGGGGGTACGGAGGGGCTAGCAGAGTAACTAAAAAGCATTCTCCAACTTGCCAGGAGAGTGACCCCACTGGAGAATTAATGAGCTGAACCCCATGCCATGCCCCTTTTGACACATGGCTAATGACTAGAAAAACCAGTGGACCATACCATGCTATTTCTCCTCAGGGTCTGCTTCAGAAGTAACAAGAAACAGCAGAAATACTTTTAAAAAGTAGCATTGATCTGTTCAAATACTCTTGATAAATTTACAGTACAGATCAACTAGTCCTTTGTGCATTTACAAGAAACGGGGATTTCTGCAGACAAGGCAGCTACAATGTGGGCAACAATCCTCCTTCTTCCTACAGTTCCAGTTGTCCATCAGTGACACCACAGAGTCCACTAGTGACATCACCGTGTGATAGACTCCTCCCACTTCTCCTATTTCAACATCAGGATAGAGGGGCTGTTTCAATAATATGCTGAAAAAAGTTGTCTATAAACTAAAACACAAGCTAGAGACAAAGGAATAACATTTGGGATAAAAACATATTTAGTGAGACATGTATGGTGGCAGTTTGCAGTATTATTACTTAGCTGAATAATAAGGTGGCAGTCATAAAGGAGAAAAAGCGTTTAATAATAAACAAACATAATTAGTTGCAATATAATTTGGAAATATATACTTATTAGTCGAGCAAAATGAATTTCAAAATCTTGATTTGCCTTTCCAAGTTTATAAAATTTCTACCATGAGAACAGTGTGTAGAAGTTAAAGCTTTCTGCCTTCTTCTCAATGACTTACAAAGTAGTAGGTACCTTATCCGTATCATGTTAAAAAGTACATGGTCAATGATACACTAGTGAACATGTTGTTCTCATGGTCTAAGAATTATATTAGTTGCTGAGAAAGCATTCCAACCTACATCATGCAACATGCTCAACTCACTGCTGACCTTTAAATAATACACACAAGATCATGTAGATAAAGGGAGAAATTGAGTTTATTAGCAAAGAAAGAAAAAGGAGACCATCATAATAGATCATCAGAAGAGAGAATTTTCTAACCTACAAACTGTCTAGGCAAGAGTTACCTGATACATCTCCAGGATATACTCCAATCCTTCCAATGTTGCTGAGTAAATGATCTATGCTTGGCACTGGCTGAGACTCTACTGTGTTTGCTTCCTGAACACCTGTCTATAGTTAATAAACAAAGATTTCTTCATCATCAAGTCACAGTCAGTGGTTTCATCATGATTCAACAGTATATAGAAAAATTAGTCACCCGAGAACTGAAAAGAATGTCAATCTTCCTATATGACATTTTAGGAAAAAGAAAAATATTCAAGCTGGCATATTAAATGGAGAAAAAACTATCCTGGAAGAGAAATTTACAACTTCATTTTATATGCTATTTTCATTATTTCATAGATAAAACCATTGGTATGTTTTGGTGTGGAGAGGGCAAAAATCATATATTCATTTGTATGCTCTGAATTAAAACAGGAGAAGAATCCATTTAGTTAAGGTTAGTACTTACAAAAGGTTGTTCAGCATCATCTTCTGCGAAAAACCAGTCATGCTACAATTCAAAATAAAAGAAGTGAAAAACTCCCCAGAAATGAAAGAATTAAAAAGTGGACATTGAAGAGATAAGGAGTAGTTTATGAAAAAATCTAAATCCAGACTGGTCAAACTAAAGATAAAGTTCTGTCTGAATAATCTGTCTAACAACATGAAATGAATTAACTTACTTTTTGGATAAGTGTTTCTACAATTCTGTATTGATCTGGCATATGAGTAACCATATTAGTCATGTTATCTTCAGATGTCCTTACAAGTGTTGGACCAAATACTATTGCCAGGTTTCTTGGTTCCATCTAAAGATAAAGAAAATAATTGTACTTACGGCACATCATTGTACTTACATAAATGCATATGTCTCTTTAAAAAGCAGAAGCATCTAACAATAGCAACCAATTTTGCTAAATTAACCTGAACTTCCTCATTAGAATGAAAATTCAAAATAAAAGCTGATCAGTGTATAAAAACTGATTTATATACCAAATCAGGACAACTTGCTCTTTTTACTCTGTTCCTGAATCGAATAATCCTTCAATGTTCATAAACTAGGGTCTAAAAAGAGAAGTCTGGTTGAATCCATTCTTCTCCTCAATCTAAGTACATCAAAATCTCGACATGTTATGAATCTTTAATTAAACCCTGAGCAGGTGATTTTCCTATGGACTATAGTACACTGTTTTTTCCTGCAATAAATCTTAAATCTGTAACTACAGGACCGCTTCTTAGCCATTTAATGGAGGAGCTCTGGGTTCTATGTACCTAAGCACATTATCTGTCCACCCAATATATGTGGAAAGAAAAGGAATGGACAAAACCCAATAATGTTTTTCCACAAATGTTGCAGATCAAGGTACACACCTTAAGAAAAAGACAATTAAAACAGTTTTGACCTATAAGACTAGGTGTCTTGTTTGTGTTATTTCTACACGGGAAGCAACTTAGTAAGATTTATTTTTCGCTCAAGGATAATTGCAGTCCTTTGCTTCTTCATCCTCCTCCCCATACATTCTTACACTACCGGTTTTCCTATATGTTCATCCAGGGATGGAATTCAACTGGTGTTACTATCGTTTTGGTGACTACATTTTGCATGCGCAAGTTACCTTGTTCTCTTCTGAATGTTCTGCCACAATTCTCAGATGGGCACAGAGAAATTTAAGTGTTTCATAATGATGTTCAGGTAAATCATGGATCTGAAATGGATGATATCAGCATAAAATTTTAAAATAATCCCAAAACATAACAATAGTATCTGATTCAATCTCTATCAAAAACAACCTACCAAGTTTTTCAATGTTTTTAGTCGCTCAACAGGATCTTCCTTTCTGTTGGCGTCTATGAAAGATGCATATCTCTCTAATAAGAAAGAAAATAATTTTATTGCAAGACCTGCATTACAACCCCTCTGGAGGAAAAAGTGGACCAACTAAGCATAAACAATGGACTTGCATCACCAGAATAACACAATGTTTTGCTTACTCTAACTTATTTCAACCAATGTATATAGCCTGGATCCTCTGTATAAAAGTTCAAAAATACGACTTTGGAAAAAATATGGATATAAACTGATACTGTGTGATGAAAAGCATGATATGAAAGAAATGCCATTTCAAACATATACAAAGTGGCTTTTATTTGACGTTTATCTATCCTACTATGTATTTCATCTAGTTGTTGTCAATTTCTTTTAATAATCCACACAAGTGCTTCTGATCTTGCCATAGAGAAATTATTCCTTGTATGTTTTTTTTCTCGTGCTGAAACAAGTAACTAGAAAAACCCAATAACCCAAAGACTGCATATTAGCAGCAAGTGCACAGAAATAGGGCCATTAAAAGAAGGCAAGAAAGTAATTCTAATGTATTTTTAATATTTAATTCCCAACCATTAACTTCTGATGTAATTTATGACTCATCCACTCAAATCCAGTTCCCCAGCCACATATCGCAATCCACCAGGGTTCAAGATATTTTCATTTGTTTGTCTTGTTTATAGAGATGGAAAATGGATGCACTCTACAGGTTAATATGTGACTGGGAGGACCATATAGTATTTATTGGCTACAACCTGTATATGAGAATACCTGAAGAAATATAATGAAAAGTTCAACAACTGGCAATTGCAGCAACCTGGAACTATTTATTCTGCTTAGCAATAGTTGTTCATAGCAGTTATAAGTCATATGCATCAACTTCAATATTTTTTTTAAAAAAATCATTTAGAAAATTTATATTGCCGCCTATTTACACATGTCAACTCAAGGCAGCATGCAAAGATATATTTTCCAGACTAAGTAGAATAAAACCTGTGCTTTCTGCATATAAGCCAATAATATATACCTCTGAGCAAATAATCCATCCTTGTCTTTTTAAGAGAAATGGAAAGGAATCCTGATATATCTAAGCAATACTAAAATTAAGGAAAACAATACTTAACTGAATTCTAACAAAACTGTCTTCTTATTTTATTTATCACAGATAAGTTATTTGATGAGTCTTATTCAATAGTTTTTTCTTCTACTTTGAATCAAAACTTACCATTAGTAAAAAGTGGTTCTGGAAGCTTTCGGAGAAAGGACTTCAATAAACTACTTATGACATTCAGGTCTCTCCATTTCTAAAAATTAAGCAAGCAAAACATTGTCATTAAAAAGAAATATCACGAGAATTTAAAACAGAGAGGGCAGAACTCACATCATCTTGAAGATCAATGTCAGTCATTCCTTTGTTCAGATCTTCTTGCAAATTTGAGATGGCAACATTATTTCCTGGAACCCTATAAATACCAGTATATTGAAGACCTCTCTCTTCAACTAGCTTGCAGCATATTTCAACAATTCTTGGAATATACTGAAAAATCCAAAAGGGAATGAAAGTTTGTATTCACTATCTATGTCTCTTGAATAATATTTTTCAAAGAAATTATCAGTATGCATGACTTCATTTAAAAAAAAAATACCTTATTGCTCTCTGCTGGGGGGCAATCAACTAATTTGACACCAAATGTGCAAGCAGCAGATGACTTCTTTTCAAATGTTTTTTTCATGATACTTGGAATGTTTTTTCGCCATATACCTTTATCTTTGGGTGGGCTTGTCTCATCTTTTTCTTCAAGGAAGAACAAAAAGGAAAACAAGTCATTTAAAACCTTCAGAAAGCTAATGGAGTATAACTGGATATAATGATCAAATGCACCATCAAAATAATAATGAGTATAAGATACTTAGTACATTTAAATCTTGAAACAGACTAGAGACTACAGCTTCTCCACAATCAGGCCAAAGGTTAACCACAACCTTAGCAACCAATGTCTAGCAATTATATTAACCCTGAAGAGAATCAAATTTGGTAGCATCTGCAATCTATATGAACGGCACATAAATCAAACAATTTACAATTTGTATATCGACACAATCAACAAAGTGATGTTTGTATGTGCATTTGTGTGTGTGCATGTTTATATGCATGTGCTCATGCCTATTTACATATGTGTATTTGTATACACTCACATACCGAGAAGAGAATATATATAAATAAAGAAGAAGAAAAGAGTAAAAGACTACAAATGAGTAAACAAGGATTTTACAAATCTCGTGTAATTTTCCAGTGTATCATTGCTTGATTTTGAATGCCTGAATACATTATTCAGTCACTTGGTTGCGATGGGTGGCTGTAGAAATTGAATAAATAAATAAATGTCATTTTAAAAGCTTGAAATATCACTATTAAACTCTCAGCAAAGCATAAATATCAAGAAGCATGGTTAGCACATTATGAACCATAAAATGAAATTGAGAACTCTGTCCGTGCTACTAAATCTATTTTAATTTAGAAGTCTTGTAAAATTAAAATACAAACTTTACACAGACAGAAACCCACATTTTGAATGTGGTACAAATCCATATATTGAACTGTAATTCAAGAAAGGGTTCTTATCTGTATTAAACTATGTTAAGATTTACTTTTAAGGTATAATTATTTTTTTGGGGGGGATATATTCCTTATTAACCTAGTATCCATACTTAAATATCTCTTCTGGCTTTCAAGTAACTACCTAAACTAGTAATTTTTTTGAAAAATAATGCAATATTTTTATGAAACCTAATTAAAATACTTAGCAAAAGAGCATGCTATATTTATTACATTTATGTAAATAAGAAAACAATTAGATGTAAACAAGCAGCCTCGTTTTATAAAACTGGCTGCATAGAAAATTGCTACAATGAAAAACAAAATTGTAGTTCTGAGTATAGTAATCAGAGAATGATGGTTTTATTCCTACCGATCCCACTGCCATTTCCACTTTCCTTGACAGAAGATTGCAAATATCTCCAAAGCTTCGTGACTTCATAACAAAACAGAAGATACTCTGTATTTATCAACTTTCTTTCCCAAAATGATATGGAATTATCACAACTACAGAATGAAATGGTTCTATCCTTGTTATATAGGTATCCTTCCCTCCATTTGCCCTTTTCAGTCTATTTCATCCCACACTCATTCCCACTCCCTTTTCAATTCTATCCCACAGCATGCACATTTCAAATCATTATTTTCCAGATTGTTTCTATCTGGAGTTTCCTTATAAACAAGGAATAATCAAAAAATCCCAGCACAAAAGGAGTTTCATCATTACTTATCAATGCATAGGATGTTTATTAAATGAACTTCTCTTAATAATCAATGAAACTCCAAACCCCATGACACTTAGTGTCCTCACCATCAGGCTTCCTTCAGTATAATAGGAAAACCTAGAGTAAGTAATAGTATTCTTATATTCAATATACAATACCTTTAGTAAGGAATTTCTTTTCTGATTCCTCCTTAGGAGAATGTGGACTCTGAGTTCTTTGCTCAGTTTTAGTGCCAAGGAATGTCTGTCTTTTAATTAGGCTCGGTCGGGATGGTTTTGAAAGTGGCTCAGTTTTGCCACTAGAAGCACTGAAAAAAAAATATTTAAAAGCAGGAAATCCATGTACTGACTAACTGAGCTCTCAAATGGTACTGTGGTAGCTTACCCCATAATTGTGCTGTATTCTTTAATCTTCTGACTAATTAGATCCCTGCTTGAGACACCTGTGTCCTGCAAAATGAATAGAGAATTATTTTGGAATTTCTGATTTGCACAACTGCACAAATGAAAACTTAACTAGCCATATTTGGGACGGGAGCAGGACATCCCTCAGATGTGTGCAAGGCACAAGAGAATGGCTACACAAGAAAAATGGGGAAGTGCCCAGCACAACTGAATCCAAAAGCAGTGTAAATAAGGAATATCAAGGGAAAGGTGCCAGAGTAGACTCAGGCACAGAAGAGAAGGGAAGGGAGGATTGTGCAAACTATATTTGGCTAGTTGTACCTTAAAGCTCTTCCAGTTTTGCTTAAATCCTGTCAATCTAAATGAGCTGGATTTCATGTTAGCTGAACCATAATGTACTTGGAATAGTGTGGCCAATGTCAAAGATGTAATGATTCTTTTTTGCTTCATATAGACTCTTACCAATATTACTTTCTCACATTTTAAAGTATGTATTATTTCTCTGGTAGGAACACTGAAATCTCATGCAACTTTATAAAAAGCCTGTGAGATTATGGATTTTTAATAGCATTAGATAATATTTGTAGCATGTCAGGGTTACCATGTGGAATTGTATAATGGGTCTGGAAAAACACGATCTCTGCAAAATATAAGTAAGTAGAATAAATTCTTAACAAGAACACAACCTCCTCATTGCTGTTTTCACGTATAGCCTTAATCCATGCCAGCATGTCGTCTCTATTTTCAGCTTGAAACAGGTATTCACAGTCTGATGTAGTAAGCCGAAACACATGTTTCTTTTTGGTGTCACTATATGAAATGTCTGTTAAACAAGCATTGATGTTGATGGGCTGTTCCTCCTCAGAAAGCATAGTTGGTTCTTTTTTATCCTTGTATAAGTATAATGAACACCCTCTGAGGATGACATACATCTGTTTCCATGGGCGGATGCTCCCACCAACTCTCTAGAAAATAGGATGAAGAATAATATTTATTTAAGAAAACAAGAGGAGTGTACCCAGTATTTTATGTGTTAAAATTTGTAAGCTTCCTACTTTGGTGAGATGAGTGGTGTGGAAATTTGATAAATGGATAATAATAAAAAACACTGTCACCAAGCAAGCAGCTATGGTACACTGGTTAAAATGCAGTATGGCAGGCAAACTCTGCCCACTGCTAGGAGTTTGATCCCAACTAGCTCAAGGTTGACTCAGCCTTTCAACTTTCTGAGATTGGTAAAATGAGGACCTAGATTGTTGGGGACAATTTGCTGATATTTGCAAACTTCTCTGAAAGTGATTTAAAACAGGGATCTCCAACCCTGATCACTACCAGCACCGGACTGTAACATGCCAGCAACTGGGCTGTGCAAACAAGCAAACCCCCATCGGTGGAATGCAGGCAGCATACAAAACCACAACCTTGCAGGTCTGTGGAAAAGCCTTTCTCCATGGAACTGGTTCCTGGTGCCCAAAAAGTTGAGGGCCAATGTTTTAAAGCACTCTAAGCTCATATAAGATTTTTAATAGGTTACTTGTCATGTCAACTGAATATTTTCTGAATCAAAAATGACAAATTATCAAGGAATACAAACAGACAGAACTTGTTTTTATGTCACTTAGAATTTTTACATTCAAACATAAAAAATATCCTAATAATTTATCTGTGTCAGTAGCCCAAAAAATCTCTTATGGTGAAAATTTCAGTAAGATAAGCAATGAAATTGCAGAGCACTGAGTTGCAAAGAATCATTTAATAGTGTTTAATGTTTATAAATTTGTTTTAACAGTTCAAGAACAGGAAGATTGCAACAACTATACCAGGTCTATGCAGATTAACGGGAAAGTTTGAAAAGTTGAGTTTCTGCCAAAAGAAAAACAAGCAAGTTTCTAGTATTTTTCATAGAAAATGAAAAACCTGTAGGCACCTGAAAACATTTGAATATGTATAAGAAGGCAGATTTTACACTTAGCTTGGTTTGGAAAAACTGTACCTTCCCCTTGTCTGTAACGAGCTGCCGAAAATGAAGATATCCTTCTTTGGCGGTGTCACAAAAAACTTCTGAAGCAGATGTTTTTCTGAATCTTGCATTTTCTGAAGATGCTTCGTTATTTGGAATCTAAAGAAAACATAATCAAACCAGGTTCAACATGCTCTAATAATTCAAGTCTTTCTCTTCTCTCTCTTCCATCTGTCAGGTGGGAATACAGACAACTAGCATGAAGAGGAATTTAACACTAATGGAACAGTACATTCCAGTCAGCAAGTCAATGAAGCCCCAATGAATTACAGAAAAGGCCTGTCATATATCTCAATCAGTGGTTTAAAGGAAGTAGTAACAATTCTTAAATTAATTACAGAGTGTGCTCTCTTGTCTGTAGCCAAAAAAGAACTTTTTCATCAAATGCTATCTAATATTTTTAATTGGCAAAAGTCAGCAACATCTGTCCACTAAGCTTGGACATTAATCCCCCCCAAAAAAACAAAAAGAAACCACCCCACCCCACAATTAACCATATTTGCACAAACCTAGGTGCAATTTAATTCTTGGTCATGCAATACTAATGTTATTTACACAGCAGATAAATATTGAAAAAAAAGTAACTGACCTTAATTGCCTTTAAGCTCGGTGAATGCTTTATGGCCCTAAAGATGTAAGGTAGATATTTTAGTGTACTTTTTTATACAAAATTCCTAAATAAGACATCCAGTGAAGCACATTTATATTTTTATAGGTATTCTTACCCTTTTCCTTCTTTATAGTCATCGAGTCCTTCACCATAAGATTTGGACCTTTCATTTTTTCCAGGGAATTGATCATCTAGGACACTAGTCCTAATTGATTCTGTAACCAAAGCAAAAGCAAATCCCCCATCTATTAAAATAAGCAGGTGTTGTTGAATTTAGGTAAAACAGCTTGAAACACTATACTAACCGTGGCCAGAAGACAGCTGACGTCGAATAAATGGTACAAGAGCAGTACAACTCAAAGGAACAGCACTGGTGGTAGCCATTGCTCGTGAAGGAGGTGGCGAAATAACAGCAGAAGCTGGAATGTGGGTGATGTCCAGGTCAATACTAGGACTGGTCAGCTCATCTACAAAAGGTATACAGCAAATTAGTATATTTTACTAAAAAGGGACAAGTGTTTGCTCAATATGGAAAAGCTAGGAGGGTTGTCCAGCCGTATCCAGAATACATGTTGGTATAGCATAATGTTCTGAAGGTACTTTTGGACACATTGTATATGAGAACTGCTGGCAATTATAATAGCAAAAGTACTATTTCTTCTTACTTTAAAATCTAAGAATCTATTCATTAACAACTATATTATTATAGGCAAAATATGCATTTATACAAGATTTGGACAAATACTGAATTGAACAAAGGCTCAGTTGAATCAATACAGTATCATTAGAAAAGCTTTTAATAACAGGGCTATCTATATTTTAAATAAAATTAATTTGTCAAAATCTTTTAGATAGACCTACCTTTTTAATAGATAGACTATCAATTGGCTGGCATAAATAAGATTTCAAAATGAATGCAACAGTAAAATAAAACTGTTGAAGTTCACCAAAAATAGCAACCCCATTTATTATAATGAACCTTCTGCAAAAGAAGGGAATTATTCTTACAGAAAATCTAAGAAGCTAAAATTACCCAATAAACCTTTTAAAATAGTTAAATCCACAACATAATCTCTGAAATATCAACATCTGCTATGCTAAATGCCGATTATAGCAACTAGTAACTGCCAATATAATTTGTCACAGGCTGTACATATCCGGCTGTACATATCTGTGCTGGGTGGTGGTGGGATTGGGTGTTGAGGTAGCGGTTGGTGTGTGTTTTCTTTTGGTATATGGTGTGTCCCAGTGTAGTATATGGTATGTCCCATATACCAAAAGAAAACACACACCAACCGCTACCTCAACGCCCAATCCCACCACCACCCAGCACAGATAAATTCCATAGCGAAAACACTAATTACCAGAACCAAACGCCTGGCAGATAAGACACATATAAAGACTGAACTATGCACCCTGACTGAAGTATTGACAGCCAACGGCTTCCAAAAAAACAAAATCATCAACCTGATCCACAAAAAAACACCAAGACATAACAGAGACCTAGAAGACCAACAGACCTATGGAACAGCTATCTTGCCCTACATAAGAGGTACTACAGATAAAATCAGTAAGATACTACACAGGCATCACATCAAGACTGCCTTCAAAACAGACAAAAAAATAGCAGCCATCCTGAGGAACCCCAAAGACAAAATTGACCTGAAAAACCAAGGCATATACGAAATTCCCTGTACATCATGCCCGGCCACATACATTGGACAGACCAATAGAAGAATAATTACCCGCCTAGATGAACACAAAAATGCAGTAAAAAAGCTGGAACACACCTCCTCACTAGTCCAACACATGAAAACCACAGGTCACAGCATCAACTTCAATGGCACTAAAACCCTAGCCACTATAGAAAACCCCAGCCACAGAATCATCAGAGAAGCCATAGAGATTGAAAAAAGACCTGACAGCATGAATAGAAGAGATGATTCCACCAGACTGTCAATCATTTGGAAGCCTGCACTCTCAAATAGAAAGATCTCCATGCCACAAGCCAGGCAAACACCTGGGCAAAAACAGACTCCCTCTGATAGCTCCAACCTAACCCCCCCACCAGGCACCCAGGTGAAACCCAGCTTGCTAATGAATAGCAGCTTGCTAATGAAGAGCAGCCGTCCCTTCACAC
>BLBF01000043.1:6291563-6345451 GCA_015471245.1 Laticauda colubrina
TATATATATATATATATCTTCTAGGTGTTGTGCATTCTAATATGGTGTGTTGCTGATATGTGCAAACTGCTCAGAGAATGAAAGGCCCTTGTATGAACAAATCAGCACATATTACATTGTGGTTTCAAAGCAATTGGTGGCTCTGATTTAAGGAGACATAGTTTATACTCCAAAATGTATATCTGTAAAAAAAAGAAAGATTTTTTTATAATCTATAAATAGGTTCTTGATATATCTTCTCAACATAAGCTTCTAGAAACAATGATAACAAAATAAGGCATATTATTTTTATGCTTCAAGCTTCATTCACATTCAATATCTTGACCAAGAAATGCTTTATTTGGACCAAATCAAGCTATATTGTAGACTGTGCTATTACATTGCACAATTTCTCAGAATAACAGCATTTTTCTTTAAAATTTTATAGAATCCTCAAAACCAAAGCTACCAGTAGTTATATATAACTGAAAGTAAAAAGGTTGATAAAAATTAGTTCTATTGTACCATCAGGCAAAGAAACATGTCTATGGTTCCATCAGCTGATATGCAAGTCTTTGACCCAAGACACTGTCCATTTGTTCAAAATACACAAAGCAGTCTTCCTGCAATGAGCTTCACATTAGCCAATCTGTAATGCAGTAGAATGTGGAGGTTATAGCTGAGGAAGCCATAATATCCGAATATTTGTGTCATTTCATGGCTTCTTTTTGACCAGTCAATAATTAAGATGCCAATCTTTCACAAGCCTTCATTGTTTTACTTACAAAAACTAATCAAATTAGGTTGAACAGACTCTACTTTTGTTTCAGTATTCTGATAAAGCTATATCACAACCAATTAGACAAAATCTTCTAAAAATTATGAGAGTTAAAGGTCAGCTTTAAAAAGCCTCTTGATGCTTTAAAGGTTAAACTGCAATTTTATTGTAAAGTGGTCACAGAGTATAAAATTTCCAAATGAACTTTTTTTATATGTATGTATAATTCAATATTACAGCTAGGTCCACTTCCCCATGCACCTTACCTCCTAAAATCCAAGGGAGTTTAGTCTGTCTTGCTGAAAAAGAAACCTTTTGAGAAGCTTAAAGGGGCTTCCAAAGTAGTTTACAACATAGTAGTTTCTGCTCTCCAAAAACTTAAGCCTCAGGGATATGCTCCTATCTATTAAATATTAATATAACTATATTGCTTACAAATATCAATCAGAGGCAACATGAGAAATGATTTTAAAATAATTATTCTAGCTCTAAATCCTCATGTGCACTTTGTGTGATATGCAGGATGCAAAAGAGAAATAAGGCAAACTCCAAAGTCTTTGTAAAAGCAGCCCATCAGTGAAATCAGGATTTTTTCTGAAATGGCTACAGTATTTCGAAAGGCTTCAAACAAGTAGTCAAAATAATCTGCACAAATTATCAGAAATCCAATTTAGAAAATGGCTGTGAAGTCCACACGCTGGAGAAAAAAAGTAAGACATTATTGTTTCAAAGCGTTATGATTTATAATGAATTTTGAAGCAGTTTAACAATCTTACACAATTAAGGACACTGGGGATACAAATCACCATGCTAAACATTAGCCATATTAGACCTCAAAAAGAGAAAACTGGAATCATTTTTCATTGGTCTTCCTGTAGTTTTAGTCTTTTTTTTGTATGTGTACAAAAATGTGATCTAAGAGATTGAAAATCTGATCTGAGAATAAGCTGATAGAATATTTAAGAATCATAGTGGGCACCATGGAGTTTGAATGCATTTTTAAATTATTGTTTAGAAAACTAATTACACTGAACAAAACAGTGTATTCATGCAAAAGGATTAAATGGAAGATCCAAATATGTATCAAATTTAGAGAAATAAAAATGTTTGTTCTCACCTATGAATGGAATTGATGCCAAGGAATCATAGGGTGTGCAGGAACAAGAGGCTTTCCTTTCTTCTATTTTTCTTATATGAACTTCTCGCCGTGCATCATTGGGTAACCAACAAGTGGTCTCAGAGGCAGAGTCCTGACCGTTTACAGCTAAAATATAGGATTGATGTCGCAGAAGTTGTGGGGTTTGATGGCCAGAAGATGACTTTTCCCGCAAAACCACTTCCTCCTCATTTGTCTCATCTGTTGGTTGAACTTGAGGCTGTTTTATAGCTTCAGTTTCAAAATTTTGAATCTTTTGTCTGACAGAAACATCTAAATTAACCAAAGTTAAGTGCTCATTAACTTGTGGGACAAATTTGACAGAAGATGTATAGGAAATGGGGGAAAGATTAGACTTGCTTATGTTTAGTTTGGGATCTGGTGGACTTTCTGCATTTTTCCTGGATTGTTGAGTTGGCAAACCACTATAGTGCACATAATTAATTTCTCTTTGGTCTGTGGTTGTAGCACTCTCCAGACTCTGATTAGAAGGAAATGATGGCTTTGCAGCATAATGTACATAGGTCTTCAAAGAATTAATTTTTGTGCTTCTAGTTGTTGAACGAGGTGATCTTTCCTGAAAAGTGGTTGTAGAGTTTGAACCTCCAGTGGTTGGCAAATCCTTGGAAGGCTGCATCAATTTTATGTCTGTAGAATTTTTCTGGAATTGAGCAAAGGGTTGCAAGACTTGATTGCTTATTTGGCTGCCACCTGAAGGATAAGCACCAGGAGCCACAGAAAAATTTGAATCACTAAGGGACCCCTGAAACATACGTTGCCATGAAATTTTATAAATGCCTTGAGGATCATTTGGATCAGTAAGTCCAGTACATTCATGTGTAATTTTTTGGGCTGTGCTTGAATCTGCAATGAGGTCCTCACTGTGAACCTTTTCCGCTGCTTCACCTTGTCTGCCTAAATAGTTCCAGGAGCATGCCCTACGACTTCGAGGGCTGATAACTGGTGAAGTTAAAGTATCTTGCGAAGCACTTCTTGGCCATCTTTTGATTAGTACAGTTTCCTTAACTCTTTCCTGGGATATACTCCTTTGCCGAACAGATACAGACTGTGAGCTCCTATCATGAGAGGTGCTTCTGCAGCGTACCTGTGAGCCAATACAGTAATCTACTGAATGTGAAGATGTGGCTCTAAAACTGTCTAGCCTCTCCTGTATGGTTCTGAAACCATACTTGGGAAAGCGTTTGTTTTCAATATATTCTTTATAGGTTTTGTAAGTTTTCCAGTCTATGTTATGATGGGCACTTGGAGAAGTGGTGTGATTATTATTAACAGAGGGAGAATCTCCACTCTGAGCAGGAGAACTCCAACCTGAAGCTCCTTCTGGCTGTCCTTCATAGTTTCCAGAATAATTAGCTGTTTCTGGGGAATCTGTTGGTTTTGTAAGGGGAGTCTGAGGAAGTACAATGGCAGTGGACATCGAAGAGGAAGGTGAAGTGGCTCGTGGTTTTGCTTTTACAGAAGTTTGTTCCTTGAAACTGTCTGCCTGGTGTGATGGATTGGTGTGGTTTGTTCTAACTGATGAAAAATCTACATCGTTCTCAGAAGGCACAACAACTGTTCTTATGGTCTCGTTACAAACACAGACAGCTGTGTTAGATTTTGCAATATCTTTGGAAGATGGAGGCACTTGTATTTCCTTTCTGCAGGCCTTTTCTGGTTGTGCTAATGCCGGTACAGCTCTACTATTTGATTGCTTTCCCAGTGATAAGTCAGGAGGTGCTTTCTCCATAGGTAATGCCAGGACAGGAGCTGGATATGTTAATCGAGGATAACTTATTGGTGGAGGCTCAGGTATGTAAAGAGCATTACCAGTGTAGGCTTCATTGCCTTTCTGGTAAGCATCCTGGGAATATGCCTGTGCAAGAAAATTTAAAAAGAAATTAAATCACTGTAAGAATGTAGTGGGAAACCATCACGCTATTTCAGAGGCACAAACATGGCAAAGTTAAATTCCTTGACAGAAATGAACTTCCTATTTAAAAAGAGTGAAATAGGTGCTCGCTACTAAGGGTTCCTTCAACATTTTTCTATTATTGTTTTCCATGGAAAACATAATAAAAATAAGTATGAAAAGTCTCCAAAAAGGAAGCATGTTCTCCCCCCCCACCCCCGGTGTGTGTATGTGTATGTGTGGTGTTTATCTATCAAATTGTAGCAAGTGCTGCAAGTGATTAAAAAAAAGAGAGATTATACATGTAAACTATTTTTCCGCCATGACATTTTAAAATTTCTTCTCCCCCCCTTGATATTTTTTATAACTAGAGACTAGGTTTCTATAAATATCGACAGGTTAAATTTGCAGTTTGTTGTCACATAGAAACAGCAAGAAGCCTCTGCATTTGATCCACTGGCTTTTCTAAAAGGCACAATTCCTGTATCTAACATGACTAGACAGTGGCAATGTCTTTGTTGCCAGCCAACGCCCACCCACCCTCTGAATAAACTTACATGTTACTTATATAAATTCCATACTCTTCACAGTAATGTCATTTTTTAAACTCAAAGATATCCTGAATGTACATTATTGGTAAGTATTTTCAAGCACTTCTTAGCATGAAACGCAGTCTGTCTTAAGGTAATTTTTCCTTGTATACTTCATCATTTTCATCTTGTACTTTAAAAATATGATTCTTAAAGAAACATTTATTTTAAATTTTGCATTATTTCTTTTATATTACATTATTTGTATCACTATCAACAATAACGTATTTTCAAGGTCTGCCTAGAAATTACAAACACTATTATTTTACACTTTGCAATCAATACTTTCTGAAGTAGTAATTAAAAAAAAGAATAGACAATGAAGGAATCATTTCCTGATGCTTTTAAAATAAACAAACATAGCCTGTGTGTGATACTGTATTACAGCATTTCCTGCTAAACCATAACATGCTCCATTCAGAGAAATCAACATGCCCTGCCTTAGCATTAGACAGGTTGTACAAGCCTAAATGCAATCATAAACATTAGATCAAGAACAAGTGCTAAGGATGAAAAGGCGAGCTGTTTAAACACATAGCTTGACAAATTTTACCGTGAGCAATAATTAAATGCAAACAAAGTATTATAAGCTTTTTCTTTTTTAAAAATGCAAAATTTTAACACAGGCATACATACATTAAAGTGATAACAGGATAGCTATTACAATTGAGATTCAGCTAACCAGCAGATCTAGCTTGCTTTCAGCAACTTGCAGGCTTTAACAATCCATCTCCTTGCAAATTTATGAAGAAACACATGCCTTACAAAAAAAATCAGAGAAATGGCTACAGTACACTCTTACCAGTGCTCTGATATCCTTTGAAAACTGCAGCTGCCACAAAACAGGAAAACATAGTAAAAGCTGCCTATATATGTAAAGATAGAATTATGTTGTCACATTGAAGCCGAATACACAGCAAGCTAAAAATACAACTACACCGATTTCTCTGGAAGGTACCAAGACGGCTGAGGTGCACTGGAGCGCACACAATAACTTCAGCCTTCTTGTGAGCCTGTCAGTCTCAGGTTTTTCTTTTTATACCTGCTTCGTGCATTTATTCCCTAGCTTTCCAGAAAAAAAGAAAACACGTTAGTGCTGTATGCTTCAGTGCATCTTTCATGCTGCAAACAGAGCCCTCTGCTTGTGCCACAAGGCATCCCTTCTGCTACAGCAACATACCAGTCTTTCATCTCGCCAGAGCTGCTACCATCCCTGCTTCCAGATGACGAAACAAGGGCTTTATTATGCATTTTAAATCTGTGCACCCCTTCCTCTCATAAATCTGAACAGAGCCACAAGCTGTCAGCTGACTCTACATCTGACATTAGAAAGATGATTTCAGAATAATTTTCATTAAAAAAAACACTCCCACCGTGTGATTATTTTCATTTTGTATATCTTTCCCTGACAAATTAGGAATTAGCTGTGTTTCAACTGTAAGGTATATTTTCATGCATCAGCTATACCAGAAAATATACATTCTGCATTTGTGTGTTTCTTAGATTAGGAGAAAAAAACAGGAAAGCAGACACACTGACAAAATGCATCTAGAAAATTAAGCAATGGTGCATTCTAAGGAAACAACGTATTGAGTGACATTCCAAAATATGCCTATACTGCCTCCCTAGTCTAATGTAGGTACAAATATTTATTCTTAAAACTGCACCTTTGCTAAATTCTGGAAAAACAGGCATTTAAAAAAGATTGAAAAAAGTTTAAAACTGTAAGGCCGATATAATCAGCAGCTGAAAGCAATTTCCTGATTCACTTTCTATTAGCACAAAAGGGAAAATATTAAAAACCACAAAAAGTTTAAAATATATAAGAAGATGTCACATACATTTGAAGCGAAATATTCTGGAAATCAAGACCTTTCGGAATAAGTAGCCATAAGAAATTTAGGTAATTTATTATTTAGATAATTAATCAATAAGTTATTTGTTAGTAACTATTGTGGAAAAATAACTTCTGTATATATCTTTCCTTTTTCTTGCACTACTTTTCATGGCTTTTTTGTCTTTTTTGTCTTACTTTTACTTCATATAAATTCATGTTTATTTTTTATTTCTAGGTAAATCTCCAATGGTTAAGGCACCAAGAGAGAAGTCAGATGACTGTGAGTTCTAATCCTGCCTTAGAAATGAAATGAGCTCGATGACTTTAGGCCAGTCACTCTCTTGAAATCTGATTCACTTCATAGAGTTGTGGGGAAAATAAGACAAGGAATGAGTATTAAATATGTTTGTTGCCTTTCGCTATTTATGACAATAACAAGTGTTTGATAAACATTCTAAATAACAATGATCAAAACTGAATATACAGCCAAGATGTCCCAGAGGTGCTTTATTCAAGAAGCAACTTGATTTTCTGGTTTTTCTTTAAAGACATTTCACTTCTCATCCAAGAAACTTCTTCAGCTCTGACTGGATGGTGGGGAATACCTCACCATCTAGTCAAAACTGAAAAAGCTTCTTGGATGAGAAGTGAAATGTCTTCAAAGAAAAACCAGAAAATCCAGTTGCCTCTTGAAAAAAGCACTTTTGGGACAACCATGACCTGGGTGATTGAGAATCACCATAGACATACAGCCAGAATATTGCAATGGAGTTTGGATTGGACAAATGTGCTATCCTTACCATCAACAGGGGGAAAATAGTGAAAAGTATCAGAACCAAGATGCCCTGGGGAAATAACATCAAAACTATGGATGAAGAAGCTCACTACATATATCAGGGCATTGTTCTACAACAGGTACACTGACGTAAAGAAGTTTAGCACAGGTAATCCTCAAGTTATGAGCACAATAGAGCCCGGATTTATGTTTCTAAGTGAAACATTTGTTAAGTGAATTTTGCCCCTTTCTACAAATTCTCTTGCCATAGTTGTTTGTGAATCACTGCAGTTGTTAAATTAATAACATAGTTTGTTAAGTGAAACCGGCTTCCCCATTGACTTTGCTTACCAGAAAGGCAAAAGGTAATCACATGACCCTAGGACACTGCAATCATCATAAATACGAACCAGCATCTGAATTTTGATCACATGACCAGGGGATGCTGCAGTGGTTGCAAATGTGTAAGATGGTCACAAGTCATTTTTTTCAGTGCCACTGTAACTTTGAACAGTCATTAAATGAACTGTTGTAAGTTAAGGACTGCCTGTAATGAATACATCAGAAAGTAAAGACCTTAGTCCAAATAGGTGGCAGAAATACCATCAAGATGATTAATACCTGAGCATTCTAGTCATTAGATGTACAATTGAAAAACTGGAGTAGACTCAAACTATCAACTGGAAGCCTTCAATAGGAAGACCAGAAACAATAAATCATCCCCTTCATCCACAAAGTAATGTTGACAGATCAAGGAGCATTGTTGGGGGTGAAATGTTACTAGCACTCCAGACAGTTGAAGGAAAAAGGCCATTGAAAGATTATCTGAAGGACAGTGAAAAATATTTGCTGAAGCTAGGACACCATGAAGGCTTATTGAATAGCAGAAACCAAGCTGGCCTTTAAGAAAGTCCAAATAAAGCCAGAAAAGAGAAATGGCAGTGCAAAGTATTACATATCCTGCTCATAAAAAGCCACCAGGTACAGTAAATAGCAACCAGATCTGCCAATGGCTAGGAGCAGGAAATCTAAAGAAAGAGACAGCTAATTCTGATAGATTAAGACCAAGCCTAAAAAGAAAATGTATATCAAGCCAGAATTAAGATGACAGCAGCTGACAGAAAATGCCCTCTCTGCAAAGAAAACGGAAGAAACAGTGGACCACATCATTAGCAGGGGTGGGATTCTACCAGTTCACACCTATTTGCTAGAACCAATTGTTAACACTCTCAGCAGTTCAGAGAACCGGTTGTTAGAAGAAATTATTGGCCTAATCCTGTAAGGAAGGCAGGAAGGAAACATTCTGGTGTTGCTTATAGAAACTGCCTCTCCATTAATCCTTATTACATTCTTGGCAGGACTAGACTTCCTGTCTCTGGAACTTCTCTGGAGTTTTTTTTCCCTCCTTTGCTGGTACTTTGCTTCTGACCATTCAAAGTTACAATGGCACTGAAAAAAGTGACTTATGACCCTTTTTCACACTTACAGCAGCATCCCCACAGTCATGAGAGGCCAGGCAAGGAGATGCATGCCTCGATGTGAGTGATGTTGAGTTGGCCATGCCCAGCCAATCACATGACCACCAAGCCATGTCCACCCAGTCACATGACCATGAAGTAACACCCATCAACTAAGCCACGCCCCCAGAACCGGTTGTAAAAATATTTGAATCCCACCCCTGATCATTAGCTGCTGCATGATTGCACAGGCTGATTACAAAGTAGCAACAAAACAAAGTAGCAACAATGGTGCACTGGAATAGCTGCTAGAAATATTGTTTGTTGCAAGCAAGATCTGGTGAGACAACAAAGAAATTATAAAATAAAGAAGCTTGAATTACTTAGAGTGTGAATCTCACCAATGCATTGTGAAGTACACACCAAAACATTTGTTGATTAGAAAGACAAAAAAGTCTGTGGATAGTGGTTGTGGCAATACCTGTAGACAGCAAAACAGAAAAGAACTGGAGAAAATTACAAAATACAAACATCTGCAAATAGAAACAGAATGGCTTGGCCAAAAAATAAAAAAAACAACCATCCCAATGATAGAACCAGGGATAAAAGATGTCTTGGGTGCAATTCCAAAACATCTGGAGCACTCTTCGAACACAATCTTCATTGACCAGATAATTTTCTGTCAATTTCAAAAGTCATTTTTACTTGGAACAGTTTGTATCTTGTGACAATATATTTAATATTATTAAACAAAAACATTCCCTGTTCCAGGTGCATGGGAAAGATTCAGTAGGTAGGCAAAAATGCAGAATTCAGTCTAAACAATTGACTATGAAATCACAAACTATTGCATATGTTACCAAATCCCATCAAGCCAGGTTGTTCACCAATCCTAAGGATACAGTTCGTTTAGTGACCTTTCAGCATGAAAAACAGTGATTTATGACTGTTTTTCACATTTATGACTGTTGCAGTATTGCCATGGTCACCTGATCAAAATTCAAAGACTTGGCAACTGACTGTGACGGCTGCAGGATCCTGGGCTCATGTCATCATCTTTTATGACCTTCTGACAAGCAAAGTCAATGGGGAAGCCAGATTTGCTTAATAACTGTGGCAAGAACGCTTGCAAACCGGGAGCAAAATTCACTTAGCAACTGTCTTGCTTAGCAACATAAATGTTGGGGTCAATTGTAGTCGTACATCAAGGAACATCTGTAATGATTATTGATGTCCGGTAAACCTAATACTTTAATATATTGAAAACACAGTTGGATTAAAGATTAAATTATGGTTTGTTAATCTTGTATGCCACCTACAGTCACTCTGTGTGAGTTGGGTGGATACATAAATTTGTTAAACCAAACAATCATCTATTACTGTATTTTGAAACTTATATTTTGAAGAAAAGTATTTTATTTTGAATGATTTTAAAACCAGCATCTTAAATGTGAGAAGTAATCATTTTAAACTGCATCCTATATTTCTGAATGTAAAGATATATTTTTTCTTGAAAAATTAACTGGAAACATTCATGCCTGGACATATATGCACAGATTATCTTAATGCATAATAAAAAGGGAACTTTTTTTGCCTTTTCTAAAAGTTAAAGACACATATTCTTGCAAAGTGTAGGTAGATGCCAGGTCAAATTGGTTGAGTAAAAAAATTGGTACAACAGAGTTGTACCATAGAAATTAATAAACCATAAGTCTTTTTTGCATGGGGAGAAATAATTATTCTTGTCACACACCTATATAGTTTAGCTTTTTTGGAGTTTGTATTTTAATGTTATGAATAAAATAAAAATTTATTGAAAAAAAGTTAGACACATAGTTTTGCAAACTATCTTTAACTGGAAGTAATCCATCAAAAAACAAAAAAAAAAAAACACCACATCCCAAACATTACAACATATCCTATTTTGAGCCTTTCTGAGGGAAAATAACAGGTGGTAAAAGCTTTGGACAACTATGTACAAAATTACTTAAGGCTAATTCCACCACCCTAATTTTATTTTTCTTTGAATTATTTTTGTAAACAGCAATGACTCAGGATGTTAGCATGACTCAGACTCTGAAAGCCTGCATTATAAAAATACTTCATCATTGTCTGATGAATTGTTGACGTGAGTAAGAAGAACAAATGAAGTGGTACATAGAAACCACTCATTAAAAACCTTCCTGTAGATTTACCAGACCCGAAGCTCTCTAGATCATCATAAGTATTCTAACAAGCTGAATTGGCAACCTCCATATATTGTGTGGAGGAAGACAAAAAGTCACTTTCAATTTGGTTCCGATGTTTGATAATGAGGAAAGATTTTTATGATTTAGGCTTTCAGTGTCTGGGTCATGATAACACCTTAACTGTTATAGTTGTTGCAAAACTTAGAATAACAGATGGTATGACAATCTCCCAGGATGCTTGGTTCATGAATCCAGAGTGTCTATCTTCTTCTAGGCCTTTCTTATGGAGGCCCAAGGATGAATTTTACATCAAAACAAATCAGCTTGCATGCTGCTTGAACAAGACCCCTGCTTCTGCCCCAAAGCTAGTTAAAAATCAAGTTAAGCCAGAAGGCTTCAAGATGTTAACTATGATGATAGTGATATTGTATTATGTTTTATTCATTGCTATAGGTAACTTGCAGATAATTTGTAGATTCAAATTCTGTCAATGGGGAAGCCAGGTTCACTTAATAAGTTACTGATATGTTATTAACTTAACAAAAGCAGTGATTCACTTAATAACTGTGGCAAAAAAGGTTGTAAAATGAGGCAAAACCCACTTAACAACTGAATTGCTTAGTAACAAAAGTTTTGGGCCCAATTGTGCTCATAAATTGAAGACTATCTATACATTTGTTTAGTATCCTTTTCAAGCTAATAACATTTATAAAACATTACAGAAACTTTATTGATTTAGTGATTTGACCATACCAAAGTATAAAATATTAATAAACAAGTAGATAGAAAGAAAACAATGGGACTTGTTCACAATATGTCAGCACCCCAGCAGTTAATATCAAAATGATCTAAACTTTCTATCCTTTGTTGAGTCTTCTACTATACAGACTTAAAATATTTAAGTGATACAATATAATATTGGGACAGTTACATTAGTGATTCTTTGTTTGAACATTTTGCTGGCCTATAGATCTAATTGAAAATTGGATGGAGAATCCATATTGTGAGATGACCCTTTTGAAAGTAGAATGACCTAATCTCAAGGTAGCATGTCATGAAACTGTTGCTCGAAACACAGCTTGGATGTTTTCTATCTGGATCCATAGAAAGGAAATTCAGCCAGTAGGCGGGTTTGTATTGGGCAGGGTCCCCAAACTCTGCAACTTTGAGACTTGAGGACTTCAACTGTCAGAATTCTCCAACCAGCTGACTGGAGATTCTGGCAGTTGAAATCCACCAGTCTTAAAGTTGCCAAGTTTGGAGACCTCTAGTATAGGGGATATACCAAAACCTGCATTTACTGCTGGAGTTGGCATAGATTTATCCATCCCCAAGATACATTTGAGAAGAATAGACTACATCTGTTCCATAAGAAGGCAACATACTGTATTTTTCGCTCCATAAGATTCACCTTCCCCCCCAAAAAAGTGGGTGGAAATGTCTGTGTGTCTTATGAATATTAGAGGGGGTTGGTGTGGGGGCAGCAAAAGGCAGCAGCAGCGCACAGTGGCAGCAATCTCCGCTGCCTGGGACAGCTGATTGACGGTATTCTGGGAGGCTGATCCACCCAGCTGCTCAGCTGCTCAGCAACGAAGGTTATGGCATTCCCCAGCAGAGGCAACAGACATGGAGGAGGCAGCAATTTTTTCCCGTTTTCTTCCTCTAAACCAAGGTGCGTCTTATAGTGCCAAAAAAAAATGGTAATTTATATTCATTTCACTAAAATGAACTATAAAACACAAAAAGTATTTTTTTTCTCTAGTTCATTTTTACCTACTTTTTATAGCACTAAAACTGCAAAAAAAAAGAAAGAAAGAAAGAAAGAAAGAAATAAAGTAAAATAAGAAGGGTAGGCGAAAATTTATAAATACAGAAAAAGTTCAATAGTTCAATAATTCAATGTTTCATTACATTTAATATACTAATTAAAGACTTGAATCTATTTTGCAGGAATATTATGTAGACTTTGATTTTAGATTTTAGATCAGAAATGTAACTTACAAGTTGAAGAATGTCCTCATCTTTTGGCATAACACTGAGTTCCAACTCATCATCACTGTGGGAAAAATAAATATACAACTTTATTATCAAGGAAATAAATTAATATATTAACAATCTGAGAAGGAGTTTCATTTCTAGCCATAAAAATAGAAATATTAATAACTTTAAGAACTATTTTTTTCAAAAAATCCAGAGAATATAACAAAAACTCAGCACAGAATATAAATATATATTTCTCTTAACACTATTCATTATGAGCCATTGATATTTCTTAAAGCACAACCCATGCATTAATTTTCAAAATTACCTACATGCACATAATTTATTATACAAAAATAAATGATGAAACTAATGTATTCCTGCCACTTAGAAAAATAAATTTAATTAATTAAATTAAAAGAAAAGAAAACATTTAGGTATCTCCTGTTCATACTGTAGTTTCCAGTGTAAACACAAATAGTCCTTGACTTACCACAACTGTGCCTAAAATTTCTGTTGCTAAATTAGAAAATCCTTAAGTGAGTTCTGCCCCATTTTATGACCTTTCTTGCTTGCCATGATCGTTAAGTGAATCACCATGGTTGTTAAGTTAGTAACACTAACAGGATTACATGAATTTGGCTTCCCCATTGGCTGTGCTTCTCAGAAGGTTGCAAAAGGGGATCATATGACCCTGGGATGCTGCAACTGTCATAAATAGGAACCAGTTGCAAAGCATCTGAATTTAGATTACATAACCACGGGAATGTTGCAACAGTCGTAAGTGTGAAAAACAGTAATGTCATTTTTCAGTACTGTTGTCACTTTGAATGGTCACTAAGTGGCTGTAAGTCGAGGACTACCTATATGAAGGCATTAGGCAGAGACAAATCCTAGGAAAATGTGCCTCTGTTGTTTCATCTTCAATCTCCATATGGAGTAATATGGATTTCCAAGGAGCTTTTTTAATGATTCAAAGAGAGCTTCTTTGCTTGTATAATAATAGTAAAAAGTACTCGTAGGATTTTAGCGAAAATTGGCAGTTTTGCAGATCAGACTGTCATAAACTGTCCCAATATCAATTACAAAACAGGACATGTACATTAGTTACTGACTTGATTGATGCCACCTTTTTCATATCAATACAATCTAAAATTTAACTTTCCAATATAATTTTTAAAGAAATCCATTAAACTAAAATTTTCTAAATGTTCTTTTTGCAGAAGTTTTTCTAGCAATAAATTTTTGCAAATTAATTTCACTGCAGTAGCATTTTTAATAGTTTTATGTTTCCAAATCTTCATAGAAATGTTGTTTGTTTTCTTAATGCTACTAATATTTGTTTTCTAAATGCTATTAATTTGTTTTCTTAATGCTACTAATAATTTATGAATGCTTTGAAAATGTTTAAATTAAGATGTGAATTACTGAATGAAAGTTAGATCTAGCATAATAAAGTTCAATCTAATTTTTTTAAAAGAATCCTATGTAAAATGCTGATCAAACACAAGATTTGATTTTAGTTTCACATCTGCTGCCTTAAATTGATTGATGTAAAAAGAGGTTGAAGAAAAATGCAATGATGGTCTCAGAAGAAAAGAATCCTACATGCTTTAATAAAAAAATAGAATAGACTTCAAAAAAGTAGAGGACAGGTTACAAATTAATCTCTAAATCCTGACACTGTATCTTCTTTTAATCCATACTTGATTCATTATGTTGTTTTATGAAATTCTCAAAATTATATAAGGAATTCAAGATGTATTTCATATATTTTTTAAAAAATCTGCACATTATTCCAAAAGTGAACAGTATATGTATTTTTGCGCTATAAAACTACAAAATGTATTTGGGAGCTTATAACAGAATACTTCTTAATATAAATGTTTCAAATACTTGTACATGAACTTTTAACATTAAAAAAATTTGGTTGTCACTGGAGGTTGATTTTTCTACTACCATAAAATTTGCAATTTCTTTTTGGGAATACAGAGGGTGCTAAAGAAGAGGCAGGAGCTTGTGGTCTTCTGATTACTGTGATTTTACTTTGATTTTTTTTTTTTTTGGCAATTCTATTAGAGCTGATTGGAAAATGAAGATCAGCAACATCTGGAAGTTAATGTTTCTGGCCTTGTTCCCACATCATGGTTAATTAGGCCAACAGGGAGGGGCATTATGTCATTGAGCTAAAAAAAAAATCAACTGATGTAATAAATAAATCCCAGGTGCTAATATTTAGAACAAAATAGACCCACACTTACAAAGGATTAAATTAATTCCAGCTATCTAGCCATGTTTTAGGAACACCAAATCCCAGTCAACTGTTCTCTTTTTGCTTATACAGACTTACAAGAAATAGAGGCGGAAAGAACAGGTTGAATTCAATCCCCAAACATTTTGCCTAGCCATTCAGAAAGAAATTAATAATGAAGCATGCTGGTATTTCCAGGGAGAAGAGTCTAGTGGTAGGTTACCAAACATTTTCTAAATGAACATGTAAATAATCCTTGTGACTGAGCAGTTGTTCAGCAGCCGTCCAAAGTTATGATAGCACACATCCTTATAACTGCAACCATCAGAGTATCCTTCTAATCATAAACTGCAATTTGAGCACTTGATAACTGGCTCATAATTATGACAGCTGCAACATCTCAGAGTCACATGATCACCTTCATTGCTGGCCTCCATCAAGCAAAGTCAATGGTGAAGTCAGCAGGGAATCACAAATAACAATCAAGTGATTGCAGAATACCACGCTTGTACAGGATTCATCTAGTGATGGCAATTAGAACTGCCACAATTGCTATTGAAAATTGGCATGATCAGGTGACATTGTACTTTACAACTGTGTTGCTTAAGCCCATGTCACACTGCCCAACGGATGCAAAAAGGACACAACGGACGAGCAAAATGTTCCATCTGTTGTTATCCACTCTCAAAAGGGGCAAAAATGTGCATAACCAGAGCGGATAACACGGACATGGGGAGGACACAGGGCAGATGGAAAGCAGATGCGGAACGGAAGCCCAGCGGATGGAAGCGGATGAGAGTGGATGGCGCATCCACTAGGCTTCCGGGGGACCTCAGCACGTGGAACGGACACAGCGGATGCAGAGCGGATGCCGAACGGATGAAGCGGATGCACAGCGGAAGCCTAGCGGATGCACAGCGGAAGCCGAATGGATGCCTGGCGTTAATTGCTCATGCGGGGGGGATGCATTGCGTCAGCCCCATGGATATAACGGAAGCAGCTCGGAAGCAGGTCACCATTCAGAGGAAAGACCTGCTGCCAGATGGATTGGCTGCCTTGCCTGCCCTGCCTGCATGTCTGCCTGCAAGCCTTGCTGCCAACCTTGCTGCCAGCCTGCCTGTATGCCTTGCTGCCTGCCTTCCTGCCAGCCTTGGTGCCTGCCTTCCTGCAAGCCTTGGTTCATGTCTGCCTGCCAGCCTTGGTGCCTGCCTGCCAGCCTTCCTGCCAGCCTTGGTGCCTGCCTCCCTGCCAGCCTTGGTGCCTGCCTCTCTGCCAGCCTTGGTGCCTGCTTTGGTGCCAGCCTTCCTGCCAGCCTTGGTGCCTGCCTTGGTTCCTGCCAGCCTCCCTGCCAGACAGCAACCCCACAACCATGCGGAAGCACAGCAAGCCTCAGCCATCTGCTGCCAGCCCTTGCAAGAGGGACAGGGCTACCATCCCGCCCCCTGGCCCTCATTCTGGTTCTCATGGGGCTTCTGCAGCACGGGCTCACTCTTCTGGGGCTGGGGCTTCTGCTGCTTCTGCTTCTGGAGGAGCTGATGAAAAGCACTCCAGCACCATCCACCTCCACAGCACCTGGACCCTTTACCCCTGAGACTGAGCGACCAAGAGGAGTGCCAGAGACTCATTTTTGTTTTATAGCTTGTTGTTAATAAAGTCTATTTTTGATTCACACACTTGCTTCATTTCTTTTTTTTTAATAAAGTCTTGCTGGAAACTTTTAGAAATGGTTTAAGCCTTTGCATGCTTGTGGAATGGGTTAAGATAGCAGTGGGATGGGCAGGGATAGCAGTGGGATGGGCAGGGATACCTTTGGAATGGGTAATAGCTGTGGGTAGATAAACCTCCAGTGCAAGCATAGTGGGACTGGATGGTCCACCCTCCCAGGTGCCACACCTATGGCCCTTTATTATCAATAACAATGTAATCAATCATCCACACATGTCAACATAAACACAACTCTTTATTAAATGCCCTGTTCATTGTAGGGCCACTCAACATACATGGCCCAATCTCATCAGTGTGATGAAGGCTGAAGGAAGCATCCATTAAGCATCTATCATCCTGTCTTGCCACTCCACTGCTCCAGCTGGGGAGTTGTACCAATGTCTCAGGAGGTTGCGCTGCTTCTTCGCTTCATATGAGGCTCTGTTGGGGCCTTGCACATCCTCAGTGTCGATCTGGTTTTGCCCTTGCCTCCATTCCCCAGGCTCCATGTCCCCATTGCCTTGTTGGAGGTCCACAAGCCTGTTCTGCAAGACTGGGTAGCGGGTGCGCATGAGATTGTGCAGGATGCAGCAAGCTTCCATGATCCTCCTCACGGTCTCTGGGCAATGCTGCATGGTGGTGAGAAGTACCTGGAACCTGTTGGCCAGGATGCCAAAGGCGTTCTCCACCACCCGCTTTGCCCTGGACAGCCTGTAGTTGAAGATCCTCTCTTCACGGGTGAGGTATTTGGAGGTGTAGGGCTTCATGAGGTAGGTTGTGAGGGAGAAGGCATCATCCCCCACAATGAAGTAGGGCACATCTTGCGTGTCGTTGGGCAGGGGTTCTGGATCTGGGAAGCCCACCATGAGGTTGCGTTCCAGCTCCTCCTTGAGGTGACTGGCGTTGTATACCTGGGCATCTGAAGATGAGCCGTTGCCTGAAGCATCGATGTACATGAACTTGTAGTCAGCATCGACCATGGCGAAGAGGATGATGCTGAAGAAGACCTTGGAGTTGAAATAAGTGGACCCTGACTTGGCTGGTGCTTTGCAGGCCATGTGCTTGCCATCGATGGCTCCAACGTTGTGTGGGAAGTTCCACTTCTGATACCATTGCTCTGCAACTTTCTTCCATGCTTCTTCAGTGGAGGGGTACTGAAGGAGCTCCTCCTTGTATTCTTCAATGATGGCCTGCACCACTTCTCTGACCACAATGCTGATGGTGTTGGATGGCACCCTCCAGCCGTACTGCATGCTCCTGTAGGAAGTCCCGGAGGCCAGGTGGCGCAGAGTGAGTGCCACCTTGAGCCCAGGTTCCAGGCTGGGCCGGAAGCTGGTGTTTACCTTGGTCAACCTGGGTGTCAGCCGCTGCACATCTTCGTGAAACATGGCTGGAGGCATCCTCATGAAGTTCTGGAACGCCTGAGTGTCTTCGTTCCTAAGCTCCACCATCAGCTTGTTGTACAGTCCGTCCTCTGCTCTTCTGGTGAACCATCTTCGGACCCAGACTCTTTTTGGCTGCCTCTTTTTCTTCTTGCAGTAGAGTTCACAGAGCCTGCAGATGGCTTCGCACTGTTGCAGAACGATGGTGGCTGCCGAAAGGACTTTGTTACAATCCACGGTAGACATGACTGGATGCTGTGGAAGAGGAAGAGGCAGATGAAGGATGCAGAGGTCTGCGCCACTGGCCTGCTGTTCTGAAAGTGAGATGCAGATGAGTTGCTCCCCCTTTTTATAGGCAGTATAGGTTTTCCGCTAGGCATCCTCTAGGCATCCTCTAGGCATCCTTAATATCCGAGATAGGTCCCCTCTGCGAATGTTTTTTCCATTTTAAACGCTTTGTTTCCATGCTGCATCCGCTAGGCATCCGTTCTGCGTCCGTTCTGCTTCCTCCCTACGTCCGGGCGGATGGAGTTTTGCGGATGCGTAGCGGATGCCTAGCGGATGCAGAACGGACGAACTGGATACATTTTCCGCGCAAAAGTTTTCGGCAGCCCAAAACTTTTGGAGCGGATGAAACGTCAATAAACGGATGCTGGACGGATAGAGAGGAAGCAAAATGGAGGCAGTGAGTAAGCAAAATGGAGGCAGTGAGTACATCGCGTTTTCCAACGGATGGCAAGCTTTTTTGTCCGTTTTACATCCTCTTTGCATCTGTTGGTTCAGTGTGACATGGGCTTTAGTGATGGAATTCCTGGTCCCAATTGTGGTTGATAAACAAGCATATATATTCTTGAAAAATTATTTTTGACCCAACTAGTATGACTGTCCATTAGCAAATCAAACATAATAAAACTTCACTTGGCTAGTTAACGACTGGATTATATTATGGAAAGAAAACACCAATAAACTCTGGGCTAAAGTGCAGTGAAATTCATTGCGGAATTATTATCATTCTTGTAAATATTATCAACAAGAAAACTAGATTGAAATGCTTAAACTGCAAGAAGAGAAAAACTAGATGTTTTAAACCATTCACCTTCTTTCATTAACAATTTGACTTTGAAGTTTAATTATAGTTCATCATATCACAGAACAAAACATATTTCATAAATCCTTTTTGAAGATATGTAAAAATATATGAAATATTTGATATGAAAATTCAAATTATATTTTAAAATAAATGGTTTACCTGTTCTGAATTAAAGCAATTACTTGAGAAAATGTCTTTCCTATGACACTTTCTCTGTTAACTTTTATAATTCTGTCACCTACAGATAAAAAAAGGAAACAAAGTCATTCTTTTCTTGATTTAAAGCTGACACAATTTTTTTTAAAAAAGTGGGGAATTAAAAACAATTCTAATTTTCTTTTTTACAACTACTATAACACCAGAACCTGGAAGAAGAATCCTGGCAACCGGACTTCCAAGTTGCTATGACTCAGCTTCCAAACAAGTGTACCTGGATTACTGAGAATCTTCCATACCATAACTAGGATTATTCTAATAATACTAGGTATGTTATCATGGATGAAATCTACAAGTGTGGAACTCATTTATTATTCCAGATCTCATGGCATTTATAGAACATGGATCCAGGGGTGGGTTTCTACCGGTTTTGTCCACCTCTGTAGAACTGGTAGCTCTGAAGAGCAGCAGACATAGAACCGGTTCTATGTCTGCTGATGTTTTTGACTACCCCACCCACCTGGGCTCTTACCTGATCTTTATTTCCTGATTTTTCAACTTCAGCTGCCGAATGAGGCACAGCTGCAGTTTGAAAAGCAAGAAAAGAGGGCTGTTTCAAAGGCTGCTTCTCTGCAAGCAGCTGCTGATGACGATTTACAGGCCCATGGCTCGCAGCTTGCAGGGAAGCTCATAAATCCCGAACTGGTAGTTAACCCTGTCGTATCCCACCCCTGCATGGATCTAATAATATGGAAATATATAATAACTTCTTGCTGCTTTCTAGTAATATATGAAGTGGTTATGGTTTTCAAAGCTCATTAATTCTTTTAAAAATCCACCTACAAAAATTAGCCATAAATTATTAAAACCGCTTAGGAAGAATTAGCTAGATACCTCTATTATCCAAGTGTTCTTTTATTGTTCAGAGACAAATACTGAAAAAAAAATCTATTCATGATATTCCATTAAACCTCAATTTAATGAGCTAATGGAGATGAAACAATTTCCACCATAGCCAAATGAGCACTAAATTGTTAATGGTATTATATGCACGTGTAAAACATATAAAATGTACTTCATATATATAAAATGTCTAGGAGTCATCAAGACTGATTTTCCAAACAATGAAGTTTGGCACACAGTTTAAATTTGGCTATTGAATTATTATGTATAAATCCTATACCAGCCAAATTCAGAGATATGATTACCATATGAAGAGAAGTGAAAGATACCTGTGGATAGTCCAGCTTCAAAAGCAGGCCCTCCTTCTCTAACTTGTTTAACAAATATGGTATCCACTGGCTCAGGCTTCTTTCTTGTTTTTCCTAAAAGATAAGTGGAATATAAATATTGAGACCATGAAATATTTCATAGATGTATAGAAAATCCTTGTTAAAAATCAACATTTCATTACTGAAAAATCAATAGTTTTATCTGCATTTTGCAGAGAATTATTATTCAAGTTTTGAATCATTAGTTTCAATGTAGTATCTTGTGTTATAAACTTTTTATCCACATTCTTCACAAACTGTGTAATATGTAGTAGACATCTAAATAGCTTAGTCTGGTGGTAATTATGATGATTTTCTGAAATAGCTTGAATAACTTTGTGGATTTCTTGATGTTTACATTTCATTAATATATGTATAGCTAAAAACAATAACAATCTTGAACAGCTGGGTATTTGCAGCCCTATTACTACTCGTAATAGGAATAATAGCAGCAGTCTTTCCAACAAGGCACATAACAATGAAAGCACACCTAGCTGAATAGTAAAGCTGAAAGACAGAAATTAACCCCCCCCCCATTATAACTGAAAAATACAAACTGTATTTTATAGTGATGTGTAATAGATGAATTTAGATCCTTCTAGAAAGACTCTTTTTCTTTTGAAAAATTATATCTACGTTTTATTATCAAAAATAAATTTACTAATTAAGAAAAACTTTCTTATGGTCATCACTAAAGCATAAATAAAATGAAGTAAATTCCAGTGTAGGGATAGGTCACCTCTGCTTCACCTAATGAAGCAAAACCATATAGAGAATAACTTTTCTGATAAATGTTTAATTAAGTAATAAACTTGCAAACTCATTCATATTTTCATATATATTTTCTGCCTTCCAAAAATAAAAGTTCAGTATTCCATAAGTTTTCCATTATTTAGAGAACATATTAAGGAAAAAACATACAAAATTAAATCTTTGAGGGACTTTCAGATTCTCTATTAATTTAGGAGATCAAAGAGGATAGATATATAGTAGTGAGATAGTAAATTATATACCAAATTGTAAAGTAGAAAACACTGGAAAATATCTGTAAGAAATACACTACTATAAAATAGCCATCCCTATTTTAAAATTCTGTTCTTTTGTCTTCTCTTGGTTTGGTATATAGGTTACCATGTTCCAAACTGTAATTATAAAAATAAATACGTTCCTATTTGGGAATTTATCTCTTATGACTATCCCACTCCAATTTCTCCTCTTGTCCCATAAATCTAATCTTTATCTCGAGATAAGGTGCATTCAATTTTGAAACACAGTTACAACCAAACGTCTTTGCTAATTTTATTGCTTTACTGCTTTAAGATCACCAAATTAGGAAAATAAATGGGCTGGTTTATTAAAAACTAACTTTATTTTGAATGTAATTGAAAAATGCAGGAAGACACGACACCTAATAAGTTTACCACATTGACTGTATTAGTTACTGTAAGTATACTTATGAGGCAGTTAAAATAAAACTACCCAAGAAAATAGACTTAATGAATGATTATGTCTATATATGATCCATTCACTCACCTGACATTTCTCTTCTACATGAGCATAGAATTTCAACAGTTAATGTTAACTGAACAAATTATCCCAACATTCTTTCTGCATCCTTAAACTATCCCCCAACATCTGTAAAGTTGTTAGGACTTATCTGGAATTTTGAAAATACTTAGGGATTTATGGTGGTTGCCCTAACACTTACAAAGATTACGGATCCCATTCCATTCATGAATCTCTCCCAAAAGAAATATTTTTGAAATATAAACCTTGAGTTTCTTCAGTGAAGTCTGCTTCAGTTCTTGAGCAACAGAAAGTGATGCATGCACCCATCTTTAGAAGTTTTACTTAACTACCATACCACCTTGTTGCAGTCCAAATGTTCGCACAGCTGATAACAAATACTGGCTGCTTTGTTTAAAGGTCCAGAAGAAATAGGTTCTGGTTGAGCCAGCTGCAGCTAATGATGAAATTTAAAGTCACGCCAGTAATGGAATACATTTTTTTCTCCTACTGGTTCTGTGGGCGTGGCTTGGTGTGAGAGGATTGTGTGACTGAGTGGGCATGGCCAATTGACATCCCCACCAAGCCACGCCCACAGAACCCGGTAAGAAAAAAAATTGAATTTCTACCTATCTACCTATTTTCTGCCCAGGCAGGCCTGGCCCAATCTGTCAAAGGCCTGGCCTAATCTTGCATGCCGCCCATTCTCTCTTCACCAATCACATGTGTCACCCCATTTCCTCTCTTTCAGAGGCCCCAGCCCTTAATCTCCTCATTTCCTCCCCTATGACCGCCTCTTTCATCGTTCCATACCCATGGTTTTACCTTCCTCCTGCAGCTGCCTGCCAGGGAAGGCAAACCAGGGCTGAGCCAGTATTGTTAGTGGGCTCCCTGCATCTCACTCTTGTCACAGATGTCTATAGCCACTGCATTTTTGGTGCAGCTGGATTCCAGCCACACTGGAAAAAAAGGCGTGACAGCTGTAGGCTTCTTGCAGCAAAAATTACTGATCTCTGGCTTTGATCCACTTCTGCAATGTGCCGTTGCTTGTTCTGGGCACCAGCAAGGCAGGCTCACCCCCTTGCCTGCTGTACTGCTCTGCTCAGACTTGTTTGGGCAAATCCCTCCAATGCAGCAGGCTCAAAGGAGTGGACCTGTGTGGCTAGCGCCTAGAATGCGGCCACGGTGGTGCATTGGAGAAGCAGAGCAAAGCCGGAGGTCAGTAATTTTCGCTGCAAGAAGCCTACAGAAGCCTGCCGCGTTTTTTTTGCCACTTCTTTCCTGTCTGGAACTGAGCTGGGAGTGGTGGTTAGAGGATTCTCCTGCCAGCAAAGAGGTGGCGGCTTGAGGCTTCTTGGCGGCGGGGGGGGATGGGGACATGGAGAGACTTGGCCCGGAATCAGAAGGCTGCTTCTGAGCCTTGCCTGTCCCTTTTTGGTCCCTCCCTCTGCATTGAAATATCTTAAGGGGACAGGCTGAGGCAGCTGCCTTCCAAGCAGCAGCGAAGCGAACAGAGGCAGAAAAGTTCACCCAAGTCTTCTCTTCCTCGGGCATACACAGAGCATGTGCAATGAATCTCACAGTGCCACAGGGACTCACCCATGCACCATCTCCTTGCAGAAGGTCCCGGCCTCATGTGTGCACATGTGAGGTCATGGGACCTTCTGCTAGGAGACGGCATGTGGACTACTGGCTCGGTTCCAATTGGCAAAGAAACAGCAGCTGGGACTCACTGCCCTGTTCTTTGTATTGGCACCCCATTGCCTGCTGTGCCAGAGTGGAGGTACTTGTCTAGGCAAGTCCCTCCAGGGCAGCAGGCAATGCAAAGCCCCAGTGCAGCATGGCCAGTGCGAAGATCTGGCGGTTATGGTGGTGGGACTGAAGCTCTATTTTTGGTGCGTTTGAAAAGTGAAGGCCAGTAGTTTTTAATGCAAGAAGCCTTCAGCCAGCCAATTCAGTTCTGGTTGGCAAAGAGGCATCAGCTGGAAGGCTTCTCACACCCAAAAAAAGAGGCAGTGGCTGCAGGCATCATGCAACAAGGGGGGTGAGATGCTGGCTGGTGGGGAGCCCAATGGCTCTCAACCCTAGCTTGCCTTCCCTTGCAGCCAGCCACAGGAGTAAAGTAAGGTTGCGACCATGGATGACGAAAGAGGCGGTCTAGAAAAGTGAGGAGATTAAGGGCCAGGGCCTCTGAAGGGAAATGGGCAATGCATTATTCTTAAAAGATAGTGGGTAATGAACAGATGGTGGCTCTGAGGCAAGGCCAGAGCCAGGGAATCATGCATTCCCTGGCCCATCCAAGGCAGCCGACAGCTCTAGTCCTCAGGGAATAGCACGTCCCTGGGGCCCCAGCCCTTGACTCAAGGCAAAGGATCAGCAGGCAGCATACATTGCTTACTTTTGGTGAGCGGAGCTGACCGGGCATCAGCAAGACAACTGGTGAGGCAATTAGCTGGGCCATGTGGCAAAGGCAACATATATAGGGCGGGGTGAGCATTAAGCAGCTGAAAAAGGTGAGCGATCATTGAGCAGCTGGAAGGAGCGAGTGAGCAGCAACCAGGTGACCGGGTCAGGGACATGGCCAGCCAGAAGTTGCTACCGGTTCGGTGACCCAAGCCAAATTGTTGCTATTGGTTTTTCCTGAACCGGTGCGAACCAGCTTAATACCACCACTGAGTCACATCATGACTAAATGGTGCTCCAACCTGTGAATTATTCCACTAGCTCATTTTTGCTTCCAGTCTTAATATATGCTACAGAGTTTTTTGAAAATGAAGCAGCATGTAGATTATGGTATTAAACAAACAAATAAGCCCAAAAGATTCTTGGTGTTTTTTCCTTCCACGTTCTACAACTGGTTAAGCTTTTTGACACATTTATTCTTTTTTATCCAGAAGAAAATCCATCATATACTATCTATATTACTATAAATCAGAAAAAGGATTCCATAACTAAACAAAAATGAAACTGGTTGTGCATTTTGTTAAAATTATTTGCAAACATTTTAACTCAAGCTGACTGAAATAGCTCATTTTTCAACCGATGAAACATATTTTCAATGTAACAGAATAAAGGAGAATAGTTTTTTTCTTTTCAACAAATTTTATTAAACTATCTCCATGATATGAGGTGGCAAAAATGGTGCTCATGAAAATGTGAAAAGCCAAATGTTTGGCTATTTTCAGTTTTAAAATTCAGTTTATAAAATTATTAGCAAGGGTGATATGTATTGGCTGTACATATATATTACTTGTCAGCCTTCAAGATCTTCTATTATCGTTTTGCATCTTTCGGCTGTCATAAGAAATGAGGGGGGGAGGGGAGGAAGGGATAAGTCTGGGAAGTGAGCTGGAGGTGTTACATTTTTCTGTTGTGTAAATGAGGGGGGGAAGCATACATCAGAGTTAGGTTTCTATTTCTCACTTAGCTTTCTTTTCTCTGCGCAACTGCAATCCGTTATCAAAGTATGCCAAGGTCAACGGACAGAGGCCTCATCATCACCTGAAGATGCCCACATGATCATATTCACAACTTCTAATTGGAAGTTTCATCTGAACTATTGGGGGTGGGCACATTTCCATCACTTTGTATATGTGAATTGCGCGCCTAATTTCTCAGATCCAGAATTCTTTGGTTGCTACCACTTCACTTTCAGTAAAAGATAACTTTTCTCTAATTTAAAGAATCTAAGTATTTCTTTCTTGGATTTTGAATGGAGCACTGCCTGACATTATTCTGAATCACACTCTACCAGCCCACCCAGAGAAAACACCCAATTTTCTTCCGAGGGGGCCTGAACATCATGTCATCTTCAACTAGTGATCAGGAAGACCTGGGAGCTGTTGGAGGGCAAGATTCTTTGCTGGTACAGGAAGCCCAATTGTTAGCAGAGCTCAATCTGGAAGAGGATCCAGCTGTGAAGCCCAGATGGTCGGTGGGAGTTGGCTGGAAAGATCTGGAGAAGGACCCCCCCCCAGGATCACAACTACCCGCCGGTGTGGAAAAGAGGAGCCATGGCAAGAGAGGGAAAAGAGAGAACTCTTCTTGGATCAAGCCAGGAGACTCCTGAATGAAGCCTTTGAACAACCCCAAGCTGCACAAAGGTATGAAGGGGAAGGGGGAGTAGTGCCCACTAGAAGAAGCAGAGCAGCCCCTTCTCCCATAAATCAACCTGAGCCAGCAGCAGCCACGGGGCCCTCAGTGGAGGGTGTAATTCCTAGAAGGTGGAGAGCTCCTAGACTGCCTCCGTTAGAAGTAAAATACAAAGGAAATCCCAAAACCTTGGGATTTTTCCTAGCCCAAGTTTGGAGCTATATGGAAGAATACGGGGAGGATTTTCCCTCAGAAGCAGCCAAAATGAGATGTGTTACCGGGGCTCTGGAGGGAACAGCTGCAGAGTGGATGGTGACCTTGCATAATGATAATGCTCCCCAGTTGATGAATTATAACCTGTTCATGACTGCGCTGCGGGTTAGGTTTGAGGACCCACTGGCAGAGTGCAAGGCCCGGATTAAGATGAAGACCATAAATCAGGGGCGGAGGTCAGTGGCTGACTACACCCAAGAATTTAGATAGTTAACCGGTCATATCCGAGGCTGGTCCCAGGAAGCCCTGAGAGAAGCATTTAAAGATGGTTTAAATGAAGATGTGTACCAGAGATGCATTGCTAAAAGAGACCCGAATGACTTGCAGATGTGGTACTTGCTGGCAGAAGAAGTGGAAATTGATTTAACCCAAAGCAGATGGCGGGGAGGTTCTGGATGGAGCAAGCCTTCCCCCCCACATCCTCAAGAGGTCCCCAAAGCTCAGAGGGGAGGAGTGGCGGCAAGATCCAACCCCTCGGCCTGTTTCGATGAGGGAAGGAAGGTCACCGGGCTGTGAACTGCAAAGTCAAGCTGGACCAAAGGGGGCGCCAAAAGAAGGGAAGAAACCTGAAAAATCCCCAGTGAAGCCTCGCGAAGCAGCACTAAAGTCGAAAGAGGTCACCCTTCCTGCAGGAGAGAAATCAGAAACCCCAATTACCCCTGAGGAGGATGATTTCAACTCGGAAGACGACTTCCTGGTAAGTCCAAGCATGGGCCTTATGACCATTCCGGTAAAGTTGAGGGTACCCAATTCAGGGGTTGAAGGGAAAATGCTAGCCCTGTTAGATTCTGGGTGCACAAGGTGTATAATCAACAAGGAAGCAGTGGGAAAATGGGCTTAAAACTAAAACCTTTGAAGATGCCCGTTTCCTTTTGCCAATTAGATGGATCAGTGGCTGGAGGTTGCCCTGCACGTTTTATCGCGGAACCTATAGAAATGATCATGGGAGAACATGATGAGACTCTGCGTTTTATTGTGGTCCCTGGGATGGAGCAACCATTAATACTGGGATTGCCCTGGCTCAGGAAATGGAACCCCCAGGTTAACTGGAGAAAGGGGTTGTTGCGCATACGCACCAAGCAGCGACCAGAAAAAGAGGGCAGATCTCAGCCGAAGCTTCAGATTCTGATTGAAATAGCTTCCATAGGTACTGAACCTGTGAAAGGGGAGGAGAAAATTCCCAAAGAGTATTGGGATTTAAAAGAAGTGTTCAGTGAGAAGGCCTCGGATGAACTTCCGCCTCACTGGCCAACAGACTGTGCTATTGAGATTTTACCTGGGGTGAAGCTCCCGAAACCGAAGTTGTACTCAATGACACCATGGGAATTGGAGGAGCTAAAGGCCCTGTCACACTGCCCAATGGATGCAAAACGTTTGTAAAAAGGACACAGTGGACAAGAAAAATGTTCCATCCATTGTTATCCGCTCTCAAAAGGGGCAAAAATTTGCATAAGCAGAGCGGATAACACGGAAAGGAACAGACGGGGGGAGGATGCAGAGCGGATGGAAAGCGGATGCAGAATGGAAGCCTAGCGGATGGAAGCGGATGAGAGCAGATGGCACATCCGCAGGGCTTCCGGGGGGCCTCAGCAAAGCGGACGCGGAACGTTTACAGCGGATGCACAGCGGATGCACAGCGGATGAAGCAGATGCACAGCGGAAGCCTAGTGGATGCACAGCGGAAGCCTGGTGGATGCCTAGCGTTAATTGCACATGCGGGGAGGATGCATTGCGTAAGCCCCGCGGATATAAGGGAAGCAGCTCGGAAGCAGGTCACCATTCAGAGGAAAGACCTGCTGTCGGACGGATTGACAGCCTTGCCTGCCCTGCCTGCATGCCTGCCTGTAAGCCTCGCTGCAAGCCTTGCTGCCAGCCTCCCTGCCAGCCTGCCAGCCTTGGTGCCTGCCTGCCTGCCAGCCTTGGTGCCTGCCTTCCTGCCAGCCTTGGTTCATGCCTTCCTGCAAGCCTTGGTTCATGCCAGCCTGCCAGCCTTCCTGCCAGCCTTGGTGCCAGCCTTCCTGCAAGCCTTGGTGCCTGCCTCCCTGCCAGCCAGCAACCCCACAACCATGGGGAAGAACAGAAAGCCTCAGCCATCTGCTGCCAGCCCTGGCAAGAGGGACAGGGCCACCATCCCACCCCCTGGCCCTCACTCTGGTTCTGCTGGGGCTTCTGTAGCACGGGCTCGCTCTTCTGGGGCTGGAGCTTTTGCTGCTTCTGCTTCTGGAGGAGCTGATGATGCGGGGTATCAGACAAGCACTCCAGCACCAGCCACCACCACAGCACCTGGACCCTTCAACCCTGAGACTGAACAACCAAGAGGAGTGCCAGAGACTCATTTTTGTTTTATAGCTTGTTTTTAATAAAGTCCATCTTTGATTCACACACTTGCTTCATTTCTTTTTTTTAATAAAGTCTTGCTGGAAACTTTTAGAAATGGTTTAAGCCTTTGCATGCTTGAGGGATGGGTTAAGATAGCAGTGGGATGGGTAGGGATACCTGTGGGATGTGTAATAGCTGTGGGATGGGTAAGGATAGCAGTGGGATGGGCAGGGATACATTTGGGATGGGTTATGGTAGCTATGGGGTAGATAAACCTCCAGTGCAAGCATAGTTGGACTGTATGGTCCACCCTCCCAGGTGCCACACATATGGCCCTTTATTATCAATACTAATGTAATCATTCATCCACACATGTCAACATAAACACAACTCTTTATTAAATGCCCTGTTCATTGTAGGCCCACCCAACATACATGGCCCAATCTCATCAGTGTGATGAGACAGGCTGAAGGAAGCACCCATTAATCATCTATCATCCTGTCTTGCCACTCCACTGCTCCAGCTGGGGAGTTGCACCAGTGTCTCAGAAGGTTGCGCTGCTTCTTCCCTTCACGTGAGGCTCTGTTGGGGCCTTGCACATCCTCAGTGTCTATCAGGTTGCCTCCATTCCCCAGGCTCCATGTCCCCATTGCCTTGCTGGAGGTCCACGGGCCTGTTCTGCAAGACTGGGTAGCGGGTACGTATGAGATTGTGCAGGATGCAGCAAGCTTCCATGATCCTCCTCACGGTCTCTGGGCGATGCTGCATGGTGGTGAGAAGTACCTGGAACCTGTTGGCCAGGATGCCAAAGGTGTTCTCCTTGCCCTGGACAGCCTGTAGTTGAAGATCCTCTCTTCACGGGTGAGGCATTTGGAGGTGTAGGGCTTCATGAGGTAGATTGTGAGGGAGAAGGCGTCATCCCCCACGATGAAGTAGGGCACATCTTGTGTGTCGTTGGGCAGGGGTTCTGGATCTGGGGAGCCCATGATGAGGTTGTGTTCCAGCCCCTCCTTGAGGTCACTGGCGTTGCATACCTGGGCATCTGAAGATGAGCCGTTGCCTGAAGCATCGATGTACATGAACTTGTAGTCTGCATCGACCATGGCGAAGAGGATGATGCTGAAGAAGCCCTTGTAGTTGAAATAAGTAGACCCTGACTTGGCTGGCGTTTTGCAGGCCACGTGCTTGCCATCGATGGCTCCAATGGTGTGGGGGAAGTTCCACTTCTGATACCACTGCTCTGTGACTTTATTCCATCCTTCTTCAGTGGAGGGGCACTGGAGGAGTTCCTCCATGTATTCTTTGATGATGGCCTGCATCACTTCTCTGACCACAATGCGGATGGTGTTGTGTGGCACCCTCCAGCCGAACTGCATGCTCCTGTAGGTGGTCCCTGAGGCCAGGTGGCGCAGAGTGAGTGCCACCTTGAGCCCAGGTTCCAGGCTGGGCCAGAAGTTGGTGTTTGCCTTAGTCAACCTGTGTGTCAGCCACTGCACAACTCCGTCAAACATGGCTGGCAGCATCCTCATGAAGTTCTGGAATGCCCGAGTGTCTTCGTTCCTGAGCTCCACCATCAGCTTGTTGTACAGTCCGTCCTCTGCTCTTCTGGTGATCCATCTTCGGACCCAGATGCTTCTTGGCCGCCTCCTTTTCTTCCTGTAGTAGAGTTCACAGAGCCTGTAGATGGCTTTGCACTGTTGCAGAAGGATGGTGGCTGCCAAAAGGACTTTGTTACGATCCACGGTGGACATGACTGGATGCTGTGGAAGAGGAAGAGGCAGATGAAGGCTGCAGAGGTCTGCACCGCAGGGCTGCTGGACTGAAAGTGAGATCCAGGTGAGTTGCTCCCCCTTTTTATAGGCAGTATAGGTTTTCCCCTAGGTGTCCCTTTGCATCCTCTAGGCATCCTCTAGACATCCTTAATATCCGAGATAGGTCCCCTCTGCGAACATTTTTTCCATTTTAAATGCTTTGTTTCCATTCTGCATCCGCTAGGCATCCGTTCTGCATCCGTTCCGCATCCCTTACGCTTCCTCCCTGCGTCTGTTTACCGCTGGAGCGGATGGAGTTGTGCGGATGTGTAGCGGATGCCTAGCGGATATAGCGGATGTGTAACGGATGCAGAAAGGATGCCTAGCGGATGCCTAGCGGATGCAGAACAGACGCATTGGATACATTTTCCGCTCAAAAGTTTTGAGAAGTTCAAAACTTTCTGAGCGGATGAAACGTCAATAGACGGATGCTGGACGGATAGAGAGGATGAAAAACGGAGGCAGTGAGTACAGAACGGATGCATCATATTAATCAACGGATGACAAGTGTTTCTCTCTGTTTTACATCCTCTTTTCATCAGTTGGTGCAGTGTGACAGGGGCTTAAGATTGTTTATAGATAAAAATCTGGAATGTGGTTTCATTCAACCTGTTAGGCCCCGGGTAGCTGCCCAAGTGTTGTTTCGTGAAAAGAAAGATGGTTCCAAATGCTTGGTGGTGGACTACAGAAACTTGAATGCCATTTCCATGGAAAAAGTGTACCCCCTTCCTTTGATGAAGGACATATTGGTCCACCTAGCCAAGGGGAAGATTTTCACAAAGTTGGATTTGAGAGAAGCATACTACCGAATTCGAATTAAGGAACGGGATGAGTGGAAGACCGCTTTTAACTGCCCGATGGGTTGCTTCCAATTCAACGTTCTTCCTTTTGGTTTACAAGAGGCCCCAGCTGTATTCATGCAGATGATCAATCAGGTGTTACATGAACATTTATACAGGGGTGTTCTGGTTTATCTTGATGACATCCTTATCTACACGGAAACTCTGGATGAACATGTGAAGCTGGTGCAGTCGGTTCTACAGAAACTGTGTGCCGCTAAGTTGTATGCTAAACTGTCTAAGTGTGAATTCCATCAAGAGAAAATTGACTATTTGGGATATCGCATTTCATCTGAAGGCATTGAAATGGATTCAGAGAAAGTGCGTGCCGTATTGGAATGGGCTTCACCATATACCAGAAACCAACTTCAAAGCTTCTTGGGACTTGCAAATTTTTACCAGCAATTTATCCCAACATTTGCTAAGATAGCAATGCTCATCACAAATATCTTAAAAACAAAAGGGGAGGTGAAGCCAAGGCTGAGCAAGCTGTTGGAGTGGTCCATGGAATGCCAAGCAGCTTTTGAAAAGCTAAAACGATTGTTTGCTGCAGAACCAGTGCTAAAGCACCCGGATATGGAAGCTCCTTTCGTGATTCAAGCCGATGCAAGTGATGTGGCTGTTGGAGCGGTGTTACTTCAAATCAACGAGAAAGGGACCTTACAGCCTTGTGCATATACCTCCCGTAAACTGTCTGAAACCGAGAGAAGGTGGGCGGTCTGGGAAAAAGAAGCTTTTGCAGTTCGTTGGGCCTTACTGACCTGGAGACATTTCCTGGAAGGAGCAAAACATCCATTTGAGGTATGGACTGATCATAAAAATTTGGAAGCCTTAAAAACGCCTCGGAAGCTGTCCCCTAAACAAGTTCCCTGGGCCCAGTATTTCAAGCGGTTCAATTTCTCACTGAAGTACATTCCAGGAGGGAAGAACTTCATGGCGGATGCTCTCTCTAGACTACCCCAATATAATAGTATGCGCCAGGGGGTGATAAGTCCAATTGTTTCGACCAAACACCTAGCCGCCCCAGTGATCACCAGAGGCCAAAAGAAGAAACAAGAAGTAGATTTATCGAATGACCTAACCGAACAACTAAAAGAAGCTTTAAAACTGGATGATTGGTTCCTGGCTCATTCAAATGACTATACAGTTAGAGATGGTTTGGCTTGGGTGGGGACCAAGTTGTATGTACCACAGGTGCTGAGGGGCCAAATACTACAACAAGCTCATGGTTCTAAAGCAGCTGGTCACTTTGGATTTGTGAAAACCTTACACCTGGTTAAGCGGCAATTCTGGTGGCCTATTTAAAAGAAGGACATTGAAGCTTATGTAGCTAGCTGTCCAATTTGTGCTTCGGCAAGGAGACCTCCTGGTGAGCCAGTAGGGTTGTTACAAAATGTAGCTAGACCAACAGCCCCCTTGAAGGAAATTTCTATGGACTTTATAGTAGAATTACCTGAAAGCAGTGGAAACACGGTTATCTGGGTAGTAACCGATTTGTTTTCCAAACAATTACATTGCATACCTTGTTCCAAGATTCCATCAGCTAAGACGCTGGCTAAACTGTTTATATCACATATCTATAGGTTATATGGCATTCTGGAATGCATAATCTCTGACAGATGGGTCCAATTCACCTCAAATTCCACTTGCTGATTCTAGCATAGGCAAACAGGCAAATCTCAAAAGACTTCTGAAAAAAAATAGGATCCTCAGAATGTTGAATTTTTGGATGTTCCACAGTGACCTGAAAAATGTTTAATAATTTACTGCAATGACTTAATGGAATAGCTACACTACATTTTCTAAATAAGTATGAAGTGACTACAGCTGCAGCAAAAAATGAGATTTAGTAGCTCACATGGCCTGAAAAACATTCATTGATAAATGAAAATAAAGAAATTGAAATTGCAGTTGCCATGGATACCATTACATGAAATCAAAAGGCAAATGGGTAGAAGAAATAACAGAAAACACGAATAGTGCACAAAAATATGTTACAGGAATTATATTCTCTTCTTCATTTAACATACTTTCTCAAAAAGGAAAAAAAGTATCTTATTTAATTGAAATGAAATGGAATGAATGTATGTGTAAAGGTAGTCTTCAACATATGACCATAATTGAGACCAGAATTTCTGTTCCTAAGTGAGACAGTTGTTAAGTGAACTTTGTCCCATTTTTATGATATTTCTTGCCACAACTGTTACCGTATATACTCGCATTTAAGCCAACTTTAGAACGCTTTTTTTCCCCCCAAAATTTGGGGGTCGGCTTATACGCGCATAAATCTGATTTATTGGTGGCCGTGCCTCAATTTGCGCCTGAGCAGTGACTTAGCGTGGTGGCTTCCCGTGATGAGAGTCTTGGCTCTCGCACTCCCTGTCAGCTGGCCCTTAGCAGCCCTCGCGTCAAGGAAAACGTGCGCGAAAATCGGCCATTTTTCTCCCTGGATGGACATTGAGCTGCAACTTTTGCCCTGCCACCTTTTATCTCTGGGCTTCACTTCTGCTGTTCAGGGAAGTCGCGCCCAAAGCCCTGTCCTCCCAGAATCTTTCTGATGGTGAGCCTTGACGGTGAGATCAGGGGTTGAACACATAGTATTTTGGGGTCGGCTTATATGCGAGTTTTTGCAAAATTCCTCATTTTGGGGCAGTTTTTTAAGGGTCGGCTTATATGCGAGATTGGCTTATATGCGAGTATATATGGTAAGTGAATCACTGCAGTTGTTAAATTAGTAACATGGTTATTAAGTGAATTGTGGGGGGCTCCCCTTTGACTTCGTTTGTCAGAAGATTGCAAAAGGTGTTCACATAACCCAGGACACTGCAACTGTCATAAAATATGAACTAGTTGCCAAGTGTCTAAATTTTGATCATGTGACTGAGGGGTTGCTGCAACTGTGTAAATGAATAGTTGTAAGTTAAGGACTATCTGTGTATACATATTATTCTGCAGTTAAATAAGGTAAGGCTTATCCTATACCCACACACCTTTTTAACATCATGGTTGAATTTTAGTTATCTAGTAACGTTCTCATTAGTTTTATTTTATATTCTGTCTTTATTATTTTCATAAACAGCTCAGGGTAGGGTATTAAACATTTCTAATACTCCCTCTTCTAAATTTCTCCACAAGGACAATCCTGCGAACTGAGTTAGGCTGAAAAAATGATTGGCCCTAGGTCACCCAGTTGACTTTCATGCCTAAGGTGGAATTAGAACTCACAAACTCCGGGTTAGTTCATAATAAAGATAAAAAGTTGATTTTATAATTATAACTGACACAAAAAGAAATTAAAGATACTGAATTCTAGAAAAAAACATAAGCATTCATCACAATACACACTGAAGTATTTGCTTAGCTCAACATTTTTATATGCAAAAAGTAGATATAATAAAGCTTTGACCCATTTCTCATCACACTAAAATTTCACATAATCTAATGACATGAGATTTAAATTATAGAAAAGGAAACCACATTTCACACAACTTCTAGTTCAACAATGGAACTTACTACCTTAACATATATTACAACCTAATTAGTTGTAAAAATGAACTTGACAAATTCACTGAAAATAGTAACTACTTCTCACAATAGTGATATATTATATCCTAGATTCAAAGGAAAAATTAGACACACAATCCAGGGAAAAGCACTCATGTAAGGTGAATGATGCAAATCAACAACTTCCTAATTTTAACAGCCTTAAAGGGAGACAAGTAATTTTTCAGAAATAAAACTTTGGCACACTTGTTTCCATTTTAGGAAACTGCACCTTTGGAATTAACAGTGTCAGATTTTATCAGCAAAAGGGTAAGCAATTTGATTTCCACTAAGGACAGGCTACAATTATTAAAGTAAAACAGCTGTAGTGTTACAGGTTATGCTGTGGCTTTACAACTGAACAAAATGCTAACTTTTCAGAATGAACTTGACAGATTTTCCTCATTTATTGTTTGCTTATGTTCAATCTAAATGGCCCATAAGAAAGTACTTGTTTTTAAGCATTAAACTATTTTGGATCCAGACCGTGTTAATTATGCTTGAATGGGTCAATGTCAGATATGAATCATAATTATGTTTCACTGATTGGTAATCAAGCAATTGATCAACAATGATTGATGGCTGTGAAGTATAATTTGCTAACTTAGCTCCTTCTATATAATTTCAAAGCACTTGCTCCTCAAATTTTAAAGAATTTCATACTATTACTCAACTATGCCACTAGGTGGCTCCTGTGCATGTGATTAAAGCACCATCATAGCAACAATTTCACATATAAAGAAACGATATAGGTCTATCCACTATGACAAATATGCTGACATGAACACTGCTACCTTATATCTTAGCTATTATATAAGGATAGAAACATTCTTATGCTACTCTTATATGGTCGTACTGAGCATGAATTCTGAGTTATTTATTCTGTCTTAATACAGAATCTTATGGTACCTTTTCTATGTTTTAACAATTATTGTTCTTAAAATGTTTTAATAAAACACTTTTGAGGCATACTGTTCATGCATCTATAATTGAGAAATCAGTAAGTTTTATTTTATAATTTTACTTTATTTTCAATTCATCTGAAAATGTATGGTTTAAACATATAATTATATATTTTGAACAGATGAGGGGATGTTCACAAAGAGGAGGATTGAAAAACTTATATGGCATCCACATCCAGAAAATCAAACTCCACTCTTATTTATGCATTCATTTTATTATTAAAGCAGGTCCTGGGGGGCTCACTTTTATGAGTTGATAGTCAACTGGATGACCCTACAAATCAATAAATAAATACATGATCCAATAACGTGAAGTCCAGGCATTGGAGAGGTTGTTTAGACAGTAACTAAGCAAGCAACTCACTCTGAGTTACTAGAATAAAGAAGAAATAAAAACATAATAATGAAGGGACCTAAATAATTAAAGTACTACTCAACTTATGAGCAGAATGGAGACTGCTAATTATGGTTGTAAATTGTGACAGTTGTTAAGTATATCATCACGTGATCAACCTGATTTTTAAAGCCCAAGTCACACTGCCCAACGGATGCAAAAAGGACACAGCGGACAAGCAAAATGTTCCATCTGTTGTTATCTGCTCCCAAAAGGGGCAAAAATGTGCATAACTGGAGCGGATAACACGGACGCGGGGAGGACACAGGGCGAATGCAAAGCGGATGCGGAACGGAAGCCCAGCGGATGGAAGCAGATGACAGCAGATGGCACGTCTGCTAGGCTTCCGGGGGGCCTCAGCAAAGCGGATGCAGAACGGAAACAGCGGATGCACAGCGGACGCCGAACGGATGAAGCGGATGCACAGCGGATGCACAGCGGAAGCCTAATGGATGCCTGGCGTTAATTGTGCATGCGGGGAGGATGCATTGTGTCAGCCCCACGGATATAACGGAAGCAGCTCAGAAGCAGGTCGCCATTCAGAGGAAAGACCTGCTTCCAGACACATTGACTGCCTTGCCTGCCCTGCCTGCATGTCTGTCTGCCAGCCTTGCTGCCAGCCTTGCTACCAGCCTTGCTGCCAGGCTCCCTGCCAGCCTTGCTGCCAGCCTGCCTCCAAGCCTTGCTGCCAGCCAGTCTGCCTGCCAGCCTTGCTGCCTGCCTTCCTGCCAGCCTTGGTTCATGTCTGCCTGCCAGCCTTGGTGCCTGCCTGCCTGCCAGCCTTGGTGCCTGCCTCCCTGCCAGCCTTGGTGCCTGCCTCCCTGCCAGCCTTCCTGCCAGCCTTGATGCCTGCCTGCCTGCCAGCCTTCCTGCCTGCCTTGGTGCCTGCCAGTCTCCCTGCCAGCCAGCAACCCCACAACCATGCGGAAGCACAGCAAGTCTCAGCCATCTGCTGCCAGCCCTGGTAAGAGGGACAGGGCTACCATCCCGCCCCTTGGCCCTCACTCTGGTTCTCATGGGGCTTCTGCAGCACGGGCTCACTCTTCTGGGGCTGGCGCTTCTGCTGCTTCTGCTTCTGGAGGAGCTGATGACAAGCACTCCAGCACCAGCCACCTCCACCCTTCACCCCTGGGACTGAGCGACCAAGAGGAGTACCAGAGACTCATTTTTGTCTTATAGCTTGTTGTTAATAAAGTCTATTTATGATTCACAAACTTGCTTCATTTCTTTTTTTTAATAAAGTCTTGCTGGAAACTTTTAGAAATGGTTTAAGCCTTTGCATGCTTGTGGGATGGGTAAGGATAGCTTTGGGATGGGTTAGGATACCTGTGGAATGGGTAATAGCTGTGGGATGGGTTAGGATAGCAGTGGGATAGATAAACCTCCAGTGCAAGCATAGTGGGACTGTATGGTCCACCCTCCCAGGTGCCACACCTACGGCCCTTTATTATCAATAATAGTGTAATAATTATCCACACATGTCAACACAAACACAACTCTTTATTAAACGCCCTGTTCATTGTAGGCCAACCAAACATACATGGCTCAATCTCATCCGTGTGATGAGACAGGCTGAAGGAAGCATCCATTAATCATCTACCATCCTGTCTTGCCACTCCACTGCTCCAGCTGGGGAATTGCACCAGTGTCTCAGGAGGTTGCGCTGCTTCTTCGCTTCATGTGAGGCTCTCTTGGGGCCTTGCATATCCTCAGTGTCGATCAGGTTTCGCCCTTGCCTCCATTCCCCAGGCTCCATGTCCCCATTGCCTTGCTGGAGGTCCACGAGCCTGTGTTGCAACACTGGGTAGCGGGTGCGCATGAGATTGTGCAGGATGCAGCAAGCTTCCATGATCCTCCTCACGGTCTCTGGGCAATGCTGCATGGTGGTGAGAAGTACCTGGAACCTGTTGGCCAGGATGCCAAAGGCGTCTCCACCACCCGCCTTGCCCTGGACAGCCTGTAGTTGAAGATCCTTTCTTCACGGGTGAGGAGTCTGGAGGTGTAGGGCTTCATGAGGTAGGTGAGGGAGAAGGCGTCATCCCCCACGATGAAGTAGGGCACATCTTGTGTGTCGTTGGGCAGGGGTTCTGGATCTGGGAAACCCACGATGAGGTTGCCTTCCAGCTCCTCCTTGAGGTGACTGGCATTGTATACCTGGGCATCTGAAGATGAGCTGTTGCCTGAAGCATCGATGTACATGAATTTGTAGTCAGCATCGACCATGGCGAAGAGGATGATGCTGAAGAAGCCCTTGGAGTTGAAATAAGTGGACCCCGACTTGGCTGGAGATTTGCAGGCCATGTGCTTGCCATCTATGGCTCCAACATTGTGTGGGAAGTTCCACTTCTGATACCACTGCTCTGAAACTTTCTTCCATCCTTCTTCAGTGGAGGGGTACTGGAGGAGCTCCTCCTTGTATTCTTCGATGATGGCCTGCACCACTTCTCTGACCACAATGCTGATAGTGTTGGATGGCACCCTCCAGCCATACTGCATGCTCCTGTAGGAGGTCCCTGAGGCCAGGTGGCGCAGAGTGAGTGCCACCTTGAGCCCAGGTTTCAGGCTGGGCCGGAAGCTGGTGTTTGCCTTGATCAACCTGGGTGTCAGCCGCTGCACAACTTCGTCAAACATGGCTGGAGGCATCCTCATGAAGTTTGGGAACACCTGAGTGTCTTCGCTCCTGAGCTCCACCATCAGCTTGTTGTACAGTCCGTCCTCTGCTCTTCTGGCAAACCATATTCGGACCCAGACTCTTTTTGGCTGCCTCTTTTTCTTCTCGCAGTAGAGTTCACAGAGCCTGCAGATGGCTTCGCACTGTTGCAGAAGGATGGTGGCTGCCGAAAGGACTTTGTTACAATCCACGGTGGACATGACTGGATGCTGTGGAAGAGGAAGAGCCAGATGAAGGCTGCAGAGGTCTGCACCGCTGGGCTGCTGTTCTGAAAGTGAGATGCAGGCAAGTTGCTCCCCCTTTTTATAGGCAGTATAGGTTTTCTGCTAGGCATCCTCTAGGCATCCTCTAGGCATCCTCTAGACATCCTTAATATCCGAGATAGGTCCCCTCTGCGAATGTTTTTTCCACTTTAAACACTTTGTTTCCATTCTGCATCCGCTAGGCATCCGTTCTGCATCCGTTCTGCGTCCGTTCTGCTTCCTCCCTACGTCCAGGCGGATGCGAGTTGCGCGGATGCATAGCGGATGCCTAGCGGATATAGCGGATGCCTAGCGGATATAGCGGATGCGTAACGGATGCGTAGTGGATGCAGAACAGACGAACTGGATACATTTTCTGCGCAAAAGTTTTGGGCAGCCCAAAACTTTTGGAGCGGATGAAATGTCCATAAACGGATGCTGGACGGATAGAGAGGAAGCCAAACGGAGGCAGTGAGTACATTGCGTTTTTGAATGGATGGCAAGGTTTTTTGTCTGTTTTACATCCTCTTTGCATCCGTTGGTTCAGTGTGACATGGGCTTTAGAATGTTTTTGTTAAGTAGCCATGATGACTGTTAAGTGAATTGCTATGGATATTTTTTGCCAAAAACTAGAAGTAGTAGTTTTCAGCAAAAATGCTGTAAATTGTGGTCACATGACTGTCAGAGGAAAGCCATAAAATTTCAGAACTGTGTCATAAGTATTTTGGGGGGTCTGTAGTCTGTCATAACTTTACAAGTTGACTAGCTGTATCCCTATTATTTCTTTGTAGAAAGTCAAGGTAATCAAATATAGTTACCTTAACTTTCATGAGGCTGACTATACTCACTGCTAAATGAGTAGACTTTTTAAAAATATATTCAATGGCCAATAAACATTTATTTGATCAGTATTTGGTATTGCTATCTTGCACCTACCATCCATTTCCCTTCCTTTTAATTATACAATTACTTAAGTGGCAACTCCCTCTTTTTTAATTTACTCCAGTTTTTTCCCTTTCAATCTCTTGAACACATAGGCTTCCATCTTTTTCAACTGCCAATATTTACCTCATAATTCACAGCATGTAAAACTAGTATCTAAATTTCATTTTTTCCACCCATGTACAGGCAAACCTAAGCTGCTATTTATTCCCCTCAAAATGAATAATATAAGATTCTTTTAAGGTAGCATATGCTGACATAGTTCACTATTAATACGTCCATCTGGGACAGACCCAAATACAGAAAATCACTAAAAACAATATTCTCTCTATCTTATCCTCTACTTTCATCTGCTTCACATTCTTCATAGAAATGTTGTCAAGGATGCAATTTCCTGGCTTCAAATATAACCCTCACTAGGTCTTGTAATTAGTTTGGGGTAATAAAAAAAGTAGAGTTGACTTCTTCTCAGTTAAGTCTAAGAGAAATTTTTCTTTTTTCTCCCAGCAATCTGTTGCAATGTTTTAAAGATATTAGGTAACTTGAAAATAGTATTTTTTCCTGATACAATACCTAAGATCCCTGCACAGGGCCTGGCTGTTCACCAGGACAGACAGACAGATGTGGAAAAGATAATGGTCCTTTAAATTACGCTTAGAAATGTTTGCCCTACATCAGATCTGTTAGTTTGGGAAACAAATTGGTTTGAATTTTATCCATCTTAATGTGTTCTTTTTAAATGCTTTATTGTGTTTTTGGATGTACTAAACCATAAGGAATCCTGCAGCATACAAGTTTAATTAACATTAAGTTAAAAAGTTATTATTTGTCCATGTGTACCAGTATGTTACCAGTTTTACTTGATGGCATCAGTTAAAACTGGCTTCCATGGACTTTTATTGGTTTCTACTGATATGGATTTATTATTGTGTTTATGATTCTAAGGATTCAAAGACAAGAATCTGGTAAGACAAAGGGAGAGATTTTCTCTAGATATCTTCAATTATTTTGTAGCATTTTCAATCCAAGGCATTTCTGTATATGACTTAAAAATAAAAAAAATATGGACACATTTCTTCATAAAGTGTATTGAAGAGCCTTTTGTCACCAAGGGAACAAGATGAATTTGACATTGAGCAAACACTGTATTCTCATAATCAGACATCATGATAACTTGATATAAGACAGGACTATTAAATCGCAGTGTCACATTGTCGTTATGTGACATATTACAACTCCCCCCCCCTTTCGCTTTTTTCCTCTCCTTTGGGGTGCATGTGGTGAGCACATGACACATCTGGCCTGTGAGCCGCAATTTTGATACCCCTGATCTGATATAACTTTGAATGACTTATTTAGAGAAAATCCTAAACTGTAATTTTCATATCTGTCCTTAATAAAAATATCCCATTAAGGTTCAGACAGTCCATCTGATTTATGGACAACTCATATCTACGAACAACCTGTCTATTAGTAAAAATGATGGACAGCATTCTTCTTTGAGCCAATGAACTGCTGAGGCTGTGCAATGTTTTTCCGAACTGCTTAGTATATTTATAATATATTAAATATATATAATATATATTTATATAATTATGTATATGTTGTACATTATAATATATATTGTATATATAAATACATTAAATATATATTTAATATATAGCCTGTTTCAGCAGTTTGTGAAAACATTGTGTGACTTCAGCAATTCATTGCCTTGAGGAAGGTGCACTTACATACAAATCTGAGTTAAAGACAAACTTGGGAACAAATTTCATTCTTTACACAGGGACTGCCTGTATAATATTATAATATTATAATATAATATTATAATTATATTATAATATAATTATATTATATATTATATAATATTTAACTACTTACATATAATATGCTAGTACTCTTATAATAATTTTCAATTTCATAATGATTATAAAACATTTTTAATATCTATAAGTGAATATGATTAAAGCTTGTCAGAGTTAGAGTTAAGGGCAAAAGTCGAAGACTTGCAGAAATGTAGATATTTCCCAGCCTGCTAACTACACTGAATTCAGCAAATGTAATTTTTAAGGTTATATGTATCTCTTTCATCAGCTGTATAACTTTCCAATTAGTATCTTTATATACAGGTTAACATAAAATATTATGTAAATTACTTTTGAGTAAAAGATAGAGGAAAAAGTACAGTTTTGCCTATTCTTCAATTCATGAATGGATGGGCAGATTTTTTTTCTTGTCTTTTAATACTAAATTTTACAAGAGGAAAAAGGGAAATACTTGGGAGTCTATTTGGTAGGCAGAAAATGCTACACAGTTTATGCACATGTACAAATTTCATATACAAATTAAATAATATTTCATACATATATTCTATACATATAATATTTCATACATATACCAATATTTCATACATATATTCTAAGTATTCACAAAAAAGTGGAAAGTTCAATACAAATATAAAACAGAAAACATACCACTTTTATTTCCATTCTCTTCATCCTGTAAAAGATGCAGAAAAATCCAGAGTCACTATTTTTTTTATTACAACCCTCTTAGAACTGCAAAAGATTTTATTCATAATTCATTTCACTCACTTTTAAAGATATCTGAATAGCAGATTCTGGGGGGTAAACAATAAAATGTCTTAAGGTAAAACCAAAACCTATTGGTGATCTTCGTAAAACTATCAGTTTGAGTCCAGGCCAAGACAAAGTTTCTTCATCATCTTCTGATGACCCTGCTTCACACTGCCTTTTTTCATCTTCATGTTTGGATACCTAGTAAGAGAAAGAGGGGAAAAAAAACAGTTTAATATCTTTAATTTTATGCAGTACATTATATTTTTGGAAGCAGTTTTACTTGGGGAAATGGACCTGTGCAAAAGACTCTTATAAATCATTGTTATTCTGTTGTTGTATTATATAACAAGCTGTGCTTTGATTGCCACATTTTTATTCTGTTTATCAGTTCATTTTATAGTCATTTTATAATATAAATGAAACAGATATAAGAAAATTATATATTGTTGTTTCTTCTTTATCCTAAACTACATAATACCATAAAACTTTGGTTAGCTTTTTGTTCCCAGTAAAGATTTCTCAAGTGTCCTGGCTCAACCCTTAATTTTAAGATGTTTCTCATTCTAGCATGACTTATGTTGTCAACAACTCTCTGTAGTCAATAAAGCAAAGAAAAAGCTATCTCCTTATGCTGTCTATCCAATGTCGTATTCCTTTGTGTTTTCCAAAACCCATTTGTTCATTCTGCATGTTCCTCTCTTGAATGCCTTTATTCTTATTTGTAAAATCTTAAGCAAAAGTGGTGCAATGGTTCAGTAATTTTAACAATCCTCTGTATTTTATTTTATTCTATTTTATCACCTATTTACACCGAGCAGCTTACAATAAATCATAAAAACTACACTCCACATAGTTTCATAGCTTCTTATCCTATAGCTTAAACAATCCAAAGGATAGTTCATCTGTAACTAACATTTTTATAGTTGATAACTGGTCATACTAGTGTTATAAAACATTTTCCAATGATGTTAGTTCCTGAACTAAATGTCTCTTTCATTCTATAATAATGTTGGAAATGTCACATAATCTTTTCATCTTTTTAAAAATCTCAAATGCCTTTTTAAGTTGCTTTTATAATTATGCTTGAATTATCCAACCTTAAGCTTTAAAAATTCTATAAGTTCTTAGTTCTTAAACAATTGTTTTCCATGTTACTTTTCCTCTTTTTGCTATCCCAATTAAATCCTTCATTATTCCAGGTTTTGCATTTAGCACTTGGTACCACTATATTCTTTTTAGATGTAGCCTTGTAATTTGTATAGAATTCCACACTGTCTTCCACAATTATATCTGTATTAGGTGCATAACATAACATTAATGTTCACTATATCCACTATTTTAATATATATTATCCTATCATTTGTTAGATTATAGTCAAGCCTTCTAAGTATCTGCTATTTTGTTCCTCCAGAAAAGCCTATGTCTTGAATAGTAAGAATGTCATCTGATTTGGATTCCAACTCTATCTTTTTTTCAATTTTTCTGAAGTACAGAAAGTAGTTCCAATGAAGTTACTCAACAGTAACATTTTAATTTAATACAACTTGATTATATATTGAACCAATTAATTTGATTTAAAAAGTTATACTCTAGCATTTTGATTATTTAATCAAATGTTCTGTATATAAGAATATGCAGTCTTGATTCATTTTTCTAGTTAGTAATAATCAGGGTCAAAGGATTTCCCTCATGGCATGCTTCCAAGATTCCTAGGCATTTGGAAGGAAACACCTTGAACTGCAATGGAAACTATGGCAAGGTGTACTGTACTATAGTACAAAACTACTATATCTCACCTTCCCACACAAAGAAACAAGGATTTTAGAATTTGCCTTGCAGAAGAATAGGTAAAATTTAATTGCAAATTTAAGGATAAGTTTAAAATCAGTAGAACTACTAATGCAAAATCAAATATTAAAGAATCAATATTATTTGAAGGCTTGCTGAGTCTCCATTTAAAAATAGTCTATTTAATGCATCTATGAATGCTCTCTATCCAAAAGAATGCATTTCATATTTCATCATATTTCAAAACAGGGCTGTGGGACAGGCTATCTTTAAATGTAATAAGGGTGAAAAGGTGTCATTTTACTGCCCTTATCACTATTAGATAATCTTAACAGGAGCTTTAAGCCATGCTCAACTGAGTTTGTCCCTTGTTAAATGCCAGCAGCATTCTATACATCTCTTCTCCCATTTCATCTCCTTCATCTCTTCTGTGAGCCATGGAGTATGATGGGATCCACAAGAAGGCAGATGTTAGCCAATCCAAAACTCTTGTGGCAACCAAGTATTCAGCTGGACAGTGCAGTAGACCAGCAGGACACTTTCCAAACTCTCTCTGAAACCCATCCAGGTCCATTAGTTGTGAGTGCAGACATCTACCATATATACTCGCATATAAGCCAATCTTGCATATAAGCTGGCCCTTAAAAAATTGTCCCAAAATGAGGAATTTTGCAAAAACTCGCATATAAGCCGACCCCCAAATACCATGGTGTTCAACACCTGATCTCACCGTCAAGGTTCACCTCTGAGCTTCAGAAAGATTCTGGGAGGACAGGGCTTTGGGCGCGACTTCCCTGAACAGCAGAAGTGAAGCTCAGAGGGAAAAGGCGGCAGGGCAAAAGTTGCAGCTCATCGTCCATCCAGGGAGAAATGGCCGATTTTCGCGCGCGTTTTCCTTGATGCGAGGGCTGCTAAGGGCCAGCTGACAGGGAGTGCGAGAGCCAAGACACTCATCACAGGAAGCTGCCACGCTAAGTTGCTGCCCGACTTCGTGCACGTTTTCCTTGACGCGAGGGCTGCTAAGGGCCAGCTGACAGGGAGTGCGAGAGACAAGACTCTCATCGCGGGAAGCCGCCACGCTAAGTTGCTGCCTGACTTCGTGCGTGTTTTCCTTGACGCGAGGGCTGCTAAGGGCCAGCTGACAGGGAGTGCGAGAGCCAAGACTCTCATCATGGGAAGCCGCCACGCGAAGTCGCTGCTCCGGCGCAAATCGAGGCACGGCCACCAATAAATCAGATTTATGCACGTATAAGCCGACCCCCAAATTTGGGGGAAAAAAAAGCGTTCTAAAGTCGGCTTATATGCGAGTATATACGGTAATAATTCTGGTCCTGTAGTGACTAGTGGTGCCAGAGAACCTCATAGTGCAGGATTTGACTATGACAAGGGGAGAGGCACCAAAAGCTTCCAGATCACATTGCCACTGCTTCATTAAGAAAGCCAGATCAACTATACAACTGCTCTCTTGTTTTGGAGTCTCTTGGATTACATGGGATAGGCCCATAGTTGTCTTAGCGACTATGAATTCCTGAGCTGCCTCTGATCCTAGTCTTAAAGAGGGTGCCATTTGAAGACCCTTAAGGCCCAAAAATGGAGTCAAGCAACATAGGCAGGGAGGCTGCTATGTAGCAGGGAAGGTGTACATATCAACAATCCCAACTGATCTTTAGAACCCAACAAAATGAGCAGGATATCAAATTTTGCACCTGTGGAGCAACATCCTTGGAATGAAATCCTTTTAAAAGATGTTTAAAAAGTTGGAGCAATACAATAGATGACTTTGCAATACTTTCTCATTAGGGTGACAAAGTTACACTATCTAGTAACTATAGATTCCCCCAAAAATCCAAAAAGCATTTTTGATCTTAGGTTCATGCATTCACATAGTTACCATTTTCATAGTGGAGAGATAAAAAGAAACTAACTTTAGACATTGAGAAACCAGAATTTCCATTAAGAATTTCCAAGCTATTTCTAATGAAAAATATTTGGGTTGCATAGAAAAAGAATTGACTATAATTGAAGTATGAAATATATATTTACAGTTTTTAAAATTTAGAATAAATGTCATCTCTAGCAGTTACATGTGACATTATATATAAATAAAACAAAATTAAAAAATAAGAGATAAAATGCTTCTTTTAATATATGACAGGATAGGCATATGTAGGTTTTCTAAACTGTAGTTCCATCATGTGTGAGGATTGTCATGGATTGTCTCATAGATACATTGGTACAGGGTGATCTAAAAGAGGGAAGATTAATATCTCTGTAACAGAAATATTAAAACTGGTTGTCAAAATGTGGAAATTCATTATTTATTCTTCTAAGAATGTATAGTATATTCCAGATTGTCTTCTATTACAAGAAGTATATTGCCATTTTTCTTTTTCCTTGTACAGGTAGCAACTGATTCCAAATCCTAATGATTTAATCTAACATATCTGTTTTAGACTAAGATCAGGGGAGATAGTTCTATAGTACAATAGTAAGCAAAACTCTTTGAAATTGCAAGATAACTAAAACTGCCTGTCGAAAACATGCATAAAAGTATTGAAAGATGAACAGTATCAATTCAGTGCCACTATCTAATACTTCAATTGCTCCTCACATTCATTTTTCATTAAAATGTCTACTTTGAAGTTTGTGATTTTGTGACTGTTGAATTTAAAATGACCATCAATGGTTCTCTAATGATGTTGATCTTCATCAATACATAAAAACTGTACAACTAAGTTTTGAAAATGTAGTATAAGATAAATCCATACATAAACAACCATTTATGAAAGATAAAAAAAGGTGATAACAATGGTGGCAGGCATTTTGTTGATCTAGCAAAGGACTTCTGATTCTGAGTATTTTGATCAGTTGTCTCAGACAGAATATAGCTCCCCCCTCCTTCTTTTTTTTCCACAAATGGACAAAGCTTACCCATTACTTGTTATTAGAACCTGCTTCTTATAGGCTACAGTCAGGATGAATAAACACCTTGATGAGCTTTGTTCCCTGCTTCAAGGGAGTCTACGTCACACCACAAAGGATCACCACGCCCAAGTGAGGACAGAATGTCTACTTGGACAATGGTCTTTGCCACTATATGAAAAAGAATGCCCTCCCCCTCTTTCTATAATGGAAGCAACAATGTGTGCAAGAAAAAGGACAGAATTATTTTTAAAAAAGACCCACACAAGAGATGTCTAAGTAAAATAGGCCTAATGCCTTTTTATAGCTTTGCACTGTGACTTCTAAAGCATAATCAACTGTTAATATTAATTAACTCAAGCTTTGTGAGGTAACAATTAGAAAATAAATGCTTATATTACTGTATGAAGCTGTAGAGTAAGTTATAAAACCAAAACCTTCTACCACTTCCTGAGCAGTACATGGGCAAAGTTATAGCCGGTAAGTTAAGCTACACTTTAGTGCAGCCCATCAACTTTGTCAAATTCAACTTAGATTGCTTGTCTCCCATATACTCTCTCATACTTTTCATGAGGGACAGGCAACAATAATTAACACCCTTAATGCAGAGACTACCAGCCTTCAGCCCTTAACATCCATCCTTTCAGTGCTTATGCATACACCAACACAAAATCTGTTCCTTACTTAAAGTTCAGTTCTGCTCTTTAAAATTCAAAATTATTTTTAAAAATGTATCATTTGCCCTGAAGCAAAAACAGTTAACTTTAGTAACATCAGATTTCAGCATTTCAGAATAAGAACAACTGCTGTTACATTAAATCCAAACTGTACTATCTCAACCACTGACCTTCCTTGTATAAGCAGCTTATCTTGTTTATTTTAACTTGTCTTATGTTTCTTATTTAGTTGTATAAATTATAAATAAGTCATATATTACTTATTTCTTTCCAATGTAATGACAAATTCTTATAATCCATACTTGTGGTAATCTGGAAACTAAGTAAATAAACTGATAATCAATTAATAAGTTTCCTTAAAATATAATTATATACAATTAGAACTTCAAACCTTGCATGTAAATTTACAAACCTTGTAAATTTGCTTTTCCCTATCTTATTCTTAAACTGAGCTACCTTTTCCAAAAACTGCAACCTATCCTTAAGAAAAGAGTTCTCAATAACAAATTTAATCGTTAAAATAGATTAGTTAAGGCAGAAAGCACACTAAATACTCAGCTCAGAATCATTTACTTAAAGATTATGGCATGATATAAAGAATTGGAGATGGAGTACAGAAAAAGAAAAGGGAAAGAGTTTAGTTTCCTCCTTTTGCATAATGCTATTTTTCCTGTTTTATAAACTATTAAATATAATGAACAAACCTGACCACTCCAAGCACAATACAGGTTACATATCAAATTCCAGTTGTGGTTGATAATGCAGTCTAAAATTCTGAACTGGGCCATGACTGCCTATAGCGCAAGCTGCATCTCTCCTCTGACTCAGCTTTTGCCTGTGTAGTACTCAGATCTGCAAGCTATGCAGTGAAGACATTCAGGAAAGAGGTCTATCCCTTCCCCCTACTCCCTGCTGCCAAATCAGCAATATAGCAAACTGCAGAGGGCATTTAAAATACAAAATGGTAATACCATATTCTACATTGATAGAAAAGAGAGAAGGGGAAATCCCTGGATATTTTGATGTCAAAAACTCTAGTGTAGTTGAGATTTCACTATGCTCTTTGCAACTGAATGTATTAGAACTACATGTAAATTAAGGCTGCAGTTCAATACAAAATGTGCTGCTACTAACAGAAAAGAATATTTGTAGTGCAGCTCGGGGTTGAATTAAAGAGTCTAAGCTTGGCTGTTTGCTTGCAGATGTTTCATTACTTGACTAGGTAACATCTTTAGTGGGTAGTGAGTATGGGGTTTGCTTTGTTTATATAAGTAGCTTGGCCAACCCATGTTAATGACATGTGATTTTCTCATTGGCAGTTCCTTGAATCTGTCCATGTGTTGTGAGATTAAAGAGTTTTCATTATATCTCCTGACTGCTACGTTGGTTTCTTGCATATGATTGTGCTAAACTGGTAATTTCTGATGCGTTCTGATGATTGATTAATTAGGCACCTTTTGGTAAAGTTGTGTGGGTATCCATTTTGTTGGAAGATGTTGTACAGATGATGTGTTTCCTTTTTATGGCATTCTGGTTTACTGTGATTTGTGCTTATCTAAATAGTGGTCTTACACAGCTCCTCTTGTTGGAAATTGAGGTAACTTTGGTAATGGAGCAATTGGAAAGTGCAGATAGCATTTTGATAGACCTGTGTTTTTAACTTGCCATCATTGAGAGAGTGAGCTTCCTTTACTTCAGAGGTGGTATTCAGCAGGTTCTGACCAGTTCTGGAGAACCAATAGCGGAAATTTTGAGTAGTTCGGAGAACCAGCAAATACCGCTTTTGACTGGAGATTTTACAGTATCCTTCCCCTGCCACGCCCACCAAGCCACACCCACAGAACCGGTAGTAAAAAAAATTGAATCCCACCACTGCTTTACTTGTTCCAGTTCATTGCAACCTGGCAGTTCAAAAGCATGTAAATGCAAGTCGATAAATAGTTACCACTTTGGGGAAGGTAACAGTGTTTGATGTGCCTTGGCTTATTGTAATGCTGGCCATAAGACCACAGAACTTGAGAAAATGCTGGCTCTTCAGTTGTGAATCAGAGATGAGCAATGCCCCCTCGAGTTGGACATGACTGGCAGGAGAAATCTTTATCTTTCTTAGCGTTTTAACAAAAGTATGAGTTATTTCATTACAAAGGCAAGTTGCACTGCTTTTCAAATTAACACTGAACTAAAATATAGACAATTTTTTATCTTTGGTTGAGGAAAGAGATAGCCCCCAACTTATGACCACAAATGATCCCAAAATTTCTGTTGCCAAGTGATACAATTATTAAGTGAATTTTGCCCCACTTTATGACCTTTCTTGCCACAAATGTTAAGTGAATCACTGCAATTGTTAAGTTAGTAACATGAACATTAAGTGAATCTGGCTTCTCCACTGACTGATTGTCAGAGGATTGCAAAAGGTGAACACATCACCCAGGGACGCAGAAACTGTCATAAACCAATTGCCAAGAATCTGAATTTTGATCACATGACCATGGGAATTCTGCAATTGTGACTTTGAACAGTTACTGAATGAACTGTTGTAAGTAGAGGACTATCTGTCTAATGTTTGCAAAAAAAATCAGAAAAAAGCTCAGCACAGAGTCACTTTTGTATAGGCTATACTAGCCTCTATATTTTACAGAGGCTTTCATAGATGGTATACTTTTTTTGAACTCCCAGGCTACCCCAAAGTGGACAGGATTAAACACCTTTTAAATGCATTGTGGAGTTTAAGGTATAAAACAAGTGCCTAAAATTGATTGGTACTAAAGGAATTCATTTCAATCATACATCACCCAAAACACCTCTGAAAATTGTTCCTGATTGCATTCACTTTTGGAATATGATCTTTGATATGCCACATAAAAAAGCAATGGAATTTGTACACTCAAATAAGCTGCATTGGAAGAAAAAACAGTAGCTTTCTGTTTTCAATGTTAGTTTTCACAAATTTTTGCAATAACACTTCTTTGCCTTGGCAATTATGTATGCATAAATGAATCATAGTTACATCTACTTTCATGAAGAGCATTTATTTTGACACTGATAGAAACCCTAACTGTCAGCATCAAGCAATGTTGAGAGATAATGATACCTATAACAGTCTGCTTTTGCCTGTTTAAATCTACCTTCATAGTCACTTCCAACATGACAAATGCTCTCAATGAGATGCTTTCCTAAAGTATTTCTTTAGAAATAAAGGCCATAAACCACATTCCTATTTAAAGTAATACCACAGAAAACTGGAAGTAAATGTTAAAGCGGGGTTTGATTTTTGAAAATGATGCAGCAGAATGGTATCATTTAAAAAGCTGCTTATGGTTTAATACTGATTAAACCCTTTTAATTTTGGGAGAAAATGAGAGAGAAGTAAGATAGAGGCACAACATAATCTTTCATTTCAGCAAAAGTGAAGATTAGTAAAGGTGAAATTATTCTTCCTTTTTTTTCACACACACAAAAATATACTCCTAAATGGGATACTAAAAATGGGATACTAAAATTATTGGAAACTTTTTTTTTTCAAATTTCTTTTCTTTTTCAACTGTTATAAGCACCACAATCAAGCCAAGAATGTACATATGATAAATACTGCTGCATTATTACCTATAAAACAACATTGATACCTGTAGCTCTCAAGAGGAACAGTCTGAGGCTCTCTCATTAATAAGTATAGTTTTGCAGTCCCGTAAGACTCCCAGGAATGACAGAGATCCTCCTTAAGCAAAATCAAAAAGTCACTGCCTCCATTAAAATGCCTAGGCTATGTTTGCATTCTCTACCTGAATTGTTATAAACAAAGGTTGACAACGATTTCAGGATTTTGGTATTTATCTTTTCTTTCTTTCTTTTTTTTTGAAATTTTTTTCATTGATTTTCAATAAACAGACATACACAAACAAAACACAAAACATAAAAACAAAAAACTTCTTTTTGGAAAACGGCTTCCCGGGTTACATTTTTTCATACGGACATAAATTCGAATTCATGCTCACTTTTTATCCCATTTCATATCTTATTTACCATTCTACATTTTCTATTAAAGCTTCTCCCATCTTTTCACTCTCTTAATTCTATTTTATTTATTTCATCTCAATTTAAATCATTATACATATTTCTTTTGTCTGTTCTATTTCAATTTTCTATCATCTTTTCTCATTAACACAAAATTTCTCCTATAATCACTGATTAAAGTATGATGCCTTTAAATCTTTCCCCTAAATTTAACACTTAAAATATTATATACTTTTCATTCTGATTCTGCTTAGTACATTCTAAAGCTACATACTATATTATAAAATAAAAAGTAATAAGCTTATAATATAATTAAAACAATAATCTATAGCAAATTAAGCTCTATTATTAAATCCAGTTTTCTAACATTATTTCAGATATAAATACAACAATACAATCTTATGTACTTTTGCAGAGTCTCTTTTTTAATTATATTTTTACTCACTATCTCTGAATAAATCTTGTTTCTTTACATCTTGTTTTAAACCTTTGTAACTTCTCTTCCTTTTTTCCCTTCCTTTCTTCTCCAATCCTGTCTTTTTACCCCCTTGTCTCTTAATGTCCACCTTCTTAATCTCCACCTTCTTCTGTATTCCTCTCCATTCTACATTTTCTATATAGCTTCTCCCCTCTTCACTCTCTTAATTCTATTTTATTTATTTCATCTCAATTTAAATCATTATGCATCTATCTTTTGTCTGTTCTATTTCAGTTTTCTATTATCTTTTCTCATTAACACAAGATTTCTCCTATAATCACTGATTGAAGTATGACGCCTTTAAATCTTTCCCCTAAATTTACTTTTCATTCTGATTCTGCTTAGTACATTCCGAAGCTACATACTATATTATAAAATAAGAAAGAATAATAAGTTTATGATATAATTAAAACAATAATCCATAGCAAACTAGGCTCTATTAATAAATCCAGTTTTCTAACATTATTTCAAATATAAATACAACAATACAATCTTGTGTACTTTTGCAGAATCTCTTTTTTAATCATATTTTTACCCATTATCTCTAAATAAATCTTGTTTCTTTACATCTTGTTTTAAACCTTTGTAACTTCTCTTTCCTTTTTCCTTTCCTTTCTTCTCCAATCCTGCCTTTTTACTCCCTTGTCTCTTAATCTCCACCTTCTTCATCTCCATCTTCTTCTGTATTCCTCTTTTCTGTTGCTTTCTGATATTGTATAGATTTTTCACCTATTTTTCCCTTTTTTGGTTGTTTTTTTAAATCTTAAATTCTCCATTTTCTTTTCCTTCTTTCCCTTTTCTTCTCCAGCTTAATTTGTTTGTTCATTAAAGATGGCTTCTTCTTCATCCCAGTCTTCTTGTTCTTGTAGTTTCTGGTAGGTGGAAATCGCCATTTCTAAAAAATGGAAAACAGATCCAGAAGAGCCCTTCCCTTCTTATTCCTCTTCTTTTAGCTCTTTAAATTCAATTTTCAGTTCATCAACAAGTAGTGCCATTGTAAAAAGTTTTTTTTATACAACCCAAATGTTTTTAATCTTTCAAATAATGATTTCCAAAAGTCCCAAAGTCACCAAGCAATCCAAATGTACACAGACTGTTTCATTTAGCAGTTTCTTCTTTTTATACTTTCTCTTCCTGGAGTTATAGTTCAGTTACAAAACTCCAATTAAAATATATGTTTTAGAAATCTTGTTACAGTTTAGCTCTGTTCTTATAAATTCCAAGCAGCCTCCTCCAACAAAATCTTAATATTTATTATTTTCCTCTCCCTTCCCACTTATAGCAAAAAAGAGTTCTCTCCCCCCCCCCCCCCCCCCCCCCCCCCCCCCC
>BLBF01000043.1:6345851-6368135 GCA_015471245.1 Laticauda colubrina
CCCCCCCCCCCCCCCCCCCGATGCTCAGAAATCTTTATTGTCTCCCTGGCTTTAGTTTTCAAGATTACCTGCTGATGCCAAAATGGGTTTTTCCGATTTCTCCATTCATTTGCGATCACCGTAAGAAAGGAGAGTGAGAAAAAACCAAACTTTCCCTTTTAACTTTCATTTGCCGCTTTTTCTGTCTTCGTCAGGAATGATGTATCTTTAATGAAGTTTAAATTCCAGGCTATTTAAATGTTATTTATTATCCTGGTTAACCAAAAACTTTCACTTTCTCAGCTTCCTCCTGCACATTCTTATCTGGATGAAAACTTCTTTGTGGCGGCCATTGCTGACCACCGCTCCATCGCTTTTGGAAAAGGGAGTTAAGTCAGCTGAGGAAGGGGGTTGCGATTCTCCCAGAGATCCTATTGGATCTCCCCTATCTTCAGTTACCTCTACGAGGTAACTATAGTCCCCAAATCCAGCTGGATCGAGGGCACTCCAGCGGCGAGCGCAGCAGAAACCGCGCACAATCGTGGATTCCTGCCACCACCGAAGCCTTGCAAACTGGAAGTCCTGGTATTTATCTTTTCAATCCAGAGAAAACAATCTTGAACATATCTGAACATTACAGATCTCATCTGCTACAGGAAAAAAAATTATTAGTTGTTTCCAACTTCAGTACAAAAGAAGAGGTGCAGGCACTGTTGAAACAGGTTATCTCTCTTAATGAAAATCAAGACTTCAGCAGAGAAAGCCCTGGATTTTGATATAGGTTTAATAATGTTAAGAAAGGACATATGAATTAATCATACCCTACTAACATACTGTCAATTTTATTGAGCCTATTATATTAATAAGTAATTCTTGATCCAATTCAGCATATGCAAATTATTTCTTTCTTTATGCACTGACATCAGAGTCCCTCTGTGAAGGAAATGAGTGGCTTCAAAATTAGAAAAATAGACAGACAGACAGACAGAGTCTGTTGTGGAATGTGTGGATTGGAGGAATGAAGATGCTGTCTAGGAAACAATCAGACAGGAAAGGGATAGTTCTCAGGGATAGCTTGACAATTAGAGAAAGAAACTGAGGAAGGACATCTATCCCACCTCACAATTGATAAAATGTGGGGATGGGAAGTTTGTATCTTCAGACTTGCAAGATTGATGTCAGTTAATCAGACAGTTTCCCAGTTTCCCAGTTAATCAGACAGGAAACACAACTATATGAGTTAATTCTACTTTATTGTAAGACTACATTAATAGAACCTTGCAAGGATTCAAGCACATTATATGTGATAATCTGCTTCAGATATGTTTGAATTGCATTTTGGAGAGGACAGTAGCTATTAAAAATAGTAATTTTAACCTGTGCTTTGCAACTACAGAGAGATAATTAACGATCACTGGAACTTAGCAATTTTTTTTAACTAAAAAGCATTAGAAAGCATCTATTTTAAAACCATAGAACTATGGAGTGTGAAAGGACCACAAAGATCATCTAATCCAACTCTCTGCATTCTGGAGGATAAAACAAACCTCCTTCATTTCAAACCAATCCAGCCTCATTTTAAAAATCTCTAGATATGGAGAACCCCAAAATCTATAGGTAAATTTGTTCCTATAGAAATAATCCTATAAACCAGACCAATCCTAAACTGTGTTCAATTGACACTATTATAGAACTTTAAAAAGTCATTTTTCCAAATGCAAACCCAATCCTATTTGTACTCAACAATCAAGATCTCTGCTCTTCTTTCTTTAATTTTGTTCTCCTATATGTAAAATACTATAAAATGCATGGGAATTATGTTACCAACAGTGCTATAAAAATGGACATTAGCAAGTTGGAAGTCTTCTCATGTGATCTGTCATGCAGATGGAAAGTACAAATTCCTACAGATCTGAATATCATATCATTATCTACATGGGATAACTTACAACAAATGGCCACACTTAGCCACCTGGGCCTGTCTACTCTGCATACAATCAAAGTCTCTCTTGTCCAGCTACTAAGATCTGCAGAAAAGGTCCTTTTAAAAATGCTCCTCTGTCAGAGGCTCATCTTTCGAAAACACAAGAAAGGGTCTTCTCCAGTTTTTTCCCAGGCATAGAAGTACCTGAGAAACTTTTCACTTGACTGACAGGCTTTTGGCTGTCATACTCAGCATTCAGAAAATATTTAACAATGTATCCCTTTCACTAGACTTTTAAAGATTAATATTTTAATATCTATGTTTTGATTAATTTCAATTTATGTTTCTAACTATATATACATTTTCTAAAAGCCACCATGAACTTTTATCAGAGCAGAAAGATGTCACTGTAGTAAATAAAACAAATACAATAATATCCTATTTCTGTACTTAATCTAATCAGAATAAAGCCCCTGACCCACTGCACTTATGGATGCAAAGAGGATGTAAAACATCAAAAAAAAAGCTTGCCATTTGTTGGAAAATGCTATGTATCCGTTGTGTACTCACTGCATACGTGTTTCATACGCTCTATCCCTCGAGCATCCATCCACTGAGATTTCATCCGCTCAAGAAGTTTTGAGCTGCACAAAACTTTGTGAATGGATGAACTTTCCGCCGCGTACGATGTACATCCGCGACATATACAGGCAACAAATGTTCTATGTCCGTTATCATCCGTTGAACGTCTGCTGTATCCTCTCTGCATCCTCTGGCCATCCCCTCAAATCACATCCGCTGCAGCTGAAAACGGAAAGAGGGAGGAAATGAAAGGTGCACAGAATGTCTACACAGCGTTAGTAGCACGGAAATAGAAAGGATGTAAGCGTATGCATCTCGTATATAAAGGATTAAAATGGACAAAACGTTTGTATCTGGGATGTACCTCGGATATTTAGGATGTCTGTAGTATGTCTAGAGTATATAGAAGGACACCTAGTGGACTACCGATATTGCCCATAAAAAGGGGGAGAAAATCATCTGGATCTCAGTATGAGTCCAGCAGCTGTGGGGTACAGACCTCTTCACCCTTGCTCTTGCTCTTCCACATCATCAATTGTTCTCCACCATGGATCATGACACAGTCCATATGGTAGTTGTGATCATTCGTCACCAGAACCAAAACCTGTTCAGACTGTTTCACCTTTTATACAGAAGGAGAAGAAGGAGACGTCCAAGAGCTGTGTGGGTCCGAGGATGGATCGTCAGAAGAATGGAGTTTGGACTGTATGACCAGTTGATGGTGGAGCTGAGGAATGAAGACCCTCATGCATTCCATCACTTCATGAGGATGCCACCAGCCATGTTTGATGAACTTGTAGAGTGTCTGAGACCCAGGTTGACAAAGCCTAGCACCAACTTCTGTGCCAACCTGGACCCTGGACTGAAGGTGGCACTAACTCTGCGCCACCTGGCCTCTGGAACCACATACAGAAATATGCAGTATGCATGGAGGGTGCAACACAACAGCTTCAGCAAAGTGGTCAGAAAAGTGGTACAGGCGTATTAAAGAATACGTGGAGGAGCTGCTTAAGTGCCCCACCACTGAACAAGGCTGGAGAAAACTTGCAGAAGAGTGGTATCAGAGGTGGAACTTTCCCCACACCGTTGGAGCCATAAATGGGAAGCATGTGGCCTGCAAAGCTCCAGCCAACTAAGGGTCCACTTATTTCAACTACAAGGGCTTCTTCAGTATTATCCTCTTTGCCATGGTTGATGCTGACTACAAGTTTATCTACATTGATGCTTCAGGCAATGGGTCAGCTTCAGATGGCCAGGTATACAATGCTAGTGACCTCAAGGATGGGCTGGAACGCAACCTCATCATGGGTTTTCCAGATCCGGACCCCCTACCCAATGATACACAAGATGTGCCCTACTTCATCATTGGTGATGACGCCTTCTCCCTCAGAACCTACCTCATGAAGGGACCTCACCTGTGAAGAGAGGATCTTCAACTACAGGCTGTCCAGGGCAAGACGGGTGGTGGAGAACGCCTTTGGCATCCTGGCCAATAGGTTCCAGATACTTCTCACCACCATGCAGCATCACCCAGAGACTGTGAGGAGCATCGTGGAAGCTTGCTGCATCCTACACAATTTCATGCGCACCCACTACCCAATGTTGCAGAACAGACTTGTGGACCGTCAACAAGGGAATGGGGACATGGAGCCTGGTGAATGGAGGCAAGGACGTAACTTGATAGACACTGTGGATGTACAAGGCCCCAACAGAGCTTCACGTGAAGGGAAGAAGCAGTGCAACCTACTGAGACACTGATGCAACTCCCCAGCTGGAGCAGTGGAGTGGCAAGACAGGATGATAGATGATTAATGGATGCTTCCTTGAGGCTGTCGCATATCACTGATGAGATTGTGCCATGTATGTTGAGTGGTCCTACAATGAGTAGGGCATTAATAAAGAGCTTTGTTTATTTTAAAATGTGTTGATCAATGAATAAATTGTTATTGATAATAAAGGTCCATATGTGTGGCAGCTGGGATGGGGGACCATACAGTCCCACTATGCTTGCACTGGAGGTTTATCTATCCCACAACTATCCTTATCTATCCCACAAGTATGCAATGGCTTAACCATTTTTTAAAAGTTTTCACTAACACTTTACTAAGGTAAAAAAATGAACCAAGTGTCTTAAGCAAAGATAACATTTACTAACTGTCTTAGGTAAACTTTATGACTTTATTAAAAAAGCAAAATGAACCAAGTAAAGTGTCTTAAGCAAAGATAAAGTGAACAAGTAAACAACTCAGTCTCTGACACTATTCTCAGTCACTCTGAGTCATGTCCATGGTCTCAGCTGTTAAGCAGGCAGGGATTGTGGAGGTGGCTGTGGCTTGAGTGCTGGTCTGAGGCACCATTGGGGTGCTTGGCCCCAACAGGGGATGGTGTGTTCAGGAAGCTGTCCGAGAGCTGACTCAGTCCCGTGAGGTTGAGAGGCGCCTCATCAAGGACCTGGGATGTTAGGCCCAATACTTATGACAGATTGTCCGTTGGCGGGCTTGGCTGTGGGGTGGAGGAAGGGTTGGGAGGAGTGTAGTGGGGCTGTCTGGTCTGCAGCTGGGTGAGGACTGGAGTGTGTGGCGTGCGATGAACCTGGGCCCGGACTGGGAAGGTCTGTTTTTGCTGTGGGAAGTCCTGGTAGTTGTAGCCTTGATAGGTGAGGGGGTGTTGAAAGCCATGGAAGGGCTGTGACATAGCCTGGGGTGGAGGAGCAGACCTGGACTGGGTAGGAGCAGGTTCGGCTGGGCCTTGAGGATTGTGCAGAAGTGCTGTTATCTTCTCCTTCATCACCTGGTACTGGGCCTCGGGCAGGTCCCTGAGGGTGTGGCTCACGTAGGTGATGAAGGTGTGGTGGCCTGAGGATCTTCTGTTCAAGTGGACCAGCTGAGAGAGAAGTTCTGTGCTGGTCTTCATTGTGTCCCTGATCTCCAACAGGACACTGTGGTTCTGGCCCTCCAGTCTGCCTCTCTGCCTGCATCCTGTGGAGCTGAGGGTGGGGGTGGGGGTGGGTTGGCCTCTGGTGGCTGCTGCTTCTTCCTCCATTTGTGACAGGGAATCCTCCAAGTCCGCAGGCATGGGGAGTGCAGCTGTTGAGAGGGTCTCTGCCATGGGGCCCTCTGAAGACACCTGCCTGGAGAGGATAGTTGGCTCCTGGCTGGAAGAGGACTGGCTGTCTGTGGGCTGTCTGAGGGAGAGAGGTGTCAGAGGGGCTGCTCTGAGTGGTGGATCTCACCCTCCAGGAAACTGCACTTGGGCATGACGTACATCTCCCGGTCAGTGACCTTGACAGTGGCCTGCCCAGATTTCTTGAGGTGTAGCTTGCCATACCAGGTGTGCATGTGCTTCCACCATCCAAGGAGTACTTCTGCAGTGTACCCCAGGCTCTCTGCCTTGTCTCTCCAAGCTGCCTGCTTCTTCTTGGTGTCCCTATACAGTCTGTGGCCCTTTCTCCAGAGGTACTCGTTCTCCCTCAGCCATTCCAGCACCTCATCCTCATGCTCCTCAGAAACAGTGTACTGTTTCCTCTCTTGCTTCTCCTTCCCTTGCCTCTTCCTCTCTCTGGCAGGGGTTCAGCAGGGCTTTCAGGGGCTTAAGCATCAGGGCCTTCAGGGGCTTGAGCAGCAGGGCCTTCAGGGGCTTGAGCAGCAGGGCCTTCAGCAGTAGGGCTTTGAGGGCCTTGGGGCTGGTCCACCACAGCAGCAGCAGCAGCAGCAATAGCAGCAGCAGCAGCAGGAGGTTCAGAGTCAGTGCCAGGGGGTGGGATGGTGGTTCTGTCCTTCTTGCCGGGGTTGGAACGAGTAGGCACAGGCTTCCTCTTTTTCCCTGACTGACGAACCATGGTGTTCCTCCTAGATATATGTGGCAGCATGTCTTTCCCCTGAATGCTGACTGCATGCGTGCTGCATCCTTTTATATCCGCAGAGCTGACGCAATTCATACTCCCCACATGCACAGTGAATGCTTTGCATCCGATATACATCCGCACGGCATCCGCTTTGCTTCCTATAGGCGTCCGTGATGAATCTGCTTCATCCGCTATGCGTCCACTTCGCAATTCTCCCCCGGAACCCCTTCGGAGGTGTCATCCGCTTCCATCCGCTATCATCCGCTAGGCTTCCTCTGAACATCCGCTTTACATCCCCGCTACGTACTACCCACGTCTGTTCTTTTCCGTTCTTTTCTGTTCTGTTCATGCAAATTTTTGCCACTTTTGGGAGCGGATGACAACGGATGGAGCCACCCCTGAAATTTTGCTCGTCCACTGTGTCCTTTATGCATACGTTTTGCATCCGTCGGCTAGTGGGACCTAGCCTTAAGCAAGCCTTTTTTTCATGAAAGCATGGGAATCTTTGAGCATTACAGCAATGTTGGATTCTAACTCCCATCAGATCTAACTCCCATCAGGCCCAAAGTTAGGAATTATAAGAATTGTCAACCTGTCAATATGCAATATTAAAGACACAGAGATGGGTACAGAAATTGATCATTAATACTAATAACATTAATAAGACAAAGACTATTTAGCTCAAGGCAGTGGTTTCTGATTGTATCTCTCATAATTAGCCTTAAGCTTTCATCTGGTGATGTGTATGTTTTCAGTCATCTTTCTATGGTGAGAATGGTGAGAAGGAGGAAACTAACATAATTTTTTAAATTTTTTAAATATTAATTTTCTGATAAATGTTAGTATTTTATGACATATTAAATATTTTCAAGCAGTGCAACTCAGGAGATGTCCCTGTATAGCATAAGCTACAGTTTGCCATATTACATTCATCGTAACCTTAATTCATAAAAATTCAGGTGGGCGTATTCCATGTCTAGGAATCAATCCTTCCTTAAAATGTTTACATTTTACCAATTTTTTAAATTTATATTTCAATGTATTCAATTCAAGTAACTCTGGGAGATTCACAATAAAACTCCCTTTTTATGACCCTGTAATTCATTAGTGTATAATACACCATTTTAAAAAAACAATGTAAAGTAGAACAAAATGAGATCTGGTCTCTTCATACAACCACAAATAAAAATAAATAAGAGCACATCCAATAATGATGGAGCCCTAATTCGGAGTGGGCTAAATTATGTCATTTTGGAGATGATTAATGGACTAAGATAAGGCCCCATTTCCTCCCCTTGTGCATCTTCTCCCTTCTTCATATCTTTGTTAATTTTTAATCAATTCTACTGTTACTATTTATTGTTTCTATGGTTAATGTTTCATATTATTGCTTTTATTGAGTGTAAGCTGCATAGATCACTGCTAGCAGGATAGGTAACACACAAGTTTAATAAATAAATACAGGTAGTCCTCGACTTACAACCACATTGATCCCAATTTTTTTTGTTGCAAAGTGAGACATTTGTGAAGAGAGTTTTATCCCATTTTACAATCGTTCTTGCAACAGTTGTTGAATGAATCACTACAATTGATAAGATAGTAATACAGTTGTTAAGTGAAGCTCTTCACCTTGACTTTGCTTGCCAAACGGTTGCAAAAGGTGATGTTGGGACACAGCAACGGTCATAAGTATGAACCAGTTGTAAGCATCTGAATTTTGATCACATGATTATGGGGCTGATATAAAGGTCATAAGTGTGAAAAATAGTCATAAGTCATTTTTTCCAGTGCTGTTGTAACTTTGAAAGGTCATTAAATGAGCTGTTGTAAGTTGAGGACTATCTGTAAATAAATAAGGGGCCCCATCCATTTTAACCTCTGGTATATTCCATATGCCAACATGACTCCTACTGTTTCCAAAGAAACATTGTAACAATTCAAAAGTAACAGTGAATGACACATTAATAATAATAATAGCAGGATATAAAAAGGCAAAACCATATCCCAAAAGCTCTCTTAAGCAGTTCCATCTTCCAATCTTCATAAAGGAAAGCAAGATGTGTGTTACTCCAAAGGAAAGGGTTTCCAACAAAAATACTTCCATATATAAGGATTATTATTTTCACATCTGACATCTGCATTTTCGAAAATTGTTCTCTTTTGTTGTCCCCTCCCTCTAGGTTGAACCTCTTATGAGAAGAAACATTATCATTTGACACCTTCACAGGTAGTCTTCATTTAATTACCACAATTGGACCTTGAATGTTGGTCATAAATAATTGCTGTCATATGATCAGACTGGATTTTATGACTGTTTTCATGACACTTGTAAAGTGAGTCACCTAGTCATTAAGCAGATCATGAGGTTGTTAAGCAAATATTTTTACAACTATATACCTATACCTAAAGAATATTTTAGAATATATTACCAGATTTGTTCTTCCTCTGACCAAGAACATTTAGATGAGGTAAAATATCCAGTCATGTTCCATCATATTGACAGAGATTCAGAAGAGTAGAAATATCACTCCAATTAGGCATTTAGCACTAGATTACTTAAAACAGATGCTTACTTTAGCTATATTTCCCATAATTATAACAGATGAGATGAATAAGCTGAATATATTATACATATAAGAGCTATGGTGGTGCAGTGGTTAGAGTGCAGTACTGCAGGCTACTTCTGTTGACTGCTGGTTGCCTGCAATTTGGCAGTTGAAATCTCACCAGGCTCGAGGTTGACTCTGCCTTCCATCTTTCCTTGGTTGGCAAAATGAGGACCAAATTGTTGGGTGCAATATTCTGACTCTGTAAACTGCTTAGAGAGGGCTGTAAAGCATTGTGAAGCAATATATAAGTCTAAGTGCTATTGCTATCAGAGAATACACTTGGACTACAGGTAGGCACTAAAGTAATTTAAGAACTGGACACAATTAGAATGAAAGAGGTTTTTTTTTTTAAAGAAAATAATGTATCATCAAGAATTGCAGCAGTGGTGTGGTCCACTACATCTGCTAGTTACCAAGCTATCATCAACAAAGTAGAACCATTCTATGATGAGTCCCAACTTCACTATAGTTGGGCAAAGTTAAATCTATACAGTGCAGTGCATATCATTTGCAGACCAAAAGGGATAGTGGGACCTCTATCTTTTCTGGTGAAAAGTCTATTGTCCAGGATCTTCTTTCTTTTGAAGATCATTTGGCAAAGGCCAATATATGAATTATAATTATGTCAATCTATAGTGGCATATGTAGAGAAGTTGTTTTCCTATCCCACAAAATTGTCATCACTGCTTTTTGAATTTCACGGTTGCTGTTGTGATGAGTAATGTCATTATCTGGATAATAAGAAGACTTTTTAAAATTAATCTAAAGCTTTGGGGTACTGAATCTGGACTTTTGTGTGGGCAGAAATGAAGAACTGAAGCAACTGAAGAGGGAAAATAACATTGCTGTCTGAGCAGCAGAGCTGAGGCAAAAATCAGCCATCTACCAGTCTCAGGTGCTTTTTCAAAAGGCAACTTGACTGTTTTTTCTTTGAGGAAGAAGTCTTGTTTCTCATCCAAGAAGCTTTCTTGGATTCTTCTTTCTTGGAAGAGAAGCAAAATGTCTTCTTCTTCTTCAACAAAAAAACAGTCCAGCTGCCTTTTGAAAAAACATCTTTGAGACAACTATGACCTGGATGACTGAGAATCTCCAGAGACATTCAGCCTTCTAGCAGTTAACCATAGAAAAAAGCTTCAAGATGTCTGTGGTACATTTTCCCATTTTAACACAATGCAAGTATCCTTTTTTAACCCAAGAGGCACACTTGACTGTTTGATACTAAAAGCACAATCCCAAAATTTAATGCTCAAGATAAACACTTTTGATTTAATTTAATTTAAATACAGTGAATATGATAATGTCACTATATTTAATAATTTGCTCCTCATGTCTCATAGTAAAATTACAGTTTGGCAATAACTTTGATAAGGTTTCTATAGTTAAACTTAAAGCTTAGTGATTGTGATGCAGCTCTTGGTTTTAGGTTGCACATCCATTATAATCACATTAACTTTCCTCATATGATTTTATAATACTGTTTATAAAAGCAAACAAATAATATGCCCATAGGTTAAAGAGTCAAAGACTAAAGCATATCGTTTGAAATATTATTTCATTACCACTTACGGTTAAAACAGAAACTCATTAAAACAGCAGGCAACACCCCTCAAAATCCATTCCCATTCCTTATTAGAAAATAATTATCATTTTAACATCTGGATTCAAACATGTGCATAGAATTATATTATCTTTACAAGATCATTACCAAACTGCTGAAAAAGGAGTAAATATTATCAGACTGAAATTATAAACTCAGTCAATAAAACTTAGAATGCTTTTATCTATTAACCACATTTCCAAATGTCTTGTTATTAAAAATATGTCTTCCCAAAATAAATGTGTATGTGCTAAAAATGTTGCACTCTGATGTACATTTACTTAGGAAGAAGTCCCATTGAACTCAGGAGGACTTGATTCTAAGTAAACATTGTGGAGACTTGGACTGAAAGTTTTAAATTTGCCAAGATCACTTAAAATATGCAGTCCAGGAAATATAATCAGCTCCACAGGGGCACATCACTCTTTCAGCAAATCCAAGTGAGGAATGTACAGTGCAAAGTTAGTTTAGAAGTAGAGCCAGGATTCATTTGATTGCTGGAGAACTCAGTACAGAAAGAAACTTTTTGAGTCATTGCACAACCCTACCTTTAAACTAGCTTTAAAGTGACAGAACTATATTCTAACTAGTAATGGAAATATTTGTTTATCAAAAACATATTTCCAATATGGTAATGATTCTAGTCCATATTTTACAGTATTTGCTGTATTTAATCCAGCACGTAGAGAACCCACTATATAACTTGCATATTAAGTAGACATAAATGGAATAACTATTTCAAGAATCACCCAGCCAGCACAGGCAATTTATAATTGGACTAGATTCCAAAGTGACATCTAATTTATTGCTCAGCAACCAGGCAAAAGAAATTAAAAACAAGACCTCTATTTTTAAGAAGTTAAAATAGTGAAAATGTGCAAGTTTCAAATCTTACATAGAACTGCCAAAATTCAATAATATGCAAGATTTTACTATCATCAAATTATTACCTAGCCATCCCCAGCAATGGATTAGAATTCACATAATATCAACTTGACTTGAACAGTGAAAAGTTTCTATTTATTGTCCTGACTGCATTGGGGAAATACAATGAAAAAGGCTAAGTACAGAATATTTCCAGGAATTCTCAAAGTAGGAAGTGGGCAGAAGGAATCATAGTATGTGCACCCAAAGTTACAATTATGACAGAATTCTCTTCTATTTGCCTGGACAGTGGAAAAGGAAGCAACTATGTAAGAATGTTCTATAGCTGTTTACAGCAATTAGCAAGTATTGATTCAAAATATAAGAAAGGTTGTATCAAAAATACATAAATCCACATTTTGTAAGTTATATAAAGGTAAGCATGCTTTTTCTTCTTAAAAATGACTTTAATGATTTTATTGTTTATTTGCTATGAAAGGAAATAAATATAAGCTTTTATTTTATGAAATTATGATAATTTACTGCATCTTTATTCTGACATGTAAATTAAAATATAATTATTAAAAGTGCCATTTTAATTTCTTACTCAATTCTAAATCCAACAAAATCATGAGTATTGTATTACAATTTATTTATCATTTTAGGGAATCATGGCAGAACTCATGATACGTACGCCAACAGATACAGGAAATCTGATTCTAAGAAAATCTCATTTGAAAGAAAGGTATAAAATAAAAAGGTCAAGAAGACTGATTTGTTAAGAGAGGAGCAAAACCTTGTACAAATATTTGCATAAGTAGTCTTTGGCATATGACCATTTGTTCAGTAATCGTTCAAAGCTACAAAGGTACTCAACAAATGATGATTTCAACCAATTCTTGGAGTTCCAGCTGTCCCAGCACCCTCCGGGCACTTGACAATCAATTAACACTTACGACTCATTGCAGGATCCTGTGATCCTGTCATTCTAACCACTTACAGCTTTCCAGAAAGTTAATGGGGAAGCTTGTAGGAAGATCCCAGGTCACTGGGGTACTCCCTGACCCTCACATATTCCCCTACTTCCTTTGCATCTATGCTGGCCACTAACACACAGTCCACCTTGACTCTCACACTTCCCTCACACCTTTGTGTGTGACAAATGCCTCTTGTGCACATCCTTACAACCTCCAGGATCCTCATTCTTTTCCTTCCCCACCCCCACCCTCCCCCAGACTAGCCTGCTGGTCTGATATTTGCAGTTTCCTGCTGGCTTCCCCACTGACTTTGTCTGTCACCTAACAACCATGGCATTCAATTAAAGACTGCAATTGGGATTGCGGGATCGCTGTCACTAAGCAATGTGATTGTGTATTATGATTACATCCCTTAGTGACAGAAATCCCATCCCCAACTGCTGTCTTAAGTTGAGGACTACTTTTAATATTATGCTTTTATCAGAAAGCAAAACCAAATGGAAAGTTTTTAGCAATGTGTAATATAGTATCTTTACATAACTAAAGGAACTGGAGGTCTATAATGAGGCACCTCAAAGACTGTAGGTCCAGGATTGTGGGATTTCTAACCACATCCTGAAGTTTAAACCATTATCCAACAGCTGTGACTATCAATTCCCTGTCTCTTTCACCTTCTGGTAACCAAAATATTCAAGTGTTTGACCACAAATTCCATTATCAGCTGCTGCTACTGGTGGCTTACAGTATATCTATAAAATGAATATAGTAATAAATAGTTTGACTTCATGGAACAATAGGGTTGAAGAGAATCTCAGAGCATGGCTGATAGATGAGAAGCCAGCTTTTATTTAAAAATTTCCAGTGAAGCAGACTGATCCTCCTGGCATCTATGCTGAACCTATTTCTTTATAGTTTTAATCCATTATATCGTCTCCTCTGGGGAGGGTGGACTCTGGACCCTCTTCTGTATGTTCTCTGTTGTTCTCATATTTGAAGACTACTATGAGCTCAACATAACTGAAAACTTTTAACTTTTTACCTTCTTGGGCCAGGCTTCCAAATCTCTCATCCTCATGATAGCCATTTTCTTCCTGATCAATTATTATATAATTGTTTGTCAAATTTCATCTTTTTACTGCAAGCCTTTTTCTCTCTTCTCTGAAGTATTTGCCAACCACCTTACTCATCTCCAGTGTTATGCCATATGCTAACTGATGAGCATTTCCTTAACTCTGTCATCCAAGTAAATGGGTTACCATTTGGTCATGAACAAGATAATAACAAGTAAAAGAAGAGCCAGTTTGGTCTTATGATTAAGGTAGCAATTCAGAAACGGGGAGACCATGGCTGGAGTTTGGAGTCCAGACATAGGCATAAAAGCTAGCTGGGTGACTTTGGGTCAGTCAGTGTCTCTCAGCCAAATCCACTTCACAATGTAGTTGTTATTGAGAAATAGAGAAAGAAGGAATATTAGATGTATTTACCTCTGTGCGTTATTTTTAAAAATAATAAAGACAAGAGTTTTATGGCACTCCACATAACGTTCCTCTAAACTGAAGCCATTAACAATCTTTGTGCACAATCATTCAGCCAATTTTGGACCTGTTTATACAGTAAGGACTAGCTGATATCTTATTTTTTTAAGGAATCTAACCAGAGATCATTTGCCAACATCCAGATCTATTATGTCTAATGCACTCCCCTTATTTATTTAAATTAACTGAAATTTTATTAAAGGATATTAACATTAATCTGGGTAAGGCAATCCATATTCTGCTCCTGAATTCTATAAACAGTTTCACTGTATATTTACAGAGATTATTCATCTCTGGGATGAAGAAGAGGTAAAAGTAACATGAAGGTGACATATATAGCCCTGGTGAAATGACAACCAGTGATAAATCATAGGCCATTTGTTGCAGAAAAGTTTAAAACATGCTGAATTGTTTAGGCATCCCACAGAACATATTCCATTCATATTTTAAAAATTGTAGGAGGAGGGACAGAAAAACTCATTAAGCTGAGAAATCAACCCATCTTTCTCCCCAGTAGTTCTAAACATTCAACAGGTTATTAAGTATCCAAGTAGTAAATAAGTATCCAAGATAATGTTTCATGTAAGAAAATATGCATGAATCTGATAGAGTTTAAAATAATGACTTGTTATTTTTATGATCTATCAGATTAAAGTTCACTTCTTAAATAATTTAGTTTAATCAGCTTGGAACTGATCACAGTGATTCATCTCATTACATCTAACATCTCATGTTAGAGGTGAAAGGGCCTTTTGCTGCTTGACACCCGTGTGGGTGAGGTCCTGATAAACTAGGTGTGCCAACATTAACAACAGAGCCTGCATAGTCATTCATCCATAGAAATATGTAAGAATCTGAATAGATTATGGCACAGAATTTGCAGATATAATATCACCGGCTTTTCCCAAAATGCTGACATACTTTGCAATATTGAAGATATGATATTGCTGAGGGTAAAGGTAAATTGTGTTTTGCTTGAATATGAAAAATTGCTGCATCCTTAAAGAGAAATTATGGTCTCTGGGCAATACAGAGGGTAAAAATGTTAGCATTTATTTTTATATTCTCTTTTGTTTAATCTAATTTAACTAGTAGTGAGATGGCTTAATATTTGATATTTGAAAAGCAATCACATTTAGAGTTAGTTCTTTACTTATTCCAAGTAAAAATGGATGTTGTTTCCATTTAACTAGACTACATGTATATATTAGGCATAAAATAAGGTAGAATCACACATAAACCATAACAGTACTTTTAACTGTTCATTTTATATGTTATTTGTTTGCTTGTTTTTTTGTTTTGTATCTCACCTTCGTTATTTTTACAAATAATTCAAGCTGGCAGACATAACCAGCACACCTTTTTCCTTCTATTTCTCCCACAACAACAACCCTGTGAGGTGAAACAAGCTGAGACAGACAAATTGATCCAAAGTCAACAGTTGCCTAAGTTCTTGTTCTGTACATCAACTGGGGTACAATTATCTTAAAACTAGACTGAGTTAGATTTTCAGTGTGTTTAGGTCCAGAAGGTTCAACTGAAATTCCATCAGCATAAAAACTAAAATATACCACTCAACATGCACCTACTTTATTTTTTAAATAATCTGCTGCGTTCTGAACAAAATAAGCTTTTGATTAATAATCTAAATCAGTGGTCCCCAACCTTTTTTGTACCAGGGACCAGTTTCACGCAGAAACACTTTTTCAAGGACTGGCAAAATCAATTCTTTCCCAATAGTAAAGGGTTTCTTAGCTTTTGCAATGTGGTCCGCGAAGTTAGGTGCGGAAGTTCGCGTGGAAGTTAGGCGAGGGTGAGAATGATTGTCTTTCAAAATAAGACCCCCGGAAGCAAAAACATATTTTGATATATATTTTGATCACTATTATTCATTCTTTGCGGCCCGGTACAAAATGATCCACGGACCGGTACCAGTCTGGGGCCTGGTGGTTGGGGACCCCTGATCTAAATTATATACTTTTAAATGTCAATAATTCTTGAATTCAATATTCTTGAATAATATCTATAAAAGGGAAAGCTTCCCATGTTTTATTCAAGATGCTTCAGGGAAACTAATTTATTTTTTATTATTTTACAATTGCTTTTATGTTGCTGTAATGGGAAAATCCTACAAGCTTACAGAGTTAAAACTAAATAACTTAGCAAAATATAAATAATATAATAAATATCAATAACTATAATTAAACCTTCAACAAATCATATAATTACAGTCAATTGTATCTTTTAATAGTATTCTTTAAATTCTATTTTTGTAATCTTTTTATTACACTATAGAATATAAATAAGAGCCTTATATAGTAAGAGTAATAATTACACTGATATAGGTAGTTCTTACAACCACAATTGGAACCAGAATTTCAGAATTTTTAAAGTTTCAAAACACATCAGAGAACTAGCCTTTTATGGAAATCAAGTAGCATTTTAATTTGTAGAGAATTACTAAAACGTGTTCGCAGTGGCCTATGCAGGAAACCACAAGTAATGTCAAATTTGGGGGGGGGGGATCATGATACAGATGGCACTATCACACATTTGTATTGCTATATATTTGGTGAAAGAACATAAATTATAATGTTTGCATGATTAATTCATGTGCTTTTTTTCATCTGCCTCCTAGTGTTCTCACACTTTAATGACAAAAATATTAAATTGTGAATTAATATAAGTTCTATCCTTCTGTCTTGTGCAGTCTCAAAGCGGAATATAAAACCCTTATTTCAACTTCCAAGCTAAGCAGAATTTTTTTGTTATGTCTGAATCTAGTTCTGTTTAGTTTACAAGTCAATGCCTGGTATATTGTTCCTGGAATCCCAAACAAAAGAAGCTTTGATTTCCAAGATGCTGCCATTCAAACCAGATCACAATGCCAGAAATGGCATTCAAGTTGCAGTAAATAGGTTATCATTATAGATAACAGAATCACAGGCAGGGATGGGATTCAAATTTCTTAACAACCGGTTCTGTGGGCCTGGCCTAATTTGTGGTGTGGCTTGGTGGTCATGTGACTGGGTGGATGTGGCTTGCTGACTGGGGGCTTACTTGGTCATGTGACTGGGTGGGTGTGGCTTGTCCATAAATATTGTAAATATTTATGTAAATATTGTGTGTGTGTGTGTGTGTGCATGTGTATATGAAGCAACTTTTACCCAAAATAAGGCAAAACAGATTGAGTTGCTTGCAGAATCACAGCTTCACTCCCAGATCTACCTTTCTGCAATATGCTGCCTGAGTCCGCACTGAAAAATAGAAGCTTCAGTCCTAAGGAAAGTTCAGCTCTGCTCTCAGGCCACTTCTCCCCCACCCCCAAATTCTCTGAATACCAAATTCTCTGAATCCTGACTGGGCCTCAGAGAAGCCTCCTGGGTGAAGGCAAAGCAGTACAACAGTGATTTAGATTAGCTAGAAAGCAGAAATCTGACAGGAGGAGGGGAGGGGCCAGTCGGTGACACGATTTGCCAGATCTCCGAATTGCATAGAATCATCGCAACTGGTTCTATAGAAGTGGTCTGAACTGGTAGAATCCCACCCCTGACCACAGAATTGAAAGGGATCTTGAAGATCTCACACCCTGCTCCAGCAGGAAACCCTATACCAAACTGCAAACTGCTATATTTTATTTATACTAAGGATAGTGGGCCATTCCAAGATTGGAAATATTCTTTCAAGGGAAGGCCACCTCACCCAATATAGGTTAACCCTACTGAGGTAAAGTTTCCATTTGACAAGAACACTTCTGGATTTTCTGGATAAAATTTGTCCACTCACATTTAGTCCATTACTATATTTAGTGAGTATTCAAGAGTATCTGTGACTTTTTTTGAGTTAAACAGTAAGAAGCAGTAGGGTGAATACTGTTAGTATATTAATTACACAAGTAGTCCTCAATTTGTGATTGTTTGTTTAACAGCTGTTCAAAGATATGGCAGATCTCCCCCTCAAGAGCTACTTACAATCTGATCCCAAAGTTCTGGCCACTGCATGCCCCCTTATCCATTTCCTTTTATAACCAAATGCAGCATCCTCCACCTATCTGCAGCATCTTCCACCTATTTTCCCACCCTCATGAGGTCCTTGAAAACATTTCCCTCCCTCATCAACTCCCTGCTGGCATTAGGCCTGCCTGATTCACTCTCCACTAGACCTCACACACTTCTCACTTATCTGTTGAAGAAATGCTAAGTTTTTCCATAGCACTGGAATGGGTTGCTTTGGCACAATTCCAGAATCATGCTGCATGGGGAAGAAACAAACTGCTCCTTTTTGCTGTGTTAACATGGCTTGCATCGTGCTATAGAAGCTTTTCACAGCTTTCAGAAGCCTGCTGCAGCATGGAAAAACAAAAAGTTGTGGTATGATGCTCATGTTGTTTTTTTACTGCAACAGAGGGAGTTGAAAGTCAGTGTTTCTCCTCCCCCCCCCCAATTTCTCACTTTTTTCTCCTCCCCCCACTGTGTCTTCCTATTTACTTTGTATTTTGTATTTTATCTTATAAGCTAATGAAAATGTTAAACTTTAGAAGTTTGCTGCAGCATTGTGCAATCTTGCTAAGGCAGCAAAATGGACAGTTTGTGTTGCAGCTGCTATTTTGCCTCTGCCTGCAAGCAAGTGGGGCAGAATGGTAGTTGCTTCCAAGTTGCTGCTGGACAATCAGAACAAATTGCTCTATTTTGCTACCTTAACTCAGATGTGCAAGTCTGCAGACATTTTCTGGAGTGTTCAGAAGCTCTCTACAGCACAGTGCAACCTCATTAAGATAGCAAAATGAATTAGCTGTCCCAGGGCTGCATGTGATAATTCTGGAAGTAGGGGTGCAATTTAGCCAGTGGAAGCATAACAGTTGTTTTTGAATTTTCCCTGAGGGACAAAGCGAGCTGTTACATTGCTAATCAAGTCAGCACAGCCTTTTAAGGCCCAGAGTAGAATGGGTCTCTCGGCCGCACAAAATTATTCTGGAAGCAGCCACCATTTTTCCAACAGTCGAATTGCATTCTGGTAGCAGTAGATATCGCTGCCGCTTCTGGAATTGTGCCACATGACCACATGCTGAAGCGAGCCACTCTAGCACTCTGGAAGGCCTTGGAGCTTTTCGAAAAGAGGAGGGTATTTGCCAGGAGGAGGGTATTTGGTCTAATGGAAATCAGGCCTAAGGCTTGGGGGGATCCAGTGGGAGTGGGAAAGGCCTATGGGGATTTCCCCTTGGGGGGAGGGACAGAGGGTCTTGAGGAGGAAGCCTAGTGATGACTGGTGGAAGCGGGGCTGGGCCTGGACCAGGTCTTCAAGAGTCTTCCCTGCCCCGACACACTCCATGCTCAACTTGATGACTTGCATTTTAACGATTCACTGAAGAGAGCAAGGATGGGAGAACCATTAAGTGAGACATTTCATTTAACAGCAATCACAACATGCACCCATAATGGGCAGACTTCATTGCAATCGTATCTTGAGAATTACCTGTATGACATTCCAAAACATTAGATCACCTCATATAGATGTTGCCGATCGCTGGAGATAAGATGAATCCCTGTGGGATAGGGTTGTTATATAATTCAACCTGGATGCTATGTATTAGTTCAACACTATATTCATACAGTAGCTCCCAGAATTGCGTCTTCTGAATACAGCCCAATAGGAAGAACCAATTCCATTATAAAATTGCACCATAAATCCCCCAAAATGCTATTATTGATGGTACTGAATTTTACTAAAGAAGTCTAGGAAAATTTATAGCTAGTCTTTCATGAAACGTCAAAGTCTATTATTTTTTTCATATATGATAGCAATAAAATCCCTGATTTAAATCATTTCAGATATATTTCAGTTATATCTAAAACTATGAAATTGTCACTTTTTTATTATCTTTTCCAAAAATAGGTAAAACTGGCCTATAATTGTTAGCTGTCCTGAATCAAGGAAGAAATTTTTAAGCGAAATCTTCTTGTCTCCTGTGGAGGTCAAAGAAAAAAATAGCACCTAGTTTTTCCACATAACTTGTCCACATCCTCGAGGCCAAGAGGCTGAGAAAAAATCAAAGCAACAGGATAGGTGGTAGTTGAAGTTATGTTTCTATATTCTTCCCTAATACTGGAGTCCATGTTAAGGGAATATAATTAATTTTGCCCACATAAGATTGTTCTACTTCCTATTCTCAAATATTTGGATGGATGTTTCAAGTATAGTACATTAAAATTATACTGCATTGTTCTATGTTGATGGACTGAAGCAGTAAAGATAGTCACTGTTTAGCAACTGCATTGTAGAATAACTGAAAGTGTTAAAAAAATAGCTTGCAAGCAATCCTCACATTAACAAACTCCGCAGGCCTGTAAAGGCAAGCTGAAGTAAAATAAACACAACTGCAGTTTAACTTAGTAACCATTTCACTTTATAAATAAGTTTTCATGGTCACTAAATGAAATCTACTTGTAATTATTTTCACTGCCCCTACTGTGGCACAATACTTCAAATACACACAAAGACTTCAAGATTCTCCAAAAACAAGAGGTTGAGTTAGAGGGTCATGAATTAAGATTTGGACGGCACGCTTATTTATGAAATTGTAAAGTTAAAGTAAACATTGATTTCAACAATCAGTTTCTTATATGAGCCATCCTGAAGGTCTGAAACAAATATGAACTAATGTTCCCTGTGAAAATGCTTCTTTGGATGTCAATGTGGGAAGGCTCTTTTAGAAAAGACCGTCAGACTTATGATCAAGTAATACTTTTTAATGTGGTGAACCTATCCTCAAATCCAAAGAAGAGCTGAAATTAAAAGGACTTGTCTGCCATTGGCTTACATATTTACAATTGAAAGAAAAAATTAAATTAGATTTTAAAAAGTTATGGATTTGATTGCATACGAAATGAATTGGAAACTCTACACATAGTCCTCAACTTGCCACAGTTTGTTTAGTGACCTTTCAAATTTACAACATAATTTTTTTAAAAAGTGGTTGATGATCCTTTTTCAACTTATGATGGTTGCAACATCCCCATGGTCACATGATCAAAATTCAGATGTTTGGCAACCGACTCATATTTATGACGATTGTAATATCTTGGGTTCACATGATCACCTTCTGTGACCTGATGAACAAAGTCAAGAGAGAATCTGGATTCACCTAACAATTGTTTTACTAACAGCTGCAATGATTCACTTAACAACTGTAGTGAAAAAGGTCATAAAATGAGGCAAACCTCACCTAACAAAGTTTTCATTTAACATAAATATTGGGCTCTGCTGTGCTTGTAAGTTGATGAGAACTTGTATTTTATGGTAACAACGAACATATTATTGCTAACATATTATTGCAAAACATAAATTGTTTTGAAATTGAATTTGGAGAATGAACATTTATAATTCAATGGGAAAAGAATTTTGGACAAAATTTAATGCTTGAAGCTAGGAAAACATGTGAAGAAAGCATTTTAAATTCATTTTAAATTATAATTTAAAATGAAATTTTACCGCTGGTATGTAACAGTAGATAAATTGTCAAAAATGTATAAAGCTACTTCAAATGTGTGTTGGAAATGTAAATATAAAGGTAAAACCAGAGACTTTTCTTTTAGGCTTAAGGGACAAAGATCTTGAAAAAAAAAAGGTTGGGGCTTTGATTTTATATATGCTGACAAAAGCAAGAATATTCTATGCACTAAAGTGGAATGATTCCTTAATTCTCACAATGGATGATTGGCTGCAAAAAGTTAGCAGAAATGGCTAAATTGACTAATTTAATTAAATGAAAGGATATAACCAATTTTCTTTCAATTTGGAAATTGCTTCTGGATTTTGTGTTTGAAGTAGAAAAAATGTCGCTTTGATTTTGGGTTTGCTGATTAGGTTTGTTATAGAAATAGTATATATTATTTTGTAAAAAGAAAACAGTTGAGGCTGTATGTTCTTACCTTATTGTACTGCAATAAGTACTACAATATTACTATTGTACTACAATACTACAAGAGTCATAAGTCAATGCATTTTCTTTTCCCTTGTACCCTACACTTTTTTTCTTCTTTTTTCTTCCCTTATTTTCCTATTATTTTTATTTGTACTCTATACTTTGATAAACTAATACAAAATTGTGAATCAGTTTACACAAGATTAAGTCTCCCTCCCCCAAATTCCTATATATTCCACAGACCAGCCAAACAAAGACAGCATGACACACAAATATTATGGGAAATTCCTCAAGCACATTAACAAAATTATCTGGTTCCATTAAAAACAATTTTAACAAGTACCTACCATTATAGGTTTTTATACCAACAATATAAAATTGACCTAGGAAACTGGATAACCATGACAACAATCACACAGAAATCTACCATCTTTAGATTTGTAGATAGATAG
>BLBF01000043.1:6368535-6435275 GCA_015471245.1 Laticauda colubrina
AATCAAACTCCAAGTCCAGTGAACACAGACCAAAACTCCCAGCCAATCAGAATAGGCCAGCCTCGAATTTGAAACCAAAAGCTGTGAGACCCACATCCATACAGAAGCCTGATGATGGCAGATGAGATTCTGCTGAAACGTTGCTACAACTTTGAAAGCACTACAATGACGTGGGATAATACCTGAAGGAAGCTGAACAGCACATAGAAATATATATATAGAGAGAGAAATATACATATAACTTTATAGTGAACTTGCCCAGTCAGGAGCAGCTAAGGACAAGAAATCCTGACAGCTCCTGACTGGGCAAGATCACTATAAAGACCATCTTACCTTGCTCAAAAACAGACGTTATACAGCATCTCTACATCCAGATGGTATCAAAAATAGCATCATCCATCCAAAATTGGCAAACTGTCAGATGTCACATCTGTTCAGAGACATGAAACCTGTCTGATTTTAATTCCTAATTTACCTATATCATGGAATAACCTGGAGAGAACAGCTACAAAAGACTAACTCCATCCCATCCCCATCATCTCACTCAGGTCTTCATGGTACATGCCACATTCATGCTTCATTCAGAAATAAATCCAGGATACAAGTTGCTTTACCGGTAGTAGACCTGGGAACAAAGAATTAGGGTTTTTAAATTGGGGAGGCCAACCCTATTATCATGTTGACTTTTTTCAAGTTGCAGCTTAAAAAAGTAATTGAGACCAGCTTTGATGAGACTTTAGAAATACAAATTCACTTGAATGATCTTTTAATACTCCCAAATTAGAAACAACCATGTTCAAGGTCTCTTCCTCTGTATTCCCTCTATTTCTCTATTAATAAGATTGTAATCCATTTATGAACATGTACCTTTCCAAATCCAGAGAGAGAACTAATTCTGAATAAATACACATATGATCAATTTTTAATTTGATCAATAATTGATCAATAATTTAGTTGTGTATGTATTTAAGTATGTACAATATATGTTTGGGTATATGTGTATGCAGATATAAATATCACACACACACACACACACACAAACAGTGCTACATTAGAGTATATTATTGAAATGAAAAAGAATTAACACATAATTCCCCATATTGTAAGATACATTCAACACTGGAATAAAAGACCCCATAGCAAAGAAAAATTGAAAGCAAACAAGATATAGGCAGAAGGAGGTCATCATGACTTCAAAATCTAAGGGACTGATTTGAACAAAACTCAACTGTATTTTTTCATGTGGTTGTTGATAAAAATAGAATTGCCAACTTGATCATCAATGTCCGATGACAGATATGGCACAAAAAGAAGACAGCAATTCCTAAAGACATTCATAAATCCTATATTTGAAGCAACAATCCCTACAAACAAAGGCAAATCTCCATGAATACAATTTGATTTTATTGTATCATTAATTTCCTAACAAATTCAACATTGATAATAGATATTATTTCAATAACACTATTATTTTGTTCAGGTGGACTGAAATTCCTTTCTTAAAACTTATTTTCATCATATGCATCTTATTGCATATTATTATGGGATTGTGTTTGAAGACAAGAATCACATACATAATAGTAAGCCATGAAGTTTAAAATTTATGGCAGTTATATTCATAAATAAAATATTGTTGATTCATAATGTTTTAAGAAGCTGCCAAACTCTGAGCTGACTAAATAATTATGACTATAAATTTGCATATTTGTATAACAATACTCAGAAGTACTTTTGTTCTATATATTTGATGCATATTGATATATGTGTAAGTACACTTCTTTAAATTGTGGACACATGCCAGAATTTTTTTCAAAAAAACAAAACCCACATGCCATATAAAGGACAAAGCCAATATTAGGAAGTGTTAGACGGAGTCCTATTAATATTTTGCATTATAAACTTTTCAACTAAAGGTTAATAAGACAACGTAAAGGAATGAACAATTTCTCATTTCATTTTAAATTGGTCGAAGCTAGTACAGTTATTTCTATTAGAAAACAAGTTATAATAAGCTTTTAAATATGTATATAGTGTTATCTTTTTCAATATGTGGAAAAAATGATAATATTTTCTTTTGCATCTTTCAAATTTTATTTTCTGCACAAACAAATCTGTAAATTAAAATATGTCTTTTGCTACCTATTCATATTCAACAAGTGACTAAGGTATAAAAGCAGCAAAACTATAGTATCCTATTTGTTGAAATATATTATCATTATCAAAATAAAACTAGTTCAGGTGGCATACTGCCTAATTATCAACTCATTGTTCATCACTAGAACAACTGCATGGACTGAGAGGACCCTTGTTTTTCTTTCTCTAGCTGGAACTACTTATGATTCAGTATTCACTTCTAAAGGAGAAAACAAACCAGAACCAGTTAGCATTAATGAATCAATGAAATAAAACAAAATTAAAACATATTATTTCAAATTATGCATTGGCTCTCTACTTTGTAATTACTCTATCATCAATATAGAGTTGCTAAAGCTTATTCATTCAAAATGCATTCCCAAAGTATTTGTCATTTATATATCATCAAAACCATATATTCAAACATAATGTAAAATTGTTAGAACTGTCTCCACAGATCATTTCAGTTATTTTGGATGTCAATTATGCATCATTTTCAGCTATGCCACAATTAACATTTATAGTATTCTAGTAAAAAAAGTTACATTTCATTTCAAAGAGATTCGTTTTTAACAGTAGGTACAGAACCGCTAAAAGTGATTTCTTGAACCAAATATGGGATTTTTTTTAAAAAAAAAGGATGATTATTTTTATCAAATATATGGTCAGAAATAAGATTATAGATTAAATTTTTTCCTTATCCTGAATAAATATTCCAAATAAAGACTACACTGCAGGATACAGATCTAATGGAATTCCGTGGAAAGGTACTGACAATCAGTCAGTGCTGGAGAACAGCACAAGTCATTAGAAATTATTATTGTTAATAATAATTGTAATAAACCACACAATATTTCAGGATAGAATATATTCATCCCTGTCCCCCAAATAGAACATATGGACTGACGTTCAGTTCCAAAAAGGACAAAAAATAGCATTCCATTAATTTCCATTAAACTTGAAGTTGACTTTTAAAAAACAGAAGGTAGTTCAATTAATTGTTATCACTTTACTTATTTTGTATGCCTCAACTGCAAGGGATTACTTATAGTTTACCATAGTAATAATAGATGGATTATTTAAGTAATGCCTGGTCCACGACTTCTACTTAGTAGAAGAGTTATTGAGAAATAAAATCTCAATCAAGCAATCCTTTTTTCCCTTTATTTCCTAATATTTTCAGACATAAATAACATAGGGCTGGAGAACTAAGAATCCATTACCCTGTTGTCAAAAAAAAAAAAAAGGGGGGGGGGGGGGAGAAAGAAAAAGAAAGGAAAAAAAAACATTTGAAATGAAAAGCCTTAAATATAAACAATGACAGTTCCCGGTAATAATTTTCTATTTTGCACTTACCCAGCCCAGGTATTATGGTAAAAGCAATTCTTTTAAGGATGAGCTTACAATACATTGGCTCTTTTTGGCTCTTTTACATTAAAGCATAAGGTAAACCAAGGATAAAACAGTAGAAGCTGTTTTAAAGCTCCCTTTCTAAATTAACTCTATATTTAAAAAGTGTAAATTACATTTCTCAAGAAGACATTCACAATAAATAAGCTCCACAGGCTTCCCTAATGCAAACAAATACACACAATTTATAAGCAAAGCTCAAAAGAAAATTAAACATTCATACACCATATGCTTTCACACTCCGCATCCACAGAGACACCCGCACAATACTCTGGCATGCCGATCCAAAACGCACTCTTCCTAACATTTCTAAGTAAAAAAGAGTCACTTTGATACTTACGGCTGGCAAAGATCTAATGTTTTTATGTGCCACTGGGATGCAGGGTTGAATTGAAATCGTTGGCTTTCTAAGGACAAGCCTGCTTTAATTTGCAAAGTGGCAATTCCACGGTTAAGCCCAAGAAAAATACACACCTTTTCCAATGTGAGATCCATGGACTAGCATCCCAGCAGCAGAGCCGGGATGGGTGAGAGAGCCCCGGGAAGCTGTTGGGGTAGGCTCTCGTGAAAAAGAAGGGGAGGAAATATGTGTGTACTGTACACACACAGAGGCACCAGAGGGAGGGAAAAATAGAACAGTGTCATTCAAGGGCTTCACGAGAGAGGGAAAGCGGGAGGGGGGGAACCCGGGAAAGACTGCACCGCCCCCTCTCTCCCTCCTATCAGATCAATGGGACAAAGAGAAAGGGGGGGGGGGAGAGGCAGAGAAAGGAAAGTCTGGGGGCTGCCTTTTCTAAAAGGGTTTTCCAGAGGGGGCAGGCGAAGGGCTGGAAGAAGCCGGAGCTCCCTCCCTTTATCAACAAGGGGTGGTCCTGCTATGGCATCCCAAACACCCCCCACCGCCCAAAGGAGTAAACGGGGAAAGAAGGGCGAGGAAAAAGTAGAGCCGATCTCTTGCCCCGGGCCTCTGCGTCCTGTCAGGATCAGGAACCCATCCAGCCCCCAAAAGCGGGAGGAAAGGGGAGCGGAGCCGCGTCTCGGCTACAAACTTCCCCCTCGCCACCTCTTTTTCCCGCCCCTTTTCCCCGTCTTTCTCCCTCCCCGTCTCATTCGAGGGTCGGGCGGCCGAGAGCAACACACGCCGCTCCAACGACTCCGGGACGGGAAGGCAGGAAGCAGGCAGGCCCACAGGGATGGGGCGGCCATTAAAGCCGCTCCAATCCGAGCCTTTCCCCGCGCGCGGCTGCTGCAACCGAACCGCCCCCACCGCGCCTTCCCTCATAAACACCGTGGTGGCGCTCGCCTCAGCCTTTGCCCGTCGCCCCACAGCTGGGATCGGGTTCAGCCCCACCCCCACCTGGCCTCCGGGGTCTTACCTGGCTGCATTTCTCGTGGACTTCGGCTGCCGAGGAGTCTCTTTTCCACCAGAGTTGCCCCACTGTCCAACGGCTCGCCATTATTTCAGACTCCAGTTACAATGGGATAAGAAGAGGAGGAGGGTGGGGGAGGAAATCTTCTGGAGTCAACGTGGGGTGTTTGTGGGTGCGGGGTTGGTGGGGATAGGGGGGGGGGGGATCGTTGTCGGGTGGCAAAAATAGGCTCCCGAGGGAGGATGTGGGGCTGGAGGCAAAAGCAAAAGAAAAACACGACTGTCCACATGCACCAAGGAAAAGGGGTGCAGCCACTCCCACCTGAAAGAAAGATAGCGCTCAAGCTAGAAAGAGACCCGCCTCTGCCTTTTGGGAAAGAGCAAAAAAAAAAAAAAATGTTTTTAAAAGAGCGCTGTCCAGCACGCAAATTCTAAGCAACCCTCGCCTCCACAATGGGGTCCAGAAGGAAAGGGATCTTCCTTGTCCAAAAAGCCCTGCGAGAGAGAGAGAAAAGGGGGAGAGCGCAGGGTAAGATGCCGCTGGACTTTTCTCAACCGGTCGCCCTGGCGAGAAGAAAAAGGAAAGGAAAGGAAAGAAAGGGGTGGGGTGGGGTATGTGTCAGTGGACCGGGCAAAAGCCGCCGCCGCCGCCGCCGCCTGCTCCCGCTGCCGCCCGTCCCTTGTTAGGCTAATTGCATTGGCTCGTCATCTTCCTCTTCCTCCTCCTTTGAAAAGCCTTAGCGCTGGGAGGAGAGGGCGGAGGAGAGCAGAGGCGCTTGCCGCTGCCTCCTTCGGGCGCGCACGCATACACCCGTGTCTGAAGCATTGAGGAAAGAGGGGAGGAGGACACCCATATATACAAGTTGTCCAAGGACAGGGAAATAAATCAAGATTCCCGCCCCCTCCCCGTGACCGGCATTTCCTTCTCAAGCGACGGGGGAGCGCAAGGTCCGGGCCAGGTTGGCGAGGGGACCGGATGCTCCTTTGGAGAAGCTCAGGAATTTGAAAACTTTTCTGCCCGATCCTGCCAGGCATGTGACACGGAAGTCTTGCCTGCTGCATACGCTTTTGGCACACAGTTTGAACCGGCCCAGGCCGATTGCAACCTGAAGCGGGGAGAGGGGAGGCAGGGAGAAGCCATCGATCAGGGGAAGCTTTGCTCGGCTCTTAAGTCCAATAAGAGGTCCAAATTGCCCTTCTCAGGTATGCTGCCCAGCGCGCAGCGCTGTATCTTCCGCCTTTCTTCAAATGAGGATTGCTTTTCGGTGGGTAGTTCACGGTCGGTTGGCTTCGAAGTTCGAATCCATTCCCGGGGGAAAAATACTGTAATTACCTCCTCTCTTTCCAGCAATGCAACACCTTGGCAAAACTGCACAGCACCTTGTCTTCCTACATTTCCCAAACGGAAGTCACCTCTCCCAGCCCGAGGGAGTCCTAACTTTTTAAAGTTTTTAAATTCTTTAAACGTGCTTGCTTAACAGCGAGTAAGCCTAAGGCTGCTAGGAAAGAGTACTACTTTTAACACGGAAGAAAAACACAGGGATCAAAACTTCTTAATAAAGAAATAAGCTACCGATTTTATTTTACTCTTTTTTTAAAAAAAAAAGTAAACAAAGCATTTACATTGCCCCGCTGCCCTAGGCAATTTGCAGGAGTGCCAGCTGCACCCAGGTCTGCTCTCGCTGTCAGCCGCATGATAGGTGCTTTATGTGCTGCTGAAAGGGGGAGGTGGGGAGACAATTAGTGTATATATTTTTTTTAATATAAACCTTTTTCCAATATAAATAACTTCTCTTCGGGGAGAGAAGAGAAGGGAAAGGGGGAAAGGCAGAAAACTGCAAGGCAAATTATATACCCATTTATTGTTTGCCGGACACTACAGGTATCTTCAGCCAATCTATTTGACAGGGCGAGACAAGCCAGGTGTTTGCGTAACCCGCTCCCCCCACACGCAGCATTAAAAATGTAGCCAAGAGCGCTCCGCTGGAGCTTAACAATTCAGAAAGTAACACCACGTCTTAGAGTTGCGGGGTCTTCCCAATTACTTTTCAGAGTTCCTATGTCCCTAAGCTAAGAAAAAAGCAGAACAGAATGGCTCCTCAAACCAACTTTAATAAAAAGCGCAGAAGCAAACTTTCCTGAAAAAGAATGCCTAATTCAGTATTTTATTTTCCACCTCCCTATAACTCTTACATATATTCAAATGCACTCTGATTGTTAATGGGTGATAATTGTTCATCTAAACATACTGTATTTAACTCTGCCTCCAAACTTAATCAACGATCAGTTTTCAAAGATTTTAACATTGTGAAAGGAATGGATGATAGAAGATGCTTTAAAATATCAGATTCACCCCATAACTTAATGCTTATGGTGCATTTGCTTGCAAACTTTTGCTGAAACCTCAGTGAGAATAGTTTTCAATTGTACTACATTTCATAGCAGACTTTCTCTGTGTGTGTGTGTGTGCGCGCGCGCGTGCGTAAATTTCAAGTAATCTACCACTTTCTTTTCAAGATGGAAAAAGTGTATTTAAATACAAAGTGACAAATATTAGCACAACATTTTATTGATTAGAATCCACAAATGTCTGAAGCATATGAGATAGAAGGTCACATAGTACAGCAATGAAATGTAAATGTAGCTCAGTAATTATTTTAATAAATATAGAGAATATAAATTCTAGAGTGATATACCACCTTTTCTTATGGAGCTCAAGATAGCAACCAGCCTGGCTGCCTTAAATAGCTGCCATATAGCTGTTATGGGGAACTCATCTAATCTAGTGGTTACATCATCAAACTGAAAACCAGTAGAATGTGAGTTCTAGTTTCACCTTAGGTATGAAAGCTGGGTCAGTCACTTTCTTTTAGTCTAACACCAACCAACCTCATAGAGTTGTGGCAAAATAGGGGAAAAACAAGTGTTTTGTAAGTTTGCCACCTTGAGTTACTCATAAAGTAATAAAGACAGGATAAAATCTAAAGAATGAATAAAACCAATAAACCATAAGCACTTCTATTTCCCAAAAAATAAATCTGTAAGCTTGTGTCCATTTTCGAGAATCCAAAATTTCTTTAACTTCAAAATGTTGTTCTCCTTCAATTAGCAATGGTACAGGAGGATCAACCTGAGTTGGTCTCAAGTCGGAGGTATGTTCAGGTTTTAATAAACTAACGTGGAAAACAGGGTGAATCCGTCGAAGAGTTTTTGGTAATTTCAGTTTGACTGCTACAGGGCTCACAATTCGTTCAATTGAGAAAGGTCCAACATCCTTAGGTCCAAGCTTTTTTGACTTTTGTGTGGTCTGCAAATATCTGGTGGATAAAAAGACCTTGTCACCCACTTGGTTTTTGTGGAGTTCTCTTTTAATCTGCAATTTTTTTATGAGTTAGATGAGCATCATCTAATGCTTTAGGGATAACCGGCCAGGTAAGCTGGAGCTGTGTTATCCATTCATCTAATGACTGAATATTAGGTTTCTCCCGTGGAAGCTCGGATATGGGTACAAAGTCCTGTCCTGGAGCCACTTTAAACAGAGTAAACCCAGTACTACTATGTACCAAATTATTATATGCCACCTCAGCGAATGGCAATAGGTCAGCCCAATTATCTTGCTGATAATTTATATAACATTGAAGATATTGTTCCAATACCGAGTCAGTACCACCACAAGCCCCATTGGTTTGTGGGTGGTGGGTGGAGCTTAAGCCCTGGGTGGAGCCCAATAACTTCAGGAACTCCTTTCAAAAGTTTGAGGTAAACTGGACACCCCTGTCTGAGATTATGTGTTCAGGAACCCCATGTAACCCATAGATAAGGAAAATAAACAATTTAGGCAACATTTTTGCAGATAGGATTTTCGGACAAGGTATGAAATGTTCCTGTTTGGAAAACAAATCAGTTACTACCCAAATAACTGTATTCCCCCCACTTTCAGGTAATTCCACTATAAATCCATAGAGATTTCCTTCCATGGAGCCGTTAGTCTTGCCACATTTTGTAGTAAGCCTGCTGGTTTACCAGGAGGCTGTTTGGCTGAGGCACAGATAGGACAACTAGCTACATAAGTCTCAATGTCCTTTTTCAAGGTAGGCCACCAAAATTGCCTTTTAACCAAGTGTAAGGTTTTCATGAATCCAAAATGACCAGCGGCTTTAGAGTCATGAGCTTGCTGTAATATTTGGTTTCTCAGCCTCACTGGCACATATAATTTGGCCCCCACCCATGCCAATCCATCTCTAACCGTACAGTTATTTGAGTGAACAAGAAACCAATCATCAAGTTTTAGAGCATCTCTTAACTGTACAGTCAAATCATTTGATAGATCAAATGATCTCTCCTTCTTTTTCTGGGCTCTGGTAACCACTAGAGCTGTCAACTGTTTGGTTGGGACAATCGGCTGTACCACTTCTTGGTGAGCACAATTATAATGAGGTAATCTAGATAAAGCATCCGCCATGAAGTTCTTTCCCCCTGGAATGTACTTCAATGAAAAATTAAAGTGCTTAAAGGACTGTGCCCATTGAAGTTGCTTGGGAGACAGCTTCCGAAGCATTTTCAAAGCCTCCAAATTTTTATGATCCGTCCATACCTCAAATGGGTGTTTTGTCCCTTCTAAGAAATGCTTCCAGGTTAACAGCCCAGCGAACTGCAAAAGCTTCTTTTTCCCAGATGGCCCATCTTCTTTCAGTTTCAGTTAGCTTACAGGAAGTATATGCACATGGTTGCAGAGTCCCCATCTCGTTTGCTTGTAGTAACATCGCCCCGACTGCTACGTCACTTGCATCGGCTTGGATTACAAAAGGAGCGTCCATGTCCGGGTGCTTGAGTACTGGTTCAGCAGCAAACAGTTATTTCAGCTTTTCAAAAGTGGCTTGACATTCCATGGACCACTCCAGTGGTTTACTAGACCTTGGTTTCACCTCCCCTTTGGTTTTTAGGAGATTTGTGATAGGCATTGCAATCTTTGCAAAAGCAGGGATAAATTGACGGTAAAAATTAGCGAATCCCAAGAAACTTTGAAGTTGTTTCCTGGTGCGGGGAGGGGCCCATTCCAAAATGGTACGAATCTTCCCTGGATCCATTTCTATGCCATCATGTGAGATGCGATAACCTAAATAGTCAATTTTTTCCTGGTGGAATTCACACTTGAACAACTTTGCATACAGCTCAGCAGCTCGAAATTTTTCCAGAACTGACCGCACTAGTTTCACATGTTCATCATGAGTCTCCGTGTAGATAAGAATATCATCAAGATAAACCAACACCCCTTTGTATAGATGTTCATGCAACACTTGATTGATCATTTGCATGAATACAGCAGGGTGGCCCTGGAGGCCAAATGGAAGAACGTTGAATTGGAAACAACCTATTGGGCAGTTAAAAGCAGTTTTCCATTCATCCTCTTCCTTAATTCGAACCCGGTAGTATGCTTCTCTCAAGTCAAGTTTTGTAAAAAATTTCCCTTTGGCCAAGTGGGCCAACATGTCCTTCATAAAGGGGAGGGGGTACATGTTCTCCACTGAAATAGCATTCAGGTTTCTGTAGTCAACAATAAATGAAGGGAGCCATCTTTCTTTTCACGGAACAATACTGGGGCTGCTACCCGGGGTCTAGTGGGTTGGATGAAACCACGTTCCAAATTCTTATCGATAAATGACCACAGCTCTTCTAGCTCCTGTGGTGTTATCGAGTACAATTTCGATTTTGGGAGCTTCACTCCGAGTAAAATTTCAATACTACAATCTGTTGAATGGTGGGGGGGGGGGCAGCTCACCCAAGGCCTTTTCACTGAATACTTCCTTTAAATCCCAATATTCCTCCGGAATTTTCTCCTCCACCTTCAGGTTCTCGGTGCCAGTGGAGGCCAGTTCAGTGGGATTCTTGAGTTTCAGTTGAGATTGCCCCTCCCCTTCTGGGCACTGGTCAGTACGTATGCGCAATGACCCTCTCCTCCAATCAACGTGGGGGTTCCATTTCTGGAGCCAGGGCAACTCCAGTATTAGGGGCCGCTCCATCCCAGGAGCCACAATAAAACACAAAGTCTCTCTATGCTTCCCCATCATCATTTCTATTGATTCCATTATGAAATGTGCAGGGCTGCCCCCAGCTACCAATCCATCCAATTGACAAAAGGCTATGGGCGTTTTTAAAGTCTTTAGCCTTAAGCCCATTTTCTCCACTATCTTCGAGCTGATTATGCATCTTGTGCACCCAGAGTCTAACATGGCCAGCATTTCCCCTTTGGCTCCTGATGTGGGTACCCTTAATCTCACTGGAATGGTCATAGGGCCTTTGTTTGGACTTATCGGTGAGTCATCTTCCAATTTGGATTCACTCTCTTCAGAAGAGGTTGGAGTTCCCAGCTCCTCTCCTTTCGGAGGGGTGATCTCTACAACCTCCTCTGCTTTAAGCACTGCTTTGCGAGGCTTTGCTGGGTTTTTTTCAGGTTTTCTTCCTCCTCCTGGCACCCCCTTTGGTTCTAGCTTGGCACGGCAATCTGCAGCCTGGTGACCTTCCTTCCCACATTGGAAGCAAACAGTGGTCTTGGGTTTTGCCGCCATTCCTCCCTTTTGAGGTTTTAAGGCTTCTCGAGGGCTGGTGAGGGAGGACTTGTTCCAACCAACCTCCCCCCCCCCCCCCCTCCGATTTCAGGTCAGAACAATTTCCACCTCCGCTGCCAGCATGTACCACAGCTGCAGCTCATTGGGGTCTCTTCTGGCAATACAGCTTTGATATGCATCTTCATTTAACCTATCTTTAAAAGCTTCTATCAGGGCTCCCTGGGACCAGCCTTGAATATGACACGCTGCTCTCTAAATTCCTGGGTGTAGTCGGCCACTGATCTCCGCGCCTGATTTATGGTCTATCCTAATTCTGGCCTTACGTTCAGCAAGTGGGTCTTCAGTGGGTCTGGAGTGGGTCTGGCCCGCAGAACAGTCATGAACAGGTCATAATTCATCAGCTGGGGGGCATTATCATGATGCAAAGTCACCATCCACTCTGCAGCTGTTCCCTCCAGAGCCCTGGTAACACATCTAACTTTGGCTGCTTCTGAGGAAAAATCCCCTCCATATTCCTCCATATGGCTCCAGACTTGTGCCAGGAAGAATCCTAACTCCTTGGGATCCCCCCTCCCATATTTTACTTCCAACGGAGGCACCTTTGGAGTTCTACGTCTTCTGGCAATTACCCCTCCTGCTGGGGCCCCCTAGGCTGGTGCTGCCTGTTGCGCTAGCCCGGGTTGATTTATGGGGGTGGCTGCTCTAATTCTTCTGGCTGGGGCTGCCTCCCCCTCCTCTCCCTCATACCTTTGATCAGTTTGAGGTTCTCCTATAGCTTCATTTAGAAGATGCATGACTTGAGTTAGTAAAGAATTCATTCTTTCCTTCTCCTCCGTGGCTCCTCTCTTCCACGCCGATGGGTAGTGGTCACTCCTGGAGGAGGCTTTTCCTCAGGATCCTTTCAACTGATTCCCAGGGACCATTTGGATTTTACAGATGGTTTTTCCCCAAGATTTAGTTCTGCTCACAAGTCGGCTTCCCCTGCTTCCTCTAGCAGCAAAGAATCTTATCCTCCAGTTGCTCTCAGGTCTTCTTGGTCACTGGCTGGATTTGACATTGTGTTCAGACCCCCTCGGAAGAAAATTTATTAATTCTCTGGGTGGGCTTGTAATGTGGAGATTCAGAATAATGTCAGCTGGTGCTCCATTCAAAATCCAAGAAAGACATATTTAAACTCCTTTAATCAGAGAAAAGATATCTTTTACTGGAAATCAAGTGATAGCAACAAAAGAATTCTGCATCTGAGAAAATGGGCGCGTAAATCACATATACAAAGTAATGGCAATGTTCCCACCCCCAATAGTTCAATTGGCTTATCCAATTAAAAGTTGTGTATATCATCATGTGGGCATCTCCAGGTGGTGATGAGGCTTCTGTCCGTTGACCTTGACATAGTTTGATAAAAGGTTGCAGCTGCACATAGCATAGGATAGAAACCTAAGTAAGAATGTACCCTCCCCCAGTTTATACAGTTCTGGTTTGTGACACCTCCAGCTCACTTTCTATAACCATTCCCCTCTCATTCCCCCATTATTTATGACAGCCGAAAGATATAAAGCAAAGGGAGAAAATCTTGAAGGCTGACAGGTTGGCTGGCCTGTGACTTGTTCAATGAGTGGCTGAGGATAGACTTGAATTTAGGCCTTCCTTGGGCCAGTCCAACACCTTATTTGCCATCATCACCTCTTGCATGTATTCAAAAATACACTAAGTATTAATTGGTGATATTTAGTCATCTAAGCGTAGCTGAATAAATTATACCTATAATAGTGGGGCCAGCAATCTTTGTCACTATTTCCTATATGTGCAAAATATGTTAAGCAAAATATGTTAAGCAAAATATGTTAAGATTGGAATTTCATTTTCAAGGTCTTTTGCTGAAGAATTGCAGCTTTCAGTTCAGCAGATAAATGACCAAAGGTATGTAATTCATGTATTATTTTCCAAACAGACCAATATTTTTGGCAAAAATAGAAGAGCATTGGTGGTCACCACAACACATACCTTACTGAAAGATGTACATTTGCCAAGATATATTAGGCAGAAGGTTTGCATCTGGACTTGCTGAAGAGTCTCTCCACAATATTTCTGTAGCTTGGTAGCCTTTGGGTTGTGGTTAGCTGGCTTAATTTAAGAGTTAGAATCAGTAATATTGTCAGCATTCAAAAGCTACTAGGAGAACATTCAGATTCTTGCACTCTGTTGTCCTTCTGTAATTTGCTTTTCTCAAATAGTTCATTCTTGGACAAAAACTCAATTTACTAATTTCTTGCTCTGAGTAAAAATATGACTTAGCTATGGGATTTCCATATTAGCAGCATTTGTACTTCCTCACAAATCAATCTGAAACACCCATAATCATCCTCTTTTCTGCTTATTTGGAATTGCGGGGAGAAGGTCTGGACTTAATCATGAAGTTGTGGAAAATATTGAAAATAATTGTATTATAATCAATTGTTTTGCAAGCATTTAAAATAGAATTGTCATACATACAATTGTCATACAAGTAGTTTTATCATGTAGTATATCATATATTCGTTTGCAGGGTTATCAGTCGACCTAAAATATATTGGATTCACATTTTATGCACAATCACTCTAAAATATATATTTTTCATGTTCATTCAGCCTGTTATATGTATTTTGTAGCTACTTTTCCTACTTTGCACAATACATATCCTAACATTTATTTTTATACTTTTCCTAATATATACGTTTTTTGAACCCAGATTTGATGTGCCTGTGTGCTTCAGTTCATCTCTGCATTCAGTAGTATGAAATTGCTAAATTCTTATAAATTTCATTTATAATTCTCAGTGATGATTGATAGATTTAAAAAAAATAGAACAGTAGCTCATTATATCGGATGGGAATACAATAACCCAGTGTTTTCCTGTCTTGGCAACTTCCAGTCATGTGGACTTCAACTCCCAGGATTCTTAACAATTGAATATCATATGAAGGAGCAAACAATACCTGGAAGTAATCTTTCTCTTTTACACCCACCTTCTAAAAAGGGAGATAGATATCGCTATCTGGCTTTTGCATATGGCATCAGTCAAGATCCAAAGGGAGGAGTGGTGGCATGACAATTGTCATCCCGTAATCCTTTACAGCTTTCGGGAATGCTTCTCCATAGGCTGCCAGATGTGAAACCTGTTTGTTGTTGGATTCTACGGATCAGTTGAAGTTATTGAATTGTTTCTAATCAATCCAGCCTCCCTACTACACAGCAATCACCATGTCTGAGTTCCTTGATTCCATGTTGGAATTGGAGATGGAGTTCCCCAGACAAGTACTCTTGAGACAATTCAATTTTGCCTCCTTTAGGACTGAGGTCTGAGATGGCTCAGGAGTTGATAGTCACTATGATGGCCATTGGCCTATCCCAGATCATCCAGAATCCAAGAAGGGACAGTAGCTTCATGCCTGATTTGATGTTCCAGTTGAATCAGTTTCTATATGATCTGAAATTGTGGGACCAATCAGTGTCTCACTTGACATATCATGCCATTATTACAATGGGCTTCTCTGTCCACTGCATGGGGGCTGTATTCATTATTTTGGCCCACTTCTGAGTGACTGAGAGTTGTAGATGGGTTTCAGGAGTTGAAGGTTGTTCCAGCTAATCTGCTGGCTGTCGATCTGAAACATTGGTCATTGCTTAGAATAGGGAGGCAGCCAAGGCTTTAGATTACCGTATATACTCGCATATAAGCCGAATTTAGAACGCTTTTTTTTTTTCAAATTTGGGGGTCGGCTTATACGCACATAAATCTGATTTATTGGTGGCTGTGCCTAGATTTGCGCCGGAGCAGCGACTTAGTGTGGCGGCTTCCCGCGATGAGAGTCTTGTCTCTCGCACTCCCTGTCAGCTGGCCCTTAGAAGCCGTCGCATCAAGGAAAACGCACGCAAAGTTGGGCAGCGATTTAGCATGGCGGCTGCCCACGATGAGACTCTTGTCTCTCGCACTCCCTGTCAGCTGGCCCTTAGCAGCCCTCGCGTCAAGGAAAATGCGCGTGAAGTCAGGCAGCGACTTAGTGTGGCGGCTCCCCGCGATGAGACTCTTGTCTCTCGCACTTCCTGTCAGCTGGTCCTTAGCAGCTCTCGCATCAAGGAAAATGCGCACAAAGTTGGGCAGCGACTTAGCGTGGCGGCTTCCTGTGATGAGAGTCTTGGCTCTCGTACTCCCTGTCAGCTGGCCCTTAGCAGCCCTCACGTCAAGGAAAACGCACGCAAAGTTGGGCAGCAACTTAGCGTGGCGGCTTCCCATGATGAGATTCTTGTCTCTTGCACTCCCTGTCAGCTGGCCCTTAGCAGCCCTCGCATCAAGGAAAATGCGCGTGAAGTCGGGCAGCGACTTAGCATGGCGGCTTCCCGCGATGAGACTCTTGTCTCTCACACTCCCTGTCAGCTGGCCCTTAGCAGCTCTTGCGTCAAGGAAAACGCGCGCAAAGTTGGGAAGTGACTTAGAATGGCGGCTTCCTGTGATGAGAGTCTTGGCTCTCGCACTCCCTGTCAGCTGGCCCTTAGCAGCCCTCACGTCAAGGAAAACGTGCACGAAGTCGGGCAGCGACTTCGCATGGTGGCTTCCCGTGATGAGTCTTGTCTCTCGCACTCCCTGTCAGCTGGCCCTTAGCAGCCCTCATGTCAAGGAAAACGCGCACAAAGTCAGGCAGCAACTTAGCGTGGCGGCTTCCCGTGATGAGAGTCTTGGCTCTCGCACTCCCTGTCAGCTGGCCCTTAGCAGCCCTTGCGTCAAGGAAAACGGGCGCAAAAATCGGCCATTTTTCTCCCTGGATGGACGATGAGCTGCAACTTTTGCCCTGCCACCTTTTATCTCTGGGCTTCACTTCTGCTGTTCAGGGAAGTCGCGCCCAAAGCCCTGTCCTCCCAGAATCTTTCTGATGGTGAGCCTTGATGGTGAGATCAGGGGTTGAACACCATGGTATTTGGGGGTCAGCTTATATGCGAGTTTTTGCAAAATTCCTCATTTTGGGGCAGTTTTTTAAGGGCCGGCTTATATGCGAGATCAGCTTATATGCGAGTATATATGGTAGATCATGCCCTTCGGACCTGTCCTCTCTCTTGGAGATCATCCTTCCCCATGGTTCCTGAAGAATTGAGGGAGATGAAAAGAAAGGAGAGACATCTAGAGCATCCATTGTGCTCAAAGAAGGACAAATTTGATTGCACATGAGTTACAACTGATATTAAGGCCTACCTTGTGGTTATAAGGGTGACAAAGCATCAGTACTTCTTTGCCATTATTGCAGAGAAGTGGATTGATTTCCTGCTACCCTATTTCAGATGTGATTTGCCCTCTTTGTAGAGTAGAGAGATTCAGGAGAACTTCTAGCAGGAATCTGAAAGAGTTTGTTCAACATCCATTGGACAAAATAGCTTAAATTAACAGTTGGATGCTGATCTTGTTGCAAGTCTAGAAAAGTTGCCTGGGGAAGAGTTTTTTCCCATTATCTAGGATCAGTTTGGACTTTCTGGATTTGAGAAAGCGCACAAGGTCCTTAAGTCACCTGTTATTTAGATGTATGACTTGTTTAAAGTGGCCTGAAAAAGATCATGGTGTATAGTGGCACTGAACTGTTTCTTGAGTGAAAGGATGTTCTTTTACCTCTGAAAGAAGTCTTGCTTTGCCCATCTATATTTTGGTTTCTCAGTGTTAGAAGAAATTCTGGTCCATTCCAAGACAGGTTTTCAAAAACCACAGGATAACTGAAATGGAAGTGAAGTTTATGTTACAGTAAAACAGACAATTGGCAGTAGAAGGTGGGCATAAATTAAAATAAAATTTTAGTTACACGAAAGAGAGGCCCATCTTTTGCTTTAGAAAGAAAGTGCACAGATATACCTTGTCTCTCAAAAAGTATGCTAAGAAGAAATGAGAATTTTCACCCTGTGGAAGTTTTGCTATCTTTACTCTTTGTGATTCTCAGATGGTTATCTTGGGTAATGGGTGTGAAATAGGGGGAAACCTATTGTAGGTGTGAGGGATTTTCATATCTTGAGATTTTAGTTTAATTAAGTTGCTAGTATTTGCCACTTTTCTATGAAAAAGGTATAAAAACCTGATTTTGAGGGTTGGGCTTAGGCCCTGAGGGAACAATCACCTCTGGAAGTGATTGATGAAGTAAGAAGAACTCATCCTTGTGCAGTTTGTTGCCTTGGTCCTAACTTTTTATAAAGCTTTTTAAAAGTTTAACTGCTTTTAAGTTTTTACTATTTGTAAGTCTTAGCCAGAGTCACTTTATTTCTGACAGAGGTGGCATATAATAAATAATAATAGTAATAATCCCCCAAGGAAGCACTATTTTGACAAATAAAAAAAGTTAGAAGTGAATACATCAAGACAGTGGGAAAAAATCTTAAAGTCCAAACTCAGTGGAGAATATGCCACCATGGCAGTTAATACCTGGGCAGTTCTAGCCATTAGATACAATGTTGGAATAGAATTAAAAGTCTTATATAGAAAGACTAGAAAAATAATGACAATGTATCAGAACTGAAAAAGCTTCTTAGATGAGAAGCTAACTGTTTTCAAAGAAAAAGAAAAAAAGAAAGTCCACTTGCTTTTTGGAAAATTGCCTTTGGCATTACATAGTCAGAACATTTTAAAATAACAACAGGCAAAGCAGATCTAGAAATGGTTAAAAGTAGGAAAATTGAAAGAAGACTCAGAGAGGTTAATCCTGGCTGCATAAAAACAAGCTTTACGAACAAATGCATGGAAATCTATTGAGAAAAGAGCAGTAGGCAGCAAATGCTCTGCAAAGAAGCTAAAGAAACAGTGGACTGCTTGGCGAGAGGCTGCAAGATTTTTAGACAGACCAACTACAAACAATGGCATGACAAAGTAGCACAGTACATCTGCAAGAAATACCATTTGCCTGTGAGCAGGAAGGATAACAGTTATTCTCCCTACAGTCAGTGAAGCTGTAAGAAGCATAAAACAGAAATAAAGAAAAACTCTAATAATTCTGCATTTTTCCAATGTGTGTCTGGTAGTATATCAAGTCATTACATACACAAACACACAAAAGCAGGAAACAGTGAACTTGCGTCCTGCTTCTGTATGACTGTCCACAAGAAGAATAAACATAGGAATCAAACTTCTCTCCAACTAAAGTAAAGTAAATTGTAGATAGTTTTCTTTCAAATTTAATATTTTGGAAGGTGAAAGAGAACCATAATCTAAATAAATAAGGAAGAAATAAATAGTGGTACTTCAAATATTCAAATGATTGCTTTGAAAAATCAAATATTTTAAAATGTTTTTGTTCATTAAAAAACCCCCATCTAAATAAATCTAAATTAACTTAGTGGGATCATCTGGCTGATTTTGCCAATATTTGGCCACCTGAAGATCCTTCAAAAAATACCAAAGGTATACCTGGAAAAAAAATTACCCTGAAAAAAAGATGTAATGAAATATTTCTGCAGCAGCTGGCAGAAAACTGCTTTCAATGTCCATAAAACCACCAGGAATGCTTTACTTTTCTATTTAAAACATAACAGTTATATATGGGATTATTTAAACATTTCATCAACATAAAATAATATACAGTATAATCAAATCAAAATAATAGGTCTCACCCATCTGACTATAGTTCTTGATTTATATCCACATTTCAGATTAGACTTTCTATTGCTAAGCGAGGCAGTTGTTAAAGAAGTTGTGTTTAATTTTACAACCTTTTAGTCACAGTTTGGAGTGAATCACTGAAGTTGTTAAGAGAATCCAACTTCTATCTGTTGACTTTGCCGCCTCCATAGGTCACAAATGGTGTTCATATTATTCCAGAATGCTACACTCATCATAAATCTATGCTAGTTGCCAAGCACCTGAATCTGGATCCTGTGACTGTGGGAATGTTGCAACACTTATAAGTATAAGATTGGTTATAAGTCATTTTATCCAAGGCCATTGTAACTTTGAATAGCTGTGAGGCAAATAGCTGTAGGTTTAGGACTATCTATACTCAAGAAAAAACATACTTTGTCTTATCCTAAATAATGTTAGACAATAATATTATATTCCCAGTATATGAGTTTTTGGAAGCAATAATTTCTTTTCTTCAGGAGATGAGCAGTCATCTTTTAACTGCAGATACATTGCTTGGGCCCATTCATTTTATACCTGAAGATTAAGGAGAAATTTATTTTTTAAATAAAGCAGGAAGATCATGAGTCTTAAAATAGAACAGAATGAAATCAAAGCCAATGAGAATGGCTTCAAATGATTTTTCAGACCTGAAAAAGAAATTAAGGATAATTGTTGTTTTATAAAATGGAGAAATTGGGATGATCTGTGAATCACACACAGATTAATACAAATTTCATCAATATGACTGTTCCTGATCATCCAAATTTTCACTGATGGTATAACAAACATTAGTACTTCACTATCTTCAGAATATCACTTCACTATCTATCTTTTCTAAAATTAGGCTAACAAGATCTTTGCTACAATAGGGTAAGCTGGATTTTTGCAGTTCTGATATGATATCTTTAATATCAAAAAGAATGCTAAATTAAACTTATTAAAAGCATAATTTTTGTTGGGGATTGTTTTTTCTCCAACTCAGATGTTGGGAAGAAATTAACATAAAGAAACTTTAAGTTGTATCAGTGTGTTAGCTCTAGAAATATTGAATAAACTGGGACCAAATTTCATGTGAAGGAAAGGATAAGCCAGTGAAAGAATCATTATCTTTGAAAATGGGTCAGATCCAATTAGGGAAAATATTCCAGGAAAATATCCCCACTGCATCTCCATGGGAGAAAGTTAGGTAGTTGCTTGGAATGTTGCTGACTCTTCCATTCCAAGTTTTGTTTCTCCTGCTTGTGTAATCCAGAGCAGTGGATATGCAGTTTCCCAGTGCATGTACACTTATGTGTACACATAGATATGCAATATGAGATAAACACTAAGGGATGCAAGGCATTATTTCATTACAAAGAAGAAAATGCACTGTCTTCCGGTGACAATTATTTATGACTATTGAAAGAGTTACAAAGGATTTCAAAGCTTTTGTGCCTGCTGGCTTTTTGTACATTGTTATAAGTGGCAACTGAATCTATGATGATTCACTTAACAATTGCATTGATTTGCTTAACAATAGTGGTAAAAAATGATTGTAAAATTGAGTGTGATTCACAAAACCACCTTACTTATCAACATAAATTGTAATCAAGTCTACCTGTATCTTGTATCTCTCAGTTAATCACCAACATTAAGATCAGGTTTGACTCACATGATAATTCTTAATGTGGTCATTTGTTTTTAGACCAGAATGTGATGTAAGCCCATTCTAGTTATGTGAACATAACCTTAGAATAATCATAGCCATTTGTTTATGTCTGCCCATTTCAATGGGAATTATTTCCTAATATCCATGTTAGGATTTTTATTCCTCATAAAGTACAGGAAAATTACAGACCAGAATTCATACTTTGGAAAAGGATAGTATTGAATTCTGCAATCTTTCTTTGTTCTTCTATGAACTTCAAGGTAGACCAAATTGGGTCAATTGCAAAACCTTGCTAAGGTCATATATACTAACTATACTTACATACATCAACACACACATTGTTGATTTAATCCCATTGTTTGCCTTGGCACAACATACTAAATTGTAGATAAGCCCATTGTCTGGGTTCACAAAGTACATTACAACTAGCCAACCTAGTGTATTATGTAAAACTAATCAGTGTTACACAAATCAAGAAAATTAATCTGGCTGAGCAAATCATATTTTAATTAACTATGGGTAATTGTGGCATCACAGCCGATGTTTAAGGGAATAGAATAACTCACTTTAAAAGTAGGAAAGAAATAGTATAAATTATTCACCCATAGAATTTGCTTTCAGAATCTGATCAGTACTCATAATCATTCTCAGTTACTATTCACTCCTGCTGGACTTTGGGCAAATACTAATAAGAGATCTTGATCACAACTCAGCAAGTGAGACAAGAATTAAGAGGAAAAAGCACTCTAGTTTTCTTAGTCCTTAGCCTTGTTGCCTTTGTGTAATTAAAACTTTTCTTTTAAAAAATTTATTATAAAGGTAGTACCCATCTTCACTGAGATATGAGTAATCGGTGAATTGTACCTTACCATGACTAGGGTTGACATGGTAGCAGTATTTGAATTATGCTATTTGAGTACAATATTTGAGACTCTATCACAGAGAAGAGGGGCCAGCCTATTTTTCAAAGAAGCTGGGGGTAGACAAGAAGTAACAGGTAGAGAAGTTCATTAAAGAGAGATTCAACCTAGAACTAAAGAGAAATTTCCTGTCAGTGAGAACAATTAACAGTTGAATGACTTGCCTCCAAAAATTGTGGGTTCTCTGTTGTTACAGGTTTTTATGATGAAATTGGACAGCCAATTTGCCCAGAATAATATAGGGCCTCTTGCTCGAACAGTAGGTTGGACTAGAAGATCTTCAAGATCTCTTTCAACTCTGATAGATTGTATTCTGGGTGAAAAACAAATATTTTCATTGGCATAAAATATAACCAATACTTCCCTTGTAAGGACCTTTGAACTGGGCTCAGTTTCTTGGAATTAAAAGTATTATATCCTTATTGTTTTCTTAGTAAGAATGACATTGTGTTCTTCCTTCTGTTGTCTACAGTTTTGTGGCTTCTTGTCTCTCATTCATATAATAAGCAAATCCAATTCTATGTAGGTTCTTAAGAACAGGGTCTAGCCATTAAAGGCTACCATGTGCTGTGTCATTAATATACAGCAGGGCAAAATTTCTAAAAAATCTTCAACTTTCAATCAGAATTATCTGAAGAAAAGACAACCTTGGAATTTCTACATTTGTGGAATGTCAGCCACTTAAAACCCCATCTCTTAAAAAATTATAATACCCCACCACCACCACATTAGTACATTACAAGAACACCCTGCCATCACAGCTTCTCACCTTCACTTTCAGTGTTTAGGACAACTGAATACAATATACTTACTAGCACAATCCTGCATTCATTTTATGATACTTAATAAGTCAGCATGCATAAATAAAAGAGCCAAGGGGTTGGACAGGCAGCAAGGCACTTATTTCAAATACTGAAAACTACAATGATATATCTCAGGACCCTAACTGGCCCTATTTCATGTAGTATTATTTATCTGGGACAGGAAAAGAAGCTCATTGTATGCTAGCAACCCAGTCTAGCACAAAGACAAACTTATAGAGGAGACCAAGAAAAAAAAAACATTATAGAAACTTCTATTCATGTTCTTTTCTTGTATTATCTATCATGTCTTCCAGATTAGTAGCTGCACAGAGGTGGTATCTAAATTAGGCAACAATTAATACCCTAAACCTAATCCTTCCTCCTGCTTCTTAAAAATCAAGAGTGAAAGGTTCTATTTGGAGGGTGGACTGATGGTGCTGTTTGAGAGATTGTTGGCTGTATATAATGGTTGTTATGGTACAAGTTTTCTTTGGTTAGAGGATGTTAGGATATAGGAGGAGAAACCATTCCTGTAGTTGCAAGATTGAGTAGAGGTGGAACATCTACAACACAAGTTGTGGCAAGGTGATGGGGCTGGCAGGTGAGAGATTATGGTTGGTGTAGAAGTCCCCTCTTCCTTCTTCGCTATTGGAAAGAGAAAAACTGCAGGAAATGGGGACATAGCCATTAGCTTCTTCCTAACTCAAAGTCTGGTGGGAAAAACACTCAAGACAATGTAGGGATTATTTTTTGCAGCACCCTGCTTTTTCAACCAGCTACCCTGAATCCATACCCCAATCTTCATCCTGAGATATCTACATTTCATCATCTAATTTTAGGTGATTGGATCAGCCGGCTGGCCACCTCTTTCTATTCTAGCTAAGGTAGTCCATTGGATTCTTTTTTGTCCTAGATCTTGCCAGATGGAGAACTGGGCTAATTTTACTCACATGGCAGAGTGTAAAGAAGGTGGCTAACAAGGATTAACACTGATGGTGTTACTTAGTTGGGTAATGAGAAGTCTGCAAATAAATAATCAAGTTCAGAGAGCTCCAAGGATTTCATAGCTAACAGAGGTGTAGAATCTAGAGATGAGCAACCAAGGCCTGCTATGGAAAGGGAGAGAACTCCATTTGATTCCAACCTGCCATGCTTCTGAATCTTCCTTAGAAAATGAAGAAAATAAATTTCTTCTTTTGCAAGAAGTGGACAGAATTGACTAAATAAACCCCTTCTTAGAGGAGAGGAGAAGCTGGGGAGCAAGTGATATTGAAACCTTTGCCCTCAGTAGCCAAGATTCCAGTTGGGTATCTACTTCCTTTTCTTAAAAAAATGTTCTTGTGAAAACCCCCAAAATATATTGAGCCTCCCTTTGATCCAGACATCATAAACCTATTTCAGGAGAGTAACTGATTGGTTGGCCAGGTTGTGTGAACATGTTTACAACAAGAAAGAATAGGACATAATTAATGCATCCTGTTGGACCCAGTTACTGCATTTAATCCCATGAAATGACGGTTTTGATCTGAAAAGAAGAAAGAAGAATCAGTAAAAGTGGACCCCTTATTTGCTCTCTCTTTCTTTCCCCTATCCTTTCTTACAGCTTTGCTTCTCTCATTCTTTGATGCATGCAGAAAATATTTTATTGTATCTGGACTTTCACCACCAAATCCAAAAGTCATTTGTTTATTTTTCATATTTATGGACCACCGCAGTACCAAGGACATCTCAATGGTTCTCAAAGATAAAATACAGGAAGGAGGAGGATGTTTGGACTATTTAATACAAGAATCTCTGAACTAAAGACAAGCCCTCCCAGATGTCTTCCTGAATACTTGGCAGAATCCTTGACCACTTTAAAAATTAGGAATCTCCCATATTGTAAAACAAAATGTGACTATCCCACCCACTCCCTAGCATTCAAAAAGTTCAAAGAAAAAAATGGCAAAATTGAGCTGGGAACAAGGACATATTGGCAGGTGGGAGTGGACTGTGTGGTGGGGTGCCTTGATGTCTTGATAACTTGTTGTTTTATAGCTGGCCAGACCCAGGACATACCAATCTTTTAACTGCTGCATAGTTGATAAAAATTCAGAATGATTTCCTGTACAGCAGAAGACACCTGGAACTTTGGACCATTATTTAAAGCTAAGCAGAACTTTTTATCTGAGAATGAGAGAGAGCAGCAAAATTTCTTTGGCAAGTTAGTGGCTTATCTGTCGGTGGAAATGAATGCTTGAAAGGAGGCCCAGCTGTATAGGTTAAGGGTGCTTAATGAACAGATCTTGGCTCTCATAAACACTGCTTACCTCTTTAGACTTATGCCAGTATTGTTTGGCTATGCAGATTGCACTGTGACAGATTAAAGCACCAGGCATTATGTGTGGCATTTCTTAAAAGAATATATTAATGATTAATTGTTATTCTGCAGCAGTCCTGTATCGATATGCTCCAGACTTTGAATTAAAAAACTACAAGCTGCATGCAGAGATGTGCAATCAACATTCACCAAATAATTGAGGTACTCAGATGAAATAAGTGAACTAAGCACAAGCTAATAAAATGCTTTCTAACACAATTGGCTGAGCCCAGAAATCAGTAGCCCTTGAAGTTTTGCCACAGTTGAATTTGTGATATGATCTGTGTTCTCTAAAGCAGATAAAAATGCAGCCCTAAATTCCCCCCACAATAAAATAAGCCCTGTGTCGACCCACAGCACCTTACTGGAAATGATCAGAATTAGGATACAGTTAGGATTACTCTTGCTGCATTAAGATTAGTTGGTGACTGTTGTTGGCAGCGCAAATAGGAAAAGCACAGGCCATCCTTTTCAACTAAAAAAACATTTGAAATTTTGACAGCACACATATAAAATACTGCCTTGGGCTGTTGCCCCATTAGGCATGGCCAGGCAAATTATTCTGCAAGGGATCAGAAATTTATAAATATATATTTTTATTAAAGATTTTTTTTTAAAAAAGAGACTTTCTATAAGTTTTAAAGTCATACAGAGTGAGAAAAAGAGAAGAAGAAAAGAAGTCGAAGGGAGAGGTAATCAAGCAAGGAAGAAAAGAAAGTAAAAATAGAAAAGAAACAAAAAAGTATCTTTTTCCAATCTTCTTTACAGCAGTTGTACCATTATAAATATATCTCTTGCTTTATGGTTGCGACATAATTCTATTTTGTTGGTCATTACATATAACACATGAGATGGAATGACTTTGCCTTATCACCTCAGTCCATCCCACTCGATCAGGCAGGGAAGGCATGTTCCAGATCCCAAATAATTCTGACTGGTGGGGTCTAGGAAGAGAACCTTCTCTGCCACTGCTCCCATAGTATAGAACATCCTTCCCCCAAATTAGGGGGGAACGTGGAGGCAGGCCACACTCTCCTGGCCATGCAATTGAGGGGCTGGCGAATGCCATGAGAGACCTACCTCCACACTTTATTAACCAATGTTCAACAGCCATCTTGGAATTTTTTATTTCTTTGAAATTTTATAATATTATTACCTCATGATTTTAACATTTTAAATCTTAAAATAATTTTAATATTCTAATCTTTATTTTATATGCTGTTTTATATGTCATAAGTACAGTATTTTTTTTTCAACATCCTTCTATTGTATGTAGCAGTTTCTTGATTATGATAGCTCACTCTAATGATCTAATTAATTTCACTAATCAGTGAAAGTTAAAATTAATTGGGCCAGCGGCATGCTGGTTATTCCTGAGTCTGCTCAATCCATTGATATCCATGGTGTCATTTACATAATGATGGTGTCATACAAATGATACAATTTCCTCCATTTCACATGAACACTCTTCAGAATCTGAAAAATGGGAATTTCACTGTAGTCGCACCCACACCCTCAAAAATCATGTGTTCTTGGCTCCAATGTACTATAAAGCATACCTTGCTAAAAATTGTAATTGCAATGTAGGGGATCTTGCCATTTGTTCAGAAAACATTTTAACTTTTCCTGTGATATCACAACATTTAACAACAGCAATGCATAGGCTTTAAAAGTAACTGTGTGGTTTTATAACACAGGGCTGTAAATATAAGGTCCTGATGAGGGAAACAATAAGCTACACTTGCCCTCTTATTTCCTATTGGATACCTGCTGTATTATCCAAGTTTATCTTTTTTTGTCTTGAGGTCTAGAAACTTACTCTTCTTTCAGAATAAATACAAGGGATTCTCATAAAGCTCAGGGCTGTGTGGACATTCTTAGCCCTCCTCAGTACATGCTACTCCTCCTCTGTTTATCTCAGCCAGTTTCATACTGTACTCTGCCATCTGCAGAAGCAGAAGGGATTAATTTAGATTTTCTTTGGATTCTATGGCACCCCCATTGATTTCCTCTCTGCAGCCAAGAAATCATAAGTGTAGTATTTAGCATGGAATTCCCAATAACATTCAGATAGCAAATGATTGTCCATCATCTTTTGATTTTTATTGATGGATGAATTAATTTAGAACTTACCATAATATGTTTACTAGAGAGCAAAAAAAAAAACCCTGCAAAAAAGCTATTACTGTATATTTTTGCAAATAATTTTTGCAAATAATTTTTGCAAATGGTTTTGCAAATAATTTTCTTTAGGATCTAAAAATATATCTATAATTCCCATTTTCAAGTTTTTCTGCAACTTCAAACATCTTATAATTCCCTTACAGAAACTGTCTGAAGTTATATCTTACATCAACACTATAGAGATAGAATAACATCCTTCATAGGAGGGAAAGAGGCTGGAGGAGGGAAACAACACAGCACACAACTCTTTATCATCCAGCAATTGTTGCTGCAATAACTGTCTCACTCTGCCTAGCAAAACAGCTGATATGGTTTCTGCCTTAATTCAAAACCCAGGAGACTTAATAGGTGTGCTGGGAATTTGTTTTAAACCAATTATCTCTGATATCAAATATGTATGATTGTTCTTGGTTGATGTAAATGCAAATCATGAGGCAAGATTATCCTTTCTTTGCTGCATTTCAAATTTGTCAAATCGTGGGTTTTAAGAGAGGCTTGTGTTCTAAGAGAGGCTAAATTACAACTACCTGTGATACTTCACAGGGAGTTCATGCATTGAATAGGAAGTTGGATTCAGCAGTCTAAACTGTGTGTGTTTCAATCATTTTGGCCCAACAACTTCCATGCAGTTGCTCAGATGTTTGTTCCCTCTCAAAAGACAATTTGGTTTTCCTATCTCATCAACAGGATGTTTCAGAATGGCTTTTGATGTTTTTCTTGATGATGCCTTTGGATATATTTTATTATAGAAAAGGTGGTGGAAAATTCTTCTGTTCTTGCTGGTATTTTTGAAGCCATGCAAGGCTTTGAAGATTATAACTACATCCTGAATTAATCTGGAAGCATATTGGCAACTAGTGCATCTTCTCCAAAAGGTAAAAGTAAAGGTAAAAGTTCCCCTGAACATGTGTGCCAGTCGTTTCTGGTTCTAGGGGGCAGTGCTCATTTCTGTTTCTAAGCCAAAGAACCAGCGCTGTCCGAAGATGTCACCATGGTCATGTGGCCAGTATGACTAAACCCCAAACATGTATGGAGCGCTGTTACCTTCACACCAAAGTGGTCCCTATTTTTCTACTTGCATTTCTTAGTACTTTCGAACTGCTAGGCTGGCAGAAGCTGGGACAAGTAATGAAAGCTCACTCCGTTACGTGGTGCTAGGGGTTCGACTTTCTGATCAACAAGCTCAGCGCCTTAGCCACTGTGCAAATCTGAGTAGTACAAAATTATACAAGTCACTGTTTTTTTAACCAGTTGATTCTTCTAAATACTTCAAGACCATACCAATATGTAGCACATTACAGTAGTCCAAATGGGAGATGCCTAATGTATGGGTAACTGTGAGGACAGCATATTGGTCTAGGAATGAATATAACTGGTGTCCAATTTGTAGTTGTACAGATGTCCTCTGGGCCATCACTACTACCAGCTCCTCAAGGTGGAGTCCTGGGTTCAGGAGAACCCCAAAATTACTTTGGGTGCCCGCCTATAAATGGGAGGAATTTATTTTTAATGTCTTCCGTTTGGATTCAGTTGAAATGGGCAAAGCTAGGAGGTTGAAATACTTCAAGACAAGTAATGCAGGGTTGGGCAATTAATTTTCCCAAGGAGCCACAGAAGAAACTGGCACTATTGTGGAGGGTCATTGCCTCTGCCCCCATGTCCCTGCCAAATCCAATCTACCCTCATTGATGCTGTCCAGCCCTGAGGCTGATACCCTGCCCACAGTGCCAATGCCCCAAGCCAAACAGTGACAGCCAAGGGCTGGATGTGGCTCACAGGCTGTAAAATGTCCAAATTTGGATTAGTGCATAGTGTCAGGTAAGACACTAACTGATCCTTGTTTGCCACTTCATAAGTAAGAAAACCATATTTTGTACAGGAGAATTCCACTGAAATTCTCTTTTTCTTTGAAATAAATCTGAAAAATGGATTTATCAAACTGAAAGAAAATGGATAGAAAAATATGGTGCTAATTCTACAAGCATTTACCCAACTGCCACCGGCTAATAAACGTTCATAATTTTGATGTTTACAATGTCCAAAAGTTCAATTTTCCCCAACCTGGGCACTAGTCTCTACTTCCAAATCTTCTACCCTATAGAGCTGATGATGCAAGCTCTCAACAGGGCTATTGCTATGATCCAGCTGGAGGTTTTCACAGTAAAGAGAAGTAGAAAATGAACTTTCTGGAACTTAAGAGGGCAGAGAAGCAGGCTTGAAGGGAGAGGTGATATTTCCATCAGTTCCTAGACTGATAAGATTTAGAAAACCTGCATACTCTTTGATTATTGTTGAAAAAGTCTTGTCAGTTTGGTAATTTACAGAAAGACATTAAAAGGGACAGCGATCAAGACTTCACCCATATGTATTTTTGGAAAATAGCTGCGAGGTCCTGGGAACAGTTCAAGTGCTAGGATTTTTGTAACCTCATCCCATTCTTAGTAAATTCTCAGTAAAGAGTCTATGAGAATTGTGCTTGGAAATGGATTTACTTTCACTTCTAGGCAGCGGCCAAGAGCCTAACACATATCTTCTAACCCAGTGTTTCTCAATCTTAGACACTTTACAATGTTTATTTATTTATTTATTTATTTGAGTTGTCGATTGCTTACAAGATAATAGGTATAAGTATATACATAGTTATGAATACATGAAATGGGTACATATAAGAAAAATAAAAGAAACAATAGGACAGGGATGGTAGGCATGTTGGTGCGCTTATGCATGCTTATGCATGTTGTCCTCACATCGTAGAGTTGCTGAGATTGAGCAAAACTGCTCCTATCCTTTCCGTTAATTCTACCCTCTCTAGTTTTTCTGGACTCATGGGATATGATTTTGAAGGGGAGGAAGAAAGAGAGAAAGAAAGAGGTGATGCACATACAGAGAGTACTACGTAATGAATTCTCTTTTGAGTTTAGCTTAGTGCTATAGAATTAAGGGATACATTCATGCAGTTTTCTTGGCTACAGGAAATAATCGTGGTTCCCCCCCCCGTGTTATTTTTCACCTTCCCTGTTTTGCATGGGATTTGCTACAATCTGAAGTTTTATCATGCCCTACTGAACAAGGCTGGAAGGTGCTTACTTTAAAAAAAGTTCTGTATCTATGAGATCGTTCATAATCTTTGAGCTTGACAACCAAGCTCAGAGAGCACCATGGACCCCACAATTCAGTCCTGAGCAATAAATATTATCTCCCATTGGTTCTATATCTGTTTAACAGAATTACATTCTACTGTTTTGAAAAGGGTAAGCTAGGTACAAGAAAAAATAGAAAGTTCTATGACAGGAATATGGGGGGAGGGGGGAGAGAAGAAGAACATTATGTTCTTCAACATTTAAATATGATTCTGTGTTCCAGGAAGCCAAAAGGCCTCCTACTCAAATTTGTCTGCCAATGTCTACAACTGCCTACTCTTTTCCTATTAAAGACACTTGTTTCTTCTGATAATGTCTCTAATCACATTCTGAGAATATAAACTATGCTACAATAGTGAATTCTGGTATTTAAGAAGTTCCTTGAGGAAAGGATGCCACAGAAACTTCTCCTTCAATTCTCAACAGTCTTCAGCCATGCTGGCAAAAGATTAAGAAAGCTGTAATCCAGCACATCAGGAAGCCCCTGGATGGAGAAGGCTATCCTAAACCCATTTGTGGCTTTTCCTTTGGAGAAGAGAGGTGCTAATTTAGTTTGTCCCAAAATTGGTGCCTTTAAAATATATGTGATTGTGATTCTCAGAGCTTTAGGGTAGCATGTCCTTTGAACATGCTGGCTGGGCATTAACAAGAGATAACGTCCAACTATTTAGATTTAGGAATATTTGTGTAACTCTTGTGATTTTTATGGAAAACTTCTGCATTTCAATATAGAAAAAGATTTGTCATCAATTTCCACTAGCTGCAACTTCATAATGATAAGGATCATATATAGTCATAGTTTGTTTAAGCCTGGTTTATTGATTAAATTATACTTGGTACAATATGCGAAGCCACAAACCATAGGTTTCATACCACAAGGGCAGAGCACACAGAATATACTAAAAAAAAGACCAATTTTATGCTTGGGAATATTCTGGAAATGTGATTTAAAAGCCAATTTATGCTCTGGTTACAATATAGTGCATACAAATTTTGCAAGTGAATGTTTGTTAATATTCTGACTCAGTCACCTTCTTTCTTCCATGATGAGATTTGTTGAGTTGATTTGGATGTTTTTAATTTTTTCCATTCTAGTTTAAAGTATCTTTTATACTTTCTCCTCATTAGATGACATAATCATCAAAATATAGAACAGTACAGAGGGACTGAAGTTGTGGTAATTTGGGGGGGGGGATGACCATGTCATGCTGGAATTCAACATAATGCAGGCACAAATAATCAGACAAAGTCAAATTACTCTCTTACATTTTAAGGGAGCTGATTTCAACAAACTAGCTTAGAAAGATTCCATAGAAGGATATCCTAAAAGGGAAAACCATCTCAGGATGAGAAACTCTGAAAGATGAGGTTATAAAAATCCAATCTAACATAGAGAACAAAAAAAAATCAAAGCTAGTGTGGTTTCATAAAGAATTCTCATGACTTGGTCCCTCCTTGGGTACTTAAAAGTAGATTAGAGCAGAATTTATGGAGGTGTGGTGGCTATATCTTGCATAGTGATCTGGAAAGAGTTTGAGCTCATTCAACCTTGGGAAGTGGACAGTCACAGGCTGTCTCAATTGCAAATTCAGTGTGTTAGAATGATGCCCTTCCTGGATGATTAAGGACTGGTAGGATGGAATGTATGACTGGATCTGGGTAATAATGAACTCCTCTGAGTTAAAAGAGGCATGGTGTGCCCCATCCTTAAAGGACTACTGGTTGATCCAGCCAGCTTAGATAGTTTTTTATCCAATCTTCAACCTTCCCTTTCTAGAGAAGGTGGTGGAATGGTCAAATGGCAGCTTCAGAGAACTCTGATGGGGCAGATTATCTGCTTCTCTTTCAGTCAAGGTTCAGACCAGGATTTGAGATGACATTGATCATGTCCCTTTCTCGTTGATTTGAAGTAACATCGCTATAACGGTCACATCACTCACATCGGCTTGGATCACGAAAGGAGCCTCCATGTCCAGGTGCTTTAGCACTGGTTCTGCAGCAAACAGTCGTTTTAGCTTTTCAAAAGCTGCTTGGCACTCCATAGACCACTCCAATGGCTTGCTCGGTCTTGGCTTCACCTCCCCTTTAGTTTTTAAGAGATTTGTGATGGGCATTGCTATCTTAGCAAAAGTCAGGATAAATTGTCAGTAAAAATTTGCAAATCCCAAGAAGCTCTGAAGTTGTTTTCTGGTATGTGGGGGAGCCCATTCCAATACGGCACGCACCTTCTCTGGATCCATTTCTATGCCCTCAGATGAAATGCGATATCCCAAATAGTCAATTTTCTCTTGATGGAACTCACACTTGGATAGTTTAGCATACAACTTAGCGGCACACAGTTTCTGTAGAACTGACCGCATCAGTTTCACATGTTAATCCAGAGTTTCTGTGTAGATAAGGATGTCATCACGGTAAACCAGAACCCCCCTGTATAAATGTTCATGTAACACCTGATTGATTATCTGCATGAATACAGCTGGGGCCCCTTGTAAACCAAAAGGAAGAACATTGAATTGGAAGCAACCCATCGGGCAGTTAAAAGCGGTCTTCCACTCATCCCCTTCTTTAATTCGAATTCGGTAGTATGCTTCTCTCAAATCCAACTTTGTGAAAATCTTTCCCTTGGCTAGGTGGGCCAGCATGTCCTTCATCAAAGGGAGGGGGTACACGTTTTCCACAGAAATAGCGTTCAAATTTCTGTAGTCCACCACCAAGCGTTTGGAGCCATCTTTCTTTTCACGGAACAACACTGGGGCTGCTACCTGGGGCCTAGCAAGTTGGATGAAACCACGTTCAAAATTTTTATCTATAAACAATCTTAGCTCCTCTAATTCTCGTAGGGTCATTGAGTATAACTTTGGTTTCAGGAGCTTCACCCCAGGTAAAATTTCAGTAGCACAATCTGTTGACCAGTGAGGCAGGAGCTCATCCGAGGCCTTTTCACTGCATACTTCCTTTAAATCCCAATATTCTTTTGGAATCTTCTCCTCCCCTTTCAAGGGTTCGGAACTTGTGAAAGTTATTTCAATCGGATTCTGAAGCTTCGACTGAGGTTGCCCCTTTTTTTCCAGTTGCTGATTGGTGCGTATGCGCAACGACCCCTTTTTCCAGTTAACCTGGGGGTTCCATTTCCTGAGCCAGGGTAATCCCAGTATTAACGGTTGCTCCATCCTAGGGGCCACAATAAAACGCAGAGTCTCATTATGCTCTCCCATAGTCATTTCCACAGGTTCCGTGATAAAACATTCAGGGCAACCCCCAGCACTGATCCATCTAATTGGCAAAAAGCAATGGACATTTTTAAAGGTCTTAGTTTCAAGCCCATTTTCTCCACTACTCCCGTGTTGATTACACACCTTGTGCACCCAGAGTCTAGTAAAGCTAGCATTTCTCCTTCAACCCCCGAAGTGGGAACCCTCAACTTCACCAGAATGGTCATAGGGCCCTCAGTTGTATTTACCAGGAAGTCGTCTTCCGAGTCGCAATCGCTCTCTTCAGGGGTAGTCAGGGTTTCCGACTCCTCTCCCACTGGAGGGGCGACCTCTCCCACCTCTTTCATCTTTAGTGCCGCTTCACGAGGCTTTGCTGGTGATTTTTCAGATTTCTTCCCTCCTTTTGGCACCCCCTTTGGTTCCAGCTTGACTTCGCAGTTCACAGCCCGGTGACCTTCCTTCCCGCATTGGAAACAGGCAGAGGGGTTGGGTCTTGCCGCTGCTCCTGCTGGTTCGGGTTGATTTATGGGAGAGGGGGCTGCTCTGCTTCTTATAGCTAGGGCTACTCCCCCTTCCCCTTCATACCTTTGTGCCACTTGGAGTTGTTCAAAGGCTTCATTAAGGAGTCTCCTAGCTTGATCCAGTGAGAGTTGTCCCTTTTCCCTCTCTTGCCATGGCTGGTAGGTGGTTGTGATCCTGGGAGGGGGGTCCTTCTCCAGATCTTTCCAGCAACCCCTACCGACCATCTGGGCTTCACAGCTGGATCCTTTTCCAGATTGAACTCTGCTAACGATTGGGCTTCCTGTACCAGCAAAGAATCTTGCCCTCCAATGGCTCCCAGATCTTCCTGGTCACTAGTTGAAGATGATGTTCAGGCCCCCTCAGAAGAAAATTGGGTGTTTTCTCCGGGTGGGCTGGTAGAATGAGATTCAGAATAATGTCATGAGGTGCTCCATTCAAAATCCAAGAAAGAAAGACATAGTAGACTCTTTAGGTTAGAGAAAAGTTCTCTTTTACTGAAAATGAAGTGGTAGCAACCAAAGAATTCTGAATCTGAGAAATTAGGTGCGCAAATCACATATACAAAGTGATGGAAGTGTTCCCACCCACAATAGTTCAGATGAAACTTCCAATTAGAAGTTGTGAATATGATCATGTGGGCATCTTCAGGTGATGATAAGGCCTCTGTCCGTTGACCTTGGCATACTTTGATAACGGGTTGCAGTTGCGCAGAGAAAAGAAAGCTAAGTGAGAAATAGAAACCTAACTCTGATGTATGCTTCCCCCCCTCATTTACACAACAGAAAAATGTAACACCTCCAGCTCACTTCCCAGACTCATCCTCCCCCCCCCATTTCTTATGACAGCTGAAAGATGCAAAGCAATAGTAGAAGATCTTGAAGGCTGACAATAGATGACTTCTGACAGGAATAGGATGGAGATAGATCCATCCAGGCTCTTTCAGTAACCTCTCAGCAGTTGCATCAAAACCATCAATCATCAGTATCTTTCTGAGCTGGATCTGGGAATGGGATTGGATGGCACTGTATTGTGCTGGTTCTTTCTCTGTGGTCATTTCCAGTCAGTATTAAAAGAGGGAGAGAGTTCTAGTTCACAACTCCTATTTTGAGGGAGTTCTCAGGGTTCTATTATTTCTCTCCTTCTATTCAACATTTACATGAGCCCACTAGCTGAGATGATCCATCAGTTTGGGGGTGAGATACCATTAGTATGTAATTAGTATGATATCCTTCTCTATATCTCTACTCCAAGCCTCTTGAGTAATACCATGGATGTCCTATTTCGGTGTCTGGAGACTATTGGGGACTGGATAGGGTGAAACAAGCTCTGATTCAACTCTAGCAAGATGGAGTGACTGGTTGTGAGTACTTGAACCTTCCACCCAGGGAGACCTCTGGACACTTTTGAGTAATGCACCAGTTTTGTCCATATCTGGACCAGGTGACCCTGTTCACAGTAAGTCATGCCCTTGAAACCTCCAGGTTAGAGTATTGTAACATGCTCTGCATATGGCTGCCCCTGAAGACCATTGGAAACTCCAAATAGTGCAGAATGTAGCTATGTAGGTAGGAAACAGTGCCAGAGACACGGCACATCTAACATCACTTATGCATGAGTTGCGCTGGTTACAGATGCAATTCAAGGTACTGGTGATTACTTTTAAAACACTACATGGCTTGGGACCACAGTATCTAAGGGATCATCTTTTTTTCAAGAGTCTCTACCCTCCAACTAGGTGAAGCAGAATGGGCATGCTGCAGATCCTGTCAGTCAAAGAATGTTGGCTGGAAGAGAGCAGAAGACAAGCTTTTTCTGATCTGTGGTTCATTTTCCTTTCAGAGATTAGAATGGGCCCAACGTTTTTGTTATGCTCTAAAAACTGGACAAGTTTCCAACTGAGATGTCAAGAACCCCTTTCCTGGCTATATTGCTAATTGGTCAAGTATCTTGCTCCTATAAACATTTAATTAAGATGTTTTTAGTATTTATTTTGATTCTACTGTTTTTATTGTTTTCAAATGCTTTTCATATTTTTAACTATATTTTTTTAATTGTAAGCCACCCAGAATCATTGACTGAGATGACCAACTGTAGAAATTAGATAGAAGGATGAATAGATGGATAGCTAACTAGCCAGCTAGCTAGCTAGATAGCTAGATAGCTAGCTAGATGATAATAGATAGATAGATGTAACCTACTTCTTCATAAGATATCCCAGTGTGGGCTAGTCAATACCACCAACTGACTGACCAACTTCACTTAAGCAAGTCTTCAATGGAACAACATTTAGTTTATTGCCAATATATACTGACATGTACATATATACATGCACATGCACATACACCATCCCACTTTAGTAATATCTGGCTCTAATGTAACAAAATCTGTAGAATCTCACAATGTTTTTAAGCTATTATATTTTGTTTTAATGTTTTTGTTGATTTCCATAATGAGTATTACTACTTCTTTGTTATGCCACAAGATTCCTTACTGTCTCAGCTGCTTCAGACTAACATAGCTAACTTTTTGGAAACTACAGCATATAGTTTTATGATTCAGAACAATTGTACCATCAATTGTCTTAAAGGTATCATTTGGTTCCTTTTTGAAGTCATTTGTTCCCTGGTTATTCAAACTGGAATTGGTGAAGTGAATTAGCTTTATATGTGAGAAAATCAAACAGTCTCTGGTGTCATCTCACATGTCAGATTGTTCATATATGCATGGCATTCCTTGAAAATGCGCCATTCTCTTATGAATCAATAAATATGCATATAAGGGATGCTCCATCCCTAAGGTAAACCCAGAATAACCTTTCATCAGTGAGAACAGGGGTCTCCAACCTGAGCAATTTTAAGACTTGTGGACTTCAACTCCCCTGAGTTAAGAAATCACATATGATCTTTTTTTTCTTCGGAATCAAAACAACACATTTTTAGGCTTTTCTTGCCATTGAACAGCACTGTGTGTTGACTTTAAAAATGCCGTAGGGATGTCATTTGGAAACAGGTTGCAGAGAGAAAGATTTGTTCCCTCAACCAATTCCATCTCTTGCTGGTTGATTAGATGCAGCTGCAGGGTGGAGCCCTTGTGGAAGCTCCAGTTTTGATTGCCAAATACAATGAAAGAAGGATGATTTCCAGCTGATTGTTGATTTTAACGTGACTGAGGTTTTGCAATGTGAATAATTTAGAGACTTTAATGCTGGGTAAGAGAAGGTAAAATAAAAAATGGGGGAAAAAAACCAATCAAAAGACTGGCAAAGATGAACAACAACATATAGGTCAGAAATTACTCCTAAATTTATTTATTTGATTTTATTTATTTTATTTGTCAATTGCTTATAAGATAATAGGTATAAGTATAAACATGAGTAAGAATACAGGAAATAGGTACGAAAAAATGGGGACAATAAGACAGGGACAATGGGGCATTATGCACGCCCCTTACAGACCTCTTAGGAATGGGGTGAGGTCAATAGTGGATAGTTTGAAGTTGAAGGAGTGGGGATGTAACAACAGAGTCAGGTATAAATACTGCAAAAGCATGGACAAGGAATACAATAGAGGGTGGATAGATAGATTACATGTACATATAAATGAAGTTTACACACATGTAGTGAGCAAACTTTTAAATTTTCAGGCAAAAATTAAAATACAATTAATTGCTTTAAAATATGCAGACTATGAAAACTATCAATGCTGCCAGGCTGCAAAAATAAAAATGATTAATAGATGCAATAAAATTTAGAATTTTGTTTGCCCCCATCTAATGGTGTTAGAATTTTTGAAGTCCAGATCTGGTAGCTCTAGCCAAATGTTGATATTATGTCTAAGTATATTCATTCCGTCATATAGCAATGTGGGAGGGCTGCTTCCAAACATCTGGCAGTAAGCCACTTTGATGAGTGGGGATAAGACCATTCATGTGCTGGTAGTGTATCTCCAAGCATCTCTTCGCATCCGTCTTCTTTACTGCAGCTGTAGAGTTGAAGGTCACCAAAATCTGGAGTACAAGGGATATATGGAGGATCCATTTGGGCTGCCCAGATAATTGTATTTCTCAGTCCCTGTGCTAGGATCACCTTTTGTTGAAGTTAAACCTCCACTGAATGGAAAAACACTGTTCAAATTATCTACTGACATTAGGATATCTTCCATATTTAATAGTTTCTACACTCCATATCAGTAAAAGATAAATGCTAATTTATTACAATTATATAGTTGCACGGTTGCCTTTTTATAAAAACTAAAGAACATATGAATATAAATTAACACCCAACAACAAGAGATATCTGACTTATAAAAATAACACCATCATTGGATGTGTATTAAAATCATAGTAAAAAAATTATACTGATCAAATGCAAGAATTTTTATCCAATTCCTAAATTCCTTCAAACCTCTGGTTTCATAAGATCAATCAATCAGAATAGAGCTGTAAGGGATCTTGAGATCTTCTAGTCCAACCCACTGTTCATACAGAAGACCGTATACCATTTTAGATAGGTGATACCATTTTAGATAGGTGGTTGACCAGTCTTTTCTTAAAAACCTCCATTGATGAAGCAGCTATAACTTCTGAAATGCAAGCTGTTCCATTGATTAATTGTCCGTACTGTTAATTCCAGGTGGCTTCTCTCCTTGATTAGTTTCTATCCATTGTTTCTTGCCTGCCCTCAGGTGCTTTGGAGAATAATTTGACCCCCTCTTCTGTGTGGCAGCCCCTCAAATACTGGAATACTGTTATCATGTCACCCCTGATCAGTGATGGGATTCAATTTTTTTTACTACCACTTCTGTGGGCATGGCTTGGTGGGCGTGGCAGGAGGAAGGAGGGGAAGGAGACTATAAAATCTCCAATTAGAGGTGGTATTTGCCAGTTCTCCAACTACTCAAAATTTCCATTACCAGTTCTCCAGAACTGGTCAGAACCTGCTGAAGACCACCTCTGCCCGACCCTTCTTTTCTCTAGTCAGATGATGAAATGATACAATATTCTGGGATTATAGTTATTGTAACATATTTTTAACCATTTTATATCCAGATATATTATTATCCAGATTATTTGATACTTTTATCTAGACTTTTATACTAAAGGAAGGGGAGGGAACTAGAAAATCTAAAATCTGTAATAAGGAAAAATAAAAATTCTGCAATTAGTGCATGCTATGTACAATATGCTGCCTATGCAATTTCTATGATTTAGCATAACACATGGGTGTTATTCAGAGGTGGTATTCAGCAGGTTCTGACCAGTTCTAGAGAACTGGTAGTGGAAATTTTGAGTAGTTCAGTGAACCAGCAAATACCACCTCTGACAAATACCACCCGCCCCCATCTATTATCTACCTCCCGAGTTCCATCTGATTGGCTGGATCTCCTTTAGTTGCCCTGTACAGGAGAACGGAGCTGGAAAGCAGGTTAGTTGGATTTGTACGGAATGGGATTTTGCAGTAACCTTCCCCCAGGAGTGGGTTGGGAATGGAGATTTTGCAGTATCCTTCCCCTGCCATGCCCAGCAAGCCACATCATGCCCACCAAGGCATTTCCCCAGAACCTGTAGTAAAATTTTTTGAATCCCACCACTGGTATTATTGTATTAACAGCAATAAAAACCATACCTTTAGATTCTGTTAATTAATGACTTTAATCACTTTAAAATCCACCCCATGGCCTCTGCAAATTTTACATTGCAGTGTTTGAGGTTTCTGAGATCTAAAGCCTCTTTTTACTTATTTTTAACTCCTAAGAACTAGAAATGTGCCTTTTTCCATGTAGACTCTGAGGAAACTGAATTCTCCATTCTTAGTTCTGTTGTGGTTCTACAAATAGCCAGCAGATTGCCCACTTATCAAAATGTGTATGTTCAACTCTGTACAAAAATGTAGATGCACAAAGTAATTCAAATCCTTATTTTGCTTTAGGGTAACTACTTTGTGCAAAACAACAGCCTTAAAAAGAAAAGGAATGTAGAGTGAGGGTAGGAGGGGGGGAAATCTTTTTTTTCTCCAAGGAGCACAAAATTCAGTCCAGGATGGCAGATGAATAAATACAGCACAAGAAACAGCAGGCAGTCACAACTCACTGCCAGCTTGAGTCTTGGGCAGAAAAGGCATAAAGAGCCTCTATTATTCTTTGCTATTCCTTCTCATAGGAATATTCTATGTTCTATTAGCACCTGGCATAGTGTTTTTTTCCCCACTTACGTTTTTGTACATGTTCAGTCCAGGGTAATCAAATAAAAAAGTTACTCAAGTGAAAAAGGAATCTGCATTTATGAAGACCAAGCACAAATCAGTTCAAAGACAGATAATTTTCCAGAATCATGATAAGGATTCATGATAAGTACTAGTATACATACATAGTTATTTGTAGCTCATTGTAAGCCATAATGTCCTTTTTAGACATTACCACAGGACCTGGTTGGAATTGGCAAAGTAGAAACAGAAAAAGGGAAGCAATTTGCAGGGGACACTTATAAAATGGGGCAATAAATAAATTCATCTGATTCATATGATGCTTGTGTTACATGCAATTTGCTTATGTGCAAAAGCCATCATAACAGTAGTAAAGCCAAACTTAGTTTTCTGATCTGATATTGGGTTACAATGCAAATTCATTTTACTCCTTAGATTTTATATTGACTTTAAAAAAAATCTGCTTTTGGTTATTCATGTTGATTCATGTTTATAAACTTAAATGTTTTCATAACCTAAAGAAAGTTTTGCAACATTTTGAGAATTCTATGCCTCCAGCCACTAGATAATAGTATACTGCTCAGTTTGGCTTCCTATTAGTTTTATCTCTTTTTGGGGGGAACTAGTGCACCATCTCTGATTAAATTATAGCTCAGCCAATGTAAAGATAGTTCCTTTTCCATTCCTGCTGCTCTCTGCTAAGCCTGGAATATATGGGCCTCACTTAACACACACGCAACTCAGATACAACCAGCCTTTGTGTTTTCAGAAGTTTGAAGTGAGAAAGTACCCCCAGCTTCTTTGTTCTAGAAAGCTAGGTGTAATCCGATACTTCTCACCACTGCATTCATAGATGTCAGTTTAGTTTTGAGACATTGCAGAAAGAAAGCCATGTAAGCCTATACTAGCCCAAAATCAGAAGGTGTTTAATAGCCCCTTTTAAGATTTATTTATTATAAGAAATAAAACTTTGTTGCCCCATGGCTGTAAGAAATGAGATTCTTTTCTCTTCTTTCCCTAGTTTTTATAAAAATTCAGAAGTTGGCACACAATGTCAAATTTATATATTGTTCAATTGCAAATGCTGTTTTTTTCCCCTTCTCAAAACTCAGTTTTTCCTTTAAAAAAAAAATCCACATTCTAAAAAAGCAGTGAGTTAGGTTCCCGGAGAAAACCACATTGGTTGCTTTGAATTCCTGGAAAAAGTAGATATGCGTACAACAAATAAATTAGAAATAACCTTCATGAGGCTTATAGCTGATGAACATGTTATCTTCAGACTTTTAAAAAGATAAATACAGGAATCTTTTAAAAAAAGAATGTTCTTTTTGTTAAAAAGAAAAAGCAAGCCTTTTTAAAATGAAAAAGCAGTTTTAACTGCTTTAATATTGGAAAAAAAGACTCAGATAAGGCTGCATAATATCACCATATCTGTTGAGGTTCTATATTAAACACACTATATGGGCTAAAACCTGGAAGAACCAGAAAGTGGTCAGAATTAGTCGAATAAATATCAATGCATGTAACTTACCTTGGTTGAAGAAATTGAAGAAGATTTTAAGATTTTTAAAGCAAAACAAGAGATTGAGAAAGAAGGGGATTATTTGAACATCAAAAAGCTAAGTTTACATCAACTGGAAAACTAGAAGAATTTCAAATAAACAGTGAGACAATAGAAGTAGTTGATAATTACAATTTTCTGGACTTGAGATCTTATAAAGATGCTAACAGTTCAAAGGATATTCAGAGAAGAATAGCTGTGGTTTGAGCTTCTTCAGTGACAGACCGAAACCTCATCTCTGCGAGGCTTCGATCCGTGCTCACTACTGGAGCGCCCTGAGCCGGCTGGTTTCAGGGCTAAGCCACCCCATAGAGATGGTGAAGAAAGGGGAGACTGCCAACAGGGTTGAGGAGAGCCGCATCTCTCCTCCCCAACTGGCCATTACTCCCTTTCCCGAAGGCGGTTGCAGCGGTGGTCAGAAATGGCCATCACAAAGAAGAACTCAACCGGAAAAGTATGTGCAGGAGGTAGATAAGAAGAGAAAGTTTTGGTTGACTGGGTCAAACAGCAAAAGCAACAAATACAACCCTGGAATTGAAACTGTTAAAAAACAATAACATTTTTCCCTAAGAAGATTTTAAAGCTGTGAAGGAGAGAGAAAAGGGAAAAGATTTGGTTTTCTCCTTTTCTTATACTGACAGCTAAGAGACTTAAGCAAGAAATTGGAAAAAAATCCACTTTGACATCACTAGGCATTTAATACTGAAAATAAAAAGTCAAAGGGATAATAAAGATTTCTGGATAATTAAAAGCTTTTGAAAACAGGAAAGGAGGGAAAAAGAATAAAAGGGTAGGATCTGGAAGGGAGGAGACTGCCTGGAATTAAAAAAGAACTTAGAGCAAAATCTCAACAAGACTTCCAAAAGATACATTCTAACTGAAATATCGCAACAAAAACCCCAGGAAGAGAAAGTCAAAAAAGAAATAAGAAGATATAACTCGGGACTAACTGGATTACTTGATGATTTCTAGATTCTTGGTTATTGTTTTGAATGACTAAAATCAAACGGGTGGTTGTTTAAAACTGTTTAAAATGGCTCCACTTTTAGAAGAACTGAAAATGGAACTTAAAAAGTACAAAGAAGATGCACAAGAAGGGAGAGGTTCTTTTGGCTTCGTATTTCAGGTTTTAGAAATGGAGATTTGGAACTATGAGAAACAACAAGAAATGCCTGCAGAACAAGAAGATTGTGACAAAGAAGAAGCCATCTTTAATGAACAAGTAATGTTAGGGTGGGGGGAAGGAAAGGTGGGAAAGAGAATGGAAAGTTTAAGATTGGGAAAAACAACTAAAAAAAAAACAGTGAAAAATAAGTATAAAATCAGAAAGCAATAGAAGAGGGAGAGAATTAGAACTAGAGAGACAAGGGGGTAAAAAGGGGAGGGAGAAGATGAGAGGGAAGAAAGAAAGGAAAAGAAATTATAAAGGACAGAAGCAAAATATAGAGAAACAGGGCCTATTTAGAGATAATGGGTGAAAACTTAATGGAAAAAGGGATTCTCCAAACTATCTTCACCATAAGATAGTATGGTTATATTAGAAACAGAAATAATTTTGGAAAATATGAAACAATATATGATTAAAATGTCTGATAAAATAGCTATTGTAATTCAGTAGAATGCTTGTCAATAAATAAATGTAACAAAATGAATATGTAATGATTTATAAAACATATGTGAAGAGAAATAAGGGAAAAATTAATTATGGAGATTATATGTATTTTTAAGGAAGTATGATATTTAATTGAAAAGAAGTGTTAAAGATATTAAGATTTTAATTATTATTAATGATAGAACTGAACTGGAATGGAATGATACATATACTGACAATCTTTCTTTTTTAAAAAAAAGAATATAGTGTGTATTAAAAGATTGTACCAAGCAGAATTCAATTGGAAGTTATGTATTATGTATTATATTGAAGGTCATAAGCTTAAGGTATATATTGAAGTTTAAATAAGAGTTGAATGGATGTAATTAAAAGATATAAAGGTGTCATACTCCAATTAGTAACTACAGGGGAAAATTTGTTCAATGAGAAAAGATAATATGAAATTGAAACAGAAGAACAAAAGTATAAATATAATGATTTGAATTGAGATGAGATAATCAAAATAAAATTGAGAAAATTAAAAAAGGCGAAAAACTATATAGAAAATGTAAAATAGTATAAGATATGGAATAGAATACAAAAAGGAGCATGAAATTTTTTGTGTCTGTATAAAGAAATTCAACCCAGGACCATGCTATTTTCAAAAAAGATGTTTTACTTGTATTTTGTGTGTGAAAACCCAAATAAAACTTTATTTTAAAAAACTTTATTTTAAAATATCCGAAAAGGCATCTGGGGGCCTAGACAAAGAATGAGATAGTTTTATGAAGACACAAAAGCTGGAACAGGCAACTCGCTGCTATTCACTCTATGTTATATGGAAGAGAGAGATGGATAACTGCCACAGTGATAGGAAAAGAATGGATTCCTTTCTGGGAAAACTTCATGTTCCTAAAGGCCCAGTTCCACTGGCTGACGGATGCAAAATGTATGCATAAACACAGCGGATGAGCAAAATTTTGGGGGTGGCTCCATCCATGGTCAACCGCTCCAAAAAGTGGCAAAAATTGCATAAACAGAACGGAAAAGAATGGAAAAGAACGGACGTGGGTAGTATGTAGCGGGGATGTTAAATGGATTTTCATAGGAAGCCTAGCGGATGGAAGCGGATGACACCTCCGAAGGAGTTCTGGGGGAGAATTATAAACCGGATGCATAGCGGATGAAGCAGATGCATCACAGACGCTTATAGGAAAAAAAGGGGATGCTGCGCGGATGTATATGCGATGCAAAGCATTCACTGCGCATGTGGGGAGTATGAATTGCGTCAGCTCTGCTGATATAAAAGGATGCAGCAGGCGGCAATCAGCATACAGGGGAAAGACGTGCTGCCACACATACATCTTGTAGGAACACCATGGTTCGTCACTCAGGCAAGAAGAGGAAGTCCGTGCCTACTTGTTCAAGCCCTGGCAAGGTGAAGAAGGCCAGAACCAGCATCCCACCCCCTGGCACTGACTCTGAAGCTGCTGCTGCTGCTGCTACTATGGTGGACCAGCCCCAGGGCCCTCAAAGCCCTGCTGCTGAAAGCCCTGCTGCTCAAGCCCAAGAAGGCCCTGCTGCTCAAGCCCCTGCCAGAGGGAGGAAGAGGCAAGGGAAGGAGAAGGGAGAGAGGAAACAGTACACCATTTCCGAGGAGCATGAGGATGAGGTGCTGGAATGGCTGAGGGAGAACGAGTACCTCTGGAGAAAGGGCCACAGACTGTATCAGGACACCAAGAAGAACCAGGCAGCTTGGAGAGACAAGGCAGAGAGCCTGGGGTACACTGCAGAAGTACTCCTTGGATGGTGGAAGCACATGCACACCTGGTATGGCAAGCTACACCTCAAGAAATCTGGGCAGGCCGCTGTCAAGCTCACTGACCGGGAGATGTACGTCGTGGCCAAGTGCAATTTCCTAGAGGGTGAGATCCGCCACCGAGGAGCAGCCTCTCTGACAACCCTCTCCCTCAGACAGCCCACAGACAGCCAGTCCTCTTCCAGACAGGAGCCAGCTACCCTGTCCAGGTAGGTGTCTTCAGAGAGCCCCACAGCAGAGACCCCCCCGAACAGCTGCACTCCCCATGCCAGCAGACTTGGAGGATCCCATGGAGGATGATGCCCTGCTGTCACAAATGGTGGAAGAAGCAGCAGCTACCAGACGCCAACCCACCCCCGCCCCCATCCCCAGCTCCATAGGATGCAGGCAGAGAGGCAGACTGGAGGGCCAGGACCACAGTGTGCTGTTGGAGATCAGGGACACAATGAAGACCAGCACAGAACTTCTCTCCCAGCTGGTCCACTTGAACAGAGCATCCTCAGGCCAGAACACTTTCATCACCTACATGAGCCAGACCCTGAGGGACCTGCCCGAGGCCCAGTACCAGGTGATGAAGCAGAAGATCACAGCACTTCTGCACAACCCTCCAGGCCCAGATGAAGCTGTTTCTACCCAGTCCAGGTCTGCTTCTCCACCCCAGGTGATGTCACAGCCCTTCCACTGCTTTCAACAGCCCCTCATCTACCAAGACTACGACTACCAGGACTTCCCACAGCACAAGCAGAACTTCCCAGTCCAGGCCCAGGTTCATCAGATGCCACAGATGCCAGTCCTCACCCAGCTGCAGACCAGACAGCCCCACTACACTCCTCCTTCCTCCACCCCACAGCCAAGCCCGTCAATGGACAATTTGTCATCAGTATTGGGCCTGACATCTGAAGTCCTTGATGAAGGGCCTCTCAACCTCACGGGACTGAGTCAGCTCTTGGATAGCTTCCTGAACACACCACCACCTGTTGTACTCTCAGGGCCAAGCAACCCAATGGTGCCTCAGACCAGCACTCAAGCCACAGCCACCTCCACAGTCCCTGCCTGCTTAACAGCTGAGACCATGGACATGACTCAGAGTGACTGAGAATAGTGTCAGAGACTGAGTTGTTTACTTGTTAAGTTTATCTTTGCTTAAGACACTTTACTTGGTTCATTTTGCTTATTTAATACAGTCATAAAGTTTACCTAAGAAAGTTTATCTTTGCTTAAGACACTTAATACAGTTTACTTGGTTCATTTTGCTTGTTTAATAAAGTCATAAAGTTTACCTAAGTCAGTTTATAAAGTTTACCTTGTTTAATAAAGTCATAAAGTTTACCTAAAAAAGTTAATAAAGATAATCTTTGCTTAACACACTTAATACAGTTTACTTGGTTCATTTTGCTTATTTAATAAAGTCATAAAGTTTACCTAAGAAAGTTAATAAAGGTTATCTTTGCTTAAGACATTTAGTTTACTTATTTCATTTTTTTTAACTTAGTGAAGTGTTGGTGAAAACTTTGAAAAAATGGTTAAGCCTTTGCATGCTTGTGGGATAGATAAGGATAGTTGTGGGATAGATAAACCTCCAGTGCAAGCATAGTGGGACTGTATGGTCCACACTTCCCAGCTGCCACACATATGGACCTTTATTATCAATAACAATTTATTCATTGATCAACACATTTTAAAATAAACAAAGCTCTTTATTAATGCCCTATTCATTGTAGGACCACTCATCATACATGGCACAATCTCATCAGTGTTATGTGACAGCCTCAAGGAAGCATCCATTAATCATCTATCATCCTGTCTTGCCACTCCACTGCTCCAGCTGGGGAGTTGCACCAGTGTCTCAGTAGGTTGCACTGCTTCTTCCCTTTACATGAAGCTCTGTTGGGGCCTTGTACATCCACAGTGTCTATCAGGTTACGTCCTTGCCTCCATTCACCAGGCTCCATGTCCCCATTCCCTTGTTGACGGTCCACAAGTCTGTTCTGCAACACTGCATAGCGGGTGTGCATGAGATTGTGCAGGATACAGAAAGCTTCCATGATGCTCCTCACAGTCTCTGGGTTATGCTGCATGGTGGTGAGAAGTATCTCAAACCCATTGGCCAGGATGCCAAAGGCGTTCTCCACCACCCGTCTTGCCTTGGACAGCCTGCAGTTGAAGATCCTCTCTTCATGGGTGAGGTATCTTGAACTGTACGGCTTCATGAGGTAGGTTCTGAGGGAGAACGCATCATCACCAACGATGAAGTAGGGCACATCTTGTGTGTCATTGGGTAGGGGGTCTGGACCTGGAAAACCCATGATGAGGTTGCGTTCCAGCCCATCCTTGAGGTGACTGGTGTTGTATACCTGAGCATCTGACCCATTGCCTGAAGCATCTATGTAGATAAACTTGTAGTCAGCATCAACCATGGCAAAGAGGATGATACTGAAGAAGCCCTTGTCATTGTAATAAGTGGACCCTGAGTTTGCTGAAGCTTTGCAGGCCACATGCTTCCCATCTATGGCTCCAACAATGTGGGGAAAGTTCCACCTCTGATACCACTCTTCTGCAAGTTTTCACGAGCCTTGTTCAGTGGTGGGGCATCTGAGGAGCTCCTCCATGTATTCTTCAATGATGGCCTGCACGACTTCTCTGACCACATTGCTGATGCTGTTGTGTGGCACCCTCCATGCATACTGCATGTTTCTGTATGTGGTTCCAGAGGCCAGGTGGCACAGAGTCAGTGCCACCTTCAGTCCAGGGTCCAGGCTGGGACAGAAGTTGGTGCTCGGCTTGGTCAACCTGGGTCTCAGATGCTGTACTAGTTCGTCAAACATGGCTGGTGGCATCCTCATGAAGTGATGGAATGCACGAGGGTCTTCGTTCCTCAGCTCCACCATCAGCTTGTTATACAGTCCGTACTCTGCTCTTCTGGTGATCCATCTTCTGACCCAGACACTTCTTGGCCGCCTCATTTTCTTCCCGTAGAACAGGTGAAAGAGCCTGTAGATGGCTTCGCACTGTTGTAGAATGATGGTGGCTACCAAAAGGAGTGTGTGATGATCCATGGTGGAGATGACTGGATGCTGTGGAAGAGCTTCACCATCAACTGGTCATACAGTCCAAACTCCATGCTTCTCATGATCCATCCTTGGACCCACACAGCTCTTGGACGTCTCCTTCTTCTCCTTCTGTGTAAAACTTGATACAGTCTGAACAGGTTTTGGTTCTGGTGATGAATGAGCGCAGCTATCATACGGACTGTGTCATCATCCATGGTGGAGAACAATTGATGATGTTGAAGACCAAGACCAAGGGTAAAGAGGTCTGTACACCACGGCTGCTGGACTCATACTAAGATCCATATGATTTTCTCCCCCTTTTTATAGAAAATATCGGTTGTCCGCTAGGTGTCCTTCTACATACTCTAGACATACTCCAGACATCCTAAATATACGAGATACATCCCAGATACAAACGTTTTTTCCATTTTGAATACTTTATATACGAGATGCATCCGCTTACATCCTTTCTATTTCCGTGCTACTAACGTTGTGTAGATGTTCCGTGTACCTTTTGTTTCCTCCCTCTTTCCTTTTTCAGCTGCAGCAGATGTGAGTTGAGGGGATGGCCAGAGGATGCAGAGAGGATACAGTGGATGTTTAACAGATGATAACGGACATAGAACGTTTGTTGCCCGTATATGTCGTGGATGTACATTGTACGCAGCGGAAAGTTCATCCGTTCACAAAGTTTTGTGCAGCTCAAAACTTCTTGCGCGGATGAAATTGCAGTGGACGGATGCTTGACGGATAGAGCATATGAAACACGTATGCAGTGAGTACACAACGGATGCATAGAGTTTTCCAACAGATGGCAAGCTTTTTTTAATGTTTTAATCCTCTTTGCATCCGTAAGTGCAGTGGGACCAGGCCTTAAGAGGGAAAGAGAGAGCCAATTATTCAATATTAGAGGAAATCAAGCCAGAATACTCAATAGGACCAAGGATCGTGAAATAATATTTTGGACACATGAGAAAATTAGTATGTCTATTGAAAAGATGATAATGCTGAGCAAATGGTAAGGAAGATCAGGAAAAGTAAATGGAAGAAATACTGGAAATTCCTGAAAGATTTAAGCAATTCAATGAGATTCAGGATATTTTGGAGAATTGTCACCCATAGGGACACTAGAAGTTGGTTACAACTCAATGGAGCATAGCAACAACAAATATTAACTAAATTCCTTAATAGTGAATGTTTAGTGAATAATCTTCCACAACAATCCTAGGCTGTCAGGAAAAAAATAGTTTGTTTTTGTTTTCTTTGATTTTTTTTAAGCTACACTGTTACTGGGTTTATGCTTGAAAATACAATCACTCACCCACACACACTTGCACACCCACCCACACAAACAAACAATGGTTGGAGATACCCTTGATTTTCCGCATATTTGGGGCTGAAAATGGTCATTTAATTTTTTTTTTTTTTACCAAAGTTGTCTATGATCTTGAACCAGAGAGCCCACAATGTCAAAATTTGTACATCACTTACTAGAAAAAATACCTAAATCACACTTGACAGATAATAGATAACAGTGTTGGAAAGGACCTTATAGATCTAGTCCAACCCCCTCCCCCACCCAAGCAGGAGACCCTGCACCATTTCTGACAAATGGCAGTCCAATCTGATCATATGATCAACTTTTTCAACTTTGTGATGAGCAAAGTCAATGGGCAGGCTAGATTCACTTATCAACTATGTTACTAGAGCCATGGTGGTGCAGTGGTTATAGTGCAGCACTGCAGGCTACTTCTGTTGACTGATGGCTGCCTGCAGTTTGGCAGGCTCAAGGTTGACTCCAACATCTCAGCCTTCCATCCTTCCGCAGTGGATAAAAGGAGGAGCCAGATTGTTGGGGGCAATAGGCTGACTCTGTAAACTGCTTAAGGGCCTGTCACATTGGCCGATGGATGCAAAACATTTGTAAAAAGGACACAGCGGACGAGAAAATGTTCCATCCATTGTTATCCGCTCTCAAAAGTGCCCAGAATTTGCATAACCAGAGTGGACAACAACGGAAAGGAACGGACAGGAGGAGGACGTAGCCAGGATGGAAAGCGGATGCTCCACGGAAGCCTAGCGGAAGGAAGTGGATGGGAGCGGATGGCACATCCGCAGGGCTTCCAGGGGAGCACAGCGAAGCAGACGCGCAGCGGAAGGAACGGATGCAGAGCAGATGCCAAGCGGACACAGCGGATGTAGAGCGGAAGCCTAGCGGATGCCAAGCAGATGCCGAGCGGATGCAAAGCGTTCACTGCGCATGCGGGGAGGATGCATTGCGTCAGCCCTGCGGATATAAAGGGAAGCAGCTCACAAGCAGGTCACCATTCAGAGGAAAGACCTGCTGCCAGACACAGCTCCAGCCAGCCAGCCAGCCAGCCCTGGCAAGAGGGACAGGGCCACTATCCCACCCCCTAACCCTAACTCTGCTTCTGCTGGGGCTTCTGCTGCTGGGGCTGACTCTTCTGGTGATGGAGCTTCTGCTGGTGCTGCTCCTGGTGCTGGTGCTTCTGCTAGTGCTTACTCTGCTGGCGCTGCTCCTGGTGCTGGTGCTTCTGCTGGTGCTTACTCTGCTGGCGCTGCTCCTCGTGCTGGTGCTTCTGCTGGTGCTTACTCTGTTGGCGCTGCTCCTGGTCCTGCTGGTGCTCCTGGTGCTCCTGGTGCTCCTGGTCCTGCAGATGCATCTAGTGCTGCTGGTGCTGCTGGTACTGCTTGTCCTGCTGGTGCTCCTGGTCCTGCTGGTGCTTCTGGCACTGCTGGTGCTTACTCTGCTGCTGCTGATCCTGGTCCTGCTGGCGCTGCTGGTGTTGCTGGTGCTGCTGGTGCTACTGGTCCTGCTTTTGCTGCTACTGTTGTTGTTGTTGCTGCTGCTGCTGGTGTGGAGGAGCAGCCCCTACAACCTCGAAGCCCCTCTGATGAGGGCCCAGATGGCCCTGCCAGAGGGAGGAAGAGGCATACGCGTGAATGGGAGAGGAGGCAATAAAACATAGAAGAGGAATATGAGGATGAGGTGCTGGAATGGCTGAGGGAGAACGGGTATCTTTGGCGGAAAGGACACAGGCTCTATCGAGACACCAAAAGGAAGCAGGCTGCTTGGAGAGAGAAGGCGGAGAGCTTGGGATACACTTCGGAGGTGCTCCTTGGCTGGTGGAAGCACATGCACACCTGGTACGGGAAGCTGCACCTCAAGAAATCTGGCCAGGTCGCAGTCAAACTGATGGACTGAGAGACCTACATGATGGCCAAATGCAGCTTCTTGGAGGGTGAGATCCGCCACCGAGGAGCAGCCCCTCTCACAACCTTCTTTCTCAGGCAGCCTTCAGAGAGCCAGTCCTCTTCTGACCAAGAGTCAGCTCCTGTGTCCAGGCAGGTATCTGTGGAGCGTGCCATGACGCGTGCCCCCCGAGAGCTGCACTCCCCGTGATGGAGCGTGTGGAGGACCCCCTGACGCAGTGGGAGCAAGTAGAGGGCACTTCCACCAGAGAACAACCCACATTCACCCCCAGCTCGACCTCCACAGAAAGCAGGCAGAGAGGCAGACCTGAGGGGCAGAGCCACACTGTCCAGCTAGAGATCAGGGACACCATCAGAAGCAGAGTAGATCTCCTCTCTCAGCTGGTACACACCGACGCCCCGTCCTCCAACCGCAAGCCCTTCCTCACCTATGTCAACCAGACCCTCATGAACATGGCAGAACCCCAGTACCAGGTGGTGAAGGACAGGATCACCCATCTTCTTCACAACCCTCAAGAGCCAGCTGAACCTGCTCCCACCCAGTCCAGGCCTGCTCCTCCACCCCAGGTGATGTCACTGCCTTTCCAAGTCTTTCCACAGGCCCTCATCTACCGAGGGTACAGCTACCAGGAGCTCCAGCAGCACAGGCAGCCCTTCCCAGTCCAGGCACAGGTACATCGGAGGCCACTGGTGCCACCGATGCCACCGGTGCCACCGATGCCACCGATGCCACCCACGCCACAGATGCCACCCACGCTACAGATGCCACTGACGCTACAGATGCCACTGACACCTCACCTCACTCAGCTGCAGACCAGACACCCCACTACACTCCTCCTTCCTCCACCCCACAGCCAAGCCCAGCCTCAGAACATCTGTCATCGGTATTGGGGCTGACACCCCATGTCCTGGAGGAAGGGGCTCTCAACATCACAGGACTGAGCCAGCTCTCTGAGAGCTTCTTCCACACACCATCCCCTGTTGTCCTCTCAGGGCCAGGCACCCCAATGATGCCTCAGACCAGCACTCCAGCAGGAGCCACCTCCACAGCACCGGGACCCTTCACCCCTGAGACTGGGCACGCCTCAGGGTGACCAAGAAGAGTTCCAGAGACTGGGTGGCTACCTGTTAACTTTATCTTTGCTTAAGACACTTGGGTCATTTTTCTTTTACAGCTTGTTATTAATAAAGATTATCTTTGCTTCACACACTTGCTTCATTTATTTTATTAAATAAAGTCTTGGTGGAAACTTTTAGAAATGGTTTAAGCCTTTGCATGCTAGTGGGATGGGTTAAGATAGCAGTGGGATGGGCAGGGATACCTCTCGGATGGGTAATAGCAGTGGGATGGGCAGGGATACCTGTGGGATGGGCAGGGATACCTTTGGGATGGGTAATAGCTGTGGGATGGGTTAGGATACCTGTGGGATGGGTAATAGCTGTGGGATAGATAAACCTCCATTGCAAGCATAGTGGGACTGTATGGTCCACCCTCCCAGGTGCCACACCTATGGCCCTTTATTATCAATAACAATGTAATCATTGATCCACACATTTCAGCATAAACACAACTCTTTATTAAATTCCCCTGTTCATTGTAGGGCCACTCAACATACATGGCACAATCTCATCAGTGTGATGAGACAGGCTGAAGGAAGTATCCATTAAATATCTCCCATCCTGTCTTGCCACTCCACTGCTCCAGCTGGGGAGTTGCACCAGTGTTTCAGGAGGTTGCGCTGCTTCTTCCCTTCACGTGAAGCTCTGTTGGGGCTTTGCACATCCACAGTATCTATCAGGTTTCGCCCTTTCCTCCATTCCCCAGGCTCCATGTCCCCATTGCCTTATTGGAGGTCCACGAGCCTGTTCTGCAAGACTGGGTAGCGGGTGCACATGAGATTGTGCAAGATGCAACAAGCTTCCACGATCCTCCTCACAGTCTGTGGACAATGCTGCATGGTAGTGAGAAGTACCTGGAACCTGTTGGCCAGGATGCCAAAGGCATTCTCCACCACCCGCCTTGCCCTGGACAACCTGTAGTTGAAGATCCTCTCTTCACGGGTGAGGAGTCTGGAACTGTAGGGTTTCATGAAGTAGGTTGTGAGGGAGAAGGCATCATCCCCCACGATGAAGTAGGGCACATCTTGCGTGTCGTTGGGCAGGGGGTCTGGATCTGGGAAGCCCATGATGAGGTTGCATTTCAGCCCCTCCTTGAGATGACTGGCGTTGTATACCTGGGCATCTGAAGCTGACCTGTTGCCTGAAGCATTGATGTACATGAACTTGTAGTCAGCATCGATCATGGCGAAGAGGATGATGCTGAAGAAGCCCTTGTAATTGAAAGAAGTGGACCCTGACTTGGCTGGAGCTTTGCAGGCCACGTGCTTCCCATCTATGGCTTCAACGGTGTGGGGGAAGTTCCACCTCTGATACCACTGCTCTGCAACTTTCTTCCATCCTTCTTCAGTGGAGGGGCACTGGAGGAGCTCCTCCAGGTATTCTTCGATGATGGCCTGCACCACTTCTCTGACCACAATGCTGATGGTGTTGTGTGGCACCCTCCAGCCATAGTGCATGCTCCTGTAGGTGGTCCCTGAGGCCAGGTGGTGCAGAGTGAGTGCCACCTTGAGCCCAGGTTCCAGGCTGGGCCGGAAGTTGGTGCTCGGCTTGGTCAACCTGGGTCTCAGCCGCTCCAAAACTTGGTCAAACATGGCTGGAGGCATCCTCATGAAGTTCTGGAATGCACGAGGGTCTTCGTTCCTCAGCTCCACCATCAGCTTGTTATACAGTCCGTACTCTGCTCTTCTGGCGATCCATCTTCCGACCCAGACACTTCTTGGCCGCCTCATTTTCTTCCCGTAGAACAAGTGAAAGAGCCTGTAGATGGCTTCGCACTGTTGTAGAACGATGGTGGCTACCAAAAGGAGTATGTGATGATCCATGGTGGAGATGACTGGATGCTGTGGAAGAGCAAGAGCCAGATGAAGGCTGAAGAGGTCTGCACCGCAAGGCTGCTGGACTGAAAGTGAGATCCAGGTGAGTTCCTCCCCCTTTTTATAGGCAATATAGGTTTTCCACTAGGTGTCCTTTTGCATCCTCTAAGCATCCTCTAGACATCCTTAATATCGAGATAGGTCCCCTCTGCGAACGTTTTTTCCTTTTTAATGCTTTCTATGTGAGCTGCATCCGCTTTCATCCTTTCTCCGTCCATGCTACTCACGCTTTGTGTCCATTCCGCCTCTGTTTTGCTTCCTCCCTGTGTCCATTTTCCGCTGGAGCGGATGCGAGTTGCACGGATGCGCAGTGGATGCCTAGTGGATATAGCGGATGAGTAACGGATCACGACGGATGTAGAACGGATGTTCCCCGTATGCGTTGCAGATGCAGAACGGACGTGTTGGATACATTTTCCGCTCAAAAAGTTTTGAGCAGCTCAAAACTTTTTGAGCGGATGGCATCTCAGTCAACGGATGCTGGACGGATAGAGAGGATGAAAAACGGACGCACTGATTACAGAATGGATGGATCGTGTTAACCAACGGATGGCATGTGTTTCTCTCCGTTTTACATCCTCTTTCCATCCATTGGTGCTGTGTGACAGGGGCTTTAGAGAGGGCTGTAAAGCACCATAAAAGCAGTATATAAGTCTCAATGTTATTGTTACTAACTTAACAATTGCAGTGATTCATTTAAAAACTGTTGCAAGAAAGGTCATAAAATGAGAAAAAAAAACCAGTTAACATATACCTCATTTAACAACAGGGCTCAACTATGGTCATAAGTCAAGGACTATCTGTTTTTAGGAAGTATTTTGGAAGAAGATTTAATTCCTTTTTGCTTCCCATTGCCCCATCGCAGATGGAATCCTTTCACAATATGAGATTTCTCTGCTGTTTTCTTTAGCAGCTTAGGTTTATTTTACATTGGGCTGTCATGAATCTATGTAAAGAAACTGCTCCTGTTCCAGAACTCTAGAGTGCTGCACCTTAATCCGTAACCATCATTTTAGCAGTTTTTAGCCTCTCTCAGGAGAAATGAAATTTCACAGCTGCAGGTCTGGGAGCTATGCTGAACTGACCCCGAATAAGGCATGCTGTTGAACTTTAGAAGAAAAGAAGTGTTGATTGAGGGAGCCTTGAATCTCATGGAACTTGCAAGTTTTGCGGTCTTGCCCTCCCCAACACCACCAGAATCCAGCATAGTGCTATCAGGGCTTTATCTTGTTTGGTTCAAATGAACCAAACCATGGATTCTGTATTGCTGCTCCCTCTGGGAAATTAGTTCACAACCTAGTAGTTCTTTCTCTCTGAAATTTTATTTCCATTTATTTGTCCTCCAAATCCCTTCCTCTGTTTATCTTTAGCTATAATTGAATATTTAATATGTCATTATTTCAACTGAATATTCCAGCTATTGTATCCGTAATACTTCCAGTGGCTTCACCGTTTTACCTTAATGGAAGACAATTAATGCTATCAGCCTGTTTGGGTGTTCATTATTTGCACTTTATGTAACTGAATGACATGGAGGATTCTTTATTTGACTGAACCAGTGAAGAAATGGAAATTTTTTACTCACATGCAGCACTGAGTCATTGCTGTTTTTTTCAACATCTTTTGTCTCAATTTATACAATATACTATGTTATATGCTATGTTCTCAGTGTAGCAGTTTCAAAACAGTAAAAAAACCAGTAGTGGGATTCAATCTTTTTACTACCGGATCTATGGGTGTGGTGTGGCTTGGTGGGCATGGGTTGGTGGGCATGGCAGAAGAAGGTTACTGAAAAATCTCCATTCCCCCCCACCCGCTAACCTGCTTTCCAGCTCCATTCTCCTATGCAGGACAACAAAAGAAGACACAGCCAATCAGCTAGGACTCGGGAGACAGAAAATAGATGGGGGTGGGGCCAGTCAGAGGTGATATTTGCTGGTTCTCCGAACTACTCAAAATTTCTGCTACCGGTTCTCCAAAACTGGTCAGAACCTGCTGAATATCACCTCTGAAATAAACTATCATATGATTCAATCTGCTGAGTGAATTCAACCCCAAACGAAGTTTATTCTCTGACCTTCTCTGAAAATAAACATGATCAGATGCTGGTGTACTGCAAATATGGGATTTTGAACTTTATTGCTGAATCCCATTGGAAAGGAAGGAAGATTAGTGACTTTACTGTAATGTGGAAATTGAATCCATGTGGTTGGGTGGATTGGGAAAAGAGAAGAAAGAAAATACAAGCAATGATTGACTGTAGGGTGTATTTTTGTCTTTAATTATCTTGTCACAATTTATCTGTGCAGCAAATATGTATATAAATCTATAAATCTATAAATGGCTACTAGATACTTTCTTAATCCTTTAGTCAAACTCTAGATTTAAAGGTGACTGTCTAATAGTTTCATTTCTTCAACCATCTTCATTGTGCTAGGATTACCAAAGATTTCCCATCTACTGAGAAGAAATAGTGTTCATCCAAATCTTCAGTTAGGTCCATTTCCATATATATGTAGTCCTCAACTTACAACCACAATTGAGCCCAACATTTATGTTACTAAGTGAGAAAGTTGTTAAGCAAGTTTTGCTCCATTTGTTAAATGAAGATTGTAAAAGGTGATCACATGACCCCAGGGCACTGCAACTGTCATAGATGTGAGTCAGTTATCAAATATGCCACAGGTCCTAACTGTGAAAAATGGTCATATGTCACTTTTTTCAGTGCCAATGGAACTTTGAAAGGTCACTAAGTGAATTATTGTAGGTCAGGAACTACCTGTATAGATCACTCAAAGTAATGTTAAATTCTTTTATTAGAAAATTCTAATTATAATTCAGCACCATCTATGTTCCTATAATGCTTAAATACCTTCTTTCAGTATGATTTTTAACTGCCCTCTCAAGCCTACAGCCCTTGACTTCCCAGATGATCTCCTTCTAAGAATTAACCCCAATTGTCCTTTTTAGTTTTCTAAATCAATCTAAGCTAGAGCCTGACATTCCTATTCATATCTACGACACATACATTTGATGAAATTTCCTCCTGGTACAGTGAATATAAATTTGTAGCTGTAGTGTATTTTCATTAAAATCATTGTTGATTTTGCTGTTATCCATTCTAAAGGAACTATATGTATTTCACAGTAGAAAGGGAACATAATACCACTCTTTCTAGAGAAATATTTAATTACAGCAGTAGTCCTGTGTCTCATACAAACTCTACTTCTCAAAAGTTTAGACTGCCTTCGCATGATATGATCTGTTGGATTTTAGCACAATATAAAAAGGCCACTGAATAACTTTGAAAGTATATTGAAGATGCCACATGTAGATGCCATATTTCCCTATACATTCTTGATTTAGGGATTATGGAAACAGGTAATAAAAAATATAGTTGCCACATATTGGAGGCATTACCAGTACTGCTTTTCATTTTGTTTTGTTTTAGGGACAGATCTACATATACAAAATTGACTTTAAGAAAATTCAATATATTTTCTGCACAGCAAAAACTAAGGTTGAAAATTTGCTGTCTGGTCTGAAAAATGTTTAATATTTTTAGGACTTTTTGTATTATTAATTTTCATCTCTGTGTTAAAATTTTTATATTGTTTAAAAAGATTGCTAGGCAGCCTGAGTTTTTCCAGGATGGAAAGACTGTTTCTAAACCAAACAAATAGCTTTAAGATTTTGTTTCTTTTTTATATCACAAACTAGCTTCTTAAAATAACTGCTTTGCTTAGTTTAATGATTAGGCAAGCTAAAGTATGCTTCAGTTCTGCAAAACAGTAGGATCAGCTTTGACCTTAAACTGAGTGATAGGGAAAGAAGCAAAGAAACAAGGATCAAAACATCTCAAAGCAACGATAGCTGAAGTAAAACTTGAGTGGAATCCGAAAACTCCCATTCTTCAAAAAACTGATTATAACTGCCATCTCATTCACCAGTTCTGAATAGGTGGCATATTCTGGTGAAATTTTTCCAGAATCATCTGTTCTTAATGCCTGAAACAATGACTCCATCTTTATTTATGTTTATTTATTTATTTTTATTTGTCAAAAGTTTACAATATAACAGAAACAAGAATAAACATAAGTTTAAATACAAGAAATAGGAATTAATAATTGGGGACAATACGAAGGGATGGTAGGCATGATTGTGCACTTATGCATAGACCTCTTAGGAATGGGGTGAGGTCAATAGAGGTTAATTTTGCCTCAACTTTGGGCATTTCTGACCAATATGAACAGGGCCAAGTTAGATTAGTGTGATAATATTATCTTGACATGAAGGACCTCATCTACTTTATCACAATATCATAACTACCTACAATTCTGCTTTTTTAGACCAAACAATCCCTATGATTCCTTTCTCAGAAATAATAGCAGTCTTGCAAAGAAAACACACAGTCTCAACCAAGTTTTGGAGATTGGCTGTCCTTCTTCATAAAAATAAAGCCAGGTACTTCCTCCATATTTAGATAAGTCCAAAGTGCCATGTCTAGATGTCACATTGGGTTTTGTTTAGGGTATGACACCACTTCTTCTCATTACTAAGACATGTTGATATTGATGATTAATGGCATTGATACAGCAATACTTTCAGAACATTGAGGTTGTTGCTGCTGGTAGCAGAAGAATGTACAGATTAAGATTAGTAAATTCAGATTAACTAATTCATTTGGGATACCTAGTTATCTGTTGCTCAGGATTTTCTGACCATAATGTGTGTGTATATTATCCAAGCATTTTCCATAGAAGTTGGCCCAAATCTAATGATCCTATTTTAATAATAGATGTTTCCATGTTGAGGGAAAAATGTTTGTGAGTATAGGGAATTATTTGCTATGTATTCATAATTCACCAAACGTTTCTGTTTTGATTAATCTGAAAACCAATCAGAAATCTTCCTTTTAATAAAGGTAATGTAATTGTTTGCATTCTCTCTTCTTCCAATACATTCAGCTCGGAAGAAAGCTGGGTAAGTTTTCTAGCTGAACACCATAATACAATATCATTTGGAAAGATCCAGTTTACTTCTTCCCAGTTATAAGGAAGTTATCAACACATTATTCGGTACAATCTCTTAATCTTGAACCTCTTTTCTCCTTCAAAGTACAAGGCAAATTGTCCTATTTTAATACTCACATTAATCCTGGATTAAACTGAAATATACATATTTACCCAGGTGCACTGGGGCATTGCTTCCAAGCAAAAACCCTTGCCTATGCAAGCTATTTTATTCAGGCAACTGGAAGCAGAATTTAAAAAAAGATTTATAGACAATACCAAACATGAAAACTTTTCTAAAATTTTTGTTAGTTTGAAGTATTATAACATAAACTGTTTCCAGTGTTAATTAAAGGCTTACTTTTACAGGTTCTTCCTTTTCCTGTTAAAGCAGGACAACTGATTCTTGAGTAACCTTTCTTCATTTTTGTTTCTTGTTGGCTTTTTAAAGGGATTATAACTACTATTGTTCCATCATTATTTTGTCCTCTTATATAATGGGACAGCTTTATTTTTCAGTATTTTTTTTCTTCAAAAAAGGAAAGTTGCAATGAGGATTCTTCCTTCCAGCTTCCCTCCCTCTCCTTTGCACAAACAGAAAATGACATCCAGGGACAATTATGAGACTACATTCAAGAGAGAATTAATAGCTTCTTCAAGGAGCGATTCTTCTGCTATGCTAACTGGAAGCAATGAAAATCACATCCTGATGGCAGAAATTTTTTATTAAAGGCACAGATCAGGCAAGTCCCCTAAAAAACCCTCCTTCAGTACCATTTTTTTCTCTAGACTGTTGGACAAGCTAGATTTATACTTGCATTTAATGTTTTTCAGGGTTTAGAAGACAATTATAAATAGAGCATCTCCAAAATGTATCCTTAGGGCAGTTTAATTCAGATTAATTAATTAGATGATTGGCCTATAATGTGCATGTATGTGTAATTTCCCAAGCTTCTTGCCTCCTAGAAGAAATCTGGGAAGCTCTTTATTTGCAGGACCACTTTATTCAAGTAGTATCTATGATCCCAATAAGATCTTCTTATATCGACTTACTCCCTATGTATTTCCTTAAGTGTTGCAATATTCAGAGAGCATGAAAGAGAGTTTTCTCAACCATTGCCTCCTTTTTATGGTACATTCCCCTGGGAATTTTTTGGACTTTTTAAAAATCCTGCCTTTAACCTAAATAACCTAAGATGGCAAATACACCAAGTACTCCTTTTCCTCCCAACAACAAACCTGTGAGATGAGTTGGGCTGAGATAGAGTTGACTGGCCCAGCTAACTTTCATGGAAAGAGAGGACTAGAACTCACAGTATGCTGGTTTTTAGCCTGGTGCCTTAAAGGCCCTGTCACACTGGCTGATGGATGCAAAACGTTTGTAAAAAGGACACAGCGGATGAGAAAAATGTTCCATCCGTTGTTATCTGCTCTCAAAAGTGCCCCGAATTTGCATAACCAGAGCGGACAACACAGAAAGGAACGGACGGGGGGAGGACGTAGGGAGGATGGAAAGCAGATGCTCCATGGAAGCCTAGCGGATGGAAGCAGATGGAAGCGGATGCCACATCCGCAAGGCTTCCGGGGGAGCGAAGCAAAGCGGACGCGGAATGGAAAGAGCGGATGCAGAGTGGATGCTAAGTGGATGAAGCGGATGCACAGCGCATGCCAAGTGGATGAAGCGGATGCACAGCGGATGCCGAGTGGATGAAGCGGATGCAGAGTGGAAGCCTAGCGGATGCCTAGCGGATGCCTAGCGGATGCCTAGCGGATGCCTAGCAGATGCCCAGCGTTAACTGCGCATGCGGGGAGGATGCATTGCGTCAGCCCCGCGGATATAAAGGGAAGCAGCTCCCAAGCAGGTCACCATTCAGAGGAAAGACCTGCTTCCAGACACAGCTTGCCAGCCAGCCAGCCAGCCAGCCAGCCAGCAACCCAACAACCATGGGGAAGAAATGGAAGCCTCTGCCATCTGCTGCCAGCCCTGGCAAGAGGGACAGGGCCACTCTCCCACCCCCTGGCCCTGACTCTGCTTCTGCTGGGGCTTCTGCTGCCCGGGCTCGATCTTCTGGTGCTGGTACTTCTGCTGATGCTGCTTCTGGAGGTGGTGCTTCTGCTGATGCTGCTTCTGCTGGTGCTTACTCTGCTGATGCTGCTTATGGTGGTGGTGCTTCTGCTGGTGCTTATTCTGCTGGCACTGCTCCTGGTGCTGGTGCTTCTGCTTGTGCTTACTCTGCTGGTGCTGATCCTGGTCCTGCTGGTCCTGCTGGTGCTCCTGGTCCTGCTGGTGCTCCTGGTCCTGCTGGTGCTCCTGGTCCTGCTGTTCCTGCTGGTGCTCCTGGTCCTGCTCCTGGTGCTGCTGGTGCTGCTGCTACTGCTGGTGGTCCTGCTGGTCCTGCTGGTCCTGCTTTTGCTGCTACTGTTGTTGCTGCTGCTGTGCTGCTGGTGGTGTGGAGGAGCAGCCCCTACAACCTCGAAGCCCCTCTGATGAGGGCCCATATGGCCCTGCAAAAGGAAGGAAGAGGCAGACGCGTGAACGGGAGAGGAGGCAATACAACATGGAAGAGGAACATGAGGAGGAGGTGCTGGAGCGGCTGAGGGAGAACGAGTATCTATGGCAGAAGGGACACAGGCTCTATCGAGACACCAAAAGGAAGCAGGCTGCTTGGAGAGAGAAGGCAGAGAGCCTGGGATACACTTCGGAGGTGCTTCTCGGCTGGTGAAAGCACATGCACACCTAGTACAGGAAGCTGCAACTCAAGAAATCTGGCCAGGCCACGGTCAAGCTGATGGACCGAGAGACCTACGTGATGACCAAGTGCAGCTTCTTGGAGGGTGGGATCCAACACTGAGAAGCAGCCCCTCTCACAACCCTCTCTCTCAGGCAGCCTTCAGAGAGCCAGTCCTCTTCTGGCCAAGAGTCAGCTCCTGTGTCCAGGCAGGTATCTGTGCAGCGTGCCACAACGGAGACCCCCCCGACAGCTGTACTACCCGTAGCAGAGCGCATGGAGGACCCCCTGACACAGTGGGAGAAAGGTGACGGCACTTCCACCATAGCCCAACACGCATCCACCCCCAGCTCCACCTCCACAGAAAGGCTGAGAGGCAGACCGGAGGGGCAGAGCCACACTGTCCTGCTGGAGATAAGAAACACCATAAGGAGCAGCGTAGATCTCCTCTCTCAGCTGGTACACATTGACGCCCCATCCTCCAACTGCAAGCCCTTCCTCACCTATGTCAACCAGAACCTCATGAACATGTCGGAACCCAGTACCAGGTGATGAAGGACAGGATCACCCATCTTCTTCACAACCCTCCAGACCAAGATGAACCTGCTCCCACCCAGTCCAGGCCTGCTCCTCCACCCTAGGTGATGTCACTGCCCTTCCAAGGCTTTCCAAAGGCCCTCACCTACCAAGGCTACAGCTACCAGGAGCTCCAGCAGCACAGGCAGTCCTTCCCAGTCCAGGCACAGGTACATTGGACGCCACCAGTACCACTGATGCCACTGATGCCACCCATGCCAGCCACGCCACAGATGCCACCCACGCCACTGATGCCACCGACACCAGTCCTCACCCAGCTGCAGACCAGACAGCCCCACTACACTGCTCCTTCCTCCACCCCACAGCCAAGCCCAGCCTCAGTACATCTGTCATCGGTATTGGGGCTGACAACCCATGTCATGGAGGAAGGGGCTCTCAACATCACGGAGCTGAGCCAGCTGTCTGAGAGCTTCTTCCACACACCATCCCCTGTGGTCCTCTCGGGGCCAGGCACCCCAGTGGTGCTTCAGACCAGCACTCCAGCAGCAGCCACCTCCACAGCACCTGGACCCTTCACCCCTGAGACTGGGCACGCCTCAGAGTGACCAAGAAGATTGTCAGAGACTGGGATGGCTACCTGTTGACTTTATTTTTGCTTTGGACACTTGACTTGGGTCATTTTTCTTTTACAGCTTGTTATTAATAAAGATTATCTTTGCTTCACACACTTGCTTCATTTATTTTATTAAATAAAGTCTTGGTGGAAACTTTTAGAAATGGTTTAAGCCTTTGCATGCTTCTGGGATGGGTAAGGATAGCAGTGGGATGGGCAGGGATACCTGTGGGATGGGTATTAGCTGTGGGATGGGCAGGGATACCTTTGGGATGGGTAATAGCTGTGGGATGGGCAGGGATACCTTTGGGATGGGTAATAGCTGTGGGATGGGCAGGGATACCTTTGGGATGGGTAATAGCTGTGGGATAGATAAACCTCCATTGCAAGCATAGTGGGACTGTATGGTCCACCCTCCCAGGTGCCACACCTATGGACCTTTATTATCAATAATAATGTAATCATTCATCCACACATGTCAACATAAACACAACTCTTTATTAAATGCCCTGTTCATTGTAGGCCCACCCAACATACATGGCCCAATCTCATCAGTGTGATGAGACAGGATGAAGGAAGCATCCATTAATCATCTATCATCCTGTCTTGCCACTCCACTGCTCCAGCTGGGGAGTTGCACCAGTGTTTCAGGAGGTTGCGCTGCTTCTTCCCTTCACGTGAAGCTCTGTTGGGGCTTTGCACATCCACAGTATCTATCAGGTTTCGCCCTTTCCTCCATTCCCCAGGCTCCATGTCCCCATTGCCTTGTTGGAGGCCCACGAGCCTGTTCTGCAAGACTGGTTAGCGGGTGCGCATGAGATTGTGCAGGATGCAACAAGCTTCCACGATCCTCCTCACAGTCTGTGGGCAATGCTGCATGGTGATGAGAAGTACCTGGAACCTGTTGGCCAGGATGCCAAAGGCGTTCTCCGCCACTCGTCTTGCCCTGGACAGCCTGTAGTTGAAGATCCTCTCTTCACGGGTGAGGAGTCTGGAAATGTAGGGCTTCATGAGGTAGGTTCTGAGGGAGAAGGCAACATCCCCCACGATGAAGTAGAGCACATCTTGCGTGTCATTGGGCAGGGGGTCTGGATCTGGGAAGCCCATGATGAGGTTGCATTCCAGCTCCTCCTTGAGGTCACTGGCGTTGTATATCTGGGCATCTGAAGCTGACCCATTGCCTGAAGCATCGATGTACATGAACTTGTAGTCAGCATCGACCATGGCGAAGAGGATGATGCTGAAGAAGCCTTTGTAGTTGAAATAAATGGACCCCGACTTGGCTGGAGCTTTGCAGTCCACATGCTTGCTCCAACGTTGTGGGGGAAGTTCCACCTCTGATAACACTGCTCTGCAACTTTCTTCCATCCTTCTTCAGTGGAGGGGCACTGGAGGAGCTCCTCCAGGTATTCTTCGATGATGGCCTGCACCACTTCTCTGACCACAATGCTGATGGTGTTGTGTGACACCCTCCAGCCATACTGCATGCTCCTGTAGGTGATCCCTGAGGCCAGGTGGCGCATAGTAAATGCCACCTTGAGCCCAGGTTCCAGGGTGGGCCAGAAGTTGGTGCTCTGCTTGGTCAACCTGGGTCTCAGCCGCTCCAAAACTTGGTCAAACATGGCTGGAGGAATCCTCATGAAGTTCTGGAATGCACAAGGGTCTTCGTTCCTCAGCTCCACCATCAGCTTGTTATACAGTCCGTACTCTGCTCTTCTGGCGATCCATCTTCCGACCCAGACACTTCTTGGCTGCCTCCTTTTCTTCCCGTAGAACAGGTGAAAGAGCCTGTAGATGGCTTCGCACTGTTGTAGAAAGATGGTGGCTACCAAAAGGAGTGTGTGATGATCCATGGTGGAGATGACTGGATGCTGCGGAAGAGCTAGAGCCAGATGAAGGCTGCAGAGGTCTGCACAGCAGGGGTGCTGGACTGAAAGTGAGATCCAGGTGAGTTCCTCCCCTTTTTATAGGCAATATAGGTTTTCCACTAAGTGTCCATTTGCATCCTCTAGGCATCCTCTAGACACCCTTAATATCTGAAATAGGTCCCCTCTGCGAACGTTTTTTCCGTTTTAAATGCTTTGTATGCGAGCTGCATCCACTTTCATCCTTTCTCCGTCCATTCTACTAATGCTTTGTGTCCGTTCCGAGTCCGTTTCGCTTCCTCCCTGTGTCCGTTTTCTGCTGGAGCGGATGCGAGTTGTGCGGATGCGCAGCAGATGCCTAGCGAATATAGTGGATGCGTAACGGATGACAACGGATGTAGAACGGATGTAGAACGGATGTTCCCCATATGCATTGCGGATGCAGAATGGATGCGTTTGATACATTTTCCACTCAAAAAGTTTTGAGCAGCTCAAAACCTTTTGAGCGGATGGAACCTCAGTTGATGGATGCTGGATGGATGGAGAGGATGAAAAACGGAGGCAGTGAGTACAGAACGGATGAATCACGTTAACCAATGGATGGCAAGTGTTTCTCTCTGTTTTACATCCTCTTTCCATCCGTTGGTGCAGTGTGACATGGGCTAAACCTTCAGACCAAGCTAGCTCTCAAGATTATCCCAAGAGACTCTTCCTAGTACTGCATTGAGAAAGTTCTTCAAAACATACATATTTTGTAAATGTTGTGGGCCTAAACAGAGGTTGTTTTAGCTTAGTGACTATTGAATGGATCAACTTCCAATATTACAGTATATATTCCTATGTATTGTTATTTTTAGGATTTCCAGTTCTTCTATCTCACTGAAATATGCATTGTTTTTACCAGATTGATAAAGAATATAGAATATATGGTTCAGAATTAGCCGTGATTGGAACAATTTAAAGAATGTAACCAGTGAAACACATATTAAGCCAGACCATTTAAATATACAGTCTGTTTGTGCCCAGGTGTTTGCCTGGCTTGTGGTGTGGAGATCTTTCTATTTGAGAGTGCAAACAAACACCTGGGCACAAACAGATGCCCCCTGATACCTCCAGCTCAAGCACACCTCAACCAGGCACCCATACAAAACCTAGCTTCCTAATAGATAATAGCCGTCCTTTCACGCGAAGCCAAGCTGCACTGAAAGCCTACAATACAGAAACATAGTGTTGCCAGCCAATCAAAGCCACAAAACAGACAGAAGAAACCAGAAACACCAATCAAACAAACTCCAAGTCCAATAAACACAGACCAAGACTCCCAACCAATCAGGATGTAGAAAAAAAACATCCTAGCACAGCAATAGGCTAGCCTCAAATTTAAAACCAACGCCTGTGATAGCCTGACCCACATACAAACTCCATACAGAAGCCTGATGATGGCAGATGAGATTCTGCTGAAACGTTGCTACAACTTTAACAGCACTACAATGACGTGGAATAATACCCGAAGGAAGCTGAACTGCATTCATATATATATATATGAAGTTTTGAAGACTGCCTTCAAAACAGACAAAAAAATAGCAGCCATCCTGAGGAACCGCAAAGACAAAATTGACATGGAAAACCAAGGCATATACGAAATTCCCT
>BLBF01000043.1:6447972-6509744 GCA_015471245.1 Laticauda colubrina
TTCTTCTTCTTCTTCTTCTTCTTCTTCTTCTTCTTCTTCTTCTTCTTCTTTTGACAATTGGCTGTCTCTAAGAAGCTTTTGGGAGCATTTATATATAGCCCAGGCCTTTCTTCTTTACCTGCAAAAGTAAAAATGCAAAATTCCCCTGGAGATAGTTGTGTAAAAAATAGGAATCCCACTAAGACAAATGTACTTTAAATGCTTTACACATTATTAAGTTTTGTTTTAAAATGATTCCCCTTTTTAGAGAGTTCCCTAAGATATGTAAGGAAATGATTAAATAATTAAATTTGGTGGATTTATGGAGACTATATCCCTCCAAAAAACAATTTATATTTTATTCCAATCCGCATCAAATATGGACACAAATTGATATGGCATGGATGAATGGGGAAATAGCAAATGAGATAAAATAAATTGATATATTACCAAATGAATGGGCAGACCATAACCCAATTCAGATAATATGGAAAGGTAGGAAGAAACCAAAGAAAAAATGGACATTAAATACCCAATTAATAAGAGGAAAAGAATATATTGATAAACTTAAGGAGGAATTAAATTATTTTTTAAAAGAAAATGACAATGGCGTAACTATGAAACAAAACATTTGGGATACAGTGAAGGCAGTAATAAGAGGCATAACAATTTCTTACAATGCAAGGAGGAATAAAGAAAAATATGCCCAACAAAACAAACTGCAATAACAAATTAAGGAATTAGAAATGCAATTACAGAAGACCCCAAAGAATTCAACATTGCAAAATCAGATAATAATAGCTAAACATAAATTGAATTTAATTGAATAAGAGAAAATGATTATAAATTTGAATATGACTAGACAAACCTACTTTGAGAATGCTAATAAGCCAGGAAGATGGTTAGCTTACAAACTAAAAAAAAAGAAAGAAGAGAGACTGATATCCCAATTAATAGATGGGAATGGTGACATACAATAAGAGATAGAACAAAAAAAAGAAATTGTATATAAGTACTTTGAAGAGTTATATAAAAAGGAAGAAATAAATGAGGTCAGAATAAGAAATTACTTAGATGAAATTAAAGATAAAGAAATTGAGGAAGAAATGATAGAATTACTTAACAAAGATATATTTTGATCTGAACTGAAATCGGCAATAGAGAACAAAAAAAATAATAAAGCCCCGGGCCCAGATGGGATTCTGGGAGAGCTATATAAAGTAATTGCAGAACAAATTGGACCTTTTATGATGGAAATTTTCAGTGATGTATTATTGGCAGCCAGGATGCCGGATTCACGGAGGGGGCATTTTTGTTGATTTTGTTGATCCCGAAGGAGGAATCTGAATCTAGATATATCAATAATTATAGACCAATTTCACTATTAAATACTGACTATAAAATATTTATCTCCATTACAGCTAACAGACTAAAAAGAATTTTAAATCTATATATACATGAAGATCAAAACGGATTTCTCCCGACCAGACAGATTAGCAATAATTCAAGAACAGTACTTGATGTTTTAGAATTTTATGAAGCCCACCCCGAGAAACAAATTGCACTTATGTTCTTAGATGCTGAAAAGGCCTTTGATAATTTAAATTGGCACTTTTTAATTCAAAAAATATATAATATGAAATTAGGCACAAAATTTGAAAATATTATAATAACTATTTATGATACACAACAGGCCAATATTATAGCAAATGGGGAATATACTCGCCCAATAAAAATAGAAAAGGGAATCAGACAAGGTTGCCTGCTCTTGCCCCTGCTCTTCATATTCACATAAGAAACATTATTAATATGAATTAGACAGAACTCAGAGATAAAAGGATTAAAGGTTAAAACAGAAGAATACAAGTTGCAAGCATTCGCTGATGATATGGTTTTCTTTATAGAGGAACCAACAGAAAGAGGACAAAAATTGATTAATGAATTAGAACAATTTGGAGCGGTAGCAGGACTCAAAATTAATAGGAAGAAAACAAAATTAATGACTAAAAATTTAACAGAAAAACAGAAAAAAGAATTAGAAGAAGTTATGGGAATACAGGTGACAAAGAAAGTTAAATATTTAGGAATATGGTTGACAGCACATTGTAAGGCACTTAAAATAATTATGATAAGTTGTTGCTACAGGTAAAGAAGGATTTAGAATTATGGGGCAGACTGCAACTCTCACTATTGGGTAGGATTGCTACCATTAAAATGAATATTCTCCCAAAATTCTTGTATTTATTTCAGATGATTCCAGTTAAATTATACAATTTTTTTTTTGAAGAACTTAACAAAATAATTGCTAAATTTATTTGGCAAGGGAAAAAACCTAGAATAAATTTAAAAGCAATGCAGGACATGAGGAGCAGGGGAGGGTTGGCACTTCCAAATTGGGAATTGTATTATATTGCTGCCACTCTCGTATGGTTAAAAGATTGGGTGAACTTAAATAATAAGAGAATCCTATTTTTAGAAGGCCATGATTTACAAAGGGGATGGCACACCTTTTTATGGGACGTAGGGAAAGTTAACCAAAAATATTTCCATAGACACTTAATTAGAGACTCATTACTAATTAATTAGAAAAAAATACGCAAAAAACACTACTTAAAAGTACCGATCTGGCTATCAACAATGGAGGCGATGATCCACCCAAACAATTTGGATATTTCTAAAATGATTAAATAAAAAGATTTATTGGACATACAAGGAAATTTGAAATCACGACAAGAACTCCAAGAGCGGGGATTTAAAATAGATCAATGGGTATATCTACAAATTCATAATAGATATAAACAAGATAGGAAGGAATTTGGCATTAATAATAAACCCTAGCAATTAGACAAAATTTTATTAGGACCAGGTTAAAAAAAAATATAACTAAATTTTATAATTGCTTATTAGAAGTAAAACTAGAAGAAGAAACAGTAAAAGGGTATATGATAGCCTGGAGTAGGAATGTAGGACGTAACATCACCCTAATAGAATGGGAAAAAGTCTGGGGAAGAAATAATAAGATTACAAAATCGGCAGCATACAAAGAAAACGCATATAAAATGTTTTATAGATGGCACCTTCCCCCTTCAAGATTGGCGAAAATGTGCCCTAAAATGAGTCCAAAATTTTGGAAATGTAAAAAAAAAGAGGGAACCTTTTTTCACATGTGGTGGTCCTGTATAGAAACCCAAAAATACTGGAAGAAAATGAGAAATTGGCTGGAAGATATAACAAAAGAACAGATCGAGTACAAACCAGAGTCCTTTCTGTTAGGGATTTTTGATAAACAAATATAAAAAAAAATGAAATACATCACAATACACATACTAACAGTGGCCAGATTGGCCTTTGCTCAATGTTGGAAGCACCCCCATATACCTACAGAGGAGATGACCATCCAAAAAATTTCAAACTGCGCAGAAATGGACAGATTAACTTTAGCTTTAAAAAACAAAGATACTTCAATATATTATAATAGTTGGAATTATTGGAATAAATGATTAGAACAAAGATAGACTTTATATCATAAGATAGTCAGAATAAGATAAATTTATATGAGTGATGTACAAATTTTTGTAAAGATAAGGTGTGCAGATATGGCTAAATTAAGGGAAGAAAAGATCCTACAAACTGTCGAAAATAAGAATGTTTTTAAATTTTTTCTGTTTCTTTCTCTCTACCCTTTTTTTCTTTTCTTCCTGCTCTTTCATATATGTGTTGTCGAGTTGTTGTTTTTTTAGTTGTAAAATTAATAAAATTTGTTTTAAAAAAATAAAATAAAATGATTCCCCTTTTTTTCAGAACAAGTACATTTGCTCAGTAAAAATTCTAGCTGTTTCAGCAATTACACCCAAGGATCAGTAGACTGGTTATGAAAAATAAGCACAAGAAAAGAAAATCCAATTTTTAAAAAGTGAAATGCTTTTTAAGAATACCTTTGGCCATAATTAGTTATTATGGGAATATTGGTGCTTAAGCCCATGTCACACTGGCCAACGGATGCAAAAAGGACACAGCGGACGAGCAAAATGTTCCATCCGTTGTTATCAGCTCTCAAAAGGGGCACAAAATTTGCACAACCGGAACGGATAACACGGACGCGGGGAGGATGCAGGGAGGATGCAAAGCGGATGCGGAACGGAAGCCCAGCGGATGGAAGTGGATGGGAGTGGATGGCACATCTGCAGGGCTTCCGGGGGGGCTCAGCAAAGCGGACGTGGAACGGAAAGAGCAGATGCAGAGCGGATGCACAGCGGATGAAGCGGATGCAGAGCGGAAGCCTAGCGGAATGCACAGCGGAAGCCTAATGGATGCCTGGCATTAATTGCGCATGCAGGGAGGATGCATTGCGTCAGCCCCGCGGATATAACGGAAGCAGCTCGGAAGCAGGTCGCCATTCAGAGGAAAGACCTGCTGCCGGACACATTGACTGCCTTGTCTGCCCTGCCTGCATGTCTGCCTGCCAGCCTTGATGCAAGCCTCCCTGCCAACCTTGCTGCCAGCCTCCCTGCCAGCCTTGCTGCCAGCCTGGCTGCAAGCCTTGCTGCCAGCCTGTCTGCCTGCCAGCCTTGCTGCCTGCCTTCCTGCCAGCCTTGGTTCATGTCTGCCTGCCAGCCTTGGTGCCTGCCTGTCTGCCAGCCTGCCTGCCAGCCTCCCTGCTAGCCAGCAACCCCACAACCATGCGGAAGCACAGCAAGCCTCAGCCATCTGCTGCCAGCCCTGGCAAGAGGGACAGGGCTACCATCTCACCCCCTGGCCCTCACTCTGGTTCTCATGGGGCTTCTGCAGCACGGGCTCGCTCTTCTGGGGTTGGGGCTTCTGCTGCTTCTGCTTCTGGAGGAGCTGATGACAAGTAATCCAGCACCAGCCACCTCCACAGCACTTGCACCCTTCATCCCTGGGACTGAGCGACCAAGAGGAGTGCCAGAGACTCATTTTTGTCTTATAGCTTGTTGTTAATAAAGTCTATTTATGATTCACACACTTGCTTCATTTCTTTTTTTTAATAAAGTCTTGCTGGAAACTTTTAGAAATGGTTTAAGCCTTTGCAAGCTTGTGGGATAGGTAAGGATACCTGTGGGATGGGCAGGGATACCTTTGGGATGGGTAATAGCTGTGGGATAGATAAACCTCCAGTGCAAGCATAGTGGGACTGTATGGTCCACCCTCCCAAGTGCCACACCTATGGCCCTTTATTATCAATAATAATATAGTAATTATCCACACATGTCAACATAAACACAACTCTTTATTAAACGCCCTGTTCATTGTAGGTCAATCAAACTTACATGGCCCAATCTCATCCGTGTGATGAGACAGGCTGAAGGAAGCATCCATTAAGCATCTACCATCCTGTCTTGCCACTCCACTGCTCCAGCTGGGGAGTTGCACCAGTGTCTCAGGAGGTTGCGCTGCTTCTTCGCTTCATGTGAGGCTCTGTTGGGGCCTTGCACATCCTCAGTGTCGATCAGGTTTCGCCCTTACCTCCATTCCCCAGGCTCCATGTCCCCATTGCCGTATTGGAGGTCCATGAGCATTTTCTGCAAGACTGGGTAGTGGGTGCGCATGAGATTGTGCTGGATGCAGCAAGCTTCCATGATCCTCCTCACGGTCTCTGGGCAACGCTGCATGGTGATGAGAAGTACCTGGAACCTGTTGGCCAGGATGCCAAATGCGTTCTCCACCACCCGCCTTGCCCTGGACAGCCTGTAGTTGAAGATCCTCTCTTCACGGGTGAGGAGTCTGGAGGTGTAGGGCTTCATGAGGTAGGTTGTGAGGGAGAAGGCGTCATCCCCCATGATGAAGTAGGGCACATTTTGTGTGTCGTTGGGCAGGGGTTCTGGATCTGGGAAGCCCACGATGAGGTTGCCTTCCAGCTCCTCCTTGAGGTGACTGGCGTTCTATACCTGGGCATCTGAAGATGAGCTGTTGCCTGAAGCATCGATGTACATGAACTTGTAGTCAGCATCGACCATGGTGAAGAGGATGATGCTGAAGAAGCCCTTGGAGTTGAAATAAGTGGACCCCGAGTTGGCTGGAGATTTGCAGGCCACGTGCTTGCCATCTATGGCTCCAACGGTGTGGGGGAAGTTCCACTTCTGATACCACTGCTCTGCAACTTTCTTCCATCCTTCTTCAGTGGAGGGGTACTGGAGGAGCTCCTCCTTGTATTCTTCGATGGCCTGCACCACTTCTCTGACCACAATGCTGATGGTGTTGGATGGCACCCTCCAGCCGTACTGCTTGCTCCTGTAGGTCCCTGAGGCCAGGTGGTGCAGAGTGAGTGCCACCTTGAGCCCAGGTTCCAGGCTGGGCCAGAAGCTGGTGTTTGCCTTGGTCAACCTGGGTGTCAGGCGCTGCACAACTTCTTCAAACATGGCTGGAGGCATCCTCATGAAGTTCTGGAATGCCCGAGTGTCTTCGTTCCTGAGCTCCACCATCAGCTTGTTGTACAGTCCATCCTCTGCTCTTCTGGCGAACCATCTTCGGACCCAGACTCTTTTTGGGTGGCTCCTTTTCTTCTCGCAGTAGAGTTCATAGAGCCTGCAGATGGCTTCGCACTGCTGCAGAATGATGGTGGCTGCCGAAAGGACTTTGTTACAATCCACGGTGGACATGACTGGATGCTGTGGAAGAGGAAGAGGCAGATGAAGGCTGCAGAGGTCTGCACCGCTGGGCTGCTGTTCTGAAAGTGAGATGCAGGTGAGTTGCTCCCCCTTTTTATAGGTAGTATAGGTTTTCTGCTAGGCATCCTCTAGGCATCCTCTAGACATCCTTAATGTCAGAGATAGGTCCCCTCTGCGAACATTTTTTCCGTTTTAAACGCTTTGTTTCCGTGCTGCATCCGTGCTGCATCCGTTCCGCGTCCATTCCGCTTCCTCCCTGCGTCCGGGTGGATGGAGTTCCATGGATGCATAGCAGACGTCTAGCGGATATAGCAGATGCGTAACGGATGCGTAGCGGATGCGTAGCGGATGCAGAACGGACGAACTGGATACATTTTCCGCGCAAAAGTTTTCGGCAGCCCAAAACTTTTGGAGCAGATGAAACGTCCATAAACGGATGCTGGACAGATAGAGAGGAAGCCAAACGGAGGCAATGAGTACATCGCGTTTTCAAACGGATGGCAAGGTTTTTTGCCCGTTTTACATCCTCTTTGCATCCGTTGGTTCAGTGTGACATGGGCTTTAGCAGTCTTTAGGCATCTTCTTCCTCATTCTGTGTCGATAGTTTACAATTTCCATTAGGCCCAGTTAGAGATTATGGGTTATGCAGTCCATTTGGAAAACAAAGCTGAAGTGCTCTGGTATTATTCTAACTAAAAGATAATGTATATCAATTACAAACTTCCTTTAGTTTTTATATTTTATGATCTTATATAATGTTCATCTTTATGAACATTAATAGTTGTCCAGGGGCACATTCAGCCTGTGGTTTGGACATGCCTGCTTTAATCTTATTACCCCAAAACCTATCTTTTCTGTGCTAAAACAAATTAATTGAGAAATTATCATCACTAATCTAAAAATAATGATTGATAGTAGGCTTGAATTTACAGGAGTTATTTTTTAATCTAAAGTGTGAAATCCACCAGTTGGAGTCAAATATAAATTAATAGTTCAGGAACTGGGATATGGCCACCACCTGGTGAATCTGAGCACTAATCTACAAATTTGCTTTTAGAAACTAAGAAACAAATATTTCTTTCCCTAACCTAAGAATTCTTACCAAACATGGAAGAGGAAAAGGCTAGTTTTCAATCACTGAAAATGGGAAACCTTTTTTGATTCACAGAAAACACAATTTTTCAGCATATTTAATCAAATTCTATTGTGTTAAATGACATTTTTAGTTTCACGGTGTTAAATAAGATCGACTGTTAAGAAAGTTGCCTTCTATCCTTACATGCAGAAGAAATGTATGAAAAAGAACCATTCACAAGGAACGAGATGAAAGGAAAACAATTGTAAGAGTTCAATCTTTTAATGCCTAGATAGATTTTTTTTAATATAGTAAACTATTTGCTTTACAAAGGAATTATAGCTCAACAGAAGCCACCAAGAGGCTTACAAGGTTGTATTAGTGTCACAACTGAACAAAAGGAATGTCCCATCAATCCAAACATTGTTGGACCAATATTTCCACCATAAATTGATTGGGATGCTTTGAACTATAACCTAAATTAGGTTATAAATTAAATAATCTGGGCCAGAATTCAAACATGATTTCAATTATTATTATAGTATAACTGAAGATTCGATACACTGGCTTTTCCTAATCTTACATCTCTAGATGTGTTAGCATGATTATTTATTTATTAAAATTATATGTTGCCTATCAGACTCTCGAGTGATTTTTGGGCAATTTACAGTATCATAATAACGATATAAAACAATTAGAAGGTCAAAAGCATGAAACATTGAACATTAAATGTTAAAGATTAAAATTAAGAACAAACTTGATAAAAAGGACCAATATGTTAAATAGGGTGGAGGTAGGATCTTCTCTTAGCCACTTCCAGCCAATTGCCAGAGCCTGGTTCTTAGAATTCCTGAAATGAATTCTGGGATTTGCAGTCCCAATGCATCTGGTTAATGCTTATTTGGGAAAGGCTCAATACATAATTAGCCACTGCAGTTATATTTCACAAAAGCAGTAACAATGCCAATGACTTTTAACATTTATTGTATGTAAATTCTATTTTTCATGATCTATATAAGCAACTATAATATACTTGCTTATATTATTCCAATGATTCCAAATTGATCCTTGTGTTCCCTGATCAGGAGTTGCAGCTCTGAATAAAGTGGCATTGGAACAAATTTTATGGGGAAGTAAGAAACAGAAGACAAAGAAATGAACAAAGACAGCATGACACTAAGATCAGATGAAACGTAGGCAATTGTCCTTACGCTCTAGATACTAGATTTCAATTTTCATCAACCTTAGAATGCAAGAAGCTGCTGAAACAAATAAAAGATGACAAATTGCCATCTTTTGAATTCCCCTGGTTAAGAATGTAAGACTAGGACTACTATCATTTCAAATCCTAAATTACTTTTGAAGCATACTAGAAGGTTATAATATTGTGTACATAATACTGGACTTTGAATAAGAAGACAATTGTTTGCTTATTTATGGCACTTCCTCCCTGCCTGCCAGTCATGGAATGGTTTAAAGCTATGTTTAGCTGAACATGCTATAGTGAGATGGTTCACACATAGTACTAAAACAAAAGCAGTGATGTACAGAATACAATGTTTAAATCACAATGAATCTGTTTGCTTCTATGAACTTAAACATTGGCTAAAGCCATTCTTGACCAGCCTAAATTATCTCAGGAGTTTCACAAGGAGATATTGAGTTCAGAGAAAATCATATAGTTTGAGGTCTTTGCTCCTTTGAGTTTTAAATAATGGGTGAGAATAAATATCTCAACAATGATTGTGTCATAGAAAGGAGATGGTAACAATTATGCATTCAAATCTCTGAAGAAAAATGAGCTAACAACTGCACCATTAAAATATAATAATTGTTATAATAGCCCCACAGAGACCACTGGTCATTGTGCAGTTGAGTTCAACACACATTTTTAAAGGCACTTGTTACACAGAGTAAGGAACCTTGATGGTTAAAAACAGTGGGAGTTTAACTCCAACAAATCTGGCATGTTAAGGTTGGGCAAAGCAGGGTGCAAAAAGTTAAAAGCCAAGTTTTCTTTCACCTCTAATATCTATTCTTTTGGATGTAGAATACTGTATTATATCTGTCTTTGACTTATCCTGGTTATCTTAGGAAGTCTGAAGGAAATAAAGGAGTTCAATTATGTCAAAGTCCAAGGTGATCCAAGGTCCAAGGGAAGATGCCATATTTGGTCCAGTCTGAATTAGATGAGTTGGTCTGTTCTTATGGTGATGATCATGAGGACCACCAATGTTCCAGACAAAGATGATTAGTTATTCTTTAGACTCTGTATTTTGCTTTGCCGTGGTTATTGATAACACATAAGTGCTGAAACAACAGAAGTTTAACACTGTCATTCACTGAAGATAAAATTATTTATACAACCAACTCTAACTACATTTCTTAGAAAATACAAAGTACAGGAACATAGGAAGTTAAATACCATTTGGATCACTGGGTTGTTTAGTCTATTATTGTCTAATTGGGGTACATAAATACTTTTGGCTTTCAAGTAGAATTCCTCAGATCCCTCCCAGATTCCAGCAAGGATCCAACAAATAATTAGGTAAAGGCAGATCAGTTATATATAGTTAAATATTATTTACTCTTCAATAATGTAATAATTTTTCCTACTGCCACATTAAAAAATTACTGTGTTAAGAGTTCCTAGAAGCTATATTCAAGACCTTGATGGGGCTCAATGAGTCCTGAATCTCATATCTACACTGACAAGTACAAATTCTCCAGGATTTCAGACAACATATTTTGTCAATCTATTTGAAGATGTCAAAACTGAATCTTTGTAGTCTGACCATACATTCTACCAATATTAATCTGTCCCCTGTTCTTCTTTTCCTTTTCTGCTAATATCCTGCCATAGAAGCACTTCATAAATTACTATGGTATTTTTTTTAAAAAAAAGCTTATTACAGAAAATCGAGAAAGCTAAAACTTACATTTAGGTCTCTGAAGTACTCATTGTAGTCTAAGGCATAACCCACTACAAATAAATCTGGAATTTCAAATCCATAATCTAACATAGGAGGAAGAAAAAGGGATATATTGTTAAAATGATAAACTGAAATCATTTTTCTTTCTTTCTTTAAATCATAGTTCAGTAACCTGAAAAATATCTTTATTAGTCAAATTCCAGTTATGTCTGATGTAAAAAGGCTTAGAGGAGAATGTTTTACAGCTGATCCTTTAAATCACAGTTGACTAGAAGTGTTCAATTAGAGCACATAAACTCTCAAAATGATCCTCTTGATTTTGACTCAGAAAAGGAAAGAAAATCTGAAATATTCTTAACTTTATTTTATCTAATCAGATTTCTCCTCTTATATTTTTCTATCACCTTTTAGCAACAACAGCTGAAGCCCATGGGCATCCATTCTTAAGCATTTGTCAAAAAATAAATTACCTGCTATGACATTATAACACTGTATTGTAAATTTACAATTTAACATTGTAAAACTCAGTCATTTCATACTTGCATTGTGATACAGTTTGCATCACAAGTAGGTTTTGCCACTTTTTAGAGAAATCAAATTGTATTACATTCTCCAGTTGGTTGCTGTTTAGATACCTTTGGATCATGGTAAAGTTTGAAACTTCAAACCTGGTTCATGTACTCTGCTAAACCATTTTGTGATTTTTGTTTCTGATTTGGAGAATAAACCATGCATTTCTGTATAGCTTGATAATTACAATTTAACAAACTATGATGAAGCAAACTATGGCTTGACAAATGACATGATTAACACACCGATGAATTATGAGGGTTAATGATGACAAGTTTTTTAATGTCTTATATCAGGGGTGTCAAATTCATGTCATCATGGCATTGTCATGTGACGTGTCATGACTCCCACCCCCTTCACTAAACCGGCCATGAGCATGGCCAGTGCGTGATGCATCTGGCCCACAGGCCATGAGTTTGACAGCTCTGCCTTGAAAGTGGTGTAATGAACATGAATGAATACTTAATAGTCTTGGGAGTGATAGACTATGATGCTAAGTAGTTCGACACACACAAGGAACTTTAATTCACACATGCCAAGTACAAGACAAGGCAGAGATTTTTGATGGCTACATCAGGAACAAACAAGTACACTGATGCTTCCTCTTTTATTACTCCTGATTCTGTCAACAGGAGCAGCTAAACTGACCAGGAAATTATATCAGATATTTTGTTTTGATTTATTATTTTATTAGACATGAACAAATCAAAGATCCTAATACGTGTTAAAAAGGGAAAGAAAACATTTCAGGTGAGCATAGGGCATTTTCACAATTGGTCTGTTCTTCATAACATTTTTAAAGTGCATCCTAATTCCTAGGTACTTTGTTTAGTTTGAGAATGGAACTTTTCTTGAATATCCTTGAATACAAAGTAATTTACAGAAAGTGACTTACAATCAGGCCTGAATCCATCTGGTAGAGCCGTTCTTTTCACCAACAAGCTGCAATTAAATAAAGAACAAAATGTTTCCATGATTTAAAAAAGTTTCAAATAATTTGTCCCATAAAAGTAAAGATTCACTAAAGTGAACCATGGCCCTTATTATGAACGGCCATCCTGCCTTATTTGAAGCCGAAGTATGGATATAATAATGTCTCTTTGAATGAGCAGTGACCCTCTTCAAATGTTAATTGCTTCTTTTAAGTGGACACTGCACAGTTGGAACTTTGGTCTTCTGTTTTCCCTTCCAGCAGAAGTTAGAACCACAGTTAGAATTAAGAAGCTCTCTGTTCAGTGCAAAAATCCAGGTTAAAATATCCCAAATAAATGTATATTCAATGAAGACAACCACCAAAGAGAACCCACTATTTTCTGAATAATTTACTTTGTTGTCAAACTATTTTTAGCATTGAGAAATTTTCTCTAATGGATGACTGAATCTACCCTTCTTGTCACTTAAGGCTATTATTTAATGCTTTGCATTCTAGAGCAAAAATGGCTTACTCTGTGTGATATCTTTTCAAGTATGTGAAGAATATTACCACGGTTTCCCTTCTTTTCTTAAACATAGCTACTTCTTCATAGCTACTTGAGAAACCTAGTTTCTAGCCTACTAATTGATTTCCCGACATTATTCTGTTTTCACTCCACCGGACTTTGTATTCAGTATCTTGATATTTCTGGTTGCTATGAGATGTTGAAATTGTAATCAGGACAAAATCCCAATTAATATTCTGTCTTTATTTTCCGGCCTTTTGTCATCCGCATCAGATGCCATCATAGACATTCCATATAGGAAGCTGTTGATATTACACTGTGGTAAATAATCTCTTCATTAGAGATGTTCAAACCTTGGACGATGCTTGCAAAACTTCTTTTAAAAGCCTTAGTAAGACCACACCTAGAGTACTGCATCCAGTTTTGGTCACCACGCTATAAAAAAGTTGTTGAGACTCTAGAAAAAGGTCAGAGAAGAGCAACCAGGATGATTAGTGGACTGGAGACTGAAACATACGATGAATGGTTGCAGGAACTGGACTACTCTAGTGAAGAGAAGGACATCATAGTAGTGTTTGAATATCTGAGGGGCTTCCACAGAGAGGAGAGGGTCAAACTATTTTTTAAAGCATCTGTAGGCCAGACAAGAAATAATGGATGGAAACTGAGTAAGAAGAGATTTAACCTGGAAATAAAAGTATGCTTTTTAAATATGATAATTACCCGATGATCAATCATGCAAGCTATACTAATTTTATTAATATTAATTATATTCAAATGTAAAATTAAATCAAATTTATTTTTTGCTCTAGTTGTATCAGCTTATTGCCTTGATTTCTATTTTTGATACTTAATACACCAAGATGCCAAATGTTGTTAGGCATTTGTTGTTTGGTTGTCAAGAAAAAAAATCTGCTTTACATGGAAATGCAGCCATTGAAATTAACTATTTAATACTTACTTAGAATTGCAACTGATTAAAAATAATTTAACTTACTTCCGAGTAAACAGAAGGACTGTATCATATCTCTCCACCTTCTAAATCTAATCATTGTGGTCTTTCATTTTCTTTCTAACTTTGATCATTCAAAATGACCCACATGTTGATCTTTCAGTGCCAATAGAGAGCTTTCACAAACACAACCTAATATTTTAATACCAAGAGCAGAGAGTGAGAGAGGCTATGCCTGGTTCCTTCTCCTAAATTCTAATATGGTTGTTCAGCCAAATATTAATGCTGATAGAACCAAATATTAATGCTGGCAAAATGGTTGCAAACTGTGGTTTAATACTACTTTTGAATTTAGCAAACAAATCAAAGTTAAGGAAATTTTGACTTGGCACCAGACTGATTTAAGCCTAAATATATTCTTTCCAAATGGACACTTACCTTGCTACCTTAACCATTGTGGGTTTATATTTTTTAATACTGTCCAGGAGTGCTTTCATAGTCCTTCCAGTCCCAATGATGTCCTTTGTAAAATGTACAAACAATGTTAGCAAAGCAATGTAATGCTGTATATTAATATTGTAAAAGTTAAGTTATATTAACAATAGACATACAACATATTGTTAATTTTTAAAAAGAATTCAGTGATATTTTTGTTTATTGTAAAAACAAAGGTCCACTCTTCCAATAATTTATTCCAATTTAAATTCCAATTTAAAATTCCAATTTAAAACTTTTTAAATCTAGAATTTTAAATAGATGATTCACAAATATTCTATATGTACTTTTACTTAAATTATCAAGTTTTATTATTGTATGGCATTTAGCTAGCCATTCAAAAATTACTGGTATTTCTCTAATTAGAATAAAATAATAAATTCATGCAAACTGCTCTTTGACATAGACAAATATATGAACTTACCTCCACAATAAGTACATTCTGCAAAATAAGGAGAAAAACATTTAGTTAAAGTAATTGAGAACACACTTCATTTGTTTAGCATCTCAACCACATAATTGCTTTCTGGTTCTCTACCCTTTCATCATGGCTAGCCCTCTGTTTACAGGAATGCCTGTTTACTTCAAGGCCACTTTCTTTACATATGAATTATAAGACTCCGTAGAAATCTAAGACCATCTAAAAGATTAAAATATTAACAAGATAATCCATATTTTACAGGTGAACAACAATGAAGATCAAATCAGCTAAACCCAATAGAAATTCATAAATGTTATTACCTCACAGGACACAAATGAAACTGCCATTGAATTATTTTCTTAACAATGCTTTGTTATCATAAAAAAACTGAAAAATTGACAATTTTTAATCAAAGGTAGCTGAGGAAGATGTTTTCTTCTAATTTGATATGTAAATCAGGTATTTGAGAATATGTATCTGATGAGCCTTTCTCCATTGTTAAACTGAGATGTTCTCTACCTATCCTTGAATCAGCAGAAAACTATAATAGTATTTACTGTCTTGGCTTCTGATCCTTATCCTGATTTTTTTGCCTGTTTCAAGTCATTGTAATTGCTTGACTTCTATTCAAAGCCTAGCAGGTTTTTTATATCTACAGATACAGATCATAAGAATTGGAAGGGATTGTAGGTCATCTAGTCCAACCCGCTGCCCAAACAGAAGACCCTACACCATTTCTGACAAACTGAAGTCCAATCTCTTCTTGGAAGTCTCAAGGGATGGCGCTCCCACAACTTCCAAAGGCAAGCTGTTTCATTGGTTGATTGTTCTCACTATCAGAAAGTTTCTCCTTGTTTCCAGATTAAATCTCTCCTTGTTCAGTTTCCATCCATTATTCCTTGTCTGGCCTACAGGAGCTTTAGAAAATAGCTTGACCCCTTCCTCTCTGTGGCAGCCCCTCAAATATTGGAAGATTGCTATCATAACTCCTTTGATCCTTCTCTTCACTAGACTAGCCAAGCCCAGTTCCTGTAATCGTTCTTCATATGCCTTGGTCTCCAGTCCCCTAATCATCCTGGTTGCTCTTCTCTGTACTTTTTCTAGAGTCTCAACATCTTTTTTATAATGTGGTGACCAAAACTGGATGTAGTACTCCAGGTGTGGTCTTACTAAGGCTTTACAGAGTGGTATTAGTACTTCCCTTGATCTTGACTGTATCCCTCTGTTAATACAATTTAGGATTGCATTAGCTTTTTTGGCAGCTGCTGCACACTGCTGGCTCATATTTAGCTGGTTGTCCACTAAGACTCCAAGATCCCTCTCAGTTACTGCTATTGAGCCTAGTTTCACCCAGTCTATACGTGTACTTTTGGTTTTTCTTGCCTAAGTGTAGGACTTTACTTTTCTCTATATTGAATTTCATTTTGTTAGATACGGCCCTGTGCTCTAGTCTGTCAAGATCCCTCTGGATCTTGAGTCTATCTTCTTGGGTGTTAGCTATTCTTGCCAGCTTAGTATCATCTGCAAATTTGGTAAGTTCCTCTTCTATTCCCTTATCTAAGTCGTTAATGAAGATATTGAAGAGTACTGGGCCTAAGACGGACCCTTGTGGCACCCCACTGCTTACTTCCCTCCATGTAGACTTAGACCCATTAAGGATTACTTGTTGAGTACGGTTTGCCAGCCAGTTGCGAATCCATCTTGTGTAATGCTATCTATTCCACTTTTTTCTAGCTTACTAAGAAGTAGGTTGTGATCTACTTTATTGAATGCCTTGCTGAAATCTAAATATATTATGTCCACAGTATCTTGTCTGTCCTTGGACTGCACTGGAATAAGAGGGATAAGACTACTTCAATACTACTATAGCTAAAGATAACTTAAGCCTGTCTTGTTGATAGCCTGGGGATGAGATAAAGAGGCATGGTCAAAAAAATAATATGTTGCCATTGGACTTTTGTGCATTAATTAGGTGCATGTGAGGGGAAAAAATCTGAAGACTTTATTAAAATAATTATTCTGATTTACAGGGATTCTAATAGGTAATCTTGATTGTCTACCCTATTCTCAAAATCTTGCTCTGTATAAATGTGCACTCTAAAACTACCAACGTGCTATTTTAGAAAGATTTACTGGATTGTCTTGAAAGCTGAACTAAATTAAATTGGTAATAATATAAGCACTTGAATATATCTAAAAACTTGTGTTAGTAAACACTATAGGTAGTCCTCGATTTACAACAGTTCATTTAGAGACCATTCAAAGTTACAATATCACTGAAAAAAGTGACTTATGACAGTTTTTCACACTAGTATTCTGAACTACTCAAAATTTCCACTAATGGTTCTCCAAACTACTATTGCAGCATCCCCATGGCTATGTGATCAAAGTTTGAACATTTGGCAATTGCCTCATAATTATGATGGTGTCCCAGGATCATGTGATCACAATTTGCGACCTTCTGACATGCAAAATCAATGGGGAAGTCAGATTAATTTAACAACTGGGTGCTTAACTTAACAGCTGCAGTGATTCATATAAAAATAGTGGCAAGAAAGGTGGTAAAATGGGACAAAACTCACTTAACAAATGTCTCACTTAGCAACAGAAATTTTGGGCTTAATTGTGGTCGTACATCAAGGACTACCTGCATATCTGTATTTTATCAACACAATTACCAACATTTTCTAATTAGTTCATACTTCATACAGCGTTGCAGATTAGCAGCAGCATCAAGCTTACATTGCAGATGTGGATAGAAGACTGACTTGCCGGTAAGGTCCCATGTAAACCGTTTTTCCCCCAAAGCCAGAAGAGAAGAACTATTAAAGGAAAGAACTGTTTGCTTCCTACGCAGTCTCAAGAAAATGATTTATACAATATCATTCAGTAGACTAGCTTCAGATGAACTTGTACCTTATAGCTTTCACATCAATAACCTCTTGCAATGTAGTGGCATCATTTCCACCAGCTAAGCTATCAGCCTACCTATAATCGTTTGTGCTCCCTGTTTTTGGAAAGAAAGGTCCCAATACTAACCTATATCATTAGCTGAAACACCTCCATATCTCATTGTTATAATTTTCCAGAAATTAATCTCAAGTCAGTTTGGGATTGTCTGAAAAATACAGCACAAATAAAATACATTTCATCCTTTAAAAAGAAAGGATTAAATATATTTAATATAGAGACGAGAAAAGGTGGTGGTGAAATTCTTCCCTATCAGGCAGCAAATTACCAAGATATTAAATGTCCATGGAAATTCTCAGTCATTCAGATCATGGTTGTCCCAAAAGTGCTTTTTCAAGAGGCAATTAGACTTTCTGGGTTTTTTTGAACACATTTCACTTCTCATCCAAGAAGCTTCTTAAACTTCAGCTCTGAAGAAGCTTCTTGGATGAGAAGCGAAACGTCTTCAAAGAAAAAAAATCAGAAAATCCAGTTGCCTCTTTAAAAAGCACCTTTGGGAGTACCACGATTTTAATTAGCAGCATAATTTATTTTGAAAATCACTTTGAGATCATATGCCAGCCATTTCTTTGCAGTAACTATGAAATATTGTTGTTAAGTCCTAATTCATGGCAAAGGCATGTTTTTAAATAGGCAATTGGTAGCAAAATTCTATATCATCTTTGCCAAGAAAAGCTCCAAACTTCAAACATTCTTGAGAGGGGGTAAAAATCAATTTATGATGAAAAAGAAAACTACAGCCAGTTTTCTCCTAGTTCAAAACCATTTGTAAGGTCAGTATTTGTAGAGCTCTAACAACAAAATTTCTGAAACTGGAACAGTCAGTCCAATTGTGACAGCACAATAGAACCTAGCAATTTACATGTTGCTAACAATGAGCAGAAAGTAGACGTTCCATTCTGAAGGTTGAGATGTGGATTCAGTTATGCATAAAGCAATTTTCCTTTTTCTAATACCCCCCACTTTTATTCTGCTTCAAAATAAACACAATCATCTTCTCTCCTAAACCAAAACTTGCAGCTATGTTAATGATATTGGCAAGCAAGTAGCTGCTTGCTGCATGGCAGCAAGGAAAGTTGAACATGGAACTGGGAATTTCAATGCCAGCAGCAAATCATAGCTGCCAGCTTCTTTGTCTTGGAGAACTGTAAAGAAGCAGAAGAATTTGGGTTTTCTAACAAGTTGTAAGTTGGCAGGATTTTTAGGTTCTTTGTTGAGGTTTAGATTGGAAGCTTCCCTTGCAAAAGGAAAGGAAGTTTTGGCCAAGGAGTGATCTTTGTCACTTGATCATTCATGTGTCCTGAGCTGCAGTTGTTCAGAAAAGCAGATCTTGTCCCTACTTTCCTCTATTCTTAGCAAAGAAAGCCAACAATTATCCTTCAGGTAAGAAAATAGACTAAAGAACGGTGTTTATAATAGTGTAGAACTTGGCTCTTCTTTAAAGAATCATTTCATTTATTTCTTTGACAAAGTGCCTAAATTAGTAGACCAGTGAAATGCTGTGGACATAGTATATATTTAGATTTCAGTAAGACATTTGACAAAGTAGACTACAATCTACTTCTTGGTGAGCAGGAATAGTTAATACCCCAGAAGACAGGCTCAAGATCCAGATGGATCTTGACAGGCTTGAATATAGAGTCCTAGCTAACAAAATGAAAGTTAAAAACAAGGTTTTATACTTCGGCAGGGAAAACCAAAAGTATAAGTACAGATTAGGTGAAACTTGGCTCAAAAACATCAAATAACTGTGAAAGGGACCTTGGACTCCTAGTGGACAATCAAACATGAGTCAGCCATGTGCGGCAGCAACCAAAAAAGCTAATACAATCCTTGACTGTGTGAACAGAGGCATAGAATCAAAATCACATGAAGTATTAGTACCACTTTATAAAGCCTTAGTAAAAGCACACCTGGAATACTGCATCCAATATTGGCCACCACATTGCAAAAAAGATGTTGAGATTTTGGAAAAAATGCAGAGAACAACAACTAGGGTAATTAAAGGCTTGGAATCTAAAACATATTAAGAATGGTTGTAGGAATTGGTTATGGCCAGTCTAGAGAAAAGGACTGGGGTGACATGATAGCAGTATTGCAGTATTTGAGGGGCTGCCACAAAGAAGATGGGGTCAACTTATTTTCCAAAGCACCAGAAGGCAAGAAAGAATGAATGGAACCTGGAACTAAGGAAAAACTTCCTAATAGTGAGAACAGTTAACCAGTGAAATAGCTTGCCTTCAGAAGTTTAGCTGCTTCATTTACTGGAGGTTTTAAGAGACCGGGCAGTTACTTATCTGAAATAGGGTGTCCTGCTTGAGTAGGGGGTTGGACTAGAAGACCTCCAAGATTCCTTCCAGCTCTATTCTAATTGAATCATTATATGTAAATATAAGGAGGGTTGTCCTGAAATATTGTTAATATATGCCACACAATGGCCAAGTACGTACATCTAGCAATCTCAGAAGTCAAAAGTAACAGCCTGATCTTCCATGAACTGATACACAATATATCAATATGTCTTGTCTCCTTTAAATCTATCACATCAGATGTCAGAACAGCTCATAAGGCAGTTTGGTCTTGTGTATAGTTCTAAAGTATATAGCTAAAGTGGATAAAGGAGATCCAGATAAAGGCATTGCAGACAATGGATCCAAAACTGAGGCCATAAACTTCTTTTCTGTGCTGAACTATTGATTTTTTTATATATGTTTGAAATTTAGAGGATGCTAATTTATAGTAAAACTAGAAAACAATTTTTAAAATGTCCAGCAGCCAGCCAACACATCATCTACAACAGAAAATAAAACTAACTGAGTGTTACGGAGATTCTCAATCATCCAGGTTGTGGTTATCCTAAGGATACTTTTTTTCAAAAGGCAACTGGAATGTCTTAGTTTTTTTTTCTTTGAAAATGTTTCACTTCTCATCCAAGAAGTTTCTTTTAAACTAAATGAGGTTCATAGCCTTTTAAACTAAATGAGGTTCATAGCCCATTCTGCAATGGACTATGACAATGATCTTGGAGGACAAGAGGAAGAGCCATACCCAGACATCATGAAAAAGGTATTTTACCCTCAGAAGATCAGAGGGCATGGGGAACATTCTAAAGAAAAAACCCATACCACCCACTAATTTTCTAGAAAGTAAAAAGAAGGCAGAAGTGCTTTCAGACTTTCAAGGTTTTGTTGCAATAAAGCTAATATAGGTCTGACATATTCTGAGGCCTGGAGAACAGCCAATTTTACAAAGATTTCTGGAACATGGGTGGATGGGAGTCAGATAAATGGCAGCAGGGATATCATTCCAGTACTTAACTGTAAAAGCCAACCATGGACAAAGATAATGGCAGGTGGAGTTAAAGTCTAACCAGGATATAGTTTGCATCACTACCAGGTTGTTTAGCACCTTATGCTTTTCTAGTTTCCCTTGCCTTTGTATTTCTGTTTAGGATACCCAGTTGTGAATTTCATGAAATTAGTGTCATATCAAATTGGGCAGATGTCCTCACGCAGACTCCAAGATGCAGGATTCCCATTCTAATTTAAAATTATCACTAAAGGCCAATTATTTTGCCTTTATAAGGCAAACTGAACAGAAGAAACTAAAATGGAGAAAAAGATGTAAAGTTCAAAGTATTTTGGCAGAATATTTCAATTACTGTGCTTGACATAGAACATTTTTTCCTTCACAGGAAAAGTCAACTGTGGGGCTTGAGCCAATGGATGTCTTCAGGATAATTTTTGAATGAAAACAGCACAGGAGGAACGAGTTCCATTCTTTTCCATTCCCATTTCCCAAGCAAATTTGCACTAAACAGAGTGGATCATAGTGGATTTTAATTGGGGCTTCTAGATTTTGGACAATAATGAGAACCATGTTGGGAGGGAAAATGATACAAGATGGTTGAGATTGTGCCATATATAAGGCTAGGGTCAGGATCTTGTTTTTAAAGAGGAATTTCTAGAAACAATGTTAGGCCCATTTGGGAATTTGTATTTGGGTTTCCTACCTAAAATGGCAGGAAGCTGTTCTGCCTAGTGTTTTGGGATTTGTTGGAGGGGCCTTCAGGGGCTGTAAAAAAAGAACTTAAGGGCTGAATACTTCAGGTTATACTTTTCTGAAGGTAGATAAAATTAATAATGGAATTTTGACTCTCTTTTTGGCAAATAGTGATAGACCAAGAACCATTCCTGACCACTTCTTCAACCATTAAGTATCCTGCTGTTTCATGAAAGCAATTGGCCACATATGGGAAACACACTAGGGAACCTCCTTCAGCATAATCCCAAAATGTTATGTTTTTATTCTCCTGTTCTCCAAAGAGTTGGCTGTTGTTTTCTGTGGAAAGTACTAAGAAGAGGAACATGGGGTTTACTTTCCAAACCACTTTTATCTGCTTTGGATCTGAATCCTACCTACCAATTTGCGAAAAACTGGTCTTGATTACCTGAAGACCAGCAATCTTTTTTCTCCCACAAAATCAATGATTCAAGCATAAGAAGAGGTAAACTTGGAGTTAATATTTAGTTTCTCTGTTTAATACATTTCAAAAAGTGGCATGTACGCCTTCTTTGGCAAAATAAAAATTTAAAAATACCCTGAAAAATGTCTACTCATTTTCTAATCTTAAGTAGTTTGATACGGACCATCTGTAAGTAGCTACAAAAATAAAATATGTACTGTTTATGAACCACTTTGTTTTTGACAGATAAGGCTGCTGCATGTTTAACTGAAAATATTTATTGATTCACTTCTGTAATCTTTGTGAGGAATGCATAATATTATTAGAAGGGAAAGCAGAAGCCATAATATATTAGTGATAAAGAACGAATTCATCCTTGACCAATGAAAACACCTGGACGGCTGGATGGTAAAATATTTATTCTTCTTCTATTTTTGTGCTATTCAATGGAATCTTATTTTGTGGTTTTGCACAAAAATGTACATCTTATAAAGCTGCGCATCTTATAAAGTTGATTTTTAAACTTTCATGTGGCATATTTTTCCATAAAAATGTATTTTATAGCTTTGAGTTAATGTGCAGTTCCACAATATATTTCAGTAATAGGGCAGAGTGGTTAGATTTTGTATGTCAACTCACAAGGGCTTCAGAACTTTACTTTTTTTGTTTTGCAAGAATTTCTCCCTTTAGCTATCTGGTAAAAATGAGGCAGATGAGTGAATGACAGTTAAGGCAGGTATTTCTTAATCAGATCATCCATACCAAAAAGGTCTCTGGCTTATCACCATTTCCATCAATTCTGACAATGGAACCATGAGCATTGACTTTAGATGATGAAAGTGCTATCAACTAAACATGGTAGTCTTGATTCTAGAATTAAACTATCAGATAATATATGCACAAATTCTTTCCCATGATCAATTCTGAATTTAACCAATCAATATTTTAGATGAGAAAATTAATGATTTACACAGGTTTATAGGTTTAGGGTGTGATTTTTACGTGGGAATAAGCACCATTAAACAATTGTAAGAAATATGTTTAAGCTATAGGTCAGTTAAATTGATAAAGATAGCAATCTTATATATTTATCAGAAGTCAATGCTACTGAACAAAATTTAATAGATTGACACCCAATGCACTTGTAAGACTGCAACCCTTTAAACACTTGTCTGAAAATAATAATTCAACAAATTTTCAATGTAGAGGATTGGGCACTAATCAATGTCAAATGTATTGCTTGTTTTAAAAAGCCAGAAAAGAACATTTCAATCGTAACAATTTCTTCTTGAATAGTCAGCTAAAGGAATACATAATAAAGCAATTAAGCGACTTAAAAATTGTTTTGGATATGTTAGCAGACTAAAAAAATTATATATAGACTTTTCTCTTATAGATAATTGTCAGTGGCAATTTTATTTAATAAATTATACATTCATCTCATATTTTCTTCAGTAATTAAAAGTCTGAGATTTTGGTAAAGGATAATGTAATATAATACAATCAATTACTTCATTAAAAGAAATTAAAATTAAATGAAATATTTAACTAGTTAAAAATCATGATATTATCATGGAATTGTACTCTAGGGAAAATTAATTTTGTTATTACCCTTCCTAAATTTACTCTGAGGTTTGATATGATCCACCTTTATTATGTTTACAAATAACTCAAGGCAACAAATGCATGCAATACTCCATCTTCATATTTTTCCCATAACAACTTTGTGAGATGGATGGACTGAGAGATAGTGACTGGCCACAAATCACTCAGCCTATGAACAAATTTGAACTCTAATTTGAATTGGCCCAAACTCACACAGCCTAAGGGCAGGGGGAGACTAGAACTCACAGTCTTCCAGTTTCTAGCCTGATGTGTCAACCGCTAGACCAAACTTGGTTATGATCCCAATGTTCTGAACCCAGTGAAATAAATATTTTATTTTTTTGCATGGCTTAGCCCTTGTAGCACATCTATAACAAAACACAATTGTACACAAAATAACATGGTACATGATGGAATAATCACACATAGTTGCATCATCACATGTTATTGGACATCTCAGCTTTGTACTTTAACAGTTTCCATCCCCCACTCTCCTTCCTCCTGTCAAGTAATTATGTTCAAATATAGTGGAAAAAGAAATACAACTTGTTCTCCAGATGCTAGAAATGGAATAGTCATAATAACTGAAACCATTAAAAAGTTCTGTAGTTTACTGCCTATTTTGATGACTCTGGAAACCAGAAACAGTATTTATTATTTGATTTAGCACGGAGCACAGAAGAGGCTCAATGAATAAATTATGTTCTTTTTTAGTAATCATAGGTTGATGATTTAATGAATGGAATTAAATTGAACATTAGATATGAATATAATATATACATATCTCACACACCAACAGAAACACACACACACACACACACATGAAAAATATCCGGAAGCTTCAATTGGAGTGGAATGAAGCCACACAAGCTGTACTAGGTATCCAGAGAAGGGCACATATAATAAATATCATCACTCCATGAACAGCACTGTGTTCCAGTTTACTTCTGGGTCCAATTTAAGGTATTGATTATTACCTATGAAAGCCTATAGGTCAGTGATAGCGAACCTTTTTGTTATCATGTGCCAAAAGTGCATGTGTGCACATGCAACAGCACAAATGTGTGCTTGTACCCATAATGCAATGTGCATGTGACTCTGTCCCCCTTGCTCCTTGGAGCAAAAATGGGCCACGGGGGAGCCTGCACTGCACCCCCGCACCCAATTTTGAGCCTAGTAGTTCCCATGCAGCAGGGGAGGTGCGGCCCCCTGGCTATGTGCGACAGAGACCTGAAAATCAGCTTGCTGGTGGGAGCCGCATGTACAGTGAAGTTGAGCTGGGGCAACAGCTCGAGTGCCTGCAGAGAGGGCTCTGCATGCCACCTGTAGCATGCGTGCCATAGGTTCACCATCACGGCTATAGGGCACAGGGCCTGGCTCCTTATGGAACTGGCTTTACCCTATTCAACCCTATTGCAGAATAGGGTAGAAAAGGCATGGTATAGACCCTGTCAGTCAAAGAATTTGACTAGCAGAATTCAAGGAAGACTTTCCTGCTATTGCCCCTGCTTTGTGGAACATCTTGCCCTCAGAAATGAGGAAAGCTCCCAAAGCTTTCTGCAAAGGAGTAAATACTTGGATGTGAAGGCCTTGTATGGAGGGCGCTGGTTGGCCACGTGAGAAATCCCTGCCACCTGTATTAACAACTCCTAGTCTCCCCATCTTGGAACTCTAGATTTTTGCTAATTTTATAATATTGTTTTTTTTTACATGTTATTTTTTTTAAATCCTTATTCAATGTTTAAAGTTTTATTATATTGATTAAATTGAACACTTCCCATAGCCCCTCCAAGAGGAAAATGTACAGTTAAGAAGTTTGATTAATACACACATACACACACATGTGCGTGCACATGTGCACGCACATACACATACATGCACTCAATGTATGTGTTTTGGGTGGGGGAGATTGTTGAATTTGTTGAAGCCTCTAGCCAATCCACAGAAGCAGTAGGCAGGAGCAGTTTGAGACAGAAAACAAACTGGATATAGGCCACAAAAACCATGGCTACTTTGTCTGTAAGCCTGAGCTGGTAAATACATAGCCTTAAACTATAAATTACAGTTTAGAAATTACAATGGCTGCACAGCCATGCCCCATTCATCCAACAACATGGACTGTAGCTTAGCACAATGTATCAACCCAGCAAGTCACTTTGCTTGTTGCTAACTTGTCCAACAAACCATCAATTGGCAAGATGTGTAAACAGAGAACTACTGCCAAGACCAATGTAATGATACATTGTGAAGCCAAACAGACAATAGCTGCTTTCAGACATCACAATAAGTTATTGTTCATAATTACAGAGACAAGTTACACTAGGTTTAGGCTCGCGTGCATCCTTCTTCAACCATGTTCTAACAATTGTTTCCATTTCTGATAAACTGTAATTAATCATATTGTTGAAATCTGAAATTGTGTTTAGGCCCAGGAGATATGAAGCTAACTTGTTTCAGATAAAGTTAAACCATAGTTTAGCCACTGAATGGCATCATAAATCATAGTTAAGTTGCACTGTGTTGGTAGGAAAATATGCGTATACAAGATAGGTTACTAAGGGTTGCACCCATCAAAAGAAGTCAGCCGTCCCAAACACAGTCTCTTCAAGCTTTTCTAAATTCTCTGCCAGCAGAACAAAAGTTCAACACATCTGGTGGATTTAGGAAAAAAAAAAGTTTATCATGGCATTCAAATGCAATCACATACACAATTACATTTTTAGCTGAATTCATGGTGGGCGTACTGTGGGAATGATGGGGGCTGAAAGAGTCCCAGGCCTCAGAAGGATATTAGAGCACTCCAAAATGGATCAAGTATTGATAATTTATCACAGAGGTCTCTTGCTTAATGACAGCATTAACATCCACTAAATGATGCAGATGTAAAGTACAATGTCATGTGACTGCATGGACTGTATGACAGTTATAGTGGCGGTCATGAAACAAATCCTTGTGATTGTTAAATGCAAAGTCACATGATTGCCATTCGTGATCTTTTGCTAGGGTTCTCATTGATTTTGCTTGTAGAAGCTGGTAACAAAGACCAGAAATCATGCTCATGTGTTTGTGAGATGCTGAAAATGCAGTGAATGCATGTTGGTTGCCAAGTGCCTGAATTGTAATGATATGATTGCAAGGATAGTGTGATATCCACAATGACAAAGAATGTCTGTAAGTGTCCTCATTGTAATCTTGAATGTTCACTGAATGAGTAATCACTGAACAAGGATTCCCTGTATTTTAAGTAATCATTTATATATTCCTATATTCAATGTTTATTTTCATTATTAAATAAGCAGTTCTTAAAACAAACTCATCCTTTAAGATGTCTACAAACCTTTTCAAACAGTTTTGAAAAGTCGTCTCCTCCGATGATCCGAGTATCTTCCATAGATTGGTCGTTCTGCAAAAACAGACATTATATGGTATTTTATTTCCAGCATCTATATGAACAAAAAAAGAACTGGGATCGTAGGAACATTTCTTGTGATTTGGTAGTTTGCACTAATTGCTTTATTAACTATTCTTTTCTATTTTTATGACTTTGAAAAATGTATATTTTTATGTTTTATCTTATTTAGCTTTCAACAACTTTGTTATATTGACTGTAATCTAGAACTCATTAAATCTTTCACTGACAAATCCAAGGGAGCCATTTCTATGGAAAAATTTTAAGTTCAGGATATTTTTTTCATCCGATATTCATATTCCAGTAGATTTAAACCTATGCAAATATAGGAAAAATTATAAATTCACTTTCTTGAAATTGAAAAGTAACAGTATACTCCTGTACACATCCACTCTAAAATAAGCCCCATAAATTCAGGTAGGATAAATAGGTCAATCAAGGATAGCAGAAATGAATGGTTAAAAGACTATGATTCTGTAAAACAGAAATCAAAGCTATTTGTGAACATTTTTAATTAGAATTTTTCAGCATAACAAAATGTATAAGGCTAAGAAAAATAGTAAACAAGAAATAAAGATAGAAGAAATTGAAAAACTGAAATGAAAATATATTAATTATGTCTCCTTATCTTCTTTCTATATTTCTGTGACTGACTGACTTATGTAGTTCCAGTTTCTTTTTTCCACTGAATTTTCATCAACTTGTTTGGCTCCTTTTTAATCACCAAATTCCAATTATTTTTTTCTTCCTTTCTTTTTTTTTAAAAAAACAAAGCTATATTTTGTGAAAATCATTGACAACTACATTCCAAAATAAAACTATTGACGCAGGTTTTATCCAATCAATGCAATAAAATCCAGTGGCATCTTTGGGTAGCAAACAAAAACAGCAAGATGGTATGATTTCACTGCGATACAGTCTCTTTTGGGTATGTCCTATGGCTGGGCAAAGAGGGCAGGGCTTTGATTGGGATAGCGCATCCCTCATCTTGCAGATTTTGATATCCCATTCATGGTGCACAGGAAAATATAACCTGCTTAAATTAATTATGTATTTTGCACCCTATAAAAATAATTTAGAAAACAACGCTAAACCACTCAAGCCTTGTTCACTTTTTCATTTCCTGTCAGCTTCTATTCCCCTTCCCTTCTCCAAAAAACCTCTTTAATGCTTAATGAAGAACAAGAGAGTTGTTATTCCATTATATTTCAGGGGGTAAAATAAACATGGAACTGTTTTTCCAAATTGCTGGACAGCTCATGCACATGTTTTCCTTTCTAAATGAAGTTGTGAGCAGTTTGTATCACTAATGTTATCTCTACTTTAGTCCATTATCCTCCCTATTCTCATTAAGTGTTGCTTGCTTTACTGGGCAATTTTCAAGACACTTAACAATCTTTGCATCCTAGATGCATCATAGCTCTCCATTACAAATCAAAAGATGTCACCATCGAAAAGCATCTCTTAATCTGTACAGAAAGCTTCAGAAAAGCAGCAGAGAACATAACTGTAAAGTGATTAAGTCTGACCTTGATGACAAGTGGAACTTGGGCAAAGGAACAGAGGAGAGAGTTCAAAGGCTTTGGTTTTTTTTGAGCATCCTGGGCTTGTGTAATCCATGTCTGATCCAGACACAAGAACAGGCAATCTGGTGACCCATTGAACTTTAACTTCCATCAAACCAAACGCTATATCAAAAGACCTTGCATGTACCATATTGCCATAAAGAAAAAAAAATCTGGAAACCACTCCCGTGTCTTATCTTTGGAAGATACTTTCAAAATGTCAGGTAGCAACCCTCAATTCACAATGCCCTTCCCAGCCTCCTATCACTGCTGACTAACAATTGTGAGAGTTTTATTTATTTTTCAGATTTATATCTTTTCTACAGAAGTAAGGAATTAAGAGACAGGAGCTCCATAGTGCATTTCAAAGTAGCGCTTGGAATTCAAATCCAAAAAGCTCCATGGGTTATATGACAATCGAAACAATACATCTTTCAACATTTCTCCTTGAATCTCATAAATTATCCAGCTATTAAGACAAGCTGGAATAAATATGTTTGTATGTGTGTGTGTGTGTAAAATACACACACACACACATACTACTGAATTAAGTGATTTTAGTTCGTAATATGTAAGCCATTAATCAAACTATAGTTTAAAACTTTTCACAGGTTCTAGGAAGAATAGCTAATATAATGTTCATTTTTCTTTGGTTTGGGTTCTCTTTCCAATTACTTGTGCTAAGGTTTTTAAATTTCAATGTTGTCTAGACTTTTATCAGACTTTCTAACTGGACATTATTGTGTGGACAATAATACAATATAGCAAAAATGGTATTCTTTGACTAATGACACACTTGGTCAACAACTGCAATTGTTAACAGCTCACAGAGCTGTTAAGCGAATCCACCTTTCCTCATTGACTTCGTTGGAAGCCCCACCCTCCGGGGAAGATTGCAAATGACAATCACATAATCCCCAACACACTGCAACTGTCATAAATAAATGCCCAAATTCTGATCATAGGAACCAGGCTATGAGAGCCATGTGTACTAGAATTTGTCTTTTTTTTAAAGTGCATGTAACTTCAAACAGTTGCTAAAGGAATGGTTGTAAGTCAAGGACTATGTCTAAGTCAGCAGTCCCTAACCTTTACAGCTTGGTGGTCCAATGGAGAGGGAGAAGGGAGTCAGCCTGCCAATTGTGTAAGTTGAGCTGCAAGCATTAAAATCAAGCTGCACATGTGTGCTGGCCAGTCACTGATGCAACCCAGTTCTGAACATGGAGCCTGGGGGGTTGGAGGACCCTTGCACTAAGTCACCTACTTCCTCCCTATATCAATCATGTCAATGTCAAAGGGCATGAACAGGAGCATTGATACTGTAAGTTGTTTATTCCCATGAAATAATTCCTCATATATAATTACAGATGCAAGATTTTCCTTTCTTGGCTTAGCTTAGACTTGCTTTTCCATGTATAATCTTTTGAATAGAGAAAAAATTCTACATAGTGTTCCAAAATCCACAGCTGAACAATTAGGATCCTTCCAAAATGTCACTAGTGTTGCTCAATTGGTCCTTACAGACCAGTCTAGCTTTCCTCTTTTATCTACAAATTAAGGTTCTGTAATCACTTGGTCAGGGTTTCTATAGCAACATTTAAGTTGCCAATTCTTCCAGTATTAGATCATCTTCACTGAATTGGGTGGGGCAGCTATTATCTTTTTTTCTCTTCTTCTTTTCCTGGAGACCAGAGAGATCTTGAATCCAGCAGGCTACATGTGGGTGATCTCAAGAAAAGAAAGGGGCTCTTGTAACCAGGATTCCTGATGACAACATTGTAAAAAGCAGCACACATCTGTGGTTTGGGGTAGCTGAAGAGAAAATGGTCTCTTTTTAAAGTGTGCTGGCAGAACAAAAGCTACCTTATCATGACACAAACCAACAGTAATAAATTTCTAACCCTTTAGCTCATTAAACTGTGATGGGCTTTTTACTGAAAGAGTAAGGATATTTACTGAATGTCCTTTGGCTATCAGCTCAAGGCTTGGCACCTGCTTTTCTCTCTCTCTCTTTCCCTTTCCTTTTCTTCTTTCCTTTCTTCCAGAAACAAACCCAAGCAAGTCAGTAATTAGAGTTCATAGAAAAAGCATAAGAGAAGTTTTAAAAATATCAGTGGTTTCAGGGTATTTGAAGAATCTCTCTTTTAATCATCTTGTTTCATTCAGTGTTACTGCTATCCTGAAGGCACCCACAGAGTTGGAACGCAAAATTCAATCAGTTCTCATTTTAACATAAACTGACCCAATTTTCACTTCCTAAAATAATATATAGACTGGCCTGCAGACATATTTTCAGTTTTGCACACCTCCAAATTTTGCACTTTGATTCCCTGGTCAGAAAATGTTGCAAACATAACCTATGTAAAGTTTGGACACAAAAATGTAGATTGTTTGTACTTGTAAAAAAAATAAACATGACATTTTACACCTGTTTTACATTTGTTGCTGCTTTATTTAATTTTATTTTGCATGCCAGGTTTTTTATCCAAACTTTTCCCTCCAGATGTACTTCGATTCACATAATCCTTCCAGCTGCTTAACAATGTTGACTAGGGCCTTTGAAAATTAAAATCTGATACATTTTGGTTGGAATTCAACAGAGTTTAAAAGCTGTTGTCCACTGCTTTGTGTGACAGAATATTGCTCATATGCCTTTCGTTTTTATGGGGGGAATATTTTAACCCTAGATAAGGTTGCCAGTTTCCAATACAATTCCAAAGCTTCATCCCTAAATTCAAAAATGGTAAGAGTTATTTTAATTTCTTCCAGACCTGAAATCCCTGCCATCTCTTTTAAGATCTGTAGCCTTTAAAACCTGTAGCTTTTAAATCTGTAGCCTTTAAAAGGACTACATACAGGTAGTCCTTGATTTATGATTCCAGTCTGGACCAGAATTTCCATTGCTAAGCAAGGCAATCCTAAAAATGCTTCCCCCACCCTACCTCAAAGAGGCAACTGGACTTTCTGTGGGTTTTTTTTTTTTGAAGACGTTTCGCTTCTCAGCCAAGAAGCTTCTTCAGATCTGACTGAATGGTGGGGAATGGAAGGATTTATACTCCATGCAGACAATTTGCCTTTTTGTCATTCTTTGTTGTGTTAGTTGTGCCTTCTTTATAAATTCTGTGACCTGTACCAATACTTTTGTTGGTAGAAGTGATTTCAGCTCTTGGTGTATGTATTCCTCTCTCTTTCAAAACCTCAATATGTGAAATTAATCTGTCTAATTCTTTCACTGAGGAATTTAAGCTGTGCTTTTTACACTTCTCAGTGTCCCTTCACTGTTGAACACAGGCGCAGGCTGTTGGGAATGACTTTGTCCTGTCTGTATCTCAAACTGAAGTGCAAATGTTCTGCAGGGATTATAAATCCTTCCACTCCCCACTATCCAGTCAGAGTTGAAGAAATTTCTTGGATGAAAAGCAAAACATCTTCAAAGAAAAACCAGAAAGGCCAGTTGCCTCTTGAAAAAGCACCTTTGGGACAACCATGACTAAGATGACTGAGAATCTCCATAGACATTAAGGCAATGTTAAGTGGGTTGATGATCATTTTTCCACACTTGTTAGTGAAGTTAGTTGTTAAGTGATTCCCATAGCCATTATGCAAATCTGAGTTTTCCCACTGACTTTGCCAGTCAGAAGCCTGCTGGGAAAATTGCAAATGGTGATAATATGATCTGGGGACGCTGCAAACATTGTAAATACCTGCCAGTGGCTAAGCACCTAAATTCTAATCACATCACCATGGGGATGCTACAATGGTCATTAATGTGAAGACCAAACATGTGTCACTTTTTAAAGTGCCATTATAACTTTGAATGGTTGCTAAATGAAGGATTGTAAATGGAGGTTTACTGTAATGGGGAAAGCGAACCAAAACATAAAACTACATACATGCTGTGTTTCAGCCCAAAATAAATACTGGAGGTTATGAATTGTAACTTTGGAATTATCTGCACTATTTAGTGTAAATGTTCTATTCTTCAAATACTCACTTTTTATGAGAAAGTTCATTGCCAATCATGGCATTGCTTAAATAATTCTAGGTTTATTTTATAGAGTGATCATAGGATATTCTCCAGACAGACGGTGACTCAAATTTCTGACAGCAATATGCCCCATCTCTTGCTTGCTCTTGTGGAAAACTCAAGAGTATATTTATTGTTCTCAAGAGCCTTAGAAATGTTGATAAAAGTGTGAAAACACTTTCTTCTATTTTTAACATGCTGGGAAGAATTTACCCCAAATTCCATATACATACATACATACATACATACATACATACATACATACATACATAGATTTTCATGGATACAGGTCTGCAGGTCTTGGCATGTTCGGGTCTTTTCCCGTGTAAGATTGAGAGCATCTTGGCAACATTTCAATGAGGTCCCACTTGCCATCTTCAGGCTGGTGCTTTCAGCCTTATGCTTGTATGAGCAAAACGTGATCGGAGCTGCCGTCTCCCTATATATACTGGTGGGGCGGTTGGCTGTGTGACTATCAGCCTCCTGTGTTGTAACGACCTGGGTAATGGGCTATGTGATGACCTTCTGAGTTGTATTGTTTTGATATCCTGGGTCTTGTGCTGCAATCTCCTGGGTCATAATGATCTGGGTCATGGGCTGTGTGATGAACTTCTGAGTTCTATTATTGTGGCATCCTAGGCACAAGATTACAGCACAAGACCCAGGATGCCACAACAATAGAACTCAGAAGGTCATCACACAGCCCATGACCCAGGTCGTTACAACATATATGTACATGCATACATGTTTTCACAGATTTTCACGGGTACAGGTATGCAGGTCTTGGTGTGATCAGGTCTTTTTCCATGTAAAATTGAGAATATCTTGGCGACGTTTCAATGAGGTCCCCCTTGACATCTTCAGGCTGGTGCTTTCAGCTTCATGCTTGTATAAGCAAAGCGTGATCTGAGCTGCTGTCTCTCTATAAATAATAGTGGGGAGGTTAGCTGAGTTATCATTTCTTGACTGGTTGATGAAGTTGATATTTGCAGAATTTCTGGCTTTTTCGTAAGAACATGTGAACAATACCTCAGTCACACATGTTTTTACGAAAAAGCCAGCCAATCTGCAAATATCAACTCCATCAATCAATCAAGAAATGACAACACACACACACACAAACATGGAATGTGTATACTTATAATGCTTACAGCAGGAAATCTCTTTTCCTTGTACTAGTTCCTAAGAAAAGATGCACTATAATGGAAAATAATGCATGATTAATTGGTGTTTTCAAAGGATACAGCTCTTTTTTTAATTTGGAAAACACAATGAAACAGCAATCCTCAGGATGCCCAGCAGAAACCTAATTTTAACAGAACTCTAAAATTATTTAATATTTTGCTTAACATATATCTTGACGGTCTTGTTTCTAGATGCTTTATTGAATGAGGAATTAATTAATGGTGGTTTTTAAATTTATTTTTATTTACTTTACCTATTTTTTATCTATTTTTATTCTATTAAGCAAGTTAATGGCCCATGAGCAAATTGAAAGCCTGGATCTTCTAAATTGTTTTTGCATAGCATCTTCAAACATCAGCAATGGTGGATACACCAGTTTCTTTTCAAGAAAAAATAAAATAAAATATTGACTATAATGTACAATTGTCAATCTTAGAAGAGGAATGCTAAGGAGTCTGGAAAATATATATCTTTGAATATTTTATAAGCTACTCCAAAATGATGGACAGACATTATCTCTTTTCTTTTAAACAGCAGAAATAGAAAATAGATATGAAAATAGCAGAGATACAGTTGCACATTAGGCAAAACTTCCAAACTGTAGGAGCTGTAAACAACAAAAACCATAGCTAATATTATAATAGATATTAACCCATTAATTGATAATACTAATATAATAACATATAAAATAATAGAACAAATAATACTATAATTCCCATATAGTGAAAATATCACCAATTTTTTAAAAACAGATTTCTTTTTACGTTTAACTCAGTCATATTTTTAGTACTCATAGTGATTGTAGTTATAAACCATCTCTATTTTTAACCATACATTCATTGTTTTTCTTCCTCCAATTTCTACCTCTTGTCTTTAACCACTCATAGAATTTGTTCCATATCAAATAGTATTCTGATTTTTCTTTCTCTTTTATTTTTAAGATTAGTCTGTTTATTTAGCACATTCTCTAGCTTAACGAGATGTTCAAGAAAAAGCAGGATAACCATTTCAAGGAAAGTGCAATTGTAAAGATTTATTCATTGTGGTGACATTTGAACTGAACAACTGCCAGTGTCTTTCTCCACCAATAACATTCTGTGCTTTACAGCAACTAGGAGAGGATTTGTGCAATGTGACTGGAATGAGAATGAATATAACACAACATACACCCCCCCACACACAAAGTGGCTCACCAAACAGGACTAGCAGACCACAAGTAGTTATACACATCTTGTGTTTTATAAGCCAACCTGAAGCCACAATGTAGTTTAGAATAATCCTTAACAAAAAGGCAGAAGAGAAAAATATTGTCAGCCTCAAATATATTTGAGTCCAGTTGTACCTGGGTGAAAATAATCTGCAGAAAGATATTAGGGAGAAAATTGTATTGTTTGAGTTTATCTACAAACAGTTCATTTGACTCAATTTCCTGTAGATCAGGGGTATCAAACTTGCGTTGTCACAGTGGTGTCATGTGACATATTGTAACTTCTTTCCCCTTTGCTAAACCGGGCATGGGCATGGCCAGCACGTGATGCATTCGGCCCATGGGTGGTGAGTTTGCTCTAGATGGTTCATATGTGAAAATATAAATATTTTCATCATTCAATTCCCTTCTGAAGAAAGCAGAATCACACAAAGCACAAAAAAGAACAAGAAACTAGTTAAAAAATTAAAAGTATGAGATAAGAAAAGGGAATATATACCTGTAGCTAAACATCTTACACCAACATCTTCTACTCTACCTTCTACCTTGCAAATCATCTCCTTCCACCACTTCATATAAAATCATAGAGCTGAAAGGGGACCTCAGAGGTCTTCTAATACAACCCCATGCCTAAGGTAGGTCTTTATCTTTCAACACATCCACACTCTCATATCATATACCACTCACAACTTCATATTTAGCCACACCTTTTTCCGCAAAGAGCTGCACACATGCCTCCCATCAAAACACCACTAACTCTAGTATTCCTTCCTCATTTATCCATAAAAATGTTCAAATAACTGATGGGATACAGGTAGTTCTTGATTTACAACCACAACAGAGACAAGAATTTCAGTTGTAACCCATTGCAATATGTTGAAGCATCATATGACCACATTCAATTTTATCTTTTTATGATGGTTGTAAAGCAAGCCACGGTGATAGTTAAGCATATTACTGGGTTGTTCAGAGGATCCAGTATATCCCAAAGGATATTTTTTACTGGAAACTATCAGATATCCCAGAAATCAGCCAAAAAAAATGTTGCAAATCACAATCATGTGACTGCAGTATGCTGAAGCTGGTCATACATGCAAGCCAAAGATGTACCCAGTGATCATAGGCAGGGATGGTGTTCTGTATGAAACTTGGTAGGTTCCAAGTCCCTCATTCTGATTGGCTGAAAAGGCCACTTACGGATTGGTTCTCAATCCGGGAAGCCGCCAAGCAGCGGGAAGAATTAACAAGTGTCATTGGCCACAAGCCGGCAGGCAAGCCGCTATATAAAGGGTTGCCACAGCTTGGACTATGTTCCATATCTTTTGCCTAACGGTTTGTAATAAAGACTTGTTGTTTGGAATTCGGTCTCACACACTTCTTTCTGGATGGAACAGAGGGATCCAACTAGTATAACTACTGGTTCTGTTGCTCTGCGTCACGCGTGCATATGCATGTTGCACAAGTCCAATTTATGACCTGCTGAGCTGCCCGGACTGCCGAGCAGCGCTGTGTGAGGGTGCGCAGCAGTTGGAAAAGCCCTTGTTTCCTGCTTTTTCAACAACAGCTGTGCCACGCAAAGCAGCTGAGGTTGAAAAAGCAGGAAATAAAGGAAAGGCCAGGAGGATGGGTGGGCCAAAACAGCAGCAGACATAGAACTGGTTCTATGTCTGCTGCTCTTTGGAGCAACCGGTTCTACAGAAGTGGACAGAACCAGTAGAATCCCACCCTTGATTATAGGGTTGGGATGTGGGCAGCAGTCATAACTTCAAGGACAGGTCACACTTATTTTAAGCTCATTATGACTTCAAATGCGATCAGTTGTAAGTCAAGGACTGGCTTATTTTAAGCTCATTGTAACTCATTTATCTGCCATTTGTAAATCGAGGTCTGTCTGTTTTCACTTAGTTTCTGCATCTACTCCTATCTACTTTTCAACAACCATGACCTGAATGATTGAAAATCTCCATAGCTCTATAAGAAGATATTGTTGACAAAAGTACACAAAAAATCAGACAATCTAAAAGAGAATTGTATATTTTGGCCTGGATAAGTTATTTGCAAAAGAACTATCATGTGGCAGCCAAATAAAGGGATTTCAAAGAAATATTAAAACTATCCTAATATTTCACAAATAGCAGATAGACCTAAAGATGACCCACGGGAGTAAACAGCATGCAAATGCCATCCAAAGTTCTTGTGAAAGGAGCATAACCTCCCTGCACCATATAAAAATATATAAAAGGAATTAGTTTGCAGCCGGTCTCACACGCTTCTTTCCGGACGGAACGCTGGCGATGAAGGTGGGATTGTCATAGAAGCAGAGACCGAAGCACGCGGCGATCTGAACCGAACGAGAGAGATAGCCGGTAATAACGCGCCTCCCACGTCCTTCAATCCTGATGAGGAGGATTAGGAATCATATATCAATCGCTTTCTTATGTTCTTAGAAAGCAACGAGATGGAAGAAATCTCAGACCAAACGAAGAGGGCTGTCTTCCTTACACACTGCGGACCAGCCGTGTTCAAAATGGTGAAGGTGCTAGCGAAACCCAGAGATGTCAAGCAGATGACCTGGTCTGACCTGAACTGATTGCTCCAATCACACTATGCAGGAGTGGTCTCAAATTTAATCAAAAGGCACGAGTTCTACTAGAGGGACCAGAAGGAAGATAAAACCATAGCAGATTTTGTGGACACATCGGAGGAGCCTGTGAGTTCCAAAACATGGATGAGGCAATAAGAGACTGCGTAGTCCTCGGCCTGAAAGACTCTACCCTTCAGAGCAAACTACTAAATAGGCCGAAAATAACCGTGGCCGAGGTCATTGCTGAGGCAACCGCTGCTGAAGCAGCAAAGAAATCAGCAGCCACCATGCGGCAAATGAACACAGTTCCAGACCTGCCAACCCAAACCAGGGAGAAGAAGGCAGAGGGAGGAAAGAAACAGCCCACAGCAACAACCCACCATGAGGACATCAAAACCCAGAGTGACACCGAAGATGATGACGAAGATGTCCATAGACTCTATTCAGATATAAAATGGCGTGAAAAGAGGAGGAATTGGCGGAAATTTCAATGTGTGGGCTGTAGAGGCAATCACCCGTGGTCTGAATGCAGGTTGCTTGACACAATATGCCGGGCTTGTAATAAAAGGGGGCACATCGAAAGGGTCTGCCACAACAAAAAGAGCTATAGTCCAAAAAGACGTGGCAGCACACACACACACCCCAGATACAATGACAGACAAGCCAGCAACAGAGGGAACCGCAATAAGAGAACCGATGACAGGGAAGAAACGCATCAGACAGTCACCATCGAAAATGCCAGGGCGGAAAGTGGAAAGAAGGTTCGGATAGAGGTGAGCATCGAGGGGAGACCCTGTGAGATGCTCATCTCTATCCGAGGGGATAGAGGGGAGACACTATGCATACCCAGTGCCAGTAGTGCAACATTTACTGCACTCGCTTGGGGGAGGAAAAATATTTGCAAAACTCGACCTACCACAGGCTTATCAACAGCTAGCCATTGATCCCATAACAGCAGAGGCACAAACGATAGTGATGCATAGGGGAGCATTCAAATGTAACCGCCTCCAATTCGGTGTTAGCGTTGCCCCAGGTTTGTTCCAAAGCCTAATGGAACGACTACTAAACGGAATCAAAGGTGTTGTCCCATACTTCAACGATGTACTGGTCTCAGCAAAAAATGCCAACCAGTTAGAGACCAGGTTAAGAGAAGTCTTAACACGCTTTAGAAAATCAGGCCTAAAAGTAAAAAAGGAAAAATGTGAACTGGCCACTAACTGGGTTGAATTTTTGGGCTATTTAATCGATGAGCAAGGCATTCACCCCACCGATAAAACGCTGAAGGCTATCAAAGATGCTCTCAGACCCAAAAACAAAACCGATCTCCAGGCATTCCTAGGCCTCATAATTTTTTACAACGTGTTCCTGCCCCGTAAGGCGACAATAGCAGAACCCCTACATCGACTGCTAGATAAAAAAAACCGCTTGGACATGGGGCCACCGGGAACAGAAAGCCTTCCAAGGTGTTAAGGACCTATTAATGTCAGATACCGTTCTTATCCAGTTTAGCAACACCCTGCCTCTGATGGTCACCTGGGATGCTTCACCTTTTGGGGTCAGCGCCATCCTGAGTCACCAACTTTCAGATGGCAGAGAGGCATCTGGCCTTTTACTTAAAAACGCTCTCCAAGGCGGAACGCAATTACAGCCAACTTGATCGGGAAGCTCTAGCAATCATCGCCGGAGTCAAACGATTCCATGAATACCTTTACGGTAGACCCTTTTCTATTGTAACCAACCACAAGCCTCTCCTTGGAATCCTAGTGGGAAACAAGCCAACCCCGAACATTCTGTCTCCTAGAAAGACGAGGTGGTATGAATTCCTCGCTGGCTATTCCTACACACTACTCCACAGACCTGGCAAAGCAATCTCGTACGCCGAAGCCCTGAACTGTTCTCTGTTGCCCATCACAGAGGACGACCCTGCCCTAACTACCTCCACATTTCAGCTTTAGACCTGCCCGGAGCTGCCACTGACTGCAGCCGATGTTGCGAGAGTCACAGCCAAAGACCCTTTGATAGCACGCATACTGAACTGGGTAGGTAAAGGCTGGCCGGAGGAAAATAAAAAAACTGAGACTTTTAAACCTTTCCGTGCTGGACAGACCAAACTGTCTATTGAAAAGGGGTGCATTTTATGGGGTGACAGGGTGGTAATTCCAAGCACCCTCCAAGGAGACATCCTGGGCATGTTGCACAAGGGTCACCTGGGCATAGTCAAAATGAAAGCCCTGTCCAGGAGTTACGTCTGGTGGCCAGGGCTGGACAGAGACATTGAACACTGGGTTGCAACATGTCATGACTGTCAGAAAGCGAGGCCTACCCCCCCACAGACACCAATCAGGGACTGAGAAACTCCCTGGGGTCCATGGTCTAGAGTGCACATTGACTTCACTGGGCCAATGAAGGGGAACACATTTTTGATTGTAGTCGATGCATATTTGAACTGGTTGGAAGTCATCCTCATGGCTTCCACAAACACCGAGGCTGTTATGAAACAGTTCAACAAACTGTTTGTGACGCATGGGCTACCTGATGTACTGGTTTCAGACAACGGGCCTCAATTTACCGCCTTGCAGTTCGAACAATACCTGGCTGCCCAGGGTATCCGTCACACTTTAACCCCGCCAGCCCACCTGGCTGCGAATGGCAGGGCTGAACGCAAGGTTCGGTATACTAAAGAGGGCCTAGAGAGAATGGACAAGGGGGACATGCAGGACAAACTCAACTGACTCCTAACCTTGCAACATATTACCCCTAGTAGCACTACAAATAAAAGCCCGGCTGAACTTTTAATGGGTAGGAAACTACGGTTCTACAACACTGGCGACGAGGGTGGAATCGTTCTAAATGCGAGACTGAGCATGCGGCGACAAATAAAACCAGACGAAGAACAATGGCTGGAAACAACGCGCCGCCCGCACCCTTCAATCCCAATGAAGAGGATTGGGAATCCTACGTAGACCGTTTCCAGATGTATTTGGAAAGTAACGAGATGGAAGAGATCTCAGATCAGCGTAAGAGAACTGTTTTCTTGACGCACTGCGGGCCCACAATCTTCAAAATGGCCAAGGCTTTGGCGAAGCCCCGAGATGTGAAACAATTGACTTGGCCAGAGCTCCAAAGAATGCTAAAGGCCCACTATGCACCGGTGGTGTCAAATCTTATCAAGCGGCACGAATTTTATCTAAGAGACCAGAAAGAAGGTGAAACCATCGCTGATTTTGTGGCAGCCCTCCGACAAATAGGGGGAGCATGCGAGTTTCTGAATTTAGATGAAGCGATGCGGGATCGAGTAATACTGGGTTTAAGAGACTCTAATGTACAGAGCAAGCTGCTCAATAAACCCAACATAACCGTAGCCGAAGCCATCGCAGAAGCCACAGCCGCTGAGCCGTGAAAAAATCGGCGGTCAAAATGAAACAGATGCACATGAACAACGACTAAACGAACCTGGCCAGAGGGAAGAAACAATTTCCCACCACCACTCACCACGAAGATTTTGACAAGACGTCAGAATCCGGGGAGGAAGAGGATGAAGTCCACCGCCTATATGCCAACAAGAAAGAGTGCGAAAAAAGAAATTGGCGGGAATGCGCTGGCTGTGGAGGAAACCATCCTCGAGCCGATTGCAGATTCCTCGATGCCATTTGCAGAGCTTTCAAGAAAAGGGGGCATATCGAGAAAGTCTGCAGAAATAAAAAAAAATTACAGCCCAAACAGACGCAACAACTCCCCCGCACAAGCTGAGCCAAAACAGACTGAGAGAAAGTGGCAGCGGAACAAGCGAGCCACTAACCGAGAGAAAGCACATCAGACTTTCACTATCGGAAGCGCTCAGACGGAAAGTGGGAAGAAAGTAAAAATAATTGTAAAAATAGAAGGCAATCCCTGCGAAATGGAGGTAGACTCTGGGTCCTTCCTATCAATGGTGTCATGGGACACCATCAAACAACTGGTCCCAGATATCAAACTCAAAGAGCTCCAGAGACAAAAATTAATCCTCAAGGACTACCAAGGAAACTGAATTCCTGTAGTAGGCTTAGGACATTTCCGAGTCGCCTACAAACAACATGTTGAAGTACTACCATTGACAATAGTCGACCGAGACCGACCAAGCCTCCTGGGCATCAAATGGTTCGCACCACTGGGCATCGGGATGACTGGAGTAGACTGGGTGGCTGCAACCGACTGGGAAGAAAACCTGATCCAAGAGTTCCAGGACGTTTTCGACGGTTCCCTAGGCAGGTATTGGGGGACCCCAATTTCCTTTAGTCTAGACCCCCAGGTAGCCCCTAGGAGACTAAAGGCCAGATGAGTTCCTTTTGCTCTGAAAGCAAAAATAGAGGAACAACTACATAAACTGATAGACCAAGGAGTTTTAGAACCTGTTGACCATGCTAAGTGGGAAACGCCAATCGTAACACCAATTAAACCAGACGGGTCAGTTCGAATCTGTGGTGACTACAAGGCTACCCTGAACCATGCATTGCAACAAAGCGCATACCTGGTGCCAGTCGTACAACACTTATTACATTCTCTTGGGGGAGGAAAAGTTTTCGCTAAACTAGATCTAGCGCAAGCTTACCAACAGCTCCCAGTAGATCCCTTAATGGCTGAAGCACAAACAATAGTGACGCACAAAGGGGCATTCAAATGCAACAGACTCCAATTTGGAGTGAGTGTAGCCCCAGGCGTTTTCCAGAGCCTCATGGAATGCCTATTGAATGGTATACAAGGGATCGTGCCATACTTCGACGATGTCCTAATTTCGGCCAAAGATGCGACCCAGCTAAAAAAAAGACTAAAAGAGGTACTAACTAAATTCATAGAATCTGGCCTTAAAGTAAAAAAAGAAAAATGCTGTTTAATGACTGATCGCGTCGAATTCCTGGGCTATTTAATAGACGGAGAGGGTATACACCCTACTGATAAAAAAGTCAAAGCTATTAAAGACGCACCAGAACCAAGGAACAAAACTGAACTTCAGGCATTTTTGGGACTAATAAATTTTTATAATGTGTTCCTACCCCACAAAGCGACAATAGCGGAACCATGACACCGATTACTGGATAAAAAAACAATTTGGACTTGGGGTTAGAGAGAAAAGAAAGCCTTCCAAAAAATAAAAAACTTATTAACATCAAACACCATTCTTATCCAGTTTAGTAACACACTTCCATTGACGGTGACCTGGGACGCCTCACCATTTGGAGTCGGTGCCATCCTGAGCCACCAATTGCCAGATGGGAGAGAGGCACCCTTCGCATACTATTCAAAGACTCTGTCTAAAACCGAGGTAATTATAGCCAATTGGACAGAGAAGCCTTGGCAATCGTCGCCGGAGTGAAACGCTTCCACGAGTATCTATATGGAAGAACATTTCTGATAGTAACGGACCATAAACCGCTACTGGGAATTTTGGTGGGAAACAAACCAACACCGAACATTTTGTCCCCATGAATGACTAGATGGTCAGAATTCCTAGCAGCCTACTCTTATACTCTGACACATCGCCCCAGGAAACAAATTTCCCATGCAGACGCATTGAGCAGAGCACCATTACCAACTATAGACGAAGACCCGGCACCGATGACGACCACCTTGCAGATAGAGACATGCCCCGATCTACCCATATCTGCAAATGATGTTGCCAGAGCCACCGCAAGGGACCCATTGACTGCCCGTGTACTGAACTGGGTAGGTAAAGGCTGGCCGGAAAATCAAAAAATTGATTTAAACCTTTAAACCTTTCCGGACCAGACAAACTGAACTCTCGATTCAAAAAGGTTGTTTGTTGTGGGGTGATCGGGTAGTTATCCCTTTCAAATTACAAACTAAGGTACTGGGTATGTTTCACGAAGGCCACCCTGGAATTGTTAAAATGAAAAGCCTTGCTAGAAACTATGTCTGGTGGCCGGGTATAGATAGGGACATTGAATACTGGGTAAATTCTTGCAACAAATGCCAAAGAATCAGGCCTTCCCCACCAAAAGCACCCATAAAGGACTGGGAAACCCCACGAGGCCCCTGGTCGCGAATCCACATTGACTTTGCAGATCCTACTAAGGGGCATACTTTCCTAAATGTCGTAGATGCATACTCTAATTGGCGAGAGGTTAAACTTATGCCATCTACGACAACTGAAACCGTCATTAAACAACTTGACAAACTCTTTGCAACCCATGGCCTGCCGGACATCCTAGTGTCCGACAACGGGCCACAATTAACGAGTATCCAATTCGAACAATACCTAACCTCCCTAGGTATAAGACATGCCCTAACCACACTGGCCCACCCGGTTGCAAACGGCAGGGCAGAGAGAATGGTCAGGTTTACCAAAGAAGAGTTAGAAAAAATGGACATTTGGGATGTCCAAGATAAAATAAATCACCTACTCACCCTCCAGCATATCACACCCAGTACTATGACAAACAAAAGCCCAGCGGAATTACTAATGGGAAGAAAACTGAGGTCGCAATTAGACAGATTGCACCAAACTATACACCAGAAAACCCCTCCGACTCCTCCACCCATTTCAGGATATTTGAAATAGGCGACCTACTCTATGCAAAAAATTTTACCGGGGACCCATTATGGCTTCCAGGAACAATCACACAAATTACAGGCCCCTGGTCCTACCGACTAACCGTAGACGACGGCAGGGAATGGAAGCAGCACATAGACCAGCTTCGGTCCTGAAACATAGAAAGAAGTACAAACACACAACCACAAATATTAAAAAACGACGAAAATCAAACCAAGGAGGGGGGAGAAATACGAGAAAATAATAACCGTTTAAATTAAACACAGAATACAATAACAAACAAAAAGAGCAAAAAAGAGACTTACAGTTAGAAGAAAATTGCGAGAAGAGTCCACTCGAAGGGGCCAGCCAGGCCAGCTCGACCTGCCCGGAGAAAACAGGAGGGAGCGGCAAAACCGCCGGCCTAAGAAACTCAGGTGGCAGTAAAATGTCTGACTCACCCTTCCAGGCGGTTCCATGGAGAAGGACCGGAGAGACAGCAACCCCATCCGAACTGGTCAAAGTCTTCAACAGAAATGAACTGCGCAAGTCCAGTCGAGTCAAAAGAACCCCCACCTACCTGCACGACTACGTCACCACGTAGGACTAAACCAAGAGGGGAGGGGTGTTCTGTATAAAGAATAGTAGACTCCTAATACAGGATTCTGATTGGCTACAAAACCTGAATGAGGATTGGTTCAATAGGAACCAATCCACGAAGCTATCAAAAAGGCGGCAAAACTAAATACCTGTCATTGGCTACAAGCCGGCAGACAAAACCCTATAAAAAGGCTGCCGTGGCTTGAGCCAATGTTCCGTTTCTTAACTGTGTTAACTAATAAAGATTTTGTTGTTGGAACCCGGTCTACCTCACGTTTTTCCGGATGGAACAACCTCCCTGCACCATATAAAAATATATAAAAGGAATTAGTTTGGAGCATGGACACCCAGCACAATATATCTGTACCAATGTTGAAAAATATCATACTAACATGCTTTTACTGAAATGCTTTTTCCAACAGGTATCTTGCACGTATTTGTAACAGGTACATATGGAGAGATAAATAGCACATGTACAATATGAAAACCCAGCTGATACTAAACATTTTTGCCAATAACACTAAGATGGCTTCCATAATGGAGTCTGGGTAACTACAATTCAGAAGGCCTGCAACACACTCTATAAAGCAAAGTTCTGGAAACACAGAAACAATACAATATAATGTGTTTCTCTTGTCTGTTTTAGATTAACCTTATACCCATGATATCAGTATATAAGCACTTAAAAATGGAGGAGTAAAGAAGAAAAACCATTTTGAATACCATTTAACAAGTAGCCAGGATGACCTGACTTCCAAATTTAGCTAGATGAATGAAAAAATCAGCAGGGATTGCTGCCAGGAAAAACAGTTCATATCCTTATGCTGTGAACCATGAGGATCTAATAAATTTACATTCTCTGAAAAGCATCAAAGTTTCTTAAACTCTGGTCAGTAAAACCATCTCTTTATGCTGCAATAAAAATATATGAGGGACCTGTACTGTTTATGAAAATGTTTTCTGCTTCCTAACCATTTTACATATGGCTTTGGTCAGAAAGCATGCTTAATTCCATCAGACACTAATTTAGTCATATCTCTTTAATAAGAGGTTGTGACAGCACAGTGACAGTACCTGGTCAAAAGCCATAGTTTGAAGCAGTAAAGTATCCCTCTCCCACTTTCAGTAATCTTATCTCCTATTCCATAAAATATTTTGTCCAGAGAAGTCTAGCAAGGCTTTATTAATTTTTTTTATCGGTTATACAAGATTGGGTGTTAAACTGGGTGTCCTACAGTTGAGTGAGTTTGGGTATTTGGAGAACTGGATGAGAATAGACTGATCCAAGGCTGCTTTAATTTAAAACAAACCCTTTTTTAATCTCAATGTTAAGTTTTGGTCAGTAAGAGTCCAAAATAATAATAAAAGGCACACGAGTAAAATTCACTCGATACACTTTTATATATAAACCATATATCCCAGGAAATTATTTACAAAAATCTGCTGTATAGATTTTTGGATCTATAATGCCAACTTTGGATGGCATTTGCATGCTCTTTACTCCCGTGGGTCATCTTTTCTTGAATATTAGAGGAATCAAATTCTTTAACTATATTATGCATGAAAATGTTAGCAACTTTTGAGAAATGTAAACACAAGAATGCAAAAATGCTGCTGCCTGCCTTTATTCTCAAAAGAGCTTGAATGGACATATTACTAAAGAGAGTAGTGAAGGAAAATATGGATCAATATTTTGTATAAGGATATTTTGATATCTAGCTAAAAATCCCACAATGGCACTAAAGGAAGAATGTATTCTTTATATAATATATTCAGGTCACTTTTTCACTGGGTTAATTTTCTTATGTGAACCTGACCAATGCATAAAACATTAAATTATTTATATTTCTTACAAAATCAGAGAGGTTATTGCAAAATTATATTAACACCAAAATGAAGACTTGCCACTTCAGAGCACCTTATGTATCCTGGGAAGGAAAAGTAAATGTTGAAATTATTATTAGCATTTACAATTATTATTAGTGAACTCTTTTCCTCTGAAGGAGCCCAGAACAAGATATAAAATAGCAATAAACAAATCCTGAATAAAGATCAATGAATGAAGAAAAGTGTCAGGTTTTATATAGGCTTCTATAAAGTAGAATATTAAACAAAACAACAATCATTTAAAAAGGCAAACGTATCCTAGTATAGTTATCTTTCAAATGTCTATCTTTCAAGTGTCTAAGCCAATAGTTTCAGTTCTTTGAAATACAACAACAGGAACACAACCCTCCCTACCAAGAGGAAGTTCCATAATCAGAGGGATACCACTGAGGAGTTCCTATTCCTACCGCCACATTGCTACCCAGACTATGAATGGTGTTACCCTAGCTAACCTTAATGTGCAGGTTACCAGCACAGGATGCTTGCCATTTAAGGCAAAATGGAATTAGGCTCAAGAATAAGTATCCATTATTTACATACGCACAAAAATTGGTGATTATCGAGCATAGTCATGAATAGAGATTTCTGTAACTGTAGGTAAAAGAGTTCCTTTTGTCCATGAGTTTCTTTCTGCTCAAGAGTTGATGGATCTACCATGACCTTTCTTTGCAAGTGGTTTGGGACTATAATTTCCAGCTATGTCTGGCAGGAAGCTTTAACTTGGAAATTGAAAATCACAAAAAACAACCCCCTGAAAAATCAATCCAGTATTAAAATTATGTTTCAATATCAAAATATTTTAACTTGGTGTCTAAACCTTTTAGAATTAATTTTGCAAAAATGATTTTAAAATATAAGGTCATATCTTGGGATTAGTCCACTTTCCAGGAATTCACAAATTACCACAAATAATTTCTGGAATCAATAAAAAGCTATTGGAAAAACAAAGTTACTACACAATCACATTTTCTGCATGCACACACCCTTTCTGTGATGATATCCAGAGTACCATAGCTTGTAGCTTACCCTCTCCTTTTGCACAAACTATCCTAGAGTGTAATCCTACCCGTTATTTACTCAGAAAGAATCTCCCCAGAATCAATGTGCATAGGATTGCATTCCATCAGGCTATACTAGAGGGAAAAGCAGGAATTAGAGCTATTCCATCTACTCAACTGAGCAAACATTAATTTTGATTTCCTCTTCTTTTTGAGCTGTTTCTGTCCAGCTAGTCCTCATAAGACCTCTGACAACTTCTGGCTGCATTACACCTTCTCATTACAGTATCAGCATTATTATGAAGAATCGGCATATCTAAATATCTCCTTCCTTCTCCCACTTCTTTTCTTTTGTGTTATGTTATCTCTTTTCATCTTCACAGACTGAAAACTGGAGGATAGGGATCCTTTTTCATTGATCTGTAAGACGATCAAGATTATAAATATTATTCATTATTAAGGGTTTGCTAAACATTCTCTGGGAAGAGAACATTTTGAATACTCATAGCCATTCAGAAGGTGGTCCAGCTGTTTTCCATAACGTAATCTTCCAAACGGAAGCAGTTTGCGCTTACCCAGAGTTTCCTAGACCCATTTCTTTTTCAAACAGTAAGTTTTGCACATCTTCAGTATTGATCTATCTACAATACTACATATAGCCAAGAAAGGAGATGAAAATTCTTATGTAAGCAAATTTAAAAAGGAATTATGAGAATCTGCAAAAAACACTATAGCTCAACACCTTACTGTCAATCAGAGTTTCAACACCTTACTGTCAATCAGAAAACTTACATACTTGCCTTGAAAGTGTGTAAGCTTATAATATATATTGAAGGTGAAATGGAAGATCTGCAAGGTCCGTGTGTGTGTTTGTGTATGTGTATTTGTGTGTGTACATGTAAGGCAATATGTAAGTCAAGTTGTTCCCTTGATTAATTGTTCTGTCAGGAAAATTCTCTTTAATTCTCTGTTGCATCTCTCCTTGATAGCTTTCCATCCATTATTCAATATCTTGCCCTCAAGTGCTTTGCAGAATAGGTTGAGCCCCTCTTCTTTGGGACAATATTCATGTCACCTCTAGTTTTTGTCTTCATTAGACTAGAAATATCCAGTTCCTGCAACTGTTCATCATATGTTTCAGGCTATAGGCCTCTATAATCATCTTTCTTGCTCAACTGGTCTTGGGATATTATTGGAATCCAACCGAATTTCATTTTTGACCAACATAAAAATCTAGAAAATATGACATTCACAACTACAGCACAAAACATCAGTAGGCATTTTAAAAAAACTATGAAAGATGGTAACAACAGAATTAAGAGGAGAAATAAAAGATGTAAGCCTGTTGTAAACTCAGATCTGTGCTGTGCTATATAATACTCTAAAAGAATAATCTGAAACAGCAAAAGCTGAAAAATGGAGACTAATGTTATAATATTTTGCCAGAAGCTGTGTTGATGCTGACTGTTTCTAGCTGGCAATCAAGATCTAATGGATTTTGTAGACAGCTGAACTATGCCTGGCAACTTTAAATGTTATTGGGCAGCTGGAATCAAAAATTACATCAATAAGTAGATGTAAAGCTGATCAGGGCATCCGATAACCTGGCAAGTAGTGGAGAACAAGGATACAGCCAAGAGTTATAAATGAATAGAGGAGTTTGCTAACCAACTCAGGGAAACAAAACATTTTGGGAAGACATCTTCTTACACCCTTCCTTGTAACACAGTTGAGGGGACAATGTTGTGGTATGTTAGAATGAAAGCCATTCAGTGCTTAGATGCTTTTTTATATTGGATAAAATATGCTGATAAGAAGATTACTGACAATCCATGAAATCAATAAAATTAATATTTATTAGTTTTTAAATTATATTAAACAATATGAATTATTTAATGATTAAATTAATATATTAAATATTATCAATCAATAACTGTTTCAGTTGATTGCTTTCTAATTTTTACAGTGGTGTACTGCTTGTAGATAGTAGAAATTATTTTGAAGTTTCATGTTCAAAACATGTACAAATGGTATTTTAAGAGTTAAGTGTAAGTTATATTTTAAAATGGACTTTCCAACATCTAAACAGTGAAGAAATGAACTGGATTCAGGTATAGGATTTAATGGTGTAGTTATCTATGTCATGGAACTGACAATACAGGCAGTAAATCAAATTTTAGTAATTTCAAGTTAATAATATATTCTTTTTTCAAATTAATAACACTTTCATTGACTGTCTAAGGAATTAATGATACAGAAAACAAACATTCACTTAAACAAATGTTATTGTGTAAATCTGGTAAACAGAAACTAGATATTGATACTAGAGACCTATAAGATGGCAAATGTTAGGTCATGTATATTAATTTACAGGCAGAAATGGAAATATTAGGAAAGACAGCATGTGTAGAGTCCACCACCAAAAAGTACATTGGCTCTGTAATATCTTTATTATTTAATCAAGATATATATGCCAGTTTGATGCAGTGGATAAAGCATCAGCTAACAACCAGGAAATTATGAGTTCTAATCCTGTTCTTGGCATCGAGCCAGCTGGGTGACTTTAGACTGGTCATTTTCTTTTATCCCTAGGAAGCAAGTAATGGCAAACCACTTCTAAAAATCCTGCCAAGAAAAATGCAGGGATTTGTCCATGAAATTTCTGAGAATTGGACACAACTGAATAGAAGAAAAAATGTGTATGTCATTCAGACTCTATATTGTTCAACTTTTGGACATGCTTTCTGAAGAGAAAGCTGCCTGGAGAAAGCTCTAAGTTCCAATTCTGAGAAAAGTGGAAAGAAAAAGGAGACAACCAGCAGCAAGTACTTTAACTATGGAATGGATGTTCCATTGGAAGACTTAAAACACTAAGATAGAAATAGATTGCCATGCAGAAAATCTATGTAGTTGCTAATATTGAACAAGGACTTGATGGAACATAATGAAAAATATGGTTTATTATCTACACTGTACTTATAGCAACTAATAATTTAAAAATCATTTGAAAATAAATTCTTGTTAAAACTACTAATTAAAACAAAGTTTATTGAAAAGTCCTGTTCTTCAACATGGCTCTCCCACAATCTGACATACTACAGCCATTGTAAATCCTAGTCAGGCAGCCATAGATTAAGGTTATTGAATACAAGGCCATCTGCAGTATAATTTATTTAGATATCATCTGGTAGAAAGGGTTGGATATGTTTGGACAATGTGACAGTTCTGGAATTGCATCCCAGCATTTCTACCAAAGCCACCAGGATAAAAGCAAAAAGCACTGATTTCAGTTCTAACTGAAAAAGACACTGAGGAGCAGTTTTCAAACATCAGCAGAATCTCGCACTTCACCTCAAAGCAGGTGTCATATCACAAGACCACCTAATACACTGCTCAAAAAAATGAAGAAAACACAAAAATAAGGCATCCTAGCTCTGAATGAATGAAATATTCTTTTTAAATACTTTGTTCATTACATAGTTGAATGTGCTGACAACAAAATCACACAAAAATTATCAATGGAAATCAAATTTAGCAACCCATGGAGGTCTGGATTTGGAGTTACACTCAAAATTAAAGTGGAAAAAAACACTACAGGCTGATCCAACTTTGATGTAATGTCCTTAAAACAAGTCAAAATGAGGCTCAGTAGAGTGTGTGGCCTCCACGTGCCTGTATGACCTCCCTACAACACCTGGGCATACTCCTGATGAGGTGGCGGATGGTCTCCTGAGGGATCTCCTCCCACACCTGGACTAAAGCATACCCCAACTCCTGGACAGTCTGTGGTACAATGTGACATTGGTGAGTGGAGCGAGAGAGGATGTCCCAGATGTGTTCAATTGGATTCAGGTCTGGGGAACGGGCGGGCCAGTCCATAGCATCAATGCCTTCGTCTTGCAGGAATTGCTGACACACTCCAGCCACATGAGGTCTAGCATTGTCTTGCATTAGGAGGAACCCAGGGCCAACCGCACCAGCATATGCTCTCACAAAGGGTCTGAGAATCTCTTCTCGGTATCTAATGGCAGTCAGGCTACCTCTGGCAAGCACATGGAGGGTTGTGCAACCCCCTAAAGAAATGCCACCCCACACCATTACTGACCCATTGCCAAACCGGTCATGCTGGAGGATGTTGCAGGCAGAAGAACATTCTCCATGGCATCTCCGGACCCTGCCACGTCTGTCACATGTGCTCAATGTGAACCTGCTTTCATCTGTGAAGAGCACAAGGCGCAAGTGGCGAATTTGCCAATCTTGGTGTTCTCTGGCAAATGCCAAATGTCCTGCACGGTGTTGGGCTGTAAGCAGAACCCCCACCTGTAGATGTCGGGCCCTCATACCACCCTCATGGAGTCTGTTTTTGACCATTTGAGCAGCCACATGCACATTTGTGGCCCGCTGGAGGTCATTTTGCAGGGCTCTGGCAGTGTTCCTCCTGTCCCTCCTTGCACAAAAGTGGAGGTAGCGGTCATGCTGGGTTGTTGCCCTCCTACAGCCCCCTCCATGTTTCCTGATGTACTGGCCTGTCTCCTGGTAGTGCCTCCATGCTCTGGACACAGCAAATCTTCTTGCCACAGCTTGCATTGATGTGCCATCCTGGATGAGCTGCACTACCTGAGCCACTTGTGTGGGTTGTAGACTCCATCTCATGCTACCACTAGAGTGAAAGCACTGCCAGCATTCAAAAGTGACCAAACCATCAGCCAGAAAGCATAGGAACTGAGAAGTGGTCTGTGGTCACCACCTGCAGAACCTCCTCCTTTCTTGGGGGTGTCTTGCTAACTGCCTATGCTTTCCACCTGTTGTCTATTCCATTTGCACAACAGCATGTGAAATTGATTGTCAATCAGTATTGCTACCTAAGTGGACAGTTTGATTTCACAGAAGTATGATTGACTTGGAGTTACGTTGTGTTGCTTAAGTGTTCCCTTTATTTTTTGAGCAGTGTAATAACTGAAAGATCACAGGATAGGTGGAATTGAATGAAAGACATTGTCTTACTCTGTTGCATTTTTGAAGTGTATTCTAGCCCTCTTCTGCATTAGCTCTCACAAGGCAGTGAATGGATCTTGATTTTGATCTATTTTAAGGAGCAAGGTTTAAGAGATACCAACAAAGGATCTCATCCAAACCTATGGGGAAATTTTAAAGAATCTGGGGTTGCTCCAATTAATGATGTCCCTTTTCCATAATTAAATGAAAGGAAATGCTTTGCAGGTAATATTGTTAGCATAAAGGAAAAGGAAGTAAGATAATAGTTATAGCAGGCTAAGCACATTGTTATGATTCAAAATCTCCCAAATCATGAATAACCAATAGGAAAACAGCTATTTCTTTAACAGGTACTGATAGAATATAGGCTAAGCAACTATGGTTTCTAAAAATATATTAGAAACTAGCTCGATACCGGTGCTTCGTTATGAAACTATGTGGTGGAGCTTAATTTTGGGGGAGGAAATTAAGGGGGAAATATCTGCCTCTGCCTACCAGCATCCATCTATATTCATCTGGATAGCATCCTGTCAGTGTATGAGAGGGCTGTTTGGAAACTGAAATATACTTGCTGTGTGAGCAAGGAGGAAGCAAGGAGCCTGGCATGGCTTAGCTCAACTGTTCTGTACTAAAGCTAGTTGCTGCTGTGAAACTAAAACTGAAACTCCTTTCCTCTGCTTGTGTTTTGCATGTGGAACACAGTTCCTTTCAGGTGGAGGGGGAGTAGAACTCCTTAGTATCAGAGCGTGTTAATAATAATATAGGAAATACTAATGCTCTGATGATCATTTTGAAAAATCCTTTCTTAGAGCACCTAGAAGCCAAGAGGAACATACGTGCCAATTTCAAGTTTGTAGGTTTTACGGTGCTGGAGATTTTGTGATGTATGAGTGGTATTTCACTTTTATATATACAGATTTTGCACAGAAGGAACTTAAATGTCAAGAAAGGCTGGGATTTGTGGCATGCATTATGGTCTTTAGTCCATTGCAACTCAACATTATAGGAGAAGTAATCCAACATATTTGAAAAGCATCAGGCTGGCATAAGCTAAGCTAGCTTTTTCATCTTAGAATCACAAGGTTGGAAGGGACTCAGAGATCATATAGTCTAACTCTTTGCTTTCTGCAAGGCCTAATAAGGCATTTCAGAGGACTACTATCTACCTTCAATATGAAAAGCTCCAGTGAACAGAAGCATACTATAATGATGAGGCAAGTTTATTTCACTGGTACACTACTTTTATCTTGAGAAAGATCATCAAGTATTTCTGAGAGATTAAGAATTTTTAGACTCTTTCATTATTAGATGTTGCCTTTTAACAATGTTGTTCTGTCTCTTTTAATAGCGGCTTTTAAGCAGTTGTTGATTTTTAAAAAATTTTTAATGCTATAATGGGTATATTTTTACATGTAAAAATAAGCTTAGCTTATGCCAGCCTGATGCTTTTCAAATATGTTGGAGTACTTCTCCTATAATGTTGAGTTGCAATGGACTAAAGACCATAATGCATGCCATTCCACCAGCCAGGTGCCAATTGGTAATTAATCTATGACCACATAGTGAGAGAGAACACAGCACAAATCACCATTTCAACTGCAGATCGGAAGCACAAGAAAATGAATGCTTACTGCGAGATGCTTCCAAAGGAGAAAAATGCCCATTATCAAAAGAATTTAAAAAGATGGTTAAGATAGGGTAGAAAAGTCATTTGTATTAGGTCACAATTTAGACCAATGTTTCTCAACTCAGGTGAGCACAATAAATTGGTTACAAAGCTTTGCATCTCTTCTCCTGCCAGTCAAATCAATATCACTCTTGGCAAATCGCAAATGTAAGAAATTATTCTGAAAAGGTGTTATTAATGTTTAGGGATTTCTGCTTCACTATTTGGCAACATAGCCAACCACTTTTAACAGAATCTAATTTGTCTATGATTTTTAAAGTGTCAAGAGGAGCTTCCTAGGGATAAAGACATAGGAAATATCTTTTATCAGTCCAGCTGCATACCCCTAAATCTTGTCCAAAACAACATCCCACTTAGGCATACAACTTTTCTAGTCCAAGGGCTAAACTCAGTATTTGACTGCAAGCTGATGGACATGTTCCAAAAAGACACCTCTATTTTGATTTAAAAGAATAGGTAATTTAAAAAAATTGTTATCCACTTAGTCTTCAGTTATTTAAACCATATTCTATTACCATATTTGTATTAACAAATGTGTAACAACTTACAATGTATGCTTGGATTTCACCCAAGGTTTTCATGGAATAAGTATAGATTCAGGTTGTACACCTGAGTGATAAAACAGCACACTTTTAAACTGTCCCAATTCTACTATTTTTCATAGATACCAAATGTACATTCTAATTATTGTAGGAATGTTTTCTGTGCTTCATTTGAGAAGTTCCCCCCACTTTCCCTTTAACATTGCAGTGCAATAAACTAACCTTTTAGCCATGAATGTTGAACATCGAGCAAAAACAACCATCAGAATCCCACTACTGTTGGGACAGTACAAGACTTGGACATGGTTCTTGGAGACAAACAGTTGGAGAAAGAAAAGAGCACAGTTGCATAAAATGAACAGAAAAGCAGCAGGACTCCCTTAAGAAAGAGAAATGGGAAACGGTTAGTAGAGAGATCCTCAGAAATAGAAAAATCAATCAAGTGAAGAATATTGCTCTCTGGATTAGGAAGGTAGAGTAAGATATAAAGAACCAAAAAAGAATGTGGAAAATTGTTTTAATTGTTGAAATGTTGAGTAAACAAAATTATTTTAAGAAAAGAACCAAAAAAGAAAGGCTAAATTTAAGAGGACAACTGAATGATAGGAGTTAGAAAGCCTGTGATCGCTTGCAGAATTGAAAGTATGAAAGTCAAATGAATGTTTATTCACAAATTGCTTGTCGCATCAGCTGCATATATAAATGTTATTGGTGCAAAAGTGAAATCCAAGCATGTGTGAATTGATCCAGAAATGCAAATACTAATTTTATAGGACAGGGATGAATTTGGTGTGCAATGCCTGCATTCCAGTTAGTTAGAAATGGTCCGAAAACACAAGCCCCAAAAAGGTGTATAAATGCCAAAGAAATAACAGAACAACCCAAAATCCTTCTTAATTAAAGTATTCTTTGAACTTACTCATGCCTATAGGTCAAAAAGAAATGTGGACAGCCTTGGCTACTGATAGTTCAGCTTCCTATTCTACAGTAGATATCATACATATTCATAACTCAAAGTGAAGGAAGTATCTACAGTAAACAATGGCAACCATCCAAAGAGCTATTTGAATTCACTCCTGAGGCCTTGGGCAAGCACAGAAGAATTTTTCCTTTTTTTTTTGTTTTCAACAGCTGTGTGACCACATGCATTATAAGAAAGTGCTTTTGGAAATCCCCAGTTTCTATATTCGTTTGCTGTATAGCATTATGAGAAGGGGAGGTCACTGCAACTTGGGAAGGAAAAGTAAATTTTGGATCAACCCTAACCTCCTACCACTCAAAAAAAAAAAAAAGAATATGGGGTTGCTCAGTTTTGAATTTCAGCTAACTCATCTGAAACCCATTTTAAAACACATTTAAAATATAACCTTAAGTAGATATCAATATAAGTTAAAATTTCTAAGTAACACAGGAAACTTCCTGACAGCAAATAAACCAACAACTGGCTCAATGTCTCTTCTTCTACAACACCAAGAAAAAGGGGAATCTGAAGCTAGCTGGGATAAAGAATTTATTATACTAGTAAAGTCAATGCAGGGTCTTAAATTAAACATCTCTCCCAAAGATTCAGTATATTTTCTTCAGGAAAGAAAAAGAAAACCTATTAAAATACAGTTCATCATCATTACCATATCAATCTACTCATAGACATACAACAGCATGAGTTTGGGAAAATCCACCATCAAACCTGCTTAAAAAAAGGATGAATTTTAACAGGACTATTTCATTTTCTCCTTCCCAATCTAAGTTCCCAATTCTATTTCAGACTTTGGGAGACTCTTTGGAACAAATTTGAGTGTGTAAGAAAAACAGGGAAATGGTTCTCCTTTTGATTCTGCTAAAGAAACTAATTCATCAAATTTTATCAATTGTGCTAGCAATCCTGTTTTAATTAAGCTTTGAGTCCTTATTGGTATAGTAACAATATCCAGAATTCTTAGCCAGACCATGTTAACTAGGAATTGCAGAAATCCTAGGTGAAATATAGCTGTAGAGCATCAGACCGAAGAAAACTGCACTAATCAAAACACATTCCAAAATATATTTTTTAAAATTATTACTTACCTGATAACTTTTCACTCTAACAAAATCAACTTTCATGGAGATGAATCTTTCAGAGTTTCTACTGAGGTTCTTAATATGTTCCACAAGATCAGCACAGAATTTGTAGCCACCTTTAAGTACACAGAGAACCACGATGTCATTGTGTCCAATGTCTTGCATTATATCTTTGGCCAGACGTTCTATCCTAAAATAAGAATTAAAAATAAATATAAGGTAAGATTTGGCCTCTCTAGTTCATGAGTCTTTTTTTGTGCAGCACAACCACAATCATAATCAACTTCATATACAATTACATTTGTTTTTTATTCTCCTGCAGGGCATAAAAAGAGGCTATTTGCAAGACCATCTCTTCTTGAAAATATCTTACCTGTTCCACCAGATCACATAAAATAAGCACACACTAGGACTCTTCCCTTAAATGTTGCTATCAAATGGCACCTAGGAAATGTGCATTTTCTGTAGTAGCTCCTACTTTGAGGACACCTTTCACTTTGAGATCCATTAGGCCTCACCTTCTTAACCAAGTGCGTCACACTCAGGTTGTCACAGCAGCATCACATAATGTATCAGGGCTTTTCCCCCCTACGCAAAACTGGGCATGGGCATGGCCAGTGCATGATACATTTGGCCCATGGGTCGGGAGTTTGACAGCCCTGCTCTTAACTTTTCTGAATGGTGTTAAGAGAGAAGAATGGTGTTAAGAATGGTGTTAAGAGGGAGTTCTCCTCCCAGGTTCTGGGATAAGTAAAATCAGAATTGGAAGAGTTCTGTTAACTGCATTCAGGAAGACTGGTTACAATGTAACATTTTATTTATTTATTTATGTGTAATTATTTTATGATTTGTGTGCTCTTTGGTTTTATACAACTATAGTGAGGCACTCAGTGTTGTGATTAACCATATGCATAAATCAATCAATAATATTTGGCTGCAATTTAGTGCATTGTGCATTCAATGTTATGCAGTAGAAATTATAATCATCAATTTTTCCATGTATGTATGTGTCAAGTGGTGCTCCATTCAAAATTCAAGAAAGAAATACTTACACTCTTTAAGTTAGAGAAAAGATATCTTTTACTGAAAATGAAGTGGTAGCAACCATAGAATTCTGAATCTGAGAAATTAGGCGTGTGAATCACATATACAAAGTGATGGAAATGTTTCCACCCCCAATAGTTCAGATGAATCTTCCAATTAGAAGTTGTGAATATGATCATGTGGGCATCTTCAGGTGGTGATGAGGCCTCTGTCCGTTGACCTTGTCGTATTTTGATAACGGGTTGCAGTTGCGCAGAGAAAAGAAAGCTAAGTGAGAAATAGAAACCTAACTCTGATGTATGCTCCCCCTCCTCATTTTACACAACAGAAAAAATGTAACATCTCCAGCTCACTTCCCAGACTCCTCCCCTCCTCCCCCCCCCCCGTTACTTATGACAGCCGAAAGATGCAAAGCGATAGAAAATCTTGAAGGCTGACAGTATGTTTGTATATATGTGTATGTGTGTGTGTATGTGTGTGTGTGTGTGTTTTCTTAAGTTTTTGCGGGTATTTATATGTATGGTATTCAGCTTTGTTCAGGTATTTTTCCATGTCATTATAATTGTGCTTTTAAAGTTGTAGCAACGTTTCGGCAGAATCTCATCTGCCATCATCAGGCTTGTGTATTGTGTTCATCTGTAAGTCAGGCTTTCACAGTCATTTCTGTTTTAAATTTGGTGCTAGCCTACTGCTGTGCCAAAATGGTTTTTTCTTCATCCTGATTGGTTGGGAGTCTTGGTCTGTGTTTATTGGTCTTGGAGTTTGCTGTATTCTGCTTGATTGGTGTTTCTAATATCTTATGTCTGTTTTGCAGCATTGTTTTTGTTTTGTTTTTTGCACAGGGGACTAAGATACTACATAGGCATCACATCAAGACTGCCTTCAAAACAGACAAAAAAATAGCAGCCATCCTAAGAAACCCCAAAGATAAAATTGACCAGGAAAACCACAACATATAGAAGTCCCCTGTGCATCATGCCCTGCCACATACATTGGACAGACCAATAGAAGAATAAGTACCCGCCTGGATGAACACAAAAATGCAGTAAAAAAGCTGGAACACACCTCCTCACAAGTCCAACACATTAAAACCACAGGTCACAACATCAATGGCACCAAAACCCTAGCCACTAAAGAAAATCCCAGCTACAGAATTATCAGAGAAGCCATAGAGATTTTAAAAAGACCTGAAAGCATGAATAGAAGAGATGACTCCACCAGACTGTCAATTATCTGGAAGCCTGCACTCGCAAACAAAAAAAAATCTCCATACCACAAGCCAAGCAAACACCTGGGCACAAAGAGACCCTCCCTATACCTCCAGCTTAAACACACCCCAACCAGGCACCCAGAAGAAATCTAGATTCCTAATAAATGATAGCCATCCATTTACCCGAAACCAAGCCACACTAAAAGCCTCCAATTTAGGAAACACAATGTTGCCAGCCAATCAAGACCATCTGGAAGCTAGCCCTCACCAACAAATGAGTCCCAGCCACGAAAACCAACACCAGACCCAAAACAACATGGGACACCACCGTCAATCCCCCTCATCAGACCCAGGCCCAAGCCCATCCTATAAACAAAGGACAACCACCTTCCAGAAAACAGACCACAGCTGCTTCGCCAGCTGTCACACCCCCTGACCCCAAAACCAAACAAGCTGACACACACCTGAGTTTGAATACAATTGAATTCAAAGCTGAATTTGAATACAAACTCAGACCCTAAACTCAAACCCAGACTAAAACCCAGAATGCTACATCATAGCCACCCGCTCAGGATATCACATCAGAAAACTCAGGAAATTACACCACAAGAACTCAATAAGTTGTAACACAGCAAATGACCCAGGATATCACAGCACAAGACCAAGGATACCACAGCAATAAATCTCACAAGGTCATCACACAACCCATTACCCAAGCCGTTGCTACACAGGAGGATAATGGAAAAGAGATCAAAACACAAATGACCCAGGAGATTACAACACAGGACCTAGGATACCACAACAAAAGTACTCACAAGCCCATCACACAACCCATTACCCAAGCTGTTAAAACACCAGAGGCTAATGGAAAAAAGATCACTACAATACAAATGACCCAGGAGATTATAGCACAAGATCCAGGATATCTCCACAACAAAACTCAAAAGGCCATCACACAGCCCATTATGCCAACATCAACTCCATCAACCAATCAAGAGGCAGCAGCACAGCCAACCAGCCCAGCACACTAGCCCCCACCACCAGTATTTATAGAGAGACGGCAGCTCTGATCACACACTGCTTGCAATGGCATGAAGCTGAAAGCACCAGCCTGAAGATGGCGAGTGGGACCTCACTGAAACATCGCCAAGATACTCTTAATCTTACACGGGAAAAGACCTGAACACACCTAGACCTACACACACACACACACACACACACACACACACACATCACTGGAGAAAGTGGGCCAAAATGTTTACATTTTCAATGAAGGGGGAGATTTGGGGTTAGCTTTAATGGAAACTGATAAAATATGCTTTAAGCCTAGCTCTTGTGATATAATTCCAGGGCAAGGGTGTCAAACTTGAATTCATTGAGGGCTGCATCATGGTTGCGTTTGACCTCAGGGGGCTGAGGTGGGGCTCCTGAGCTCCATTTTCAGTTGCGATGGCCTCCTGCAACTCTCTGCCAGTGCAAATGGAGTCTTGAGCTCCATTTTTGCTGACAGAGGCACCACGGGCCAGTCTTCTGTTGTTTCCAGGGCAGCACCACAGGCTAGATGTAAGCACACCCCTGGGCCAGATCTGGGTCCCAGGCCTTGAGTTTGACACCCCTGTTCTAGCGGGTATCCAACACCTTCCAGAACCTGGCCAGTTTTGACAACTAAGCAAGATCAGACTTGCTTAATATTTAAATAGGAGATATTTAAGAAAACATCTAGGGATGTCGGCTAGATCAGGAAATTAAAAAGAAAACATGAATGAATTAATTCTATATTATGTCAAGAAAATAGTTATGGCAGTGCCTGTGAAATTATCAGTACAATTCAAGTCAACAGAGACTTCAGCTCCTAAATATATAAATATGTTTGGATGATCATCATCACCTTTCAAATTCTGATATAACTGTCTGATAACACTTTTACCCAGGAGAATCAGAACTCTTATACACATTATTACAACTCAGAAGTATGCTTCATACGCAGCACAATTTAGGATTCTTCTGTCAATATGCAGCATAAATTCAGAGCTTATGATATCAAATCTTCAATGTATGTTGATTATCCAGTAAGGAGCATAGCAATCCTAAATCAGTGCTATTTTAATACATCAGAAATTCTCTCTTTCCAAAATTTTTCTTTGCACCTTGAGTTGCATCTTAGACATTTAGCCTCTGGGCCATTATTAACATTCATAATGTCTCACACGATAAGAATTTATAGTATACTCTGGAGGATAAGTGATCAAGACATATTCTCCATCCACCAAGAACAAAAGCATATTTTGACAGAGTTTATTTTAAACTGTAAATTATTATTTGAAACAGGCAAATCTCCCAGCATCTCTCACCATCAACTATGTTGGCTAGGGTTGCTAAGGGTTATGCCTCACCCATCTTAAGGCATGAAATATAAAACAGACATTTTCCCACTTAATTTTCTACTTCAAGGCAGCCATCTAGAACAGTGCAGAATGGATAGATCTGAAGATTTATAGTTTTAGTTTCCACATTCAAAATATAACATGTAACATTACTGGATTTCCTTGGGTAAAAGTCACTTTTCAGAGTAAGATGGACAGCATTTAAATTTAATAAATAAATGCCACATTTAATTGATTCAAACATGCTGGTAAATCTAATAAGCTAAATTTTGAATTAGCATGGCATGAAACCAGTGTAGTTTACTCCATCAATCATGGTTTCATTCAAACATAG
>BLBF01000043.1:6509754-6528684 GCA_015471245.1 Laticauda colubrina
ATTCAAACATAGTTTGGAACAAGCTGTGGACCTAAACCCTCTACTAATTGGCAAAAAACAACAAATTAAAAACCTCTGCTTTTAAAATGGATACAAAACCCTATTTTATATCCATTTTAAAAGCAGAGGTTTTTAATTTGTTGTATTTGGTTTTTAATTTGTTGTTATATCCTCTTGCTGGCATTGCTCCACTAAGATCAGGAGTGAAGTAGCAGCAAATACCGAGAGAATGAGCCTCAACATTCTCTGAATGGACATATGCCCTAAGCCCACAATCTCAAATCTAGGAACAGTTTTGTGGCAATAACAAACATTCTTGAGGTACACAAGAACAAATTAAAAGTTGGAAGAAGGAGAGCATTGGACAAGGAATAACATTAAAAAAGGATATAGATGAAGGATCTGACCTCCATTATATTACTTGGAGGATTCTGAATAGGTTGAGAGTTGAGTGGCTAAATGTAAAGATAATATGCTCAAGGGGAAGCTCTTAGCAGATAATATCATGCTATGTGACTGTGGAGAGAAACCAAGAAGGTGGCTTCAATCTGCCACCTTAAAATTTGGTGTAGACATGGAAGGAGAAATTTATCTGGAATTCAGCCACTCCTCAATAGATGATAGAAATGAGGAGAGACTTATAAAGAGACTTCTTCAAGCTATCTGCTGAAAGGATAAAAATAAAAATGGACAAATAACACAAAATTATAATTCACTATTGAAGGATTGTACATGTAAAAAATATAAATCACAGGTTTTAAATCCACCAAAGTTTTTTTTACCTGTCAACAATGATCCCATGGGGTATGAGGACATAATCAAGATCTCCACAATAATGCTGTGGATATGTAAACAGATCCAAGCTATATCCTGGCCAATCATCTGAAATCTGTAAGCAGATAAAAGTTGGTTAAAATAAACATTTCTGCACTACTTTGTAAATGTAGTTATCTGAGGGGTAGACTTTTAAATATGGAAAATGAAGTAATAAGGAAAATGGGAGGTACCAAAATCTTGTTATTGCTAGCTCATTGGATTTCACCTGCCAGTGAATTCACTGACTAGATTTTCTGGGAATTTGTGCAACCATTATAAGGCAACCAGGGAAGAAGAAATGTATCTGAATGGATTAATCAAAAAATCAAGTAACACAAAGAAAAATCTGGCTTCAAATTCTTGTTAATCAAGAGATAATGATAGTTTAGCTTATTTTTATGTTGAAATCCAGTTGCTATGGCTTATTAATAAGCTATGCTTTAAAGAAAACATGGATGGAAACAATGGGTGGCAACAATTGTTCTGGCTCCTATTAAGACCCGTTCTCTGCTCACAAAATGCCTTCTATCTACTTAAAATTTAATTCTAACTCATTTTTATAACTGTCAAATTGAATTAGACAGACAAATCTTACATAATTTTGGCATTCTTAAATTTTGATGATTCCAGAATTTCCAGGGGAAGATGATATTCAAGGTCAGAATATCTTGGCCTCATTTCAGTATAACATACTGGGATCACATTAGTCTTGATAGCTGATGATTCTTTAAATTCTTTCACAAAAATACAGAATACCATTTCTAACCTTCAAGTGTTGATATGTGCTCTGACCCAAAAGTATTGTAAACTAGTACGAGAACTTCCAAACTTGAATAAATTTCCTCTGAACAGCTTTCATTAAAGATGTTGGCAAAAAACATCTTCCAGTCCATCTGGACAAAAATTCAAGGTTAGCATGCCACTTTTTGTCTGAAATTCTGGGAATGTGGAAAACAATCCACAAAAATTTATGGCATGGTTTTTTCACGATTCATGGTTTTCAGACAGCTCCCCAAGTCAAAATCTCGGCTGATCATATCTATAAAGGATTGTAGCATTTTGGTTGTACAGCAACAAATGTACCTAAAAATCTAGTCCCCCCAACACTCTAAGATCATATTGTCAATATCTTGCTGGCAAAAGAACCAACCTTTTGCAGTTTTTTTTCAAAGTAGGTTTTAATCAGAATGGAAACATTAAGGCTTATGGAGGCAAATCATTTCCTTTTCAAGTCAAAAATGACTTCCCTGTCTAGCCTACAGATCTTGAATTTTTCAGTTGTCTTTAATTGACGTATAATCTAGTCCTGATCCAACCCTGCATAGCCCAGTAGTCAATGAACATTGACTGAAATGTTACTGGATTAATTCCATTAGAAATCCTACAGATGGTCTGAAAATTGCATTGTGATATCTGATCACTTTGGGCCATTTTTCAAGGAAGGTTTACAGATGGAATGTAAGCAGTTTGCCTCCCCCAGCCCTCTATCCTTAAATCCCAATCCTAAAAAGGAAGAATTCTGATCCTCTTCCACTTAGAGAACTCCTACAACCTTTTGCAAGGTCAATTGGCCTTGATCTTTCAAAACTGCTTGCCCTTCTTCTAAAGAAAGCCCGGCTGTAGTCCTAAAATAAGCATAGAGGTAGCATTCTGAGTACAAGAAATGTTGCATCTTTATTAAAACAAGCTGGCTTTTAAAATTAGCTGTTTTTTTTAAAATGTTAACATTATGTGTAACATCCTGATTTAGTCATACTTAAATTCATCGATTTAATGAGTCTATTCTAAATATGATTAATTCAAGAGTCAACCATACATCTATATCTATCTGTCTGTCTATCTATCTATACACACACACACACACACACGTCCAATGGAATATGAAAATAGGAGTGATATTCCTGTATTTTTTTTTAGCTTTCACTGTAAGGGGAACGTAACTTCTCAGTGTTCATATTATATTAAATACTGTATGTATGTATGTATGTATGTATGTATGTATGTATGTATGTATGTATGGTATTTAGGTTTCTTTGGGTATTTTCCCATGTCTTAATAGTGGTGCTTTTATAGCGACGTTTCGGCAGAATCTCATCAGCCATCCTCAGGCTTGTGTATTGGGTTTTTTTTCCTAATCGTGTGTGTCAGACTTTAGCAGTCGTTTCTGTCTGAATTTGGTGCTGGCTTCGTGCTTTATTTGAATGGTTTTTTCTTCATCCTGATTGGCTGTGTGTCTCGGTTTATGTTTATCGGTCTTCGAGTTGCTGTGTTCTTGATCAGCTGGCAACATTGTATTTTGTGTATCGGGTTGTTTTTAGTGCAGCTTGGTTTCTTGTGAATGGTGAATTAAAACAGAAATGGCTGCTAAAGCCTGACACACACGATTAGGAAAAAAATCCAATACACAAGCCTGAGGATGGCAGATGAGATTCTGCCGAAATGTCACTATAAAAGCACCACTATTAAGACATGGGAAAATACCCAAAGAAACCTCAATATCATACATATAATACTTGTGAAAACATAAGAAAACATATATGTATGTGTGTGTTTGTGTGTGTGTAGTCCTTGACTTACAACCATTTGTTTAGTGATTGTTTGAAGTTATTCCAGCACTGAAAAAGGTGACTCTTCACATTTAAAACCAATGCAGCATCCCCATGGTCACATGATCAAAATTCAAATGCTTGGCAACTGGCATGTATTTATTATAGTTGCAATGTCCTGGGTCATGTGATTACCTTTTGTGATTTTTCTGATAAGCAAAATCAATGGGGAAGCCAAATTCACTTAACAGCTGTGTTACTAAGTTAACAACTGCAGTTATTCACTTAAAAGCTGTCTCACTTAGCAACATAAATTTTGAGCTCAATTGTAGTCATAAATCGAGGACTACCTGTAAAGAGAACTTTAATGAAAAATTCTGCTTTAAGGATACTGCAGTTATTAGTACTGTTTATATTCTAATAAGTATACATCATGTTATTTTTTTAAAAGATATTTTTGCTCTGGTATACAAATCTATTATATAATTTATCATAAGAATATTAATTTATTTTACTGAGCTAAATATGCATGAGAAAATTTTCAATGATTTGAACAGGGAAGTAGTACAGAAAAAGAATAATAACTTCTTTTTCTAAAATGAGATTTCTATAGCAACTAAAGAGATTTGTAGCTTGCTTCACTCTCTTACTATTAAGTGATGTTCTCCTGAAAATTAATATATAACTGTGAAAGAGAATATAAAAATTGAAGATAGCTTCACAAAATTAGAACCAACAGATTGCTTTATTTCAAAGCAAACTACCATGTGTTTAAACCATTGTTTATTGCATAAACCGGTCATAATTTGCTCTTCTCAATAAGGTGGCAAGAGCTGACTTGCAGATAGATCTTCCTACAAAAGATGTGGGTTAGAAATTTGTCGATATGTTTTGTGAAAAAATTTCCACTTTATGCGTTTGGTTGTTTAATAATTGGATGAATATGGCTTTCCAGATGATTGTTCTAAAGAGAGAGAAGGAGAGATTTCATGATTGTTTCTGGTTGTTTCCAATCGATAGGCTAGAGAAGTTACAGAAAACTGAAACAAAGTAAGAGGTTGCTGGGTTGAAAATAGTCATCAACATATGAACATCAACGTTCATTTAGTGACCAAAGTTACAATGGCACTGAAAATTACAGATAATCAGAGTTGGAAGGATCTTGTAGTTATCTAGTCCAACCCCCCACCCAAGCGGGAGATCTTAAACCATTTCTGACAAATGGCAGTCCAATCTCTTCTTGAAAGTTTCAAGTGATGGTGCTCCCACAACTTCTGAAGACAAGCTGTTCCATTGGTTGATTGTTCTCTATCAGAAAGTTTCTCCTTATTTCCAGGTTAAATCTGTGTTACTAACTTAACAATTGCAATGATTCCTTAAACAACCCTGGCAAAAAAAGATTGTAAAACAAGGCAAAATTAACAAAAATATCTTGCTTAGCAATGGAAATTTTGGGCTCAATTGCGATTTTAAGTCAAGAATTATCTATATTTGAATCTGGGGCTTCCCATCCTATTACCATTCTCCCCAAATTACTAGACAGACTCTTAAAAAAGCTACAGCCTATTTCTCAAGTGTATATTTTGGGTAACAAAAACTCCTTAGACTTAAAGTTTATTTATTATCCTCTACCTTATACTTTAATGCCAGCAACAACATATTACCAAAGCTAGAACATAAGCTAGAACATTCTGCGTTTACAGAATATTCACCCAGAAGCAACTCCTGTTGCGTACAGTGAGGCTTATTTAGAAGTGCACATAGGACTGACCTGTTCTGTCAACAAATCAATCAGGCGCGTTTAAATTTTATACATTTCAAAGCAAAAGGTTTGCACAGCACAGTTAGTCCTAAGCACTATACAGATAGTCCTGGACTTACACCCACAACTGAGTGCAACATTTATGTTCTGAGACAATTGTTAAGTGAATTTTGCCTCATTTTATGACCTTTAATGCCACAGTTAAATGAATTTCTGTCGGTTATAATTTAGTAACATGGTGAATCTGGTTTCCCCACTGACTTTGCTTATTGAAGGTTGCAAAAGATGATCATATGACTCCATGATATGACAATTGTCATAAATGGTACCTGCCAAGCATTCAAATTTTGTTCACGAACAAGGAGATGCTGTAACAATCATAAGTGTGAAAAACAATCAAGTCAGTTTTTTCATTGCACTGTGACTTCAAATGATCACTAAATAAATGGTTGTAAGTAGAGGACTATTTTAGAAGAGACTTTTTTTTTTTTTTGCAAAACAAAACAAGATTCTTCTGAGGTTAAAAAAATGAGAATATTCTCCCCTTTTCTAGAGCTGCTTCTCCTCATCTGGCTGGTTTTATAATTTAAAGCATGTGACAGTGCAATTTCATACTATTAGCCATATTAAAAGAAGTTCAATCCTTGACTTAGCATTTTGTCCATAATTTCCAGTGCTAAGCAAGACAGTTCATTTACAATTTTTTCCCATGGTTGTTAAATGAATCACAGTAGTGTTAAGTGAATCACATGGTTATTAAGGAAATCTTGCTTCCGCCATTTATTTTGCTAGTTGGAAGCAGTCCAACGGGAAGGTTTCAAATGGCAATCACATAGCCCTGGGACCCTGCAAAAATCATAAATACATGCTGGTTGCTAAGTGCCCAAATTTTGATCACATGACCATGGGGCTACAGATATAAGTGCAAGGAGTGGTCACAAGTCATTTTTTCCAGGGAAACTGTAACTTCAAACATTTGCTAAATGAATGATCCAAGGACTTATCTGTCACAATACATTTGAGTCAAATTTTACTCCTTTTGTCTACACTGCAGTTTTCTGAGCAGTATTATAAAAGTGTATTCTTTTAGGAAGTTTTTAAACAATTGATATCCCCAATATTCCTTGCAATTCTCCCCTCCAAGTACAATCCAGTTAATAAAGCTGCATTGGTCATATGCTCCATTCATAAGGGTGCTTACTTTTAAATAAACACATATGAATTTTAGTCTGTGATTCATGTGTCCATGAGGTAGCCATATTTATTATTTAAGAAGTCAACGTATAATTGAATATTGAATACTTATGGTATTAAAGCTATAATGCCCCTTTATAAGCATTTTCTTAAGAACCTTCAAATCATTTCTCTAAAAAAACAGTACAATTTTCCACCCACCTCTTTTTGAAGATAGGATTGTTTTATTCAGGTCAATCAGTGTAATGAATTGGGGGGGGGGGGGGAACCCCTAAGAATGGTTCCACCTCTTTTCATAAGCGTTATACCAATTACGCAAGAAGACAACACTGTATCACGTGTAACTCCTCCAGATCATGGGGGAAGTAGGGGTGGGGAGGGAAGCTGTGCAAATAAACCCTTTAGCAGAACTGATGCGATTAAAGTGATTTAGTATGATGCATGAATGCAGATCCTGAATGCGTGGCTTTTAAGAGACGGGAGAGGAGAGAGGAATGGGTGGGTGACGTGTCTCTGCTATCGTCGTATTCCAACTCATAGTCACTATGGAGGGAATCGGTGAAAGATTTTCGTTCCCACAAGACGATCGTCTTACACTCAGGAAGAGGATCGAGATCGCTCTTATGTTGTTACTGTAGTTAAAAGTCTGCAACCCCAGGCTACCAATTTCTCCGGGAGAAAAACAAGCCCTTTTGCCTTCCATAGTTGGGTGGCGGGCAATGCAATTGTTAAAAGCTGCCATCCCACTCGTGGCGAGGAACTTATCCCCAGCGCGCGTCTTCATAGAGCTCCCTTTCGGTTCAAACGTGCTTTCCTTCACGATGAAATAAATACTAAAAAGCCCCCGGGGTCATTTAAAACTACCGACCGAGGAGAAAGCAGAGGTTGAAGTCCAGGAAGATGGGGAAGTGTGGTGGTGGGGGTGGTGGGGGGGGGGGGAAAGGTGTCAGGTGAGCGAAGCGTGGTCGCGCGGGATGGCGGGGTGCTGAAGGGGCTGGGAGGGGAGCCGGGCCTGCAACAGCTATTGCGGCAGGCCGATCCGGGGGGGGGGGGAAAGTTTTCATTTACCACGACCCCTCGGCCGCTGCTTCTCGGCGCCTCTGCCACGCTAGTCCTGCTGCTCAGCCCCGCCATCTTCACAAGGGGCTGGACAAAGCCTTGAGGAGGGAGAATAGAGAGGCGAGGAAGGAGGAGGGGGAGGAAAACGTGAGCGCCGAGCCCAGCCTCCTTTCTCGCTCCGATCGGATGTGGTGAGCCGTAGGAGTCGAGGAGGAGAAGGCAGCGGCTGCGCCGCGCTCCGGCTGGAGGAAAGAAGAAGCGACTGTCAAAGCGAACCAACTCGAGGAGGGAAAATCTGTGCAAGCAGGTCCTAGTTGCTTGGATGCGATTTCTCCCTCTTCTCGATCCCGGGCCGAGCTCCGTAGCTCAGGCTTGGCTCGCCTCTTCCTCCATAGGGGGATGAAGTAGAGGCAAAGCCCCTCTTCTGACCGGTTTGAGCCGGGATTAAATTGCCTGGACTCCTATTCCGCGGTCCCTGCCTCGCTCTTCTCGCCTTCCTAGAAACGGATCGGCGTATGGAGTGGCAAAGGCTGGTTCGTTGAATAAACCACAGGTGGAATTGATCTTTGACCTGCTTATTGTACACGTACTCTCGCTGGACAAATTGCATTTCACTACAGTACTGAATTATAGCATGGTTTATTTGGCTTTGACTTACAGCCTACAGCAAGCCACAGGCTAGCTCTAGCCTTGCCTTTATGGTTCAGCTCACCTTGCTCATGACCTGTCTTAAACTGGTATGAGTCAAAATAAACCAAGTAACAGAGTAAACTCTGTAAAACTTTACAACTTCTTAGCATTCCCTTAAAGAAGATGGAATATAAGACACTCTGATGAGTCCCAAATAAAAGTTTACTCATGTTTATTCTTTTGCTATAATAATAGGACAAATGAACCAGTTCCAGTCCCTGGCAGTTCTACATGTAAATATAAATGGAGTGACATTCTTTGAATTCTCAGAATATATTTTGTCCAACTTCCTGGAGAGGGAGAATTGAATAAGAATGTTTGCCCTGTGTCTGTAACTCAAATGGTTTTCATTATGACATTTTTTCCCTCTATAATCAGTAATACTGATGACCTTCATGAAAGAATACAGTCTGTTTAAAATGGAATGAGAGCAGCTTTGATAGATGCTTCATTGTGCCTGAAGTTGACAAAAGAAGCCTTTGCCATTATAATCAATATAATAATCAATATAATAAAAGAAGGTATTCTATAAGAATTGATTGATGACTATGTGCCATCAAATCAGCATTGACTCTCAGCAAACCCATAGATTTTTCCAGAATGATGTGCTCCCAATTTAGCCCTTCATGTCTTCCAATAATGCTGCTATAATGGAGTCCATCCACCTTGCTACTAGTCATCCTCTTCTAGTTTTTACTCATTTCTCAGTATCAGATTTTTCAAGAAAGCTAGCTTTTCACATTAATGTGTTCAAAATATCATCACTGAACTTGGTTATATGTTCCTAGAGTGAAAACTCTGAATTAATTTGTCCCAGTAGCAATTGTACTTTGATAGCTTTCTGTCATGAGTTTCTAAGCGAGCCTCTATGTAGAATTATTCAGACTCAACATAGCTGTGATTCAGACTCAACATAGCTATGATTACTGTACACGCATACTAAAATGTGTCTTCTCTAATTTTAATTTAGGTGAGTTTAGCCACCACACTTTGTAAATTTGGATTTATGATTTAGTAGCTTGCATGAAACTGGTAGTTAAAGTTCACTGAACAAAATATAATTAAGTAAAGCATGCCCTAAAGCAATTTGTGAACCAGGATACAGTTGTTCTGTATATAAATAGTAGAATCCAAATAACCCATTCTGATTGGTCACAATAAACTAATGGGGATAGGTTCAAAAGGAACCAATCCCCAAAGCCGCACAAAGGCATCAAAATTAAATAAATGTCATTGGCTACAAGTCAGCAGAAAGAAAAGTATAAAAGGGCTGTCGCGGCTTGAGCCAATGTTCCGTTTCGCAACTATACTTGAAATAAAGACTTGTTGTTGGAACCCGGTGTACCTCGCGTTTTTCTGGACGGAACACTGGCGATGAGGATGGGATCATCCTAAACGCGAAATGGAGCACGCTGTGACAGACAAGCCAGACAAAGAGAAATGGCTGGAAACAAGGCGCTGCCCGCACCCTTCAACCCCAATGAAGAAGATTGGGAATCTTACATAGACCGTTTCCAGATGTACCTAGAGAGCAACGAGATGGAGAAAATCTCAGGCCAACGAAAAAGAGCCGTCTTCTTGACACACTGTGGGCCCGTGATTTTTAAAATGGCCAAGGCTTTGGCAAAGCCCCGAGATGTCAAACAGCTGACGTGGACCGAGCTCCAAAGAACATTAAAGGCCCATTATGCTCCAGTGGTGTCAAACTTGATAAAGCGGCACGAGTTTTATCGGAGAGACCAGAAAGAAGGCGAAACCATCGCTGATTTTGTAGCTGCACTATGCCAAATAGGGAGAGCATGTGAGTTTCTCAACTTAGATGAAGCGATGCGGGATCGAGTGATATTGGGGTTAAGAGACTCAACCATACAGAGCAAGCTACTGAACAAACCCAACATATCAGTAGCTGAAGCTATTGCAGAAGCCTCGGCTGCTGAAGCCGCCAAAAAATCGGCAGATAAGATGAAACAAATGAATGCAAGTAACGATGAAAAAAGCCCGGCCAGAGGAAAAAAACCACCTCCCACAACCACTCATTACGAAGAACTCGAAGAGACGTTAGAATCCGGTGAGGAAGACGACGAAATCCACCATCTGTACGCTAACAAAAAAGGGCGCGGAAATAGAAATTGGCGGGAATGTGCTGGCTGCGGGGGAAACCATCCCTGAGCCAATTGCAGATTCCTCGATGCCATTTGCAGAGCATGCAAGAAAAGGGGGCATATCGAGAAAGTCTGCAGAAACAAAAAGAATTACAGCCCAAAGAGACGAAACGACTCCCCAGCAAAACCTGAGCCAAGACTCTCCGAGAGAAAGTGGCAGCGAAACAGGCAAGCCACTAACCGGGAGAAAGCATACCAAACTTTCACTATCGGAAGCGCTCAGACGGAAAGCGGGAAGAAAGTAAAAATAGTTGTAAAAATCGAAGACAGCCCCTGCGAGATGGAAGTTGATTCTGGATCGTTCCTATCCATGGTGTCGTGGGACACCCTCTAAAAACTAATTCCTGACATCAAAATTAAGGAACTCTAGAAGCAAAAATTAACCCTCAAAGATTATCAGGGAAACCGAATTCCTGTAATCGGCCTGGGACATTTTCGAATCGCTTACAGGCAACATGTCACAGTACTACCATTAACAATAGTCGACCGAGATTGACCAAGCCTCCTGGGTATCGAATGGTTCACACCATTGGGCATCGGGATGACCGGAGTAGACCGGGTGGCCGCAACTGACTGGGAAGAAGACCTGATCCGAGAATTCCAGGACGTCTTCGACGGCTCCCTAGGCAGGTATCGGGGAACCCCCATTTCTTTTAGTCTAGACCCACAGATAACCCCTAAAAGACTAAAGGCCAGACGGGTCCCTTTTGCTTTAAAAGAAAAAATAGAGGAACAACTAAATAAATTGATAGATCAAGGGGTTTTAGAACCGGTCGACCATGCTAAATGGGAAACACCAATTGTGACACCAATTAAGCCAGACGGGTCGGTTCGAATCTGTGGTGACTACAAGGCTACCCTGAACCACGCGTTGCAACAGAGCGCATACCTCGTGCCAGTTGTGCAACACCTACTGCAATCTCTTGGGGGAGGAAAGGTTTTCGCCAAACTAGACCTGGCACAGGCGTACCAACAGCTCCCAGTAGACCCCTTAATGGCGGAAGCACAAACATTAGTGACTCACAAAGGGGCATTCAAATGTAACAGGCTCCAATTTGGAGTAAGCATAGCCCCAGACGTTTTCCAGAGCCTCATGGAACGCCTGTTAAATGGCATAAGAGGGGTTGTGCCATACTTTGACGACGTCCTAATTTCAGCCAAAGATGCAACACAACTAAAGAAAATACTCAAAGAGGTCCTAAATAAATTCAGAGAATCTGGCCTTAAAGTAAAGAAAGAAAAGTGCTGCCTAATGACTGATCGTGTCGAGTTCTTAGGATATTTAATTGATGGAGAGGGCATACACCCCACCAAAAAAAAAGTAAGAGCTATAAAAGACGCACCAGAACCAAAGAATAAAACTGAGCTGCAGGCATTTTTGGGACTGATAAACTTTTATAATGTGTTTCTACCCCAAAAAGCCACAATAGCGGAACCATTGCATCGATTACTGGACAAGAAAACAATTTGGGCATGGGGGCTTAGAGAAAAAAAAGCTTTCCAAGGAATAAAAGACTTATTAACATCAAACACCGTTCTTATTCAGTTTAGCAATACACTGCCATTGACGGTGACCTGCGACGCCTCACCATTCAGAGTCGGTGCCATCCTGAGCCACCAATTGCCTGATGGGAGAGAGGCACCCGTCGCATACTATCCTAAGACCCTGTCCAAAGCCAAGCGTAATTACAGCCAGTTGGACAGAGAAGCTCTAGCAATTGTCGCCGGAGTGAAACGTTTCCATGAGTACCTATATGGAAGAACTTTTCAAATCGTAACAGATCACAAACCGCTACTAGGAATTTTGGCGGGAAACAAACCTACACCGAATATTCTGTCCCCATGAATGATTAGATGGTCAGAGTTCCTGGCAGCCTATTCCTATACTCTGACACATCGCCCAGGGAAACAAATTTCCCATGCAGACGCTTTGAGCAGAACACCATTGCCATCAACAGAGGAAGACCTGGCACCAATGATGACAGCATTACAAATAGAGACTTGCCCCGATCTATCCATATCTGCGAATGATGTCGCCAGAGCCACCGCAAAAGGCGTCAAAATTAAATAAATGTCATTGGCTACAAGCCGGCAGACAGAAAAGTATAAAAGGGCTGTCGCGGCTTGAGCCAATGTTCCGTTTTGCAACTATACTTGAAATAAAGACTTGTTGTTGGAACCCGGTCTACCTCGCGTTTTTCCGGACGGAACAATAGTAGTAACTCAATTTATGACCATTTGTTCAGCAACCCTTTGAAATTATGATAGTGTTGAATTTAGGGATTTATTACCTTTGCCTGAAGTTACAATTACTGCAATGTCTCTATGGTCATGAGAATAAAATTTAGGCACTTGGCAAGCTCCCCTTACTGTACATCTGAATGGAAGGACAATGCAGTACATTCTCTCTGCCTCCACACACACCACCATTATGTCCTATTGGGTCTTTGCAGGTCTTGGGCCTACTTCCCACCTCACTGGTTCCTGCATTTCCTTCTACCTTTTGGTAGATCTCCTTCTGGAAGTAGCCGTTCCGCTGTTCAGCTCCTTCCACATGTATTATCTCTGAAATGAGTGCTATTTTGGGAGCAATTAATCTCTTGTTGGGGAAGGAGACTAGGCCACTGTGCTTTTTGACCTCCCTAGAGGCCACATGGCACTATCCTGGAAGCGGGTGTCTTTTGTGAGCAACTGCAATTCATTGTGGCTGCTCCCAAAATGGTCCCTGCTTTTAGGGTGCCATCACGTGGCCTCCATTGTGTAGGAAGAAGGCCTCACGGTGGAACATCTGCAGGGACCCTGTGGGGTGGAAAAGGAAGCCCATGGCCTGTGGGGATCCAGTGGAATGGGTAAGTAGGCCTAAGGCCGGCAGCTAGGGGAGAGAAGCAGAGCATGGGGTGCCTCAGGGGGTAGAGGAGGCCTTGAGATGCCCATGACAGGCCATGTGTGAATTGCGGTGGTCCTTCATTACAGGATTGGGCCTGTGCTAGGCCTCCTAGGGCTTTCCCTACACCTGAGGAATTCTGCTTCATGACCCACACAATTACTTAATGACTGCACCAGGAAGAGTAGGGATTGGAGTCATTAAGCAAGGCAATCTTAAGCATCTCACTTCATAGCCATCAAATTTATAATTGTAATTGAGACTCCATTATGGTTGTAAGTAGAGGACTAACTATATATACTTTCTGATGATTAATGGTTTAGAATAGAATAGAATTAGAATAGAACAGAACAACAGAATAGAATAAAATCTAGAAGGGACCTTGGAGGTCTTCTAGTCCAGTTCAAGCAGGGGAATCTATACTATTCAGATAAGTGGCTGTCTAGTCTCTTCTTAAAAACCTCCAGTTATTGAGCTGCCACAATTTCTGAAGGCAAGCTATTCCATTGGTTAGAGCAGAGTTCCCCAGCTTTTTGGCTTTGTGCAAATGGGGATGTAGGGATGCGTGCATGCACACACGTACTCGCCTGCCACTTCTGTGACCCAGTACTGAAAGTCACAAGGCCCAGTCCGGGAGCTGGGAACCCCTGGTCTAGAACACTTCTCCTACAGTGAAAATACAGAATTGAAACCCGGAGGGCTTAGAAGTGATACCTTGGGGACATGATAGAGTTATAGAACCAAGCATGGTAAATGAGATAATTTTATACTTTGCAGCATTGAAAATTCAGAGACATACAATGACATTGAAAGAGAACCAATAAAAGGATAGTTCAGAAAGGCTTATCATATTTAAACTTTTGAAAAAGAAAACCAGTCTGGATAGTACTATCAGTTATTTTATAAAATGCACATTTAATGTGCAAAATGTATTGATGTTGACCTCCAAACTTCAAGCACTGATCGGGTAGATATAACAAAGCATTAATATCTAAGGGTAGTACCTGTAGCATATGCTTGTCTCAAAGACTCAGCTCAAAGACTCATTAGCTCAGTTACATTTCTGGGACTGAATAAGCCTTGCTATTCTGGAAACAGTAAGCCCAAACCCCAAAATCCATCCCAATAATGAACAAGTACTAGTATATGGAATGAAACAATATTTCAAAAATAGCAATTATATGTACTCTTGGAGTAACGTATAATCTCAGAGCAGCCTTTGCTAAGTTTCTGAGTGATCCAGCATGCTTGTCTGAAAAGGGACACCAAGTCTATCATGATTCAAGGTAGCTTGCCCTTCCAAATGTTCAAGCTACCTCCAAATTAAAAAAAACAAAAGAAAATTATATAGGACAAATGTGCCAAACATTTACTTTAAAATAGTGTAATGCTTAATTTATGCTTAAACATGAATAATAGCATAATTATTTCAATTGTGTCTACCGTTCCTGTCCTATTGTCCCCAGTTATTAAGTTCCTATTTTTAGGAACAAACTTATGTTTGTTCTTGTTTCTGTTATATTGTAAGCTCTTGACAAAATAACAAACAAACAAACAAACAAATAAACTGATTTGTTTGCTGGTTTTATTGATTAAAGCAAAAAAATTATAAATATTGAATGAATATTAGGACTAGAACAGTGTTTCAGCATCAAAACATGCAATTCTAAACCATTGGCCATTATAAAATTAAAAATCTGACATTTATAGGCCAATGTTGGTTATAAAATAAAATTTTTCTGATACTTAAACTAGCATTTGCTATGAAAGAGCATCTTATTTGTAAAACCTGTGATTCTGAGGGAAACATTGACTGGAAATTGGGACTACAGTGTTTCAGCATTAAAATATTTTGCAATTATAAAGCATTGACCATTATGAAATTAAAAATCTTATATTTATAGGCTATAATATTGTATATAAAAATATATAAAATGTTATAAATAGTTATAAAATTAAAATTCTCTGCCACTTAAATCAACATTTGCTATGAAAGAATAACTATTTGTAAAGCCAATTATAATTTTAGTTTAGTTATTTTGAAGCTATCTAAAACATCATGCTATTTAGTAGACTACTCAGCCCCCATAATGCTTCCTCTGGTGGTTTGGGGCCAGGTGGCGGCATGTTTGCTATGTGTTCTCTCCTTCTGCTCATCAATCAGGAGGCAACAGGAGCCTTTCCTTGAACCATGGGGATCCTTTGCTTGAATCTTTCTTGAAATGTCAATTGCTACTATTGCTACTATAAACAAATCCTAGATATTTCTAAGGTCATTTTTTTCCCTACCAGAGAATTATTGCAGTGAAAACAGGATATTGTCACAAAAATTTAGACATGTGGTTATCTTAGTTAAACTGTTGAATTACTTTGAAAGAAAACAGAACAAATTAATGGAGACAAGCTATTGCTGTCTACCATGACAGCTGTATATTGTCACCAAAATCAAAGATAGCATGCTTTAAATAGTACAGGTAAATGGAAAATGGCCACTATCCTAAAACCCCTGCATCTTTTGGCTGCATTCCTTATTGCCCCTATTTTCATTGTTTTGTAGGAATGTTTGATCTAGCTTTTATATGAATTTTTGACTATCAATTATATTCATAGTTATGTGTTATACTAGTTATACATTTGTTGTTAGTAGGTCGAAGCTATTTGAAAAAACTGTTTGTACCAGAATTGTAATACCATGATGAGGATAATGCTTTCCTTAAGATATGGCTTATTATTGCACAAAGAGTCTGAGCTTGCTGATTTTCCAAATGCAAGAAATCTGACTACGTAATTTGCAATGGAGTGAGTGGGTGAGTGCAAGCTTTCAAGAAATATTGAAGTCTCTACTGTGGCCTCTGCATCCTGCAGACTCCTGTATGGAGTTGGCAAGGGTATGATGAGTTAGATCAAGAAAAAGGTCAGTATCTCACTATGAGAGGTGCAGCCTTGAAGAAAGTGGTATCATACTTCCTCCTCAAGAAGCTGGCTGTATTGTATTGCTTTCAGCAACTCTACAACCTTCATTTTTAAGGCATTTCTCAAGGTGGTAGGACTGGTTCTGTAGAGGAAACCTTTCTAAGTTTGGGCCTGGGCTTGAAGGAGAAACTGCATTAGTCACATTTGTCAGGCCTGGATGAATGGAGTATGCCCCCCCCCCCCCGTGACTTTTGGCCCCTTAGCTGCCTTAAGAAACACTTACCGTGGTATGTTGGATCAACTATGAAGGTGCAGTTGGGTTAGTACTGCAGTAATTCCTTATTGATGGCTGTTCTGATCAGTAGATATGGAGATTGGCTCAAAGCCTATTCACTTAGGAGTGCTACAGGGATTGATGCTTCCCACCTGCTTTTTCATGTCAATGTGAAAGACAATGTTGGGCACAAATCATCCTGAAGAAAATCTGTATCTTCACTAAGAGTCAAATCAACTTCAAGGCACGTAATCAATTAACAAAGTCACTGATTATAAGTTCAGGTTCAGTGAAGCATTGATTATAAGTTCAGGTTAAGGACCATCAATGTGTTGATGATGCTCAGTTATGCATCACCACCACTCTGGACCAAACCAGCAACACTGTTAGTCAGGTCCAGTGTTTGTATATTCATTACAGTTATCAGCTCTTAAGTATTACCAATGAGAGAAGTCTACTAGTCGTGCTACTGTTGGGTAAGCAGATGAAAGCTATGACAGGAAAGAATTTTGCAGGAATGGAAGCAATGCACAACAGTTAATACATGCTTTATCATTCTTCAAACTTGGAATACTGCAATGCACTCCATGTGGGTTTGCCTCTGAACACTACTTGGAAACTACAGGAGGTATAGAATGTTTAGCTCCACTTATTTGCTGATTGATGTTCATCACCAAGAACAAAGCATATCTCCATTATGTATCCTTTATTGGTTGGCAGGTTTTTATGTGTATTTTAAAATGTATGGAACCGAAAAACTTGCAGGACTGCTTTAAGCCATTCTTTCCAAGATAAACCTTTGGTGATTTTTAATTTGTATGAATTCAAGTGGGGGCTAAGGCAAAGACCCCTTGCTTAAAAGGACCCCTTTTATGGTCCTGTTATTTGCAATACAATCTTTCTATAGAAATCAGTTTGGCTCAATCACTGTCTTGTTTCCAGATACAAATGGAGTTTTTTTACGAGAGCTTTAGGTGACAGATGGATAATATGGTTGTCATAATTATGCTTCAATTTCAGAGAGTTACTAATATTCTGCTTGTACTTTCCATTAAATTTTTAAATTAATTGGTTTGAATTTTGGTTTGTTATATTTCATTATATATGTATTGTTAACCCCCAAAAGATGTTTCCAAAATAAAGACGAATACATACACATATACACACTGAACTTCAATAAATTTAGCCTTTTCTATTGCTATGCCGGTTCTGTGAACCCTGGCATCTCTATTAGATTTTTGAAACATACTTTCCATTGATGATTTTGACTTTTAGGTAGTCTTCAGTTTACATCAATTGCTCCTAGAATTTTCAAGGCGATGTGCCCAATTTTACAACCTTTTTGCCATGATTGTTAAGCAAATCTCTGCAATTTTTAATGAATCATGCAATTGTTAAATGAATCTGCCCCCCCCCCTCCCCCCGCCCATTGACTTTCCTTGTTGAAACCATGCTGGAAAGGTGGCACATGACTTCATGAAGCTTCAACCATGTAAACACTAGTTTGCATGGTGCCCAAATTTTAATCAAGTGGCCATGGGTTGCTGCCATACTAGTAAGTGCAAGAACTGACTACAAATTACCTTTTCAAGTGCCGTTGGAACTTGCCAAACTAATGGTTATAAGTCAAGGACTACCTCCAATTTGAATTATTAATTTTACTTGGTTTTTTTCATTTGGGTAGTTTAAAGTAAAAGCAAACACAAAAATGATTTTAGTAGTCTGCATACCAAGCTAAATAAAACAAATGCTAATGATTTGAAAACTAAATAATTCACTGAATAACTTGGCACTTTAATGAATATTTATCGCTATTAACTGTCTGGTAAATCATTCCTATCTGCTATTATTTTTCATCCTCTTTGAATTATATAATAAAGACCCTGGAAACCTTGAAAGACTTTTTAAAAATAGCATGCAACCAAATATTCTGGAGAAAAATATGCCTTTATTGAAAAAATAAATAATCATCTAAAAGAAAACAAAATGTAAAATATGATAAATTTTAACAAAGATTTTAAAACCTCAAATAGTTTTCTACTAATATATGCAATTTATATCTCCACTGAAAGTAAACTATCTCACAGAAAAATGATCCTCAAAAGACATCCTCATTTGTTTGCTATGTAAATAACTTTGTGTTTCTCAATTGTCTGAATATCATGTTCCAACTGTTTCATGTCTATTTCCAGCTTTTCTCTGTAAAGCTTCTTGGGTAATGTATCTATTTCTACTGAAAGGTTTTGGAATGCCTGATGCACCTCCTCCCAGTTCGTTTTGAGACCCTACATGGAAAAAAAGAAAAGAAGAATTAGAATGCAGTAAAAGAGTGCTTCTCCCACTGGGCCACCTTAAGATATGTGGACATTGATCCCCAAAATTCTAGGAGGCAACCTTAAAATGGGCCTGTTTGAGAATCATTGCAGTAAAGTATCTAAAAACGCACAAAGGCTGTAATTCTGTACTCTCAGGAAAGAATGTATTATTCAACATTTATGTTAAATGCTAAAAACAATACCTTTTTTCAGGTTTCCATGTGGCCTAAAAACAGTGATGTTGGTAATAAGAGTTGCACTAATGCAGTGTTTCTGAATCTTGGCAGTTTTAAGCTATGTGGACTTCAACTCCCA
>BLBF01000043.1:6528694-6548989 GCA_015471245.1 Laticauda colubrina
TATGTATGTGTGTATCTGGTCTAATAATCTTTGTTGCTCTCAGCATTCTTCAGAAAGAACCTATATATACACACAAAAAAAATTGTATATGTATGCATGCATGCATACATACACATACACACACACACACACATATATATCCTACAAAATATGCATACAATGAAAGGTTTAAAAGCAAACGATTCATTTTTCAAATTGACATGGTAACACTCCTATCTACTTGGCATTTATCAGAACATAACAACATAGAACAATTTTAGAGCTCCATCTAGCGAAACTGTACCCATCTCAGTTGCAGTATTTCTCAAGTCATTACCTCTAAAAGAGTTTCTCTTTCTTGCTCTGTGAGCCGTTTCATGGCTCTTTGTCTGAGAGTCTCCCTGACATAGGCATCATATTCTTCCTGAGCCTTTTTTCTATCTTCATTTCGCTTCATTACATATTTTGGAATCACTCCATAATCCTATAAGAAAAATACATTTTGTAACTGTTAAAAAGCATACAGTTTCCATATGTAATACAACTCTTCCATTTTGGACTAAGAATGTAGTTCAATCCATTTCAGTGAACATGTGAATATCAAACTTAAATTTTCAAAGTGAGATCAGCCTATATAGTCATAATAGTAGAGTTGGCATTCCCTAAAAACAAATCAGTTAACTACACTATTCATATTGAATTAATTGATGATAATAGAAATCAAAATAATTTCAATGGTTCCTGGGAATTGCATAATGCAAACCTCTGCATGCTTAATGAGAAATAAACTTAACTGATTTCAATGCATTTCAGAATAAACATGGACAGAATTTCACAGTCAAAATTTGTTTCTGGGTATACAAACATACCAACTATATAGAGATAGCTCTTGATTTACCATAAGAGGGGCTAGAATTTTTGTTGTTAACTAAGGCAGGCATTAAGTCATGCCCAATTTTACAATCTTTATTGCCACAATTGCCAAACGAACGGCATCACTGCAATTGATTACACAGTCATTAAATGAATTTTCCTTCTTCCACTAAGCTTGCTTTCAGAAGTCATCTGAAAGGCTGCACATGGTAATCACATGATCTTGGGAATGCTGGCAATTGTTATCAATAGATGCCAGTTGCCAAGTGCCTGTATTTTGATCAGGGGTGGGGGCCATAGAAGGAGCGTTCACGTCGCGGCCCCTATCAGGTATCTGTTTACCTGCAAATCCTTCTACCACGCTACACCAACCTACACCAACAGTGTTCTACAGTGGCTGGGAAAAGTGTAGCGACACGAGAGAAGAAGAATCAGGGGTGGAACTCTACCGGTTCTAACCGATTCTATAGAACCGATTGTTACGATTCTGCAGTTCAGAGAATTATCAAATCGTGCCCCTAGCTGGCCCTTCCCCTCTCTACTCCCCCCTCCCCCTCAGTCAGTCCTTATCGTGCATGCGCGACTTCACACACATGCCTGACATTCTCCCTCGCCCAGTCACTCCTTAAAGTTTTTCTCCCCTTCCGATGATCAGCTGTTCTGATGATCAGCTATGCTGGGATCTCCCTCGCTGTCTTACTGCTTCGCCCAGGAGGCTTCCTGAGGCCCAAAAACGGAACATGGGGAATCTGCATGCCTCCCCTGTGCTCTGTTTTTTGCCTTTCTAGGAGCAAAAATGCCCTCCCCCTGGAGGCTTCCCTGAGGCCTAGGAGCCCAAAAAATGGAGTATGGGGGTGGAGATGCTGTGTGCCTCCCTGTGTTCCATTTTTTGCCTTTCTGGGTCTCAGGGAAGCCTCTTGGGAGCAAAAACACCCCCCTAAGGAGGCTTCCCTGAGGCCCAGGTGGCAAAAACCCCGGGTGGGGGGGGTGCTGCAAAAAAAAGAAGCCATGCCCACCCTGTCTCATCCACCTAGCCATGCCCACAGAACCAGTTGTTAAAAAAATTGAATCCCACCCAATTTGGAATGATGTGATAATCCTAAGTGTGTGGCCCAGTTGTAAGTCTCTTTTTTCAGTGCTGTTCTAACTTCAAACGGTCACTACACCTACTGTTGTAAGATGAGGACTACCTATATTTTTCAGCTCCATTTTTTTTTCCCAACTCTGTACAAACCTACCTTTTTCTTGAGATATTTTGGAACAAGACCTGAAGTTTCCAGAAGAAATCTGTCTCCTTGTCTTCTGTCTACATAAACTGGTAATGGTTTCTTGGGCACTGCCATGATAGCATTACTTGTATTTGTGTTTATGAAATTCCTTGTACACTGAACTCCCATTATCGGATGATCTGTTCTTTTGGGCACACTTAGTTCCACTGCTTTTTTACTGCGTTGATCTTTTTTTTCTTTTCCAGAAAAATAACAATCCACAAAATTATATTTAGACATTTTCCAACATTAAAATTTTTTAAATTTTAAATTTTTATTTTTTTACAAAATAAAAACTACTTAAAATGAAACTTATAAATTTGAATTTATCAATAAATGGCACATACGCATCAATCCGTGTTTATTTAATCTAAAATGCTATTTTTTTACTGCTGCTCCTTATTTTGCAGCCATGTACAATATAACATATTTCTCCAGAAAGAGTCTACTTGCTCAGAAAGACAAGGAAACACTCATTTCCTTTTTTGGGTGTTTTGTAACCAGTCACACCCATCGTGGCAGCCATATTTTTCTTAAAAATGGCAATCTTCAGAATTCATCCCAACATTTTAAATTCTACCGAAAAGACTGCTTATTCTTAATGTGGTATATAATACTGTACCTCTAGAATGATTTTTCTCTTCTAACTTATATTATAAGACCAGGTTTTTGGAATTTCTCTTGAGAAGCATTTAGAGGAGATTGTTTCTTTCCCCCCTTCCCCCTTTGTGAAGAAGACTGGGTGATTAATAGAGTTGTGCACCACTTTATTTTGTTGTCTAAACTGTGCTTCACAATGAACTGGAATGCAAATATAGCAGGCGTCTGGAACACTTACTATGTTTCTGTAATCATTTCATTAGCTTACCGATTTTCCCTTCAAAAATCATAAGAAAAGGAACATACCAGTCCTACATATTAAATAATAAAATACAAAATAAAAATGGTAAAATGCCTTCAAATATTCTTATGTCAAAAACATACTTGTTGGTAACTTTGGTTCTTTTGAATGTTTCTGAAGGAAGTTTTTTGGAGAGGGCACTTGGACTTTGGGGGGTCCAATTGTTTTCCATGGTGATTTACTTTGCTGTATTGCACGTTTCACATATGGTCTAAATGCTGATACAAAACTTTAATAAAGAGAGAGACAAAATTGACAAAAAAGTAAAAGTCAGCAGAAGATAAGATTCCATTATTCCATATTGCTGAATATTGCACCTTTAAAAGTTCAGAATGATTCGGATGAACAATATGGTTCTGAATTTATTTTTGTTTAAAACAATTATTATGCATTTTATAATTCGCATATATTAAATGGCAGAGGAAAAATAAGAAAAATGGGCAATGCTTTTTAAACTTTGATGCCATGATTTGTTGAATTAACATCAAATTTTATTTATAATTAATTTCTCTCCGAGCTCTCTCTTATTCAGCTTCAAGAAGGGAAAAGATAGTTAACTGGTTTTTAATAAATCCCCTTTAATAAAAATGTAGTTTAATCTCAGTAACCTCAGTAACCTAAACTAACCTCAGAATTCCAAGGTCATATCAACACTATCGGGATTATTGCCTATCCCTTCATTTAACAAGTTCCAGCATCACAATTCCTAAAACAGAAATACTACTCTTTTGGGATGAAAGTTGAACCCATATATTTAAACTACTACAGCTGGCAGAATTAATAGCTATAACTTGCTAAGCCATAAAATCTGGTTTACAAACAATAGTTGGGTTAATTATAACAGTCATGTTGCCTGTGGAAAGAAACTCCAGTAGCTTGTTTGGCTTGATGTAAGCCCAAGCCAAGCAAATTACATTATGCTATATATAACCAGCCTCTATATCAGGGACGTCAAACTAGATTTCATTGAGAGATACATCAAGGTTGTGTTCGACCTCGAGGGTTGGGGTGGGTTGGCCAGGGTGGGCATGGCTTGGTATCACTCATGTCAAGGGCGCTTGTGGTGGCCCAAGTGCTCTGCCAGTGAAAATGGGCTGCCATGCTCCATTTTCACTGGCAGAGGGCTGCAGGATGCCAACATAACTGAAAACAAAGTCTGGGAGGGCTATGCCTCCTGAGCTCTGTTTTCACTGGCAGAACCACCATGGGCCGGTCTTTCCCTCTTTCCAGGATGGCATCACGGGCCAGTTCTAAGCTGAGTTTGACACCCTTGCTCTATATTCTCTGTTATAAATTGCCCAGAAAACATCAATCAATGGAGATATTTATTTATTTTGTGTATCGCATAGAGCAGAGTTACCCAACCTTTATAACTTTGCGAACCAGGGGTGGGGGGTGGAGAGAGGTGATGGTTCCGCACAAATGATGGCAAGCATGTGCTCAAGTACAACTCCATTTGCAAGAACAGCATGTATACACGTACCTGCTGCTCATGCAAATGGAGCACACATGAGTTTGCCTGCTGCTAACTCAAGTGGGGATGCGTGTGCATGCACACACGTTTGCCCATCATTTCCATGACCTAGTTGCAAACAGCTCACAGTCCATTACTGGGCCACAGCTCAGAGATATAGAGCCCATGAACATCAATATAGTAAGATTAAATAGAAGGAATACATAATACTATGGTCGGCATATAATGGAGATATGTAATCAATTTTGCAAGATTTGTAAGATTTAAGGAAGACACACACACTATAGGTTGCATTTTAAAATACATGAAGTATTTAATATATTAATATCTAGTCCACTTATCCAATTAAGCACAGTATTTGTTAGTTGGAGAAGGACTGCTGTATAAAATCTCAAATGGCAGCTAGTCACTATATGATCCAGTATCTGCTGAGAAGCATCACATTCAGGAGAAGATACTCTGCCCCATTTAAACATAGAGTTGAGGCAGATGCTGGGTAGGTGTGGATTTTACTCAGATTTTCCAGCACTGGCAAGTGACATCGAAATCCACTAATTTTTTCCTTGGGTCAGATATATTTTTTTCCAGAAGAGATGTGTGCATGGGAAAAAATGCTTTTCCTTCACTGGCCAATTGGCTCTTTATATAGAGAGCACCAGTATGGTCCAGTGATCAAGACACCCGGATAGAAAATGGGAGATTGTGAGTTCAAGTCCTGCCTTAGCCATGAAAGCCAATGAAGTAACTTTGGACCAGTCACTCTCTTTCAACCTTACCTCATAGGGTTGTTGAATATTGGATTAAGGAAGGTGTGTTGGATTATTTGCTACCCTGAGTTATTTGTAAATATACTAAAGGTGGGATATAGATAAACAAGAAAGACAATTGTTGAGATATGAATGACACTGTTAGTTCATGTTCTCTTTTTATGGCAACCACAATGCCGGATTATAATTCCCTTGCCATTTACTCAACCCAAACTGATAACCAGTAAATGGCTGTATGAGTAAAAGGCAATTGCCACTCATGTTACCCTAACACTATTTATAATTCTTCTCATTGTTTGTTTGCCTTTATCCCCTTTGATGGCATATTGAAAGCTTTATTTCCACTCATAACAGAATTGTTGCTATTCCTTCTATTGATCCCAAATGTGCATCTGTCTCCAGAATTAGCACTGCCAGGGTAAAGAAACTTGATCTGCCTCCAAGATTCATCTCATATCAACCAGTTTCATCATTAGCAGCATAGCGGCATCTTGTGGAAAATAAAATTGAATGACACATTGACAGAAATTCTCTGTATCTGGAGCAATACTTGCTCAAGCTGCTGACAGAACTATTTAGTATAAGAGACCTGACAGACAGGTTGACTCCTGGAATTTACTCCTGAAGACACCAAGAGGAAATAAACTAGCTCAGCTTTTTATGAAAGTTGCATTCTGCTGGAGTTGTTCATTACTTCAGAGTAACATTGCAAAAGAAATATTGCATCAAATCCATATTATCAAAATTTCAGATCTCTATGAAATAAAAGTTAAAAAAATGTTGAAATTTGCATGTTGTAAAAACATAATACATAGTATAATATTACAGTGTTCATTCAGACATCTTTTGGAGTGTTTATTCCCAGATTCAAAAAGAATTTATTTGAAATGTACAGGCAAGCACTCTTCCTCTATTTTTCCCCAATAAGTATATAAAACTGATTTAAAAGGAGCAGGTGCAAACAGTCTTCCTATTTTTGTAGATAAAAGAGACATGCAGGTATTGGTAAATTAGCAGTACTAACCTATTAAGTGGTGGGAGATCCTATATTCAGTTTCTTCCTATAGAAAATGTAATACTTAACATATGTCTCAAAAAAAAAAAGCATACCAGTTATTGTTAAATGCAAAATCATGTCAGAACAGCAGCCAGGAGAAAGATTCTTGTTCCCATACCTAGGCTTCTCTGTTATCCGAGACTTCTCCACAATCTGAGGTAGAAGATTATAAATGCTCTCCTCCATGACCATAGCCGTCATCGTAACAGGCCTACAAATAAATTATTTAAATTGCTTAGCTGTTAAAAAAATTACCTGTCATATTTTCTCTCAGACTCATGTCATTCTTTATCCTACTCTCCCCATGCATACGCAAACATTCTGGCTTTTCTTCAGAGTTTCTCTTTCATATTCTTCATTTTCTCCCCTTCAATATCATACACTTATTTTTCTAGCCAGCAGAAAATCACAATCACTTTAAATCACCTAAAGCTTAATATATTACTTATAATTTGTATACAAATATATAATTTTTGCCAACAAATGAGTCTCCATATAGTTAAGTAGATGTGGCAGCTTTCTGACTTATTAAACTGAAAACCATACTTTTGATACTAGTTGACAAGCCTAAGTGAGATTTACGTGGCACATCCAAGATAAAACCTCTCTGGGATAAATATGACTAACCATATTATCTTGCCAGGTATCAAACTTCATTTTTCTGTCCATCTGATGCAGAACATTCAGCTTATATTCATGAATAGTGATCACCTGAATAAGCAGGAGAAGAAGCACAGCCCAATGGTTTCTAGTTCAAAGTACCTCAAGACCCCTCTTTGCTCCAAGGAAAGCTACTCAGAGATCCCAATATACTGTCATCTGAATCACTAGAGAAATGCTTTACATATTCAAATCAAGGTGAAGAAGCAATATAACATTCAAATTATATCACTGAACTAGGGCAGGAGTCCAACTGAAATTAGGACTATGAAATTCACAGGGGATCTTAGAAAAATCATTGCCAGCATTCACATACCATGTTAAGAGGTGGTTTTCTAAACCACAACACTTTAACCGGATAGCATGGTTTAACAAACAACAACGATTAGATTCATAAGATACAATCCAAAACAAGAGAACCATTTTATGGCTTAGCATGTTATATGAACCCAGCCATCCTCTCTCCTATCTTTACAAGATTGTTAGGGCAGAAAAGAGGAAGCGGGAGAGGCAAAATAGAAATCTCACTACACCACCTGAAGGGAAAAGATGAAGCACACATGTAATAAATTAATTCCAAAAACTAGTATAGTATAGTATACCTGCTTACCTGTTCCAAAAATATTTTTCTCCAATCTATTTTTTTCTCCCTCTCCTCCCACCCTTCCCGTCTCTTCTAGGGCTTTTCTCCGAAGGGATTCGAATTCTTCCTTATTCAGAGAATGAGTTTTACATGAGTAGCAACAAACCCACTGTTTGGTTGCCCCTAGAAACAACTGCTTGGTAACACATTTGTGTAGAAGAGGGGACCGGCTTTATGACATCATTTCCGGAATCATAACGAACAATGGGTGGCCGAATGGGGCGGAGCACAGAGCTCGATGGAACGGTGCGCAAGCGCAATCAGAGCGTTAGCGGGAAGAACGGCTACAATGTTAGATAGGAAGCAGTTCGGTGGATCTTTGGAGGTTGGAGTGGAAGTGTGCGCGTGCGTAATAGTATGTATCTCGACTGGAGCTGGTGCTTGAAGGGGAGGGGAGAGTCTTCATAGAAAAAAAAATCTGCATTGGAAAATATTCTTGCTTAGCTTTTCCTTCTGAATTTGAGAGACATGCATATCTTTCCTTTTTCATGAACATAATTCATAACCATTTCACTGAGTGGGAATCATGCAGGGAGAAGCGCTTGGCAGCCCTTTAGAAGATACGAAAACTCATTTCCCAACAGCTTCAGCCTGTATAGAGAATAGGGAGGGATGCTGGGAATTGTAGTTCAACAGTAAATGGAGATTTGCGCGTTTCATGTATGGAAACATACATGGACGAAGTCATTTTTTATTTGATTTTATTTGATTTCTTATCCACTATATAAAATTGGACGCCTGAATCTGAAAAGTACCAGCAGGGGAGGTTCCTTAGCAAGTTACAACAGCCGAAGAGCTGTTTGAATGGTTCAGGAGGGTCATAAGAAATTTGATAGCCCTCAATAAAATGAATCCCATGTCAAAAAATATTTAGCTGCTTTTTTGTCCTTTATAGTAAACATTAGTCTATCAATTTCTGCACATTCTAATACTTTCTTAATTACATTCTCATCAGACTTCTTTTGTTAAGCATATACAATTCTGCAGTTAATGCATGTAAAATTAAGTATAGTCTGTCATATTTTTCTGGTAGAATACTCAAAAAGAATATTTATGGTTTTATGTCCATATGCTGTTTTATCATTTTTTTTCAACTAGATATGTATTTTCCAATATTTTTTTAGCTTGTGGACATGTCCACCGCATATGGTGATATGAACCAGATGTTTATTTCATTTCCAACATTTAGCAAATCTATCCTTATACATTTTCACCAATCTTGGCACAAAATGCCATCTGTAAAATATTTTATACAAAGTTTTTTTTAATGCAGTTGACATAAATCAATTTAACATTTCTATCCCACAGTTTCCGCCATTTGTCTAATTCTATTGCATATCCAAAAATTTCAGTCCAATCATACCTGCTCACTTTCCAGTTTAACACAAAATAAATAAAACATATTTTCTTAATCAGTTTTTCATCTGGTCCAGTTATTATCTGGTCCTGTTTTGTTAATTCTTTATTAAAAACATACATTTTAGCATCTTTCTCATAGTGAGATTATATCTGGATTTGTGACCACCATGCACTGTTTATCCCTTGACTACTAAGTTGCTGCTTATTTTTATTGATGGCTAGATAATAAAAACAGAAGTTAGAAAGAAAGGGACATAAATAGGATAAATGTTAAAATGGGAATTTGTTAAAATAAACAAAGTATTATTACTACAGTATTAATATTATGATGATGAATGATATTATAAACACTGATTATGATCGCCTAAAAGCAGTTGTACCCAGACAATACACTGTTTGAAATGGAATTTTTATATACTATATTAATAAAACAAAACTTAAAAAGAAAAAGAAATTTCATAGCCCATCAGATGCTCCTAAAATCAAATAACTCCAGCAAATATGCTTATAGTCAAAGATGATGGGAGTTATAACCAGAAGTATTCTTAAGCCACAGTTTTCTCATCTCCTTGAAAAATCTAGCACTCTAGATTTTCCACTTTTGTGGAAAAAATCATTCTATTGTAGAGATTGAATCCTAATTCTGGAAATTAAAATAATTTATCTTTGAATGAATTATTCTAGAATAATATGCATTAGAACTATGTTTAGTATTTCCACCCTCATTAATCTTTATGTTGCCATGTCCTTTGTTGAGACTTTGTTACTTTGTAATTTGGAAAAGCTTTGGAGTGATATCCTGTATTATTGTCTACTAAGAAGGGGTATATGGCAAGTTTTAATAAAGGATATATGATGTTAGTTTTATGCAATATGTTACTATAAATGTTACTATTGTGAGCTGAACAAGAACAAATTGCAACTAAGAGGATTGTATTCCAAATAGAGGTGAAATTAGACATTTCCTAATTTCTATGGTCATATTAACCAAGTGGAAAATTGCCAAGACCTGCTTGCAAGAGAAGGCAAATCCAGCCCATAGTTTCTGTTGTGCATAAATGAAAACATTTATAAAAGACTAACATTTTATACTGCTTGTAGTTTTAACCTTGAGGATTAAACTAGGTAAAGAATTTCCTTCATTATCTATTTCAGTTAATCAAGGCATTTAAAATAAAATATCTCCTATTTTCTTCAGGTATGTAGTCAATTATTCAAAACCTGTTTATGATTTAGAATTGTGTATAGCTGTTCTTTTTTAAATGATATTAGTTAAACTCCGATCTAGATTTGTATATATAATGAAGTTGCTCATTTGAGATTTTTTTATTGCTATCACACACGTTGTTAGATAATCTAAACTACAAATCAGTTAAGCAGTAGGAATGACATTAACAAATAAATAAGCAATAACATTTAGACATATATCAATTCACAGTGCTTTACAGCCCTCTCTAAGCAGTTTACAGAGATAGCATATTGCCCCCAACAATCTGGGTCTTCATTTTATCACCTTGGAAAGATGGAAGGCTGAATACACTTTGAGTCAGTGAGAATCAAATTGCTGGCAGTCAGCAAAATTAGCCTGCAATACTACATTCTAACCTCTGATCCACTATGGTTCTTGGTGAATCTAAAGTAATTGTACACTATAATTTGAAAAGATAAATATGGTCAGGTATTGTAATACTTGGATGGATGATTACTAAAAAATCTTGAGCGATTGAAAAGCCCAAGAAATTTTAAAAAAGATCATCCCAGAAGAAGACAGTAGCAACAATTCTATATTTTATTATATGCCCTCAAATTGGAGTGCACCCAAGAAAAAAATACGTTATACCATCATGTCCTATTACTATAGAATGACATTTCAGTAACCATCTTGACCAATATATGCTCCCAATGTCATTTCCATTTCATTGCCAATTTGTATGGTGATGTTAACTTAAATCATCTTCAATTGTTCCAAATAAACACAATGCCTTCCCTCCTGACACAAAACCCTGCAGTGTGAACAATTTACGATGTTTTGGTAATGAAGATAATAATGATACTGTAAGGATTGTAACTTTACCTGCTACTGTGCTTGCCTACTGTGTTTGCTACAGGCACACTGTCTTGTACTACACTTCTATTCATTTTGACTAGGGCTGTAAGAGAGACCAAACATCTAGCTTACGTTCTTTTTTTTTTTTTTGGCAAATGAATATGTCTCCTGAAAGACAATGCTTCCTACGTATCTTTGAGTCTTCCAAAGATTAATACATCCAAGTCAATTAAAAAAAATCTCATTTGACAGATTGGGGAAGATTAGGAAGGGCACTACATGAAGCAAGAAGGCAGTCCTGATCTCAGCCTTCCTGAGACATAAATATTCAGTCATAAACCATCATTGATAATCATAGTGATTGAGTCATGCGAAACTAAAATCAACATAGCTTTCTACATTATGACCTAGTGACATGGACAAGCTTTGGGACAGAAACTATTTTCTATAACAAGTTAAACCTTTGTCTTAATGGTATATATGAAGGTGCTATTGATTTTAGCAGGAATCCAATTTTGCATGGATCTACCCATCAGAATGGGTATTGAATTACCCATTCAATAATAACCCATAACATCAGAATGTGCATTGAATTACATGGTGGCTTGATCTAACTTACATTTAATGATTTGTCCATTATTTCTGAATCAGTACATAATTTCAAAACACTTTCATGAACAAACTAAAGTTATTTCTTTTTTTTTTTTTAATTTCAGTGAGTTTTACAGTGTGAAAAACAATTCTACCCAGTGCAGTGGGAAATCCCAATGGTAATGGTCTTGGAGAATCCATAACCTATTTTAGTTTATGTAGCAGAGAAGCGTAGCATTTTCAACTGTTTTACTATTTATTTTTATAAAATTGCTTCCCCTATAGTTAAAGAGATGGTGTTTTTCTGTTTCTTCCAGAACTGTGCAGGTCAACTGCTGTTGGAGAGCACTTGTTCACCACAAGATGCCTCTGTCTCTCCATTACTAATACTAGTGTGAAAAAGTCACTGCTGTAAATATGCTGGCTAAGAATGAAAAACGGAGATTGCATCTTCCCTTTCAGATATTTCTCTCTCCTTGTCCTTGGGAAGGAAATGTGAACAATACAGTGGAAAAATAACTTTTATCGTTTTTTAAGATCTGCAACCTTTTCATTGTATTTGCTGCAGAGAGCTAACATGATGTCCTCTCTAGAAATAATGTCCATATATACCTTGCAAGTTCATAGAATTGCAGAGTCATGTTTTTAAAAAGATAGCAATGTGTTATTTCTGAATTTATTTCCTTTAATTTTGAAAACAAAGAAAATAATATGAGATTATTTAGCTTCCTGAATATTGCTTAATAGTCTGTGCTGTTTGTTTTGCAATTCATGCTGATGCAGTTGTTGATTTCCCTGAGCAAACAAATGAATATACTCTTGGCAACACAGACATTTATCAGAGCTAGAAAGACCTGCTCCATGTTTGTTAATTCATGCTCTCTGGAGAACATTTGCTGATGTGGCATTTATTCTGGTTCATCTAGATGAAGTGTGAAGCAGTCAACAGGTAACTGGTTCCTGCATGAAAGCAATTGACAGACACCAATTGAGGGTGTGTGAGATTGCCATCTGTCTACAAAGAAGATTACTTGAAAAACCCAGTGGTAAGTTGGGTTGACACATTCATTGAAGCAAAATTATTCTTTGCCTTGCAGATTAATTTTAAAACTAAAAATTACATTAAGGGGTTTTGTAGTAGCATATCAAGCACATACTGCTTTCATTAAAATAACTGAAACGTTAGATGTAACATTCTGCAGAAGTGTGATTTGAATTTTTGGGTTTTGTTTTAAAGAAAAAAGTTTCTGTTACAGTCCTTATTTTATTGTGATTGATGGTCCCATTATATAGGTTTACCAAGCTATAACAGTTAGCTTTAAAGTGACCTTTCCCTATGTTCAAGATCAATAATTTACTGTACCATATAGGTGATGGTATATAATGTAGTTTCTAAATGTCAGCTTGGAGAGCTGGTTTAGAAGCCACTGAGGAGTTTTTATTGATTTTTGAGAACATTATCTGCTGATGTCAGTGTTGCTTTTGAACATTCATCCTAATACTTAAAATGTTACTGCTAGTTTTGTTCTGTTTTGCTGGTGGGTTTTTTAGCCAATGTAATAGTTAAGCTATGCCACACATTTAAATGTTTACAAAGTTCTTTTTATATAAGACTGCCATAAGTGGCTGTTTTTCAAAGTAGAAATGTTGCATGCAGCATATGAATATTTGCCTTTCTGGGCAGATTTCAAAAGAAAAAGCTGTTAACTGTTTGATCTCTTTGTCATTCAGAGAAATTTGAACTGATCATGTTTCAAACTATGTGTGATCTTATTCAAAATCAGGCTTTTCTAGATAGGAAATAATCTGTCAGAAATGTCTAGCAATCATTTTAAATGTAACTCAAGTAATATTTATTATTTCCTTTAAAGCATTTTTTCCCTTTTGGTGGAATTAGAATTTTGAAAAAGATGCTGCGTCTAAGCTGGAATAGCCACCCGAAGCTACTATGTCACTGCATGGTTTCTGATCTGTATTTAAAGTTGTTTCTCTCAAGAAGCTTCACCATGACCTGGAAGGCATGTACCTTCATGCACTCTCTTGTTGGACAAAAGAACATTGTCTTGATGGGGCCTCCAGGTGCTGGAAAAACAACAGTAGGAAAAATACTAGGTCAAAAGCTGGACTCTAGTTTCATAGATGTAGATGATGATGTTCTTGAACCGACTTGGAATATGACTGTGGCAGAAAAATTAAAGAGCATTGGGAATGAACAGTTTATAGAAGAAGAGGGAAAAGCCCTGTTAAATCTTTCAACATCTGGAAGTGTAGTGTCCCTTTCCGGATCTAACCCAATGAATGCTGCTAGCATGGAGCATGTGAAGAAAAATGGAATAGTGGTATATCTGGATGTACCCACAGAAAGCATAATGGATCGTTTGAAATTAATGAAAGTAGATCGTATTGTGGGACAGGGTCAAGAAACATCGTTAGGAGACATTATTCAGTTCAGGAAGCAATTTTACAAAAAGTGGTACGATGTCCGTGTTCTCTGCGAAAATGGGATTGCAGCAGAGAATATAGCAGACAAAGTGCTTCATGCTATTAAGAGGTATCAAAATTCTGAGCTGGAATGCTTCATTTCCACCCGTGCCATAAAGGAAGACAAATCAAGGAGCTTTGTAAAATATTTCAGTGATGTTCTTATTGAAGGACTGGCTCCAGATGGTGGTCTCTTTGTTCCTGAGTTGGGACTTCCGAAATTCACTACTGGAGAATGGCAACATTTACTAGGAGCAACTTACACCGAAAGAGCTCAGATTATATTAGAAAGATGCATACATCCTGATGATATTCCTGCTTCCAAATTGTGGGAAATGATTCAGATGGCATATGGACAAAATTTTATGTGTTCTAAAATCGTCCCAGTTAGACATCTGCAAGGGAATCAGTTTCTTTTGGAGTTGTTTCATGGACCAACAGCTTCATTTAAAGATTTGGCTTTACAGTTACTGCCCCATCTGTTTGCATACTGCATTCCCCAAAGCTGCAATTATTTGATCTTGGTAGCAACTTCTGGTGACACAGGAAGTGCAGTTCTGAATGCTTTTGGTCAACTTAAAGAGTCTGATAAACAGAGAATTGCTGTGATCACATTCTTTCCTCATGGTGGAGTTAGCCAGATACAGAAATTCCACATGATCAGCAGCCAAGAAGCCAACACAAAAGCCATAGGGGTCCAGGCTGATTTTGATTTTTGCCAGACTGCCATCAAACAAATGTTTACCAATTCAAATTTTACTGGCTTTCTCACAGTGGAATATGGAACGGTGTTAAGTGCTGCAAATTCTATCAACTGGGCACGCTTGCTTCCCCAGGTGGTTTATCATGCATCAGCTTATCTGAACCTTATTGAACAAGGTGTTATTTCGTTTGGGAGTCCCATAGATGTCTGCATTCCCACAGGTAACTTTGGCAACATACTAGCTGCGATATATGCAAAGAACATGGGGATCCCTATTCGGAAATGTATCTGTGCTTCCAATCAAAACAATGCCTTGACTTCATTTTTAAAAACCGGCTTGTATGATTTACAAGGAAGGCAATTAATACCAAGCCTGTCACCAGCAATAGATATTTTGAAGTCTTCCAACCTTGAACGTTATTTACACCTGATTGCTAATGGTAATGGACAGCTAGTGACACAGTTACTTCTCAGTCTGGAAAACCAGCAGCGCTTTCAGTTGCCAGAAGAGCTCCTGCAAAAGCTTCAACAGGACTTAGTGGCTGATTGGTGCTCTGAGGAAGACTGCCTGGGTGCCATACACTCTGTGTTCAATACCACAGGGTACATTCTGGATCCACACACAGCTGTTGCCAAAGTGGTTGCAGATCGACTTCAAGACAAAACTTGCCCCGTTGTCATTTCTTCTACTGCTCATTATTCGAAGTTTGCACCTGCTATTCTACAGGCACTGAAGATTGGGGAAATAAAACAGACTCCATTAAGCCAGCTTCAGTTGTTAAACTCATATAACCCTTTGCCTCCTGTCCATGGGGGCCTATTAGAGATGCTGCGAAAGAACGAAAGACCAAAGTATGAGATTTGTGCTGCTAACATCAATGTCCTTATGGAGCATGTGGAAGGCTTAATACAAAATCACTTCATAAAGGTTTTCTAACTGCAAAATAACTTGGTGGTCCTGACCAGGTATCCTGTTTTTGATTTTCTCACTACTCTGTATGTTTTAATAAATGTTTAGTGGATACAGTTAACTTTAGTGAATACTTACAGTAACAAATGCCAAATATAATAGAAACAAAACAAATATACTGTAACTGGAAAAAAGATGATGTCATATTCCCAAAGGAGAAATTGTTTGGAAGAAAAAGAAATCTGAATGGAAAGTATTGTTCAGGGCCTGCTGAGAGGATTACTACGTAGAACACATCTGTGAATGATGAAGGGAGGGTGAAGGAGACTAATAATAGAAGATGATATATTCATAACTGCTTTCTCCTGATTACCATTTCATCTTTCAGAACTGGAGGTCCAAGCATGGATATTTCACCATTGTACTTCTACATCTGTGGCATTGTGTTTCTGAATTTTAACAAGTTTAAGATCAGTGGACTTCAATCCCCAGAATTCCTAGCCGACATGCTAACTGGGAAATACTGGGAATTGAAGTCCATGAAATTTAAAATTGATGAGGTTAAGAAATACTGCTGGGTTTCTGGATTGCATTTAGCCATACTTTGTTTTAGCTTTAGCTTATGGAAAAAGTCATAATGGTGTAGTTCATACAAAGTACATCTTTTCAAGTAACAGTGGTTGAATTAATGTTTCCTGCTAATGTAAAAACAGGCTTAATTTTGCTAGAGGATAGTAAAGCTTGTTTTTGTTCAAAATTTGCAGAGGCCACATTAGAATGTGGTGTGTTCTTGTATTGCCTCCAGATCCTCAAAATTGTGCAAAGGGCTGTGCTGTTGCATCAGAGGTGGTATTCAGCAGGTTCTGACCAATTCTGGAGAACTGGTAGCAGAAATTTTGAGTAGTTCGGAGAACTGGCAAATACCACCTCTGACTGGCCCTGCCGCCATCTATTCTCTGCCTCCCGAGTCCTAGCTTAGCGGCTGGATCTTCTTTTGTTGCCCTGCACAGGAGAACGGAGCTGGAAAGCAGGTTCGTGGGGTGGGGAGGAAATGGGGATTTTACAGTATCCTTCCCCTGCCATGCCTACCAAGCCACGCCACCAAGCCACACCCACAGAGCAGGCAGTAAAAAAATTTGAATCCCACCAATGTCTTGCATGGTTTCTGGAACTTTGTGTGAAAAAAAGTATTCATTCTTGCATGATTTTCAGAGGATCCAGAGATTGCATGACTTCCAAGGAATCCAGAGACCATGCACAAGCACATCATATTCTCATGTGGCCTCTGCAGCCTCTAATAATCGCAGGAAGTTTTTGTATGATTTTCAGAACTCCGGAGAGGTTCTGGTGTGTTCTCATGTGGCCTCTGCATTCTCTAGAGCAGAAGTCTCTAACCTTGGCAACTTTGAGACTTGTGGACTTCAACTCCCAGAGTTCCTCAGCCAGTCCACAAGTCTTAAAGTTGCCAAGGTTGGAGACCTCTGCTCTAGAAGTCACAGGGCTTCTGGAGCCTCTAAAAATGCATGAGAATAGGACTTGCTTTTCTGCTCTTTCCAGAGCTGCAAGGCCACACAAGAGAGTTCTAAGTTTCCAAAGCAAAGACCTCATGCAACTGAAAGCTATCTCTGATAAGCATTTTTTTTCTGAAAGATGGGGCAGAATATTCATCTGACAGAGTATTGTACCATTTTAAACCATACTGAATACTTGTGAAGTAATATTTAAAAAAAAAAAAACTTGAGAAATGTGGGCTGGGACACTTGTACGCTTTGCTTCTTTTTTCTAAGCTCTTAATAATCCACTATCCTTCTGAATACAAATTACTGGAACTATTCTAAATGTTTTTAATAACGAAACTGATTTAATAATGAAACTGTTTCTTCATTTTCATTTTACATGTGTCTGAGTTTTACTCATATTTCATTTTTGTATGGTAATTATTTGATATAATAATTATAATATCAAATGTGTAATAATAACAACATATAGATGTCTTTGTTTTTTAAATAATTGAAAATACAAATAATTGTTCTTCTTTTGTTCTGGGGTGGGTGGACAGGTGTGATACTCCAGCAGAATCACATTAGTCATTTTCTGAATTTTTGACATGCTGACACCAAAAAGCTCATTGTCTTAATTGGATTAGCTGAATTAATTTTTTGGCTTCTGTAGCTAAATCTAATGGATGAAATCAGACTGTGTGATGTTTTAATGGGGGGGGAGGCATGGAATGCAGCAGGACTGTATTAACTTCCAGAGAGATAGTGCAAAATATTTTGCTGTGCAAAATGTGATTATGAGGTGGGACATCATGGAAGCTGCATCTCTCATTTACATCTCTCACTATTTACATCTCCACTACAAAAACATCAGTTTGTGGCTGTGTGATTGCTTTGGTTTTTTCTCTCAGAAATAAGTGAGGGGTGAAAATTGGGAGGCATATTACTTTGGATGTCTCCAAAATGGCTCAAAAGTTTGATGGAATGATGTGCAGCTTTTTAGGTGAATTAACAGTGTTTTCTCACACCCAGCAAGATTTCCACAGTGTGATTCAGTGAGAAGTGTGATCCCAACTGCCACTCTTCAGACTTAACCTCATAAATCTGCAAAATTACATAAATATATTAAGAACATAGGATCTTAGCTCGACATTATTTGAATTAGCAGGCAGCAGTTCTTCCTGGTTAACAAAACAAGGATTTTCATATCATATCCTGACCTTTATATAGAGAAATAGTGTAGTATAAATAGTTCTTTCTTAGCGACCACAATTGAGACTGGAAACTGTCGCTAAGCAATGCAGTTCCTAAGCTATGCCACACATGACTGTGAGCAATTTATAATATCATTTTCCATTTGGCCATTAAGCAAGCCACCAATGATTGTTAAGTGGGACATCACATAACTTGCAATTTTACTGCTGGCTTCTCCATTGACTGTTCGTTGGAAGCTGGTTGGTGATCTCATTATATTGTGACAGTGGGGACTATAATCACTGTGAAATTGTGATCATGGGATTGTGGGGATGTAGCGATGGTCATAAATGTCAGTACAGCTGGTAAAGCTACTTATTCCACACTTGCAACTTTGAACACTCACAAAAAGGGCAGTCCTAGGGAAAGTTTACCTGCAGCATTTGGTGTATTCTTCTATGAGCTGTTCAGAGCATCCAGTAGTGGGAGGTGCTTCAGTCTCTGTATTCATAGGCTGAGTTTGATTTGTGGAACGCTCCTCCTCCTCCATGTGACTCCTCCTCAGCGTTCCCCAGTTTTTGCTCAGCCTCGTGTGAGACAGACAGCGCTTTCGATGCTTCCTTGACCAAAACAGGAATCTTAGTTTGTGAACTGCATTAACCCCGATACAAAGTGCCCCACCAATGCCGAGGTCAACATCCAAGCCGTCGCAGCCCACCCGTTTGATTGTAATTCAGTTTTGTCTTTAGCCTTCTTTCCAGTCTAGGGGAAGTGCTGTTTGCGCCCCCCCAAAAGGTGGGAGGTTTCTGGCACTGCACCTCCCCACAGCCAATTCAATTACCTCTGCCAGTTTGGTTGCTGCAGCACTGTTTATATCGCTTATTTTGTTAGCAGCTTGACTCTCTTCGCTAAAAAAAAATAAAGAAAATCAGCAGAGTCGTGTCGCCTTTCCCCCTCTCTAAACGCCATTTTTTACAGCAGAGAAGTTAACTAGCATTAATTCCTCTTTTTTCTCTCCTGCCGTTTCGTTTATTGAGAATTTTGGCCTTGTTTACAAGGCAGCAAACTGTCACTGAGAAGCGCGCAAAAAGTTTAACTGCTGGAAGCCATTTTAAGTTGCCACCTTGTGGCTGCGCGCCCGTCCTATGCTCTTGAGCTGTGTGAGGTATTTCTGCTCGGAGCAGCAGGATCCCTCCAGGATTCTGAAAGCAATTGTACCCTTGTTTTGGCTACTTGCACTTGAGGCTATTTACTTCGTTTTTTTAAGAAATCGTTGGCTTAACCCTCACAGCCTAATTCTCAGCGGAACAACAGCAAGCACCCAGGCCTGTGTCTGCCTGTGAAGGGAAGCTGTTGAAGGTGTTCACAATCTGGCTAATTGGATTTCAGATTAATCGTGGTTCACTTAATTTTCCTATATTTATTAATACAGAAATATATACCGTGTTTCTCATATAATAAGGCCGGGTTTTTTTTTTTTTTTTTGAGCCCTGAAAAAATGGCTGGACTGTCTTTTCGGGGGTGACTTAATTCCCCACCTGCATTTTCAGGTGGGTGGGCTGCGACGGCTTGGATGTTGACCTCGGCATTGGTGAGGCACTTCGTATCGGGGTTAATGCAGGCAGCACCATATCCGGGTGTGCAACAAAAGTACTTCCTAATGGCAAGGCCCCCCACCATTCCCCCCATTTCACATGTTTTAATATATGCCTTAATTTGGGGGGAGGGGCTTAATTTTATTTCATGCCTATAAAACATGCTGGGACTTCCTATTGGGAGAGGCTGTATTGTTGGAGAAACAGGGTGTATATATACAGGGTGTATATATTTTCTGAAAATCTCAGAAAACATATCTATCTATCTATCTATCTATCTATCTATCTATCTAT
>BLBF01000043.1:6553989-6579390 GCA_015471245.1 Laticauda colubrina
ACAGGTCCAGGCTCCCAACCAATCAGAATGGACCAGCCTCAAATTTAAAACCAGGAGCTGTAAGACCCATATCCATACAGAAGCCTGAAGATGGCAGATGAGATTCTGCTGAAACGTTGCTACAACTTTAACAGAACTACAATGACGTGGGATAATACCCGAAGGAAGCTGAACAGCACACATGTAAGTACCCGCGAAAACCTAAGAAAACATATATATATATGCTCTTGTAAAAAAAAGGGGGGAGGCAATAAGAACATTGTCAAGGCAACCGTTCTTTCCTCAGATCGGACCTTGGGCGTGCCAACCAAATTACTGTAATTCTAATTCTTAATCAAAATTGCAGATGATAGCACCTCTCAGGCTTCATCCTTGAAGACAAAAGCTAAATCTAAACACAAACACAAACACAAGCAGACCAAAGGAAATTCTAAAGCCTCAGAAAGGGATGCTTTAAGGCACCATAAGGCCTTACAAAAGCAAATAGACAAGTGCACTCAGGAGGCACACAATGTATCACAGGGCCTCCCCTCTTCTAGCCCGTCCAGTTCTTTACACCTTCCTCCTCCCCTAGATCTCTCCTTCTCATCCAGGTGCAGCTTGCCTCCCCAAGGACAACAGATCCAAGTGCCTGGGATACCAACCAGAAGGGCTCCCGAAGCCACATTCACTCCGACAGCCGCTGTCCTTTGTGCAGCGGGGCTTCAATACGCTGTCGTGTCCAGACATTACCCTGTAATCACCGACCAAGAGTCCCAATCACTGAGGTCATTGTCCAGGTCGGAGCAGCACCAGACCCAGGTACATTTACAGGGGGAGACCCCCCTCCAAGGGCTGGAGGAGGGGGAGGAGGAGGAAGTGGATCAAATCATTCAAATGGATGAGTCTGAATTGGGATCAATGCATGATTGTGAGCCCCTGTCAGAGGCAGACCCCTTAGAGGGGGAAATGTCTGAGGATGAAGGTCTTATTCCTGACCAGCCTGCTTTTACAGGCTTATTCTGGCCACAACTTTTCAAATCTCTCTTGTTTAAGGCAAAGAACATTGTATGCCTAAACAAGCCAAAACCATCTGACACACCTAACACTTCAGGGGAGGGGCCAGAAGACCTGATTTTCAACCAACCAGTAGTTGAAGCAGAAGTGATTCCAGTTCCACCCATGTTTTTGGACCTGGCTCAGAAGCAATGGGCCTCTACAGCAGTGTACATATCCCCAACTGGGTATGACAGGAAATATTTCAATTTGGACCCCGATTTTTCAAATTTATTGAGTACCCCTGCGGAAGATGAACCTATAGTGGGGTTAGTGTCCCCCTCTATTCCTAGTGATGCACTGGAGGCTATAAAGCCGGAGGAAAAACGGGCCGAACTAGCCCTACGCAGGGCTCATCAGTCTGACACGTGGGCTATCAGATCAGCCACAGCCACAGCCACCTCCTTCTTCATGAGGTTGTTTCTTAGATGGCTTCATATTTTGAAACAAGACATTCCTACTTCCAACCTCAGGGTGCACCAGGAAATCGCCAAACTTCTGCGGCTGAATTCTCAGGCGATGCTACTTATCATGCAGTCAAATTTTCAGCAAGGGCCATTACCTCACATGTCACAGTACGTCGCTTGCTATGGTTAAGACACTGGCAAGCTGACTTCAAACACAAATCTAAGCTGGCCTCACCCCCATTGTGGGAGACAGATTGTTTGGTCCTTGCCTGGATCCACTGCTGATTGAAACCCGCAGCAAGAAGAAAATTCTCCCTTCCCTTTTTGGAAGTCAGACCCTAGAAACCTCCAGTCTTTTCAGAGAGGATCCTTTCGATCTTTTTATCCTTCTCTTCCAGATACCAGAGACCCCCAGCATTCAGACCAGGACAGCAGTCAGATAGGTTCGACTCAGTGGACAGGAGTAGAAGGGGTGGGCAATCCAAAAGACCTTTTCGAGGAGCAGGAAACAGGCCTTTTTGATGACCAAGATAACTCCCGGGACCCAATCCCCATTGGCAGACACCTTAAATTATTCACTGACCAATAGCACTCCTCTACTTCTGATTCTTGGGTCAGAGATACGGTTAGATTCGGCCTTGCGCTGGAGTTTCAATCCACTCCCCCAGATTTCTTCATGTCATGTCTTCATTCCAGGGACCCGATTAAGCGTAATCTCATGGATTCTGCCATCCAACATCTTCTGGATATACGATCCATCCAACCAGTAGCTACCAATCAATGAGGGAAAGGTTTTTATTCACATCTTTTTGTTGTGCCTAAGAGTTTGAGGGGGTTGGAGAGCAATATTAGACTTGAAACTTCTCAACCGTTTCTTAGTATATCGCAAATTTAAAATGCATAACCTCCAATCAATATTACTGGGCATCAGGAAAGGGGACGTCCTCATGTCCATTGATCTGATGGAGATGTACTTACATATTGCTATTCGTCCTTCCCACTACAAATTTCTGAGATTCTGTTACAATAACCACCATTTTGAATATGTGGCCCTTCGTTTTGGACTAGCTTCTGCTCCCAGGACCTTCACGAAGGTCCTCGCAGCGCTAGCTGCCCACATGAGGGACATTCCAGTACATCTCCAGTGTTAACTTGATGACATATTGATTTTATCTCCTTCCGCCCATCAAGCAGTCAAGGACACTCAGAACACATTACAATCCCTACAAGAGCATGGTTTCTTAATAAATTGGAAGAAGAGTCAATTAACACCATCGACTCAGATAATCCATTTAGGGGCGGTCATAGATACGGTGGAAGGCAAGGTTTATCTGTCACCAGATAGACTAAATAGCATCCAAAAATTAGTTAAGGAGATCAGGTTTCTTAAGAGGGTGTCCCTAATTAACTTATCAAAATTGTTTGGCAAAATGATCTCATGTATTTCTATTATCCCTTGGGCCACACTAGATCCCTCCAGTGGTTCCTGCTACCATACCAGCGCTCCGGCCGAAGCAACTCCAAACACAAAGTAAGGGTTCCACCAAAGGTTCTCATTTCTCTCCTCTGGTGGTCCAAATCGGTTATCAACAGAGGCTGTCTCTTCAAGGAGCCACAAGGGCTCACCATCACCACAGATACCAGTCTGTTTGGATGGGGAGCTCACGTCTAGTCGCTCACAACCTAAGGCCGATGGTCTGACATAGAACAGTCGTGCAGCATAAACTGGCTGGAGCTTCACGCAGTACACCTGGCTCTCTGCAACTTCTTTCCCCAGGTACATGGTCAGCACATACTGATTCTGAGTGACAATGTAACAGCCAAAGCTCACATAAACAAAAGGGCACACAATCAAAACAGCTCATGTGGGAAGCGGAGTGGCTGTGCCGCTGGGCAGAGAACAACCTCCTTTCCATCAGAGTAGAACACTTCTCAGGTCTGTCCAATACACAGGCAGACTCGCTAAGCAGGGCCACCATAGAACAGTCAAAGTGGCGCCTCCATCCCTCCCTGTTTCAAGAAGCAGCACGGACATTTGGTCAGCTGGTGGTGGACCTGTTTGCTTCCCCTCTCAACACTCAGCTCCCGTGATTTTTTTCCAGGTACCCATCACAAGGGGCAGAGAACTTCAACTTGCTCTGCTGTCATTGGCCCCCGGGGCTCCTGTATGCATTCCCTCCGTTTCCACTGGTTCCCCAGGTCATACAGAAATTACTAGATGAGAGGGCAGAACTACTTCTCGTCATGCCTTACTGGCCCAGACGGTCATGGTTTGCAAACCTCCACAGTCTCTCGGTATCACCCCCTTGGAGAATCCCATCAGACAGAATCTCTTTAATTCAGGGGCCCCTTCAACATCCGGACCCTCAATGGTTACAATTGACCTTCTGGAGGTTGAACGGAGTGGTTTGAAGAGCGAAAAGCTCTCAAACAGAGTTATCGCCACTATCCTAGCTGCCAGATCCACCTCAACAATATGCATATACAATGCCACATGGCCATTTTCTGTAAATGGTGTACCAAGTTTCAAATCGATCTTACTTCTTCTGTTGCTCAGATCCTAGAGTTTTTATAAGAGGGACTTGATAAGGGGTTGTCACCTAATACGTTGAAAAGGCAGGTGGCGGCTTTGGCATCAGTTATCACTTGTGAAGGCCTAAGTTCTCTTTCCCATCATCCACGCATACGGTCCTTCTTGCATGGAGCCACCAATTCATGTCCTCCTGCGGTGCACCATTATCCCACCTTAACAAGGTCCTTGTTGCACTCAGTAAGGGCCCTTTTGAACCTTTGAAAACGTCAAGTCTCCAATTTCTGACGTACAAAGTAGTTTTCCTTGTAGCGATCACCTCTGCTCGTTGTATCTTAGAGATCGCAGCCTTGTCTATCAGACAAGATCTCTGTGTGTTCCATGCTGATCGGGTGGTCCTTCATCCTGATCCCATATTTATACCCAAAATCAATTCGGCCTTTCATAGGGCGCAAGAACTTATCCGTCCAAATTTTTGTCCCAGACCATCACAAGGGATGGAAAGACAATGGCATAGGCTGGATGTGAGGCGTGCACTGTGAATTTATATCAATTGTACAGCAGCTTTCAGGAAATCAGAGGCTTTATTTGTGTCTTTTCAGCCCAACACTCAGGGTTACAAAGTCTTACCATCTACGATTGGCGGTTGGTTATGGGTTGCAATAGCAAAAAACGTATCATGCTCAATCCCTGCTGCTGCCTAGGGGCATAACAGCTCATTCAACAAGGAGCACTGCAACATCAGCAGCATGGGCCACACAGGCATCGATAACTGAAATTTGTCAAGCAACGACTTGGGCTTCCCCATTGCCATTCACTAGACATTATAAAATTGATGTGTTTGCCTCTGCTGAGGCTTCCTTTGGCAGAAGAGTTCTGCAATGGGTACACAGGGACCAGGAGGAGATTCCAGACCAGACGGTGTCCCTCCCATAGGACAGGACAGGCTTTGGTATGTCCCACTACTGGATGCTCTGAACAGCTCATAGGAGAAAGGGCATTGGTACTTACCTGACACGCCCATTCTCTTTGAGCTGTGAAGAGCATCCAGCCCCACCCTTTTCTGTCTGGTGGGGTCCTGTTTCAGCCAATGAATGTTTAGGGCATGAGGATGAGGACGTATATTTCTCTCATCTTCGCCAAAACTGGGGAACGCTGAGGAGGAGTCACATGGAGGAGGAGGAGCGTTCCACAAATCAAGCTCAGTCTATGAATGCAGAGACTGAAGCACCTCCCACTACTGGATGTTCTTCACAGCTCAAAGAAAACAGGCGTGTCAGGTAAGTACCAACGCCCTTTTACAAAGCAAATAGATTTGTAAAAGGTTGCCAACTACCACAATCCTCTAAGTCAGGGATATCAAACTCAAGGCCCATGGACTGGATCCAGCCCATGGGGTGCTTAGATCTGGCCCTAGAAACAGCGAAGGACCGGCCTGCGGTGCCTCTACAGTGAAAACAGAGTTGCACATGTGAGTTCCGTTTTTGCTGGCAGAGTTGCAGGAGGTTGTTGCAGTCAAAAATTGAGCTTTGGAGCCTTTTTTTGCTGGCAGAGCGCTCGGGCCACCAAAAGCACCCCGCCTCTATGACATTGGACTGGCCATGCCCACCCTGTCCAGAGCCACCCCAGCCCCCTGAGGCCAAACACAACCCTAATGTGGCCCTCAACAAAATAGAGTTTGACACCTGAGCTCTAAGTTCTGTGCACTTCAACTTCACTGGGTACATCTTCTCATAACACTGCATACCAGAATTGCATCTATGTAATTAAGTAAGCGTTTACTTAATTAGCATAATAAAATAAATTATATTGAACCAAATGTGGCAGGTAATAAGTTCTCAATAACAAACACTTGGTATTTTTATTTCTTTAAAATCATGTATTAAATGTTGGGGTCATACAAATAACAGAATTCCATGATTTCAATATATGTAACAAAAAGTACTGTTATGAGTACTTGGAAGGAAACATCTACTTTATAGCTAAGTAACATAGTTATTAGGGGTGGAATACAAGCCTAACAATTTGCTAAATTTAATGTTAGAGTATGGATTCAAGAACTTCCTATATTATTTCTTTTTCCGATAAATATTGGCTGCTTGTGGAGAAAATGGGAGGAGGAAATAGTATTTACACCCCCTTGAGTTACTTATACAAAGTAATAAAGGTGGGTTAAAAATCTAATACAATAATCCACACAACCACCAAGCCATAAAATGATTGTTTAGTTTTGCTAATCAGTTCTGTGATTCCATTTACTGTGGTTTGTTTAACCAATTACAACTTAGACTTGTGCAAATGTGAATGCCTAGAGGAGAGATTAATCCTGGTTTTGCAAAACTGCAGAAAACTATCCTTGCCTAAAATTACCATTAAAATAATTTTTCATTTTCCAAAAAATCTCCATAGACATTTTCAACATGAACTGAGAATTCTTATCCTCCAGAATGAGACAGGTGTCTCTCCTAACTAGAATCTTCTGAGTTGGTTAGTGTAATTAAAATTAAAATAGCTACTGATCTGTCTTCTTGCTAGGGTAGTGCAGAAATTGGAATAATGGAGAAAATTGCATTTCCTTCAGTTTTTTTTTCCCCCAGGGAGATGTGACTATAACCATACATGCCTCTGAGATATATATGACATTCTTCATCCCTTTTATGACTGGAATGGCCTTTTGTGGGTTTAGCATGTCTGGTGTCATCTCATCAATTGCTCGCAATTGTATGAGGAAGAAACACACTTTATTATTAATTTATCAGATTTATATGGCCATTCATCTCATGCCAAGTTACTCTGGGCAGAATACAATCATACAATTATTAAAATTGTCTACAAAAAACACTTAAAACATTTACTTAGCTATCTTAATTAAGTAAATTATGTTAACTAATATAACTTAAACATAAATATGTTTCTTAATAAAGAAATAATTAAAAGGATTGCTAGAAGGTTAATTAAGATGTTATGCGTAGTGTAACCAGCATGCTGCTGCCAGGGGATCCCCAGGCCTGATTTAAAAAAAAAACATGTTTTGGGGGCTCTGTGAAAGAGCATAAGGGTTTGGCTAACTTCACCTCATGGGGGATGATGTTCCAGAGGGCAGGTGCCAGAGCAGAAAAGAGTTCATCAGATGGTTCATCCACAACATGTCTTTCCTGTTAGACCTGATGGAAAAGGTAAAAGCAGTTGTTAAGAGGTAGTCCCTCAGGTAATCTGACCCCTGCCTTGCCTTTGCTGTTTTCAGCCTCTGTTGCACCTGCACTGATTTAGATGTCATATGCTGTCAAAGTACTATACAATCAATGCCCCTTAGCATACAGAGTTTATTCCAATCTTCCTCATTATTTGCACTGGGATCTTAATTCCAGAATATTCTAGGAATTTGCAGTCATAACATGTTTGGAGCCCACCCTTTTCCAGTTAGCAACATTGACATCATGTTGGATTAAATGAGGAAATAACAATAAGGCAGTGGGATATTATTTACTAACATAGCACCTAGGTATGATTGTACAATCATGCAATTATGAAAAAATTCTGCCCAAAACTATATAGAGGAAACTTATAATTGTTTGAGAAATTGATGTGAAAGATGAAGCATATCTTTTAATTTGCAGGGGTATGTGCCAACTATTTTGCTTGGCTTTTTTTCAAGTAAAATGACTATTATTCTATAGCTTGCTTAGTCTCCCACTCCTTGCTGATGAGAAAAGATAAATTTCCCTCATCTTCCAGAGCAATAAACCAGCCAGACAACATGACTTACTTTTTCTTCATGAAGAAAAGCTGCCTGGAGCACTTGTGGGTAATCTCAAATTCTTTCCTTGCCATAGAAGAATTAGATAGAGCTAGTCTCATAGCTCTTCATTCACCATAATAATCAGAACAACAGAGTAAAAAATAGTAAGAGAACTCCTGACTGATCTTGATGAACACAAATCACCGGGGCCTGATGGATTACATCCCAGAGTTTTAAAGGAGCTGGCAGAGGTCACTGTATGACATCTTTAAAAAATCATGGAGCACTGGGGAACTAACAAAGGATTGAAAAAAAGCTGATGTAGTTCCTATGTTCAAAAAAGGAGAGAAAAAAAAAAACAGACCCAGGAAACTACAGATCAATCAGCCTAACTTCAATACCTGGGAAGATATTGGAAAAGATAATAAAACAGTTCTGCCAACATCTAGAAACAAGTACATTTACAACAGTAAATTTACTACAGTAAATTGTAGCAGTCAGCATGGGTTTCTTAAAAACAGATCATGCCAAACCAATCTTATTTCATTCTTCAAGATAGTGACTAAATTAGTAGACCAGTGAAATACTATGGACATTATAGACTTCAGCAAGGTATTCTACAAAGTAGACCACAACCAACTTCTTGGAAAGCTACAAAAAAGTGAGATAGATACCATCACCATCAGATGGGTTCATAATTGGCTGACAAACCATACTCAGCAAGTAGTCCTTAATAGGTCTATGTCTATATGGAGGGAAGTAAATCCCATGTCACACTGGCCAACGGATGCAAAAAGGACACAGCGGACGAGCAAAATGTTCCATCCGTTGTTATCCGCTCTCAAAAGGGGCAAAAATTTGCATAACCGGAGAGGATAACACGGACACGGGGAGGACGCAGGGCGGATGCAAAGCGGATGTGGAACGGAAGCCCAGCGGATGGAAGCAGATGGGAGCGGATGGCACATCCGTTAGGCTTCCAGGGGGCCTCAGCAAAGCGGACGCAGAACGGATGAAGCGGATGCACAGCGGATGCAGAGCGGAAGCCTAGCGGATGCCTGGCATTAATTGCGCATGTGGGGATGCATTGCGTCAGCCCCGCGGATATAACGGAAGCAGCTCGGAAGCAGGTCACCATTCAGAGGAAAGACCTACTGTCGGACACATCGACTGCCTTGCCTGCCCTGCTTGCATGTCTGCCTGCCAGCCTTGCTATCAGCCTTCCTGCCAGCCTTGCTGTCTGCCTTGGTGCCTGCCAGCCTCCCTGCCAGCCAGCAACCCCACAACCATGCGGAAGCACAGCAAGCCTCAGCCATCTGCTGCCAGCCCTGGCAAGAGGGACAGGGCTACCATCCCACCCCCTGGCCCTCACTCTGGTTCTCATGGGGCTTGTGCAGCACGGGCTCGCTCTTCTGGGGCTGGCGCTTCTGCTGCTTCTGCTTCTGGAGGAGCTGATGACAAGCACTCCAGCACCAGCCACCTCCACAGCACCTGGACCCTTCACCCCTGAGACTGAGCGACCAAAAGGAGTGCCAGAGACTCATTTTTGTCTTATAGCTTGTTGTTAATAAAGTCTAGTTTTGATTCACACACTTGCTTCATTTCTTTTTTTTTAATAAAGTCTTGCTGGAAACTTTTAGAAATGGTTTAAGCCTTTGCATGCTTGTGGGATGGGTTAAGATAGCTGTGGGATGGGTTGAGATACCTGTGGGATGGGCAGGGATACCTGTGGGATGGGTAATAGCTGTGGGATAGATAAACCTCCAGTGCAAGCATAGTGGGACTGTATGGTCCACCCTCCCAGGTGCCACACCTATGGCCCTTTATTATCAATAACAATATAATCAATCATCCACACATGTCAACATAAACACAACTCTTTATTAAATGCCCTGTTCATTGTAGGCCCACTCAACATACATGGCACAGTCTCATCCGTGTGATGAGACAGGCTGAAGGAAGCATCCATTAAGCATTTACCATCCTGTCTTGCCACTCCACAGTTCCAGCTGGGGAGTTGCACCAGTGTTTCAGGAGGTTGCGCTGCTTCTTCGCCTCACGTGAGGCTCTGTTGGGGCCTTGCACATCCTGAGTGTCTATCAGGTTTCGCCCTTGCCTCCATTCCCCAGCCTCCATGTCCCCATTGCCTTGTTCATGGTCCACAAGCCTATTCTGCAAGACTGGGTAGCGGGTGCGCATGAGATTGTGCAGGATGCAGCAAGCTTCCACAATCCTCCTCATGGTCTCTGGGCTATGCTGCATGTTGGTGAGAAGTACCTGGAACCTGTTGGCCAGGATGCCAAAGGCGTTCTCCACCACCTGTCTTGCCCTGAACAGCTTGTAGTTGAAGATCCTCTCTTCACGGGTGAGGTATTTGGAGATGTAGGGCTTCATGAGGTAGGTTGTGAGGGAGAAGGTCATCCCCCATGATGAAGTAGGGCACATCTTGCTTGTCGTTGGGCAGCGGGTCTGGATCTGGGAAGCCCACCATGAGGTTGCTTTCCAGCCCCTCCTTGAGGTGACAGGCGTTGTATACCTGGGCATCTGAAGATGAGCCGTTGCCTGAAGCATCGATGTACATGAACTTGTAGTCAGCATCGACCATGGCGAAGAGGATGATGCTGAAGAAGCCCTTGTAGTTCTGATAAGAGGACCCCGACTTGGCAGGCGCTTTGCAGGCCACATGCTTCCCATCTATGGCTCCAACGGTGTGGGGGAAGTTCCACCTCTGATACCACTGCTCTGCAACTTTCTTCCAGCCTTCTTCAGTGGAGGGGCACTGGAGGAGCTCCTCCATGTACTCTTCAATGATGGCCTGCACCACTTCTCTGACCACAAAGTTGATGGTGCTGGGTGGCACCCTCCAGCCGTACTGCATGCTCGTGTAGGTGGTCCCTGAGGCCAGGTGGCGCAGAGTGAGTGCCACCTTGAGTCCAGGTTCCAGGCTGGGTGGGAAGTTGGTGTTTGTCTTGGTCAATCTGGGTGTCAGGCACTGCACAAGTTCATCAAACATGGCTGGAGGCATCCTCATGAAGTTCTGGAACGCCCGAGGGTCTTCGCTCCTGAGCTCCACCATCAGCTTGTTGTACAGTCCGTCCTCTGCTCTTCTGGTGAACCATCTTTGGACCCAGACTTTTTTTGGGTGCCTCCTTTTCTTCCCGTAGTAGAGTTCACAGAGCCTGTAGATGGTTTCGCACTGTTGCAGAAGGATGGTGGCTGCTGAAAGGACTTTGTCACAATCCACGGTGGACATGACTGGATGCTGTGGAAGAGGAAGAGCCAGATGAAGGCTGCAGAGGTCTGCACCGCTGGGATGCTGTTCTGAAAGTGAGATGCAGGCGAGTTGCTCCCCCTTTTTGTAGGCAGTATAGGTTTTCTGCTAGGCATCCTCTAGGCATCCTCTAGGCATCCTCTAGGAATCCTCTAGACATCCTTAATATCCGAGATAGGTCCCCTCTGTGAACATTTTTTCCATTTTAAATGCTTTGTTTCCATTCTGCATCCGTTCCGCATCCGTTCCGCATCCGTTCCGCATCCGTTCCGCTTCCTCCCTGCGTCCGGGCGGATGCGAGTTGCGCAGATGCGCAGCGGATGCCTAGCAGATATAGCGGATGCGTAACGGATGCGTAGCGGATGCGTAGCGGATGCAGAACGGATGCATTGGATACATTTTTCGCGCAAAAGTTTTAGGCAGCCCAAAACTTTTGGAGCGGATGAAACGTCCATAAACGGATGCTGGATGGATAGAGAGGAAGCAAAATGGAGGCAGTGAGTACAGAACGGATACATCGCGTTAACCAACGGATGGCAAGGTTTTTTGTCCGTTTTACATCCTCTTTGCATCCGTTGGTTCAGTGTGGCATGGGCTTTAGGCAAGAAAAACTAAAAGTACACATATAGACTGGGTGAAATCAGGCTTAATAGCAGTAATTGAGAGGGAACTTGAAGTTTTAGTGGACAACCAGCTAAATATGAGCCAGCAGTGTACAGCCGCCACCAAAAAAGCTAATACAATCCTAAATTGCATTAACAGAGGGATACAATCTAGATCAAGTGAGGTACTAATACCACTCTATAAAGCCTTAGTAAGACCACACCTAGAGTACTGCAACCAGTTTTAGTCACCACATTATAAAAAAGATGTTGAGACTCTAGGAAAAGTACAGAAAAGAGCAACCAGGATGATTAGGGGATTGGAGACTAAAACATATGAAGAATGGTTACAGGAACTGTGCATGGCTAGTCTAGTGAACAGAAGGACCAGGGGAGACAGGATAGCAGTCTTCCAATATTTGAGGGGCTGCCACAGAGAGAAGGGAGTGAAACAATTTTCCAAGGCACCTGAAGGCCAGACAAGGAATAATGGATGGAAACTGATAAAGGAGAGATCCAACCTAGAAATAAGGAGAAATTTCTCCTTATTGACAATGAGAACAATCAACCAGTGGAATATCTTGCCTTTGGGAGTTGTGGGAGCTTCATCACTGGAGGCTTTCAAGAAGAGATTGGACTTCCATTTGTCAGAAATGGTGTAGGATTTCCTGCTTGGCCAGAGCATTTGGACTAGATGACCTACAACAGTGGTGGCTAACTTTTTCGGCACCAAGTACTGAAAGAGGAGCACAGGTGTGCACCCACACACCTGCTAGATACTGGAACAGCAATTCACCAATGCACACGTGCTGGAGCACTGGAAACAAAGCTTAGCTCCCCAGCATGTGCATGCGTGTCATCCATCTGGTCTTCCAGTTTTTAATATGCATGCGTGTGTGAAGACCAGCTGGCCAGTGCGTGTATGCATGCCAGGTGCAAGCTCTTCTGGTTTCTGGTACTCCCACATGCATGAAGACCAGTTGGCTGGCATGCACATGCATGCAGGGGAGCTGCTGTTTTGGCTTTTGGCATTCCCGTGCATGTAAAGACCTGATGGCTGGCACGCATACACGCACTGGAACACAAAAGAGCAACAGGTGACTGCTGACATGCCTGGAGAGAGGGCTCTGAGTACTACTTCCAGCACACGTGGCAGAGGTTCACCATTACAGGCCTACAAGGTCCCTTCCAACTCTGTTAACCTGTGATTTGTAATCACCCACAACTTCTGATGCATTCCACTGATTAATTGTTCTGTCAGAAAATTTCTCCTTAGTTCTATGTTAGTTCTCTCCTTGATTAGTTTCCAACCATTTCTTCTTATCCTTCAGGTGCTTTGGAATATAAGCTGACACCCTCTTCTTTGTGGCAGCCTCTCAGATATTGGAACACTGCCATCATATAAGCCCTAATCTTCCTTTTCTTTAAAGTAGACATACCCAATTCCTGCACCCATTCTTCATATGTTTTACCATAAACATCTTTCTAAAGTCTCAATATCTTTTTCATGTCATGGCAAACCAAAAATAGATACAATATTCCAAATGTGGTTTTCAAAGACATTATAAAATGATATTAATCAGTGGTGGGATTCAAACTTTTTTACTACTGGTTCTGTGGGCATAGCTTGGTGGGCATGGCAGGGGAAGGTTACTGTAAAATCTCCAGTCAGAGGTGGTATTTGCCAGTTCTCCAAACTATTCAAAATTTCTGCTACCAGTTCTTCAGAACTGGTCAGAACTTGCTGAACACCACCTCTGGTATTAACCCGTTATGTGATCTTGATTAATGCAGCCTAGAATTGTGTCGACTTTTTTGGCAGCTCAGCACATTGCTGATTCATAAGGCCTGGTCCCACTGGCTGACGGATGCAAAACATATGCATAAAGGACAAGCGGATGGAGCAAAATTTCGGGGGTGGCTCCATCCGTTGTTATCCGCTCCAAAAAGTGCCAAAAATTTGCATAAACAGAACGGAAAAGAACGGACGTGGGTAGTATGTAGCGGGGATGTTAAACAGATGTTCATAGGAAGCCTAGCGGATGGAAGCGGATGGAAGCGGATGATACCTCCGAATGGGTTCTGGGGGAGAATTTTGAAGCGGACGCATAGCGGAAGGGGCGGATGCATAGCGGATGAAGAGGATGCATCATGGATGCCTATAGGAAACAAAGGGGATGCCACGCAGATGTATATCGGATGCAAAGTGTTCACTGCACATGCGGGGAGTATGAATTGTGTCAGCTCTGCGGATATAAAAGGATGCAGCACGCATGCAGTCAGCATACAGGGGAAAGACGTGCTGCCACATACATCTAGCAGGAACACCATGGTTTGTCAGTCAGGCAAGAAGAGGAAGCCCGTGCTTACTTGTTCAAGCCCTGGCAAGGTGAAGAAGGCCAGAACCAGCATCCCACCCCTGGCACTGACTCTGAAGCTGCTGCTGCTGCTGCTGCTGCGGTGGACCAGCCCCAAGGCCCTCAAAGCCCTGCTGCTGAAAGCCCTGCTGCTCAAGCCCCTGAAGGCCCTGCTGCTCAAGTCCCTGAAGGCCCTGCTGAAGCCCCTGCCAGAGGGAGGAAGAGGCAAGGGAAGGAGAAGAGAGAGTGGAAACAGTACACCGTTTCTGAGGAGTATGAGGATGAGGTGCTGGAATGGCTGAGGGAGAACGAGTACCTCTGGAAAAAGGGCCGCAGACTGTATCGGGACACCAAGAAGAAGCAGACAGCTTGGAGAGACAAGGCAGAGAGCCTGGGGTACACTGCAGAAGTACTCCTTGGATAGTGAAAGCACATGCACACCTGGTATGGCAAGCTACACCTCAAGAAATCCAGGCAGGCCACTGTCAAGCTCACTGACCGGGAGATGTACATCATGGCCAAGTGCAGTTTTCTGGAGGGTGAGATCTGCCACCGAGGAGCAGCCCCTCTTAGATCCCTCTTCCTCAGACAGCCCAAAGACAGCCAGTCCTCTTTCAGCCAGGAGCCAGCTACCCTGTCCAGGCAGGTGTCTTCAGAGGGCCCCACAGCAGAGACCCCCCTGATAGCTGTACTCCCCATGCTGGCAGACTTGGAGGATCCCATGGAGGATGATGCCCTGCTGTCACAAATGGAGGAAGAAGCAGCAGCTACCAAAGGCCAGCCACCCCCACCCCCACCCCCACCCCCACCCCAGCTCCAGAGGATGCAGACAAAGAGGCAGACTGGAGGGCCAGGACCACAGTGTGCTGTTGGAGATCAGGGACACAATGAAGACTAGCACAGAACTTCTCTCTCAGCTGGTCCACTTGGACAGAGCATCCTCGGGCTGGAACACCTTCATCACCTACGTGAGCCAGACCCTGAGAGACCTGCCCGAGGCCCAGTACCAGGTGATGAAGCAGAGGATCACAGCACTTCTGCACAACCCTCAAGGCCCAGCTGAAGCTGCTCCTACCCAGTCCAGGTCTGCTCCTCCACCCCAGACAATGTCACAGCCCTTTCATGGCTTTCAACAGCCCCTCACCTACCAAGACTACGACTACCAGGACTTCCCACAGCACAAGCAGAACTTCCCAGTCCAGGCCCAGGTTCATCGGATGCCGCAGACGACAGTCCTCACCCAGCTGCAGACCAGACAGCCCCACTATACTCCTCCCAACCCTTCTTCCACCTCACAGCCAAGCCCGCCAACGGACAATCTGTCATCAGTATTGGGCCTGACATCTCAAGTCCTTGATGAGGGGCCTCTCAATCTTACAGGACTGAGTCAGCTCTCGGATAGCTTCCTGAACACACCACCACCTGTTGTACCCTCAGAGCCAAGCACCCCAATGGTGCCACAAGCCATAGCCACCTCCACAGTCCCTGCCCTCTTCATAGCTGAGACCATGGACATGACTCAGAGTGACTGAGAATAGTGTCAGAGACTGAGTTGTTTACTTGTTAAGTTTATCTTTGCTTAAGACACTTTACTTGGTTCATTTTGCTTATTTAATACAGTCATAAAGTTTACCTAAGAAAGGTTATCTTTACTTAAGACACTTAATACAGTTTACTTGGTTCATTTTGCTTATTTAATAAAGTCATAAAGTTTACCTAAGAAAGTTAATAATGTTTTTCTTTGCTTAAGACACTTAGTTTACTTGGTTCATTTTTTTTACTTAATAAAGTGTTGGTGAAAACTTTGAAAAAATGGTTAAGCCTTTGCATGCTTGTGGGATAGATAAGGATAGTTGTGGGATAGATAAACCTCCAGTGCAAGCATAGTGGGACTGTATGATCCACCATCCCAGCTGCCACACATAAGGACCTTTATTATCAATAACAATTTATTCATTGATCAACACATTTTAAAATAAACAAAGCTCTTTATTAATGCCCTATTCATTGTAGGACCACTCAACATACATGGCACAATCTCATCAGTGTTATGCGACAGCCTCAAGGAAGCGTCCATTAATCATCTATCATCCTGTCTTGCCACTCCACTGCTTCAGCTGGGGAGTTGCACCAGTGTCTCAGTAGGTTGCGCTGCTTCTTCCCTTCACGTGAAGCTCTGTTGGGGCCTTGTACATCCACAGTGTCTATCAGGTTACATCCTTGCCTCCATTCCCCAGGCTCCATGTCCCCATTCCCTTGTTGACAGTTGACAAGTCTGTTCTGCAACACTGGGTAGCAGGTGCACATGAAATTGTGCAGGATGCAGCAAGCTTCCACGATGCTCCTCACAGTCTTTGGGTCATGCTGCATGGTGGTGAGAAGTATCTGGAACCTGTTGGCCAGGATGCCAAAGGCATTCTCCACCACCCATCTTGCCCTGGACAGCCTGTAGTTTCATGAAGATCCTCTCTTCACAGGTGAGCTATGGCTTCATGAGGTAGGTTCTGAGGAAGAATGCATCATCACCAACGATAAACTAGGGCACATCTTGTATGTCATTGGGCAGGGGGTCTGGACCTGGAAAATCCATGATGAGGTTGCGTTCCAGCCCATCCTTGAGGTCACTTGCATTGTATACCTGGCCATCTGAAGCTGACCTGTTGCCTGAAGCATCAATGTATGTGATCTTGTAGTCAGCATTAACCATGGCAAAGAGGATGATACTGAAGAAGCCCTTGTAGTTGTAATAAATGGACCCTGAGTTGGCTGGAGCTTGGCAGGCCACGTGCTTCCCATCTATGGGTCCAACGATGTGGGGAAAGTTCCACCTCTGATACCACTCTTCTGCAAGTTTTCTGCAGCCTTGTTCAGTGGTGGGGCATCTGAGGAGCTCCTCCACATATTCTTCAATGATGGCCTGTACCACTTCTCTGACCACTTTGCTGATGCTGTTGTGTGGCACCCTCCATGCATACTGCATGTTTCTATGTGTGGTTCCAGAGGCCAGGTGCTGCACAGTGAGTGCCACCTTCAGTCCAGGGTCTAGGTTGGGATGGAAGTTGGTGCTAGGCTTGGTCAATCTGGGTCTCAGACACTCTACAAATTCATGAAGTGATGGAATGCACGAGGGTCTTCATTCCTCAGCTCCACCATCAACTGGTCATACAGTCCAAACTACATTCTTCTCATGATGCATCCTTGGACCCACACAGCTCTTGGATGTCTCCTTCTCCTTCTGTGTAAAACTTGATACAGTCTGAACAGGTTTTGGTTCTGGTGATGAATGAGCGCAGCTATCATACGGACTGTGTCATCATCCATGGTGGAGAACAATTGATGATGTTGAAGACCAAGACCAAGGGTGAAGAGGTCTGTACACCACGGCTGCTGGACTCATACTGGGATCTAGATGATTTTCTCCCCCTTTTTATAGAAAATATCGGTTGTCCGCTATGGGGCCTTCTACATACTCTAGACATACTGCAGACATCCTAAATATACGAGATACATCCCAGATACAAACGTTTTGTCCGTTTTGAATACTTTATATACAAAATGCATCCGCTTACATCCTTTCTATTTCCGTGCTACTAACGCTGTGTAGATGTTCCTTGTACCTTTTGTTTCCTTCCTCTTTCCATTTTCAGCTGCAGTGGATGTGAGTTGAGGGGATGGCCAGTGGATGCAGAGAGAATATAGCGGACGTTTAATGGATGACAACAGACATAGTTTGTTGTCCATATATGTCATGGATGTACATCGTACGCGGTGGAAAGTTCATCCATTCACAAAGTTTTGTGCAGCTCAAAACTTCTTGCGCGGATGAAATTGCAGTGGACGGATGCTTGACGGATAGAGCATATGAAACACGTATGCAGTGAGTACACAATGGATGCATAGCGTTTTCCAACGGATGGCAAGCTTTTTTTTACATTTTACATCCTCTTTGCATCCGTAAGTGCAGTGGGACCGGGCCTTAAGTGATTGTCCACTAGGACTCCAAGATCCCCCTCACAGTTACTCCTATTGAGCCAACTATGTACTATCCATACTATACCCATGGGTTTTCTTGTGTAAATGTAGAACCTTACTTTTCTCCTCACTGAATTTTTTTTTTAGATAGGCCTCTGTGTTCATATCTGTTGAGATCCCTTTGAAACTTGAACCTATCTTCTGGGCTATTGGCTATTCTTGCAGCTGATGTCATCTGCAACTTGATGATTTTGCTATTTCTTTGTAATAGAGGGAAAAACAAGCCATTAGATCATTGAACAGTAAAAGAGAAGCACTGATATCCATCATTTCACTCTCTAATAACTAATATGAATGCAAACACTGTGCATCCTAACCAAATGATTTTTTTTTTCTTATGTGGATGAGAAGGTGGGAAGCACTAATCCCTATTTTAGAAAAGTAAAAATTGTTAAAAAAAGGTTTTGGAAAAGCAAAAAAGGTTTTGGAAAAGCTCATTAAAGTGGCCTTTAAGAAAAAAAAAACAATGTTTTGTGAGTGGCCATTATGGTGGAAAATCTTTGGGTAACTAATTTTGCTGCTTCTTGCCCTGTTTGCTCCATTTGCACTTGATCTTGGGACTCCAGGGAACAATGAAATTAATGAGGTTTCTCTCTGGTTTTCTTGCTTCAGTTCAGTTCTAGCTCTTCACCAGCTTCCAGGAGTGATAGTGGCTGCACAAGCAAAAGGATAGGTTGACACACAAAGTGTTACTGCAGAAGGGTGATTTTCCAGGATCAGATCGAATTAGAATGTTTAAAAATAGATCAGTGAAGTCTTAAAAGGAAGAGAGAGACTTTAGAAATCTTCTAGAACAAGGAAATGCTAACTGGGGAAAGTCTATATATTTAGGATTTGGGTAGTGTGTTGCAGGTGATTTGACAAAATGAGCAGCGTGGAGATTATTTGCCAATTCACAAAATGGATGCCATCATATGTGTGATTGATCGTACTCACACCCACACCCGCCCACACTTACAAAACCAGTTGCCACTGGCCTAACTTATGAACTTGTTCCTTAATGCTAACTGAAAGAGAATGTTTCTACTATCCATCCTGGGCAAAGAATCACAAAAAGCATTCTAATTTTTACAAGGAGGAAAAATAGCTTTCAAGGGCATTTAGCCACGATGGCACAGTGATTAAAATGCAGTCCTGCAAGCTACTTCTGCTGACTGCCGGCTTCCTGCAATTTGGCAGTTCAAATCTCACCATCCCTCTGATGTGACTCTGCAAACAGCTTAAGAGAGACCATTGAACTATCTACAAAAAAGATGCAGTTCTATGTGGCTCATAATAAAACATAATTTATAGTTGAAAAAATTGGTTGAATTGTTCCTTGCCTCTACCCTGAATGACCATATATTCACAGAGTCTGATGAAAAAAATTCCAGATGGCTTTCATTTTTTGACCATACCATGTGAACACCCTTAAGCTTAATAAGACCTCTCTACTTTCTCAGCTTCCTTTCCTATTTTCATTGATAGGGGAATCATTTCAAACAACCATTGCTTACAGGGTTTTATGAGGTGACACATATTTTTGTAAATACAGATTATGCAAGAATCAGAGGCTTTGTTTACAATATGTGAAACTCAACAGGTTAGAATGAAAACTAGAGCTAAAGGAATATTTTAAGAATGATTTTTAAGGCATGGAATCTGGTGATCCCAAAAAAATATTTACAAGGACATTGGGACCACTTGTTTCCCCTTTTACTGAGAACTAATTTATATCAAAAGTTTCCTGCAGATGTTGTGTTTTCACTTGCACAATCCACAATTGCAAGGTGAGAATCCAGACCTGAAAGAAACTTAAGAACAAAAACTCATGGCTTGAAGAATACAAGCTACAAGCAGCTCTGAACTAATACTGCCTTGATTCTTACATCATTAAAATGCTCTGGCATCACAGGATGGCAGGCAGATAATTTTATTCTGCCCTAAATGGATGCCAGAGAATTTAAATTCAAGGATTTTAACATGATATTGTTACAATACAAGTAAATTGCTTTTTAGTATATCATCGGAATTCCCTTTTTTTTGGTTCTGGTTGCATAATAAGCTTCATATGATTAAATTCACTCCTTTTGAAAATTCACACAATATTCTGGACCAAAACTAATCTAGGTTTACACAGAATGCCCAAACTACAGAAAATAAAACCAAAACAAGGTTAATATTAATCAAACCTGACACAGTGTAATCATGCAGTCATTAAATGTTTAGCTGACATAATTAAGCATCTTGTATTGTTTTTATGGAAAAAAGCATGTTAATGTTACAGTTTCAGATTATTGTTTCTTTACATTTTTCCACAAACTTTTAATAATGTCTTAAATTTGAGATCATAGTATTTTTTGAAGGATTTCTTAAACCTCTAAAGCTCCTAGCAACAGCATGAATATGTTTATTCTAGCTTTATGTACAGACTTCTTACTGAATTTAAAAAAATGATGTTGAGAATGTCATTGAAACCACCTTGGCAAATTTCTTGTTTGCAGAGCAGCTGTCTGGGTAATATATGTGAGGCACTGACTGTCATACATTATCATAAAGTCAACTTAGCAGAACCTGTTTTTTTAAATTCTCTATTCCTTCCACCTCAAAAAATGTAAAAACCATCCTTTGTAAATTTAGTGCCATGCTGGAGTCAGAAATGTACACAAAAAGTAAGAAAAGGTTAGGATTAATATAACAAGTTCTTCTCAAACCAAAATGTGGAAACTGGATTTCAGGAGTTTTCCTGAAATCATTTTCACTTGTTTTAATGGCATGCTTCAGTTCAGAACTGGCAGAATTCTAATCCAATGGGCACAGTCATGATTAGGAATGTTAAAATCTCCATTGGAAAAATAGCAATTTTGGAAGGCAAGGAACCCTAAGATTTATCATGAAGATTGAATGTAGCCCTTTAGACATTGCCAAAAGCTTTGTCCAGTTCACACCAGTTTACATAAAGTTGGCACAACCTAAATCATAGAAATGAGGATTAGGGGGATTCTTAATTGCTCATCCAAGCTGTTGGCTGGGTTATGGAACTAGTTTGCCATAGCATTCTTCCAGGATATTTTTTTTCAATTTAGGCCAAGAATGATTAAAACTGTATTTTGCATCAAGAGAAAAAGCTACAAAGGGATCACTGAGTTCCAATCCATGGCTCCAGTCACAGCTGCTCTGCACAGAAGGCAGGGCCCCTCTTAGGAAGCATGGCATTTTTAAAATGGGGGGAATTATACTGATATGTTACCAAGGAGCCAGGAAGATTAATTTTGTTATGAAGCTGTGGAATGTCTTTGCCCTTAGCCTGTTACTGCTTGTCTTTCGTTTTAAAACATCCACAGCTCTCACTCATATCACAGGTTGATTATTTTCTATTGTATTTTAACAGGCTCTTTATACATTTCATTACTGAAACCTCAACAAATTTATCATAAAGAAGGGACTTCTGCACCATATGGCACTTATTTGAAGATAATGTAATAGCGGTTAAAGCATTTAATAACTCTCTTTTATCAGTGAGCGCAAAAGCTCTTTCAAGGCTTGCCGTTCTGTATTTTCCAGGATAATGTTCTAAGCATGACTATTTGCAGGACATTTTGCCAGAAGGTGACACAACATGATGTTTAGACAACAAAAATAACCTACCCATTTGAAGACTAATATTAATACATTCAAATATTCACACAAAAAATGGGGAGATGGGCTCTTATATCACATACATGGTGAAATGGAGGTTATGGGTGGGTCATGTGAATCCAGTTATTGTAGTTGTAGGTCAGGATTTACAGCTTAGTTGAAGTGCGAAGCCCAACTAATAGTAATGGTCAATTATGGTTGTATTTCCTGCTCTGTCCAACCTTAAATGGCAGTGAGCTTAGAGACTGGTTTTTCTCAAAGAGGAACTTTTGGAAGATGGTTTTCAGGATTTCACGTGCACTAGCCTTCCACTAATGTTAAGCTTTGAGGTTCAAAAGGTACTTGCTTGGGGCAGGTGTAATCAACTGGTACAATATCCTTATGTTTATGCTGTGGGTACATAAATTCTCAGGGGAGCCAGTCTGGTATGGTAGTAAAGGCATCCGGTTCAAAACCAGGAGACCATGAGTTCTAGTCTTGCCTTAGGTATAAAACCTTTGGGTGATCTTGGGCCAGTCCCTCCCTTTCAGACCTAAGAAGGAGGCAAGGACAAACCACTCCTGAAAACATGGCAAGATAACTGCAGGGATTTGGCCAGGCAATCATCAGAAGCCAATTCTGGCTCAAAGGTACAACACCCCCCCCATCCACCCACTCACCCATAAGTGTGCAGAAGTAACTATCACCCACTACTATCTATCCTACCTAGTGGAGAAAAAAGTGTGGGACAGCCAAAATAACCAGACATAATTGATGCACGAAATTCACTGGCATGCAGAAAAGGAACAAAAAGCCCAATCCTCTTTGAAAATCAGAAATGAATACTTTACTCACATAAAGGTGACGTGATTTTCAGTATCTCATCCAAATTAAATTAGGTTACTGCAATATTTGTATTATAAAGGTATGTTTATAGAGAAAAGAAAAGCTACTTTCCTGGGAAAGGCTGCATTTCCACTCTATGCAGTGGTCTATTTAGGAACTAACTGAAGTGATTATTCTATGAATGGAATGATGTGAGTCAAAAGCATTAAGCAAATCCCTCGGTTTATATGGAGTGACAAGTATGGCTTGTTTAATAAGCCAGAATCATGTCTTACTGTTGATCAATCATGTTTCATTTGGCCAATTTCAAGTTTGTTTGTCTTCTTTTTGTATTGACCTGGCACTTCAACAAATTACTTAGAGAAACTGACAAAATAAATTAGGAAATTCTAGATGATCACAAATAAATTAACATCTTCTTTCTTATATCAAGCTAGTGTCTCAAAATTACCAAGGTTGAGAAACACTGGGCTAGACCACAGTTGCAATCCACCATCTACAAACTATCGTTTCCAGTTGTGATTTGCCGCTGACTTAAACAGGACTTTTTTCATCCATTGATGTGATTCACATATATTGTGAACATTGCAATCAAGGTCTACCATTAAAATTGTTTGGAACAATGCTGCAAGACTACACATGATCATGGGGTGCATTCCTGGGACCACTGTAAAATCTTTTTTTAAACCCAGTTCAATTTATTTTAAGTTAAAATAAGCTCATGTGTTTAGCAATTCCATGAAGAGAGCAGGATTTGGATTAGTGGAAGAAGGCTTTCAGAGTGCCTTCCAAATCTGTAGACACCAGAGTTTCTGCTGTTCCCAGGCAGAAAGGAAGAAAATTTATTTTCTCTTTATGGGTACTCTCTGAGCTTGGTTATTTGCTTGCAGACATTTCATTACTTGACTAACTTTATCAGCACTAGTGAGAGTTTCCAAGGAGAAAACTACACCCCCACGATCATTGTAAGCCAAATACTGTATAAACAGTTCTCAAATTATAACCATAAGGGAGCCTGCAGTTACGGTCATAAGAGGTAGCAGTCATTAGGCAGACCTCCACATGATTGCCCCTGATTTTTACTGCTTTTGGTGGCAGTCATTAAGCAAATGCCACTGTTATTAAAATAATCCATTATTCCCTCCCAAAAAAATTTCTGGAAGCTGGATGAAAAAAGGGTGGAAACCAGCAAAAGACACCTCAAATCACAGTCATGTGACTGTGGGATGCTGCAGATTGCCATTTTGCCTCTTTTGATGCCTGGACACCGTAGGGATTTAGGTGAGGGATAATGGACTTAGGCTGAATCCAGGCAAAACTGAATGGCCTTGAGTTCATGGAACCTCAGAATCTGAATATTTGTCATCTTTACTTCAGGATGAAGCCATGGTGGCACAGTGGTTAGAGTGCAGTACTGCAGGCTATTTCTGCTGCCTGCTGGGCTGGTTGCCTGCAGTTTGGCAGTTCAAATCCTACCAGACTCAAGATTGACTCAGCTTTCCCTCCTTCCGAGGTTGGTAAAATGAGGACCAAAATTGTTGGGTGCAATATGCTGTCTCTGTAAACCACTTAGAGAGGGCTGTGAAGTGGTATATAGGTGCTATTGCCATTACTATGGAATTGTACTCTCCTATTCAGACCCAGCATGCAATTTAGAGGTTCTCCTGGACTCATGTCTCCTGCTTTAAGACCAGATGGCAAGCATAACTAGCTTTTGTATAGCTTCCGTTTATGCCCCAGTTGTATAAACTTTCCTGGATCATGACTCTCTGTGCTGAAATCTCTTACCTGAACTACTGCAATGTGTTCTACATAGAGCTAACCTTGAAGTCCATTCAGAAGCTTAAATTGGTGCAAAGTGCAGCAGCAAGAACAGTCTTTGGGACCCCTAGAGTGGCCCTTATTGCACCTCTTCTATGTGAACTTCATTGACTACCAGTTCTCAAGAGGTCACTTATGACCATTAAAGCCCTTAATGGCCTGGGAGCAGATTACCTGATGAACCACATCATTCCACCAGGACAAGCCCATCCTACTTGACAGAGAAGATCTACTTCAGATCCTATCAGTTAAAGAACATCTACTATCAGGATCCAGAAGAAGAACCTCCTCTGCCCCTGTGCCTGCTCTTTGGAATAGCTTATCCTCTAAGATAAGATCCACCATCATATTCCTATCCTTCTGCAAGAACTTGAAGCTAAAGGCCGTGTAACACTGGCCAACGGATGCAAAACGGACACAACGGAAGAGAAAAATGTTACATCCGTTGTATCCGCACTCAAAAGGGGTGAAAATTTGCATAATTGGAGTGGACAACATGGACACGGGGAGGACGCAGGGTGGATGCAAAGCAGATGCGGAACGGAAGCCTAGCGGATGGCATGTCCGCAGGGCTTCCGGGGGGCCTCAGCGAAGCGGACGCGGAACGGAAAAGCGGATGCAGAACGGATGCACAGTGGATGAAGCGGATGCACAGCGGAAGCCTAGCGGATGCACAGTGGAAGCCTAACGGATGCACAGCGTTAATTGCGCATGCGGGAGGGATGCTTTGCGCAAGCCCCTCGGATATAAAGGGAAGGAGCTCTCACGTCTAGCATTCCGAGGAAAGACCTGCTGCTGGACACTTCGAGTTCCTTGCCTGCATGTCTGCCTGCAAGCCTTGCTGCCAATCTGCCTCCAAGCCTGCCTCCCAGCCTGTCTCCCAGCCTCCTGGGCAGCCTCCCTTCCAGCCTTGCTGGCAGCCTGCCTTCCAGCCTCCCTGCCAGCCTTGCTGCCAGCCTGCCTTCCAGCCTCCCTGCCAGCCTTGCTGCCAGCCTGCCTTCCAGCCTCCCTGCCAGCCTGGCTGCCAGCCTGCCTTCCAGCCTCCCTGCCAGCCAGTCTGTCTGCCTGCCTTCCAGCCTCCCTGCCAGCCAGTCTGTCTGCCAGCCTTGGTGCCTGCCTTCCTGCCAGGCTTCCTGCCAGGCTTCCTGCCAGGCTTCCTGCCAG
>BLBF01000043.1:6579400-6663054 GCA_015471245.1 Laticauda colubrina
CTTCCTGCCAGGCTTCCTGCCAGGCTTCCTGCCAGGCTTCCTGCCAGCCTTGGTGCCTGCAAGCCTTCCTGCCAGCCAGCAACCCCACAACCATGGGAAAGAAGCGAAAGTCTCAGCAACCTGCCGCCATCCCTGGCAAGAGGGACAGGGCCACCCTCCCGCCCCATGTCCCTGACTCTGCTTCTGCTGGGGCTTCTGCTGCTTGGGCTCGCTCTTCTGTTGCTGGAGCTTCTGCTGTAGCTGCTCCTGGCAGTGGTGCTTCTGCTGCGTACTCTGCTGAAGCTGGTCCTGGTCCTGCTGGTCCTGCTCGTTCTGCTCGTGCTCCTGGTCTTGCTGACTCTGCTGCTGGTGCTTACTCTGCTGCTGCTCATCCTGGTCTTGCTGCTGCTGCTGCTGCTTATGATCCTGCTGGTGATTATGCTGCTGCTGCTGCTGATGATGCTGATTATGATCCTGCTGGTGAGGATGCTGCTGCTGCTGCTGCTGCTGCTGCTGTTGGTGTGGAGGAGCAGCCCATACAACCTCAAAGTCCCTCTGATGAGGGCCCATATGGCCCTGCCAGAGGGAGGAAGAGGCAGACGCGTAATAGGGAGAGGAGGCAATACTTCATTGAGGAGGAACACGAGGATGAGGTGCTGGAGTGGCTGAGAGAGAACGACTATCTGTGGCGGAAGGGACACCGGCTGTACAGGGACACCAAGCGGAAGCAGGCTGCTTGAAGAGAGAGGGCGGAGAGTCTGGGCTACACATCGGATGTGCTCCTCGGCTGGTGGAAGCACATGCACACCTGGTACGGGAAGCTGCACCGCAAAAAATCTGGCCAGGCCAGGGTTAAGCTGACGGACAGAGAGAAGTACGTCATGGCCAAGTGCAGCTTCCTGGAGGGTGAGGTCCACCACCGAGGAGCACCAGGAGCCCAAATCTCTACCCTCTCTCTCCGGCAGCCTGCTGGGAGCCAGTCCTCTGGCGGCTGAGAGTCAGTCCCTGTCTCCATGCAGGTATCTGTGGAGCATGCCACGGCGGAGAACCCCCGGGCAGGTGTTGAAAGCATGGTGGAGAGCGAGGAGGATTCCCTGGTGCGGTGGGAGAAAGGAGACATTGAGTCCACCGCTGCCAAAGCCGCATCCACCTACACCTCTGCCACCACAGTAAGGCAGAGAGCTGGACCGCAGGAGGGGCAGAGCCACAAGGTCCTGGTGGAGATCAGGGATACCATCCACACCAGCATAGGTCTCCTCTCTCAGCTGGTCCCCATCGAATCCTCCTCCTCCAACCGCAAGCCCTTCCTCAATTATGTGAACCAGACCCTCAAGGAGATGGCAGATCCCCAGTACCAGGTGGTGAAGGAGAGGATCACCACGCTGCTTAACAACCCTCCAGACCCAGAGGCACCTGCTCCCACCCAGTCCAGGTCTGCTCCTCCACCCCAGGTGATGTCCCTCCCATACCAAGGCTTCCCACACCCCCTCATCTACCAGGACTACAGCTACCCCGAGGTCCAGCAGCACAGACAGCAGCTCTTACAGATGCAGGCACAGAGTCATCGGGCGACACCGCTGCCCCCGGTTCCAATGATGCCACCGATGCCAACCTCGACAGTCCTCACCCCGCTGCAGAGCAGGCAGCCCCACTACACTGCTCCTTCCTCCATCCCACAGCCAAGCCCAGCCTCAGTACATCTGTCCTCAGTACTGGGGCTGACACCCCATGGCATGGAGGAAGGACCTCTCAGCATCGTGGGGCTGAGCCAGCTGTCTGACACCTTCCTCAACACACCGTCCCCTGTTGTCCTCTTGGAGCTAGGCACTCCAATAACACCTCAGACCAGCACTGCAGCAGCACCCACCTCCACAGCACCTGCTTCCTAAAATCTTAGCCTGGGCACACATCTCCGAGTGACCAAGAGGAGTGCCAGAGACTGGCTGCCTGGATATTTGTGGACTTTATTTGGACACTTGACTTGGGTCATGTTTATTTTACAGCTTGTTATTGATAAAGTTTATCTTTGTTTCACACACTTGCTTCATTTATTTTTTTCAATAAAGTCTGGGTGGAAACTTTTAGAAATGGTTTAGCCTTTGCATGCTTGTGGGATGGGTTAAGATAGCTGTGGGATGGGCAGGGATACCTGTGGGATGGGTTAAGATAGCTGTGGGATGGGAAGGGATTCCTGTCGGATGGGTTAAGATAGCTGTGGGATGGGAAGGGATACCTGTGGAATGAACAGGGATACCTTTGGGATAGGTAATAGCTGTGGGATAGATAAACCTCCAGTGCAAGCATAGTGGGACTGTATGGTCCACCCTCCCAGGTGCCTTTATTATCAATAACTATATAATCAATCATCCACACATGTCAACATAAACACAACTCTTTATTAAACGCCCTGTTCATTGTAGGCCAACCAAAAATACATGGCCCAATCTCATCAGTGTGATGAGACAGTCTGAAGGAAGCATCCATTAAGCATCTATCATCCTGTCTTGCCACTCCACCGCTCCAGCTGGGGAGTTGCACCAGTGTTTCAGGAGGTTGCGCTGCTTCTTCACCTCACGTGAGACTCTGTTGGGCCCTTGCACATCCTCAGTGTCGATCAGGTTTTGCCCTTGCCTCCATTCCCCAGGCTCCATGTCCCCATTGCCTTGTTGGAGGTCCACGAGCCTGTTCTGCAAGACTGGGTAGCGGGTGTGCATGAGATTGTGCAGGATGCATCAAGCTTCCACGATCCTCCTCATGGTCTCTGGGCAATGCTGCATGTTGGTGAGAAGTACCTGGAACCTGTTGGCCAGGATGCCAAAGGCGTTCTCCACCACCCACCTTGCCCTGGACAGCCTGTAGTTGAAGATCCTCTCTTCTCGGGTGAGGCATCTGGAGGTGTAGGGCTTCATGAGGTAGGTTGTGAGGGAGAAGGCGTCATCCCCCACGATGAAGTAGGGCACATCTTGCGTGTCGTTGGGCAGCGGGTCTGGATCTGGGAAGCCCACCATGAGATTGCTTTCCAGCCCCTCCTTGAGGTGACAGGCGTTGTATACCTGGGCATCTGAAGATGAGCCATTGCCTGAAACATCGATGTACATGAACTTGTAGTCAGCATCGACCATGGCGAAGAGGATGCTGCTGAAGAAGCCCTTGTAGTTGTGCTAAGTGGATCCTAAGTTGGCTGGAGCTTTGCAGGCCACGTGCTTGCCATCGATGGCTCCAATGGTGTGGGGGAAGTTTCACTTCTGATACCACTGCTCTGCAACTTTCTTCCATCCTTCTTCAGTGGAGGGGCACTGGAGGAGCTCCTCCATGTACTCTTCAATGATGGCCTGCACCACTTCTCTGACAACAAAGCTGATGGTGCTGGGTGGCACCCTCCAGCCGTACTGCATGCTCCTGTAGGTGGTCCCTGAGGCCAGGTGGCGCAGAGTGAGTGCCACCTTGAGCCCAGGTTCCAGGCTGGGCGGGAAGTTGGTGTTTGTCTTGGACAACCTGGGTGTCAGCCGCTGCACAAGTTCATCAAACATGGCTGGAGGCATCCTCATGAAGTTCTGGAACGCCCGAGGGTCTTCACTCCTGAGCTCCACCATCAGCTTATCGTAAAGTACGTACTGCGCTCTTCTGGTGAACCATCTTCGGAGCTAGACTTTTTTTGGGTGCCTCTTTTTCTTCCCGTAGTACTGTTCACAGAGACTGTAGATGGTTTCGCAGCGTTGCAGAAGGATGTTGGCTGCCGAAATCCAACATCGCAATCCACGGTGGACATGACTGGATGCTGTGGAAGAGGAAGAGGCAGATGAAGGCTGCAGAGGTCTGCACCGCTGGGCTGCTGGTCTGAAAGTGCGAAGCAGGCGAGTTGCTCCCCCTTTTTATAGGCAGTATAGGTTTTCCGCTATGCATCCTCTAGGCATCCTCTAGGCATCCTCTAGACATCCTTAATATCCGAGATAGATCTCCTCTGCGAACGTTTTTTCCGCTTTAAATGCTTTGTTTCCATTCTGCATCCATTAGGCATCCGTTCTGCATCCGTTCCGCTTCCTCCCTGCGTACGAGCGGATGTGAGTTGCGCGGATGCGCAGCGGATGCCTAGCGGATATAGCGGATGCATAGCAGATGCCTAGCAGATGCCTAGCGGATGCGTAGCGGATGCAGAACAGACGAACTGGATACATTTTCTGCACAAAAGTTTTAGGCAGCCTAAAACTTTTGGAGTGGATGAAATGTCCATAAACGGATGCCGGACGGATCGAGAGGAAGCCAAAGGGAGGCAGTGAGTACATTGCGTTTTCGAATGGATGGCAAGCTTTTTTGTCCGTTTTACTTCCTCTTTGCATCCGTTGGTGCAGTGTGATACGGGCTTAAGGCTTTGTCAGTTGGCCCTGGGGGAGATGGCTACACACTAGAGATTTCTAGATTTCCACACTAGAGATGGCTACAAGATTGGCTCAACCCATTTACTCCAATACTCTGCTTTCCACCCATCCATCATTTTAGTTACCATATTGATATATTTATTCTCATTGTGTTCCTTTGCATTGTTTACTTTATTGTTCTATTACATGCCTTTTCATTGTTCTTCCCTTTTATTATTGCAAGCTGTCTAGAAGAGCCCCATGGTGAGACAAACAGCAAATAAATTTGACAAAGTGATGTGAACCAGTTGCTAAACTGGTTATGAAATGATCACATGATTGTAGGGGAAGAGTGTTTGTGGCTTTTGGAACTTTGAAGTCAGTAAGCTAACTTGAAGTAACTTGAACTTTTAAGTAATTTATAAGCTAACTTATTTTGAAGATATTTTGGGAATAAGTAGCTCTGGTAAGATCTGTTGCAACCTCAAATGGTCATTATACAACCAGTCATTAAGTGAGGACTATTTACACTCACTAGTACAAATGATGTTATCTAGTTGGTAATAAGATGTCAGCAAGCAAACAACCAAGCTCAGACATCACCAAGACCTCCAGAGTTCAACCTTGAGATATATGTATTTTTTTCCATGGTATTCTTCTCTTTCTTTGCAATTAGAGGAAATACAGTTGTGATTTTTGAAAGGCTGAAGTGCCAAGGATCCATTATGTGAAGCAGGGTTTTATTTTGTTTTACTCTGTGGTCAGGTGTGATGTTATCAGCAAAGAAGCTTGAAGACAAGCTTTTCAGCTTGATGGAAAGGCAGATGAATATGGAATGCTTTAAACATTAGCAAGATCTTTGCCGGCTAGGAGATTTTGTGACCTCTTTTTTATAATCTCATCTATATCAGAATAAAATTGCACTATCATAATTCAAGGGGTACAACAATATAGATGATCTCAGGTATACACAGATAAACAAAGGGATTTGGTGTAATGGTGAAAGTGTTGGCCTAGTATTAATATGCTCCAGATTGAACTTCACCCTCATAATGTCAATGGCTGACTTTGACTTGTCACTCTTTGAAATTCTTCTCTCCTTTCAAATGAATTTTGAAAGTCAATTCCCTCTAATCCAGTGTTTCTCAATTTGGGCCGCTTTTAGATGTGTGGATGTCTACTCTTTGCTTTGCTGTCTGGGCAATTCTGGGAATTGAAGTCCACACATCTTAAAGCGGCCCAAATTGAGAAACACTGTCTAAACCAGAACTGTTAAACTTGCGGCATGCAGGCTGGAGGTGTCACATGCTGGCCACGCCCAGTTTAGCAAAGGGGAAAAAAGTCCCGATATGTCATGTGACACTGAGTTTGACACCCCTGGTCTAATCCAATGAAAACCTGGAAAAAGATGCAGAGAATCCCTCTACTGCCCTGTGTTTGATTAGGCTTATACCAGACTTTGAATCAATCAGAACTTCTCAACCTGACAGATTAACAGAGAGTTGGTCTCTGGCAATATGATAACGTATAAAAATACACATATTTCACTCCATGATATTCCCTAGATAGTTTACAGTTTTTAGCTCATTTCCAGGAGGCTTTTATATCCAGGTTTTTGGGGTGTTTTTTTCTTTTTTCTTTTTGGAAGATAAAGATCCTAATTTGCACTAATTTGCAATCATAGCCTGTAAAATTTGTGCTCTTTTCAAAAGAGCAAAGTAGACCAAACACAATCACAGGTCTTTTTATCACTTTATAAAGTGGTTTTTATGTTGTTTGGATCATCACTAGGAAATAAGATACTGCTACTGTATAAAAGAAATACAAATTTCATGCATGTGAAATGGAGGCCCTTTCTTGAGATGGCAAGCACACTAGGAATCCTGAAGAAATGCTTATTTTTAATTCCAATTATATTTTGTTTAGAAATAAAGGCAGCAGACATACCTACTACTCTTTTCTCCTCCTATTTGTCCACAATAACCCTGTGAGGTGAGTTGGTGTCATGGATTTCTTCATGTATACCCAAGTCAGTGGGCTCCAAAACTCAAGAAAGTCAACACAGCATAGGTCTCTCAGCTACATGCATACAAGCATGTACTCAAATAACAATACCTATTGCCTTCTGCTCCACTTTCCCACTTCTACTATACATTCTCCTACTGCTCTTCCAACCACTGCTCTTCGCTCTTCCTGAGTCCTATTGTTGGAGAATAGTATCTTTTTCTGTCTACTTTTAACTGCTTTGTTTCCATAGATGACCACATATCTCATTCTCTCTCTCTTCCCCCACCCCTTATCAAAACCACCAAGCTGTTTGCTTCTCTGTCTACAGTCAACAGTTCTTGTGCTGGCTAGAGAAAAGAACAGTGCAGAGCAGCCCAGATGCTGGCCATTTTGTAGGCAGCCTGTCATCTCACAGTTGTGCTAAAAATGACTGTTCGGTATTTATTATTATTGTTATTAATGTTGTTAAAAATAAATTTTGGTAAAACCTCAAAGGATTACAGCATAGGTCTAATCATAATGTCACCCCATTGGTAAGCAGAGCAGATTTTCAAGATTTCAAAACTAGATGTCATTTGTTTGCCATGATTTGTCCCCAAGCAATTAAACTCAGTGAAAGGACAAAATGCTCCCTCTAGTGGTCCCCATCTTCTGTGACTAGAATTCAGATAATAAAAACATGAAATTGGCTAGACCTGGAATTCGTTAGACTGTTTTTGCAATTGTCAAATTTATTAGAAATTGAGACATTAATTTACATAGCTCTAAAATGGCCAAGTATTCATTGCCAAAATCTTGTGGAGATAATATAGTGATTGAAATGACAGCTTAAATCTGAGGAAATTCTTTTCAAACCCAGTTCAGCCAAATAATCACCATTGATCATGGGCCAGGCATTATTTTTGATTATCCTGCAATATAAATGAGTCGATAACATGACAGAGGGGTGCTACATGTTACCTCAAGCCCGACAGAGTTGGGATCTCCAACCACTAGCACAGGGGTCTTCAAACTTGACAGCTTTAAGACTTATGAACTTTAACTCCCAGAATTCCTCCTCCAGTCATGTTAGCTCAGGAATTCTGGGAATTGAAGTCCACAAGTCTTAAACTTGCCAAGTTTCAAGACCCTTGCAGTAACAGGCTGCCGCTTATTTGGAATCAGCTCCATAAGTGGTGGGCCGGCATGTGTACAAACACACAGTTCAAGTTATGCATGTCGAGCTGTGTGTACATGCATGTACACACTGGCTCAACACTCATGCAAGTGTGCATATGCACATTCACACCAGCCTGTTGCTCATGTGGACTTGTTCTCCACTCCCTCTCTGCTGGGCCACCAAGCTACAAGGGAATGTTGCTACAGAGATCTGTTGCTATAGAGGAAAAGTGCTGTTATTCAGCCAATAAGTTATGTCACAAACCCACAGACCATGGCATGCTATCCTCCACAGTCGTCCTCTGTCTCTTAAGAGTTTTTTCAATTTCATGTTCATTGCATCAATGGCACTACTAACCATGTCATTCTCTGCTAGCCTGTTCTTTTGCCTTCAATTGTTCCCAACATCAGAATCTTTTTTTAACGTCCTCTTCTCATTTGGTGTCTAAACTATTTCAACTTCATTTTCTGATCTTCAGAAAATTAGTATGTATCTATAATAAATATGTAATACCTTTGCTGCCATACTGACTGTTAGCCTGGAACAGAATTACATAGTAGTTAAGGAGTTGGATTGATAAGCAAAGGACCCAAATTGAATTCCACCCTTATTCAGGGAATCTCGTTGGATCAGTCATTCTGTCTTGCCTCAACCTATTTACAATATTGCCATTATAAAGTTAAAATAAGAGATCCTTGCTAAGCCTCCTTGATTTCTCAAAAGGAAGGTGACATATCAATCAGATAAGTAAATGAATGAAAATTTCATAAATTGCATTGAACTAAGCTTGCTGTATAGAAAATCTCTTAAACTCCAATGGATGAATCCAGGCTGTAGCTCCTTGTAATAGCTGATATCAAGTCAGATGTCCTTCAGCCAATTACAACCACAGGTTGGCTCCTCTCCCGACATACTGCATCATGGTTTCAAGAGAGAAGCAGCAGCCACAGAGAATACAGCAAAATTTCTCCAATCTAGAATCTGAAAAAAAAAAAAAATAGCTGTAAGAAGTGAATGGATTTAACACAACACCATTACCTGCACTTTTGTTTTATTTTGTTTTGCATGGAGCAAATTTAGCTGAACCAGAAAGATTGTCTACAATCATATTTTGATTGGGTTGAATTACCCAGAATTGCACTTAGTACAAAACAAGCTTCAGATTTCATTTCTTTGGAGCTTTTTTTTTTAAATACTTAATTTAAGCATTTGACCTTTAAAAAATACAACCAGCTCTTTAAATTAAAATTCTGGAGTTTCTTTATAATCACTATGATTGGTTTCAGAACTGTAGGTAGAGACACGGTATTTATGGGCTTTGCAGACATTTGTTACAAGAAAGTTGTTTAAAGAATGTTCTTGACTTTGAAGAATGAATTGTGGGAACTTTATGTTAAATCCAAATTGTTAAGAATCATGCGATCTCCATGCAGTCTGTGAAGATTGAGTCTATAGTCATGGGCAACCTAGATTGCAGTCTCAGTATCTATAAAATATAGGCAATCTCATCCTGTTAGACTGGGGACCTTTATTAGCCACATTGTTAAGTACTTCCTCATGAGGATTGCCAGTTTAAAAGCAGTTCTGGATCTATGATCCCATGACACCAATCTCATTTGATAGACTGAAATATTTCAAACTTAGTTGAAGCTGTAGTCAGTCTCTTTCGTATGTGTCCCAATGGTGCTTTTTCAAGAGGCAACTGGATTTTTTGGGTTTTCTTTGAAAATGTTTCACTTCTCATCCAAGAAGCTTCTTCAGCTCAGAGTTGAAAGTCCAGCTGCCTCTTGAAAAAGCACATTTGGGACAACCATGACCTGGGATGACTGAGGCTCTCCATAAACATCTTTCATGTGTGAATGTTTTATGGGGGAAAACACTATAGCTTTGTGGAGTCCACAAGATGTCTATTCTCCATTTGTAGAAACTATTACCTTCCAGTTCTTGGACTTTGGGATTTTAATAGCGAGAGGTAATTTGACACTGTTTTAGGTCTTTAACAGGAATCATTGTCAACTATCAAGGCAATAAAAATCAAGGGCTTTTTGATTCTTTGTTTTTGTTAGACAATGACTCATCTTGTTGATCTAGCATACCCAGACTTCCACCCTGCAGTTATGGTGATAGAAGCTATTGCATACTTGCCAGTATTGGAATAAATCAACTCTGTTTGCTTACATTATGGAATAGTTGGGGAGGAAAGTAAACCATCTAATCATTTACCTTTGACATAACATCTTAGGTTGGCTTGATTTCCTTCCATAATACATAACACCCAATAAGTTAATTTGGGTGTTTGTTACAAAACATAAGTCAACAGATCATTGTTTACTCATGTCCTGGTAACCTATTGACAGAGCTAGCCTGCTATATTAATAACTAAATCAAAGAAAGATATATTAGTAAAGGGAAATATGACTCATATTTGTATTGAGCATTCAGACCAATATTAAATATTTGGAATAAAGAGATACCATCATGAAAGAAATTTAAAAATTTAAAATTTGAAGTAAAAACCCATCTATTTTCTGAATATATAAATGCATTCAGCTAGATTTTGCTAATATAGTGAGACTGATTGTAGTTCAATTCACAAATGCATTTAGTCTACAATTTCCATCCTAAAACTAATTTAAACTACATACAATCCTGCGGTTCAAAAGCCTGAGATTTTATTTTTTTTTACTTTCCTGTGTATATCTTTCATATAATCCTGCCTCACAGAGATTTTTGGAGAATTCAGAAACTTGTGATTTCTTCATTATCAATTTGCCTTGATCCCAATAAAATATTAACAACTGTGAGAGTCCCCCCCCCCCCCGACTATTATATGTATATGACACAACTGCTTTTTGTGACTTTCTGGTCATCTTTATATTTGACCCCAGAAAAAAAAAGGGGGGGGGATTTCACACACAAAGAAACATCACATTGTCTTTTTTGAAAGGGCTTTTACATGTCTCTATGGCTTTTTTTTACTGAAGTATCTAATTGTTCCTTTCTGTACTAAGATACCTTCTGTAAAGTGAAGGAATGCCTGCTGTTGGAGGTCTTAGCAATGGCAGGAAAAAAGTAATTCTCTTCCCAGTTGAATCCAATTCTCTCTGCTCAACTCTTGATATTGATGGTCAGCTATTTACAGCAGGAATATTTGCTTTATCTCTGGCATTTGAAAATAACCATTGGTACTATAGGACAAAGTATCTAATCTTTCATTTTTGAAGAACCTGCACAGTTGTCTGTTTAAAACGCTCACGGCTTAAACTTGAAATCTCTGAACAATAATGACTGGGTGGAGATGGGATTACTGAGAATCGTAATCTCTTTTGTCATATGATTTCCCTGTTTAGCCACAGCAGGAATCAGGTAAAAAAAAAAAAACTGGGTGAATATTTGTATGGGGGCTGTGGTGGAAGAATAAAAACAGTGCAAATAGGAGTGTTAGTTGTATATTGTGTGTGTGTATAAACAAGTGTTGATATAAGTCGACATTGTTTCAATGGTTGATTCTCATTCATGTTTTCTCAAAGCAGATCAGAAGAATCACTTTCTGAAATTAAAATTAAAAATTAAAATTGTGCTTATCTGGATAGTTTTTTCAAAAGAACTGAAGAAGATTCTTGGATGAGAAGCGAAACATCGTCAAGAAAAAACAAAGTCCAGTTGCCTCTTAAAAAAGCACCTTTGAGAAAAACCTAGTGATAATTTTTATTACCTAGAAACAAGAATATTAATTCAACCAGACCTAGATGCACTGCTGTAATTTTCCTGGTAAGATGTTAGATATAGCATATGTTAAATATAGCATATGTTTCTTCAGTGCCATCCTCGTTAAATAGGTTATTACTTACACTGTGAATAGAAACACATCTACCAAGATGTGAATTTCAAATCTTTCTCTAATATTTTAATATAGCAACAAGGAAATTAAATGATGGTTAGAATGCTACTTTATGATCCTTTTGATGAATCTGAAATGCTTCTTTCAATGAGCCTTTTTAATTAACATTTACTTCTTTCACATTGAATCATTCCAAGTTCTTACTGCTCCCAAAGCATTGTTATATTTTTCAGTACAGAAAGTTCTAAAGGAAAGCCAAACAGGTAGTTCTCAACTTACAACCAGTCTATTAGTGACAGTTTGAAATTACAACAGCCCTCCCAAAAAGGAATTTGCAACATGTGCACATTCAGGTGGTGACAGGACCAGTGATGGTATTCAATTTTTTCCCCTACCAGTTCTATGAGTGTGGCTTGGTAGGGGAGGGTCATGTGACTGAGTGGGCATGTCCAACTTGATGTCACACTCATGCCCACTCAGTCACATGACCCCCAACCAAGCTACACCCACAGAACCCAGTAGGAAAAAAACCTGAATTTCTCCCTATCTACTTATTTTCTGCCTAGGCAGGCCTAGCCCAATCCTGCATGCTGCCTGCTCTCCCTTCACAGTCACACGAGTCACCCCATTTCCCCTCTTTCAGAGGCCCCAGCCTTTAATCTCCCCATTTCTTCCCCCATGGCCACATAACAGTGATTGGTCTCATTCGAGACATTGATGAATCCGCACACAGACAGGAGGTTGTACAACTTGCCTTGTGATGTAACTGGAACAATCTGGAACTGAACACACTCAAAACAGTAGAAATGGTGGTAGACTTTAGAAGAAATCCTCCTAAACTACCATCTCTTACAATCCTAACAATATAGTATCAACAGTAGAGACCTTCAAAATTCTAGGTTCTATCATACCACAAGACCTAAAATGGACACCTAACATCAAAAACATCATCAAAAAAGAACAACAAAGAATGTTCTTTCTGTGCCAACTCAGAAAGCTCAAACTGCCCAAGGAGCTGCTGATATAGAGGAATTATTGCGTCTATCATCTCCACCTCTATAACTGTCTGGTTTGGTTCTGCATCCCAACAGGACAGACATAGACTTCAGAGGATAATTAGTACTGCAGAAAAAACAATTTCTACCAACCTCCCTTCAATCAAGGATCTGTATACTGCACAAGTCAAAAAGGGCTGTGAAAATATTTACAGACTCCTCACATCCCGACATAAACTGTTTCAACTCCTTCCCTCAAAACAGCGCTATAGAGCACTGCATACCAGAACAACTAGACACAAGAACAGTTTTTACCTGAACGCCATCACTCTGCTATACAAATAATTCCTTCAACACTGTTCAACTATTTACAAAATCTGCACTACTATTACTATTAATCTTCTCATCATTCCTTATCCCACATGTGACTGTATGACTGTAACTTTGTCGCTTGTATCCTTATGATTTATACTGTATGTTTCCTAGTATGATTTGATTGCTTATACTAACCTTTGACTATCATTAAGTGTTGTAACTTATGATTCTTGACTCTTGACGAATGTATCTTTTTTTTGAATGTATACTAAGAGCATTTGCACCAAGACAAATTCCTTGCGTGGCCAATAAAAAATTCTAATTCTAATTCTAAGTTAGCATTTACTTTTAGTTTCTAGCAAAAATTGAACAGTGGGTTTGAACAGTGGGTTTATTTATTTATTTATAGCATTCATCTTAAGGCCATAGTTCACTTTACAAAATATAGCATCCATTTAATGATTGCAACATTATAACTTCATCAACCACTGCAGAAAAAATAATAAAAACAGTTGCAGTCACATTATGGCTCACTTTATGACTGTAATGACTTAAGACCAATATTTTGAGCTCAATTACAGTCCTACATTAAGGATTATCTGTATAAAGGGAATCAGTGAAAGATTGAAAAAGCAGCTCAAAACAATAGGAAATAAGTGTATAGATATATGATATCTGACTGTCAGCATCTGCAACGGCAACTATCAGACAGAGGTTCTGCTTGAAGCAGATGATGTGTCTACCTTCCATGTACCGAAGCCAGGTAGACAGACAGATGAGTCAATCCTCATCATGGCAACAGATTTGTTGAAGTGACTGAAAACTGAATGTCTGGGAGATTCAGCAGAAAGAGCTTGGGTGCTGCTGTTATCTTATCTATAACTTCTATAACTGTCTGGTAAAGAAACCAAACAGGACCGATACAGACTTGCAGTTAAGACTGCGGAAAGAACAACTTGCAACCAGTCTACCTTCCATCGAAAACCTATATATTGTGTGGGTCAAAAGGAGGACTGATAAGATATCTACAGACCCCCCTGGACACAAACTGTTTCAACTCCTTCTCTTAAGATGGCACTGTAGGGTATTGTATGCCAAGACCATAAGACATAGGGACAATGTCTTCTCTGGTGCCATCACTCTGCTGAATTCTCGCAGTTGACAAAACACAATGACTTCTAAGTTCTGTCTAATGTGCATACAAAGAGTGTGGCTATAGTATTATTTATCTCTTTATACCTCTTATTTCCACCTTCTACTGATTGTGCATTTTTAGTATAAGTTTTAGTTTCTCTGTTTGTTTTGTAAGTATACTGAATACTTCTGTACCAGAGACAAATTCCATGCAACCAAATAAGTATTCTATTCTGTGCTGTGCTGCCCTACCATATATAATAAAGTGAAATACCACTCACGCATCATCACAAAATCTCCAGAAACCACAAAGCCTACAAACTTGAAATTTGCTACGTATGTTTCTCTTGGCTTCTAGGTGCTCTAAGAAAGGATTTTTCAAAATGACCATCAGAGCATAATTATTTCATATATTATTATTAACATGCTCTGATGCTAAGGAGTTCTATTCTCCCACCTGAAAAGAAAACTGTTCCAAATGCAAAATACAAGCAGAGGAGAGGAGTTTCAGTTTCAGTTTTACTTTCACAGCACCAAGAACTTTAGTACAGAACAGTTGAGCTAAGCCATGCCAGGCTCCTTGCTGTCTCCTTGCTCACAGGGCAAATACTGTTTCAGTTTCCCAAAAGCCCTCAATTCTCTCACACACTGATAAGATGCTAGCCAAATGAATATGGATGCTGATAGGCAAAGGCAGACATTTTCCCTCTTATTTTCCTATCCCAAAACCAAGCCCAGCCACATAATTTTGAAGTGAAGCACCGGTATCGAGCTAACTTTACATAAAGATGAAACCGGCCTGTTAACACACCTTGGAATGAATTGTGATTGGCATAATTTCATTTTAAGGTTGTTGTTTTTATATTTAAACTCAATTGGTTCTTGCCAGTCAAACTGTTTGCTGGTCCCAGTATCTTAGATGGCTTTCAACTATCCTGTTTATTCATTACAGCAAATTAGGGATGAGGTTAGGTGAGCACAAGAACTGAGAAGACCCAGACATAAGTTCCCACTTGACCAGGGAGCTATTGAATTTTTGCTGATATATCCATCTTGGATAAGTTTTCATGTCATTTATTAATGGCAACCTGGCTTGGGGAATGACAATCAGCTCTTGTTTCAAGAATTCTGTGATAATTTCACAAACGTTCCCTATCCCCCAATCTTACAGTTTTCATCATAGATTTATCTCCATTTGGAGAAAAAAAACAAAGTTTTCTTGTCTTTTATCATAGATGTTGTCTTAGTTATTCACCATGTCTTGGAAAGAAATCCTGAAAACATTAGCTACAGTGTTTATGTAGTTGTCAATTACCTACCTCCAGATAACTCCTAAAGCCCATGTCACACAGCACCAATGGATGGAAAGAGGATGTAAAAAGGAGAGAAACACTTGCCATCCATTGGTTAACGCGATGCATCCGTTCTGTACTCACTGCGTCCGTTTTTCATACTCTCTATCCGTCCAGCATCCGTCTACTGAGATTTCATCCACTCAAAAAGTTTTGAGCTGCACAAAACTTTTTGAGCGGATAAAGTATCCAATGCGTCCGTTATACATCTGCTACACATACAGGGAACATCCGTTATATGTCCGTCGTCATCCGTTACGCGTCCGCTATATCCGCTAGGCATCCGCTGCGCATCCACGCAACTCACATCCGCTCCAGCGGAAAATGGACACAGGGAGGAAGTGAAAAGGATACGGAACGGACAAGCAGCGTTAGTATCACGGATGTAGAAAGGATGAAAGCGGATGCAGTTCGCATATAAAGCATTAAAATGGAAAAAACGTTCATATAGGGGACGTATCTCGGATATTTAGAATGTCTGCAGGATGTCTAGAGGATGCAAAAGGACACCTAGCGGAAAACCTATATTTCCTATAAAAAGGGGGATAAATCACCTGGATCTCACTTTCAGTCCAGCAGCCCTGCTGTGCAGAACTCTTCAACCTTCATCTTGCTCTTGCTCTTCCACAGCATCCAGTCATCTCCACCATGGATAGTCGCACCCTCCTTTTGGTAGCCGCCATCGTTCTACAACAGTGCGAAGCCCTCTACAGGCTCTTTCACCTGTTCTACGGGAAGAAAAGAATGCGTCCAAGAAGTGTCTGGGTCCGAAGATGGATTGCGAGAAGAGCCGAGTATGGACTGTATAACAAGCTGATGATGGAGCTGAGGAATGAAGACCCTTGTACATTCCAGAACTTCATGAGGATGCCGCCAGCCATGTTTGATGAAGTTGTGGAGCGGCTGAGACCCAGGTTGACCAAGCAGATCATCAACTTCCGGCCCAGCCTGTACCCTGGTCTGAAGGAGGCACTGACTCTGCGCCACCTGGCCTCTGGGACCATGTACAGAAGCATGCAGTATGGCTGGAGGGTGTCACACAACACCATCAGCATTGTGGTCAGAGAAGTGGTGCAGGCCATCATCGAAGAATACCTGGAGGAGCTCCTCCAGTGCCCCTCCACTGAAGAAGGCTGGAAGAAAGTTGCAGAGCAGTGGTATCAGAAGCGGAACTTTCCCCACACCATTGGAGCCATAGATGAGAAGCACGTGGCCTGCAAAGCTCCAGCCAAGTCAGGGTCCACTTATCACAACTACAAGGGCTTCTTCAGCATCATCCTCTGTATGTATGTGTATGTATGTATGTATGTATGTATGTATGTATGTATGTATATATATATATATATATATATATATATATATATATATATATACAGTCAACCACAAAATTCTGCATTAACAATACTTAAAGCCCCTGTCACACTGCACCAACGGATGGAAAGAGGATGTAAAACAGAGAGAAACACTTGCCAACCGTTGATTAACGCGATGCATCCGTTCTGTACTCACTGCATACGTTTTGCTTCCTCTCTATCCGTCCAGCATCCGTTTATTGACGTTTCATCTGCTCAGAAAGTTTTGAGCTGCTCAAAACTTTTGAGTGGAAAATGTATCCAATTCGTCCGTTCTGCATCCGCTACGCATCCGCTAGGCATCCGTTCTGCATCCGTTACTCATCCGTTACGCATCCGCTATATCTGCTAGGTATCCGCTGTGCATCTGCGCAACTCCATCCGCTCAAGCGGTAAACGGACGCAGGGAGGAAGCGGAACGGACGCGGAATGGATGCAGAACGGATGCCTAGCAGATGCAGCATGGAAACAAAGCATGTAAAATGGAAAAAATGTTCGCAGAGGGGACCTATCTCGGATATGTCTAGAGGATGCCTAGAGGATGCTAAGGGACACATAGGGGAAAACGTATACTGCCTATAAAAAGAGGGAGCAACTCATCTGGATCTCACTTTCAGACCAGCAGCCCTGCGGTGCAGACCTCTGCAGCCTTCATCTGACTCTTCCTCTTCCACAGTATCCAGTCATGTCCACCGTGGATCGTAACAAAGTCCTTTTGGCAGCCACCATCCTTCTGCAACAGTGCCATCTACAGGCTCTGTGAACTCTACTATGGGAAGAAAAAGAGGCGGCCAAGAAGAGTCTGGGTACGAAGATGGTTCACCAGAAGAACAGAGGACGGACTGTACAACAAGCTGATGGTGGAGCTCAGGAACGAAGACACTCGGGCATTCCAGAACTTCATGAGGATGCCTCCAGCCATGTTTAACGAAGTTGTGCAGTGCCTGACACCCAGGTTGACCAAGACAAATACCAACTTCCGGCTCAGCCTGGAACCTGGGCTCAAGGTGGCACTCACTCTGCGCCACCTGGCCTCAGGGACCACATACACGAGCATGCAGTACAGCTGGAGGGTGCCACACAACACCATCAGCATTGTGGTCAGAGAAGTGGTGCAGGTCATCATCGAAAAATACATGGAGGAGCTCCTCCAGTGCCCCTCCACTGAAGAAGGATGGAAGAAAGTTGCAGAGCAGTGGTATCAGAGGTGGAACTTCCCCCACACAGTTGGAGCCATCGATGGCAAGCACGTGGCCTGCAAAGCTCCAGCCAACTCAGGGTCCTCTTATCATAACTACAAGGGCTTCTTCAGCATCATCCTCTTTGCCATGGTCGATGCTGACTACAAGTTCATGTACATCGATGCTTCAGGCAACGGCTCATTTTCGGATGGCCAGGTATACAACGCCAGTCACCTCAAGGAGGGGCTGGAACACAACCTCATCATGGGCTTCCCAGATCCAGACCCCCTGCCCAACGACATGCAAGATGTGCCCTACTTCATCGTGGGGGATGACGTCTTCTCCCTCACAACCTACCTCATGAAGCCCTACACCTCCAAATGCCTCACCCGTGAAGAGAGGATCTTCAACTACAGGCTGTCCAGGGCAAGGCGGGTGGTGGAGAATGCCTTTGGCATCCTGCCCAACAGGTTCCAAGTACTTCTCACCACCATGCAGCATCGCCCAGAGACCGTGAGGAGGATCGTGGAAGCTTGCTGCATCCTGCACAATCTCATGCGCACCCGCTACCCAGTCTTGCAGAACAGGCTTGTGGACCGTCAACAAGGCAATGGGGACATGGAGCCTGGGGAATGGAGGCAAGGGCAAAACCTGATCGACACTGAGGATGTGCAAGGCCCCAACAGAGCCTCACGTGAAGGGAAGAAGCAGCGCAACCTCCTGAGACATTGGTGCAACTCCCCAGCTGGAGCAGTGGAGTGGCAAGACAGGATGATAGATGATTAATGGATGCTTCCTTCAGCCTGTCTCATCACACGGGTGAGATTGGGCCATGTATGTTGGGTGGGCCTACAATGAACAGGGTATTAATAAAGAGTTGTGTTTATGTTGACATGTGTGGATGATTGATTACATTATAATTGATAATAAAGGGCCATAGGTGTGGCACCTAGGTGGGTGGACCATCCAGTCCCACTATGCTTGCACTGAAGGTTTATCTATCCCACAGCTATTAGCCATCCCAAAGGTATCCCTGCCCATCCCACTGCTATCTCAACCCATTCCACTGCTATCTTAACCCATCCCACAAGCATGCAAAGGCTTAAACCATTTCTAAAAGTTTCCACCAAGACTTTATTAAAAAAAAGAAATGAAGCAAGTGTGTGAATCAAAAATAGACTTTATTAACAACAAGCTACAAAACAAAAATAAGTCTCTGGCACTCCTCTTGGTCGCTCAGTCTCAGGGGTGAAGAGTCCAGGTGCTGTGGAGGTGGCTGGTGCTGGAGTGCTTGTCTGATCCCCCGCATCATCAACTCCTCCAGAAGTAGAAGCAGCAGAAGCCCCAGCCCCAGAAGAGCGAGCCCGTGCTGCAGAAGCCCCAGCAGAACCAGAGTGAGGGCCAGGGGTGGGATGGTAGCCCTGTCCATCTTGCAAGGGCTGGCAGCAGATGGCTGAGGCTTGCTGTTCTTCCCCATGGTTGTGTGGTTGCTGGCTGGCAGGGAGGCTGGCAGGAACCAAGGCTGGCAGGAAGGATGGCACCAAGGCTTTCAGGAAGGCAGGCAGGCACCAAGGCTGGCAGGAAGGCAGGCACCAAGGCTTGCAGGAAGGCAGGCACCAAGGCTGGCAGGCAGGCATGAACCAAGGCTGGCAGGAAGGCAGGCACCAAGGCTGGCAGGGAGGCTGGCAGCAAGGGTTGCAGCAAGGCTGGCAGCAAGGCTTGCAGGCAGGCATGCACGCAGGACAGGCAAGGCTGTCAATCCGTCCGGCAGCAGGTCTTTCCTCTGAATGGTGACCTGCTTCTGAGCTGTTTCCCTTAAATCCGCGGGGCTTACACAATGCATCCTCCCCACATGCGCAATTAACTCTAGGCATCCGCTAGGCTTCCGCTGTGCATCCGCTTCATCCACTCGGCATCCGCTTCATCCACTCGGCATCCGCTGTGCATCCGCTCTTTCCGTTCCGCATCCGCTTTGCTGAGGTCCCCCAGAAGCTTTGTGGATGTGCCATCCACTCTCATCCTCTTCCATCCGCTGGGCTTCCGTTCCGCATCTGCTTTCCATCCGCCCTGCGTCCTCCCCGCGTCCATTCCTTTCCGTGTTATCCGCTCCAGTTATGCAAATTTTCGCCCCTTCTGAGAGCGGATAACAACGGATGGAACATTTTTCTCGTCCGTTGTGTCCTTTTTACGAACATTTTGCATCCGTTGGGCAGTGTGACAGGGCCTTAATGGAATTTTATGCAGTTAGATCTTTAAATTTCAGACATATCCTATTAGGTGCATTCCTGGTTAATTTAGCTGTTCCCAAAAAGGAGAAAGTTTGTTTATATGCAATATTTTTAATTTCTGGAAAGTTCAGTGAGGTTCTGGACTTGTAAGATAAATATAGATTATGAAGCAGGAGTCCTGGATATGGAATTGACTTTATTACGTCCTTTTTCCAATTGGCTAACTGATACTGCCTTGATTAAGACACCATGATTAATGACTGGACATAATGAAAAAGTATAAGAAGGATAGGAAGCACTGAATAGTAAATCTATCCAGTGTTATGCTGCTCTATGCTGCTAATTTATCTCTTTTTGGCAAAAGCTTCTCAGTTCCCCTTCCCCCTTTCTGGCAAAACTTCAGTACTTCTCGTGGATATATGAAAATAGGAAATTAAGAAGCCAAAACTTTTGCCAGCATAAATAAGCAATGATGGAGAAAGCTTTAGCTGTTAAGCTTTGGTCTAGTAGACAGATGTTTAAAAAACAACATCAGTCTTATCAAGGAAAAAGTTAGCAGACTTTTGTTCTAGTCTGAGAAAATAGCTTTTGTTATTTTGTCATGCTGATGAGATAATAGGTCTGATGACCTAACTTAATGGCAAGTCGATTGCATAAAATTCAATCCATGCTAGATAAGGTACATATTTTTAGGGGAAAGGAAGAGAGAGAAAATAATAATTTTGATGAATTGTCAGACCTGAGTAATTTTGACTAAAGCTGGAAGATATATATGAGCTGCTATCCTTGCAAGAGGTTCAGTTTTTCATTCTTGAGTATTCTTTCTCAGGACATTAAAAAGAAAAAGAGTCATCTTGGTTTTGGGTTGGATCCTCTTGTTTTCTTGGTTCAGACGAAATGCCTCAGACTTCTGTTGCAAGGTGAAGACCACGAGCTGATGTGGGCAGTTGTCACTGGCACATCATCTTTAAGGTTTCCAAACACCGTAGAGTTATTATTGCTCCCACATCTACTATTATCACTTTCAAGATAAGGATGATGATTTTAGTGTGCAAATATAATGCAAGACACTATAGAAATGAATATTATTAAATCTAATCTATGGAGCCAGCAGACAAAAGGAAATGGTTCCAAAAATAAGCCTGGGTAGAAGAAGACAAGGTCAAGCCACTTCTATATCATATTTAAGTAGGTATGTTTTTGATAACTTTTCCCCCTTAAGTGGGGCAAAGGTATTCCTTGTATGCTTTTCATGAATAATAAATAATAACGAAGCATTAAGAGAGAGAGGAAGTGACTCTGAAGTATGTCCAGAGCAATAGTATCAAAAAGAACTAATAGGGAATTTCTAGATAAAAACTTCAATTTAAGAAAGCACTAGACTTTTATGATTCTTAATGTTGAATAGGAATACAATAAACCCTATTCCTTACTTAACCCTATCAGTCTTCTATCACTGTGATTACAGAGGAAACGTTGAGCTTCTGAGCAGCTTCAATATGGTTTACAGTCCCTCAAAAGCAGCAACAGGAGGCAGAATAATAGATGAAATAGTTTTATGGCAGCATTTATCTTTATGTAGTCCAAGAGCTCAGACAATACTGATCAAAAGGAAAATCCGCAGATGAACAGGTTGGCTGTGACTGAGTTTGAAGGGAAAGACTACCGGATCAATCCATTTATTCCATCTAGACACTGCCTACTTCCAAACTAATTCAGAGTGCAATGAAATCAAACAAAAAACAATATAATGATTTATGAAAAGAAATAAATAAGGAAGTAAGAACATGAACAGGTAGCAAACTCAGTTAACTTCCAAACATATCTAACAGTGGCCCCAACCTTCCAACCTCAAGGTCTTGGAAAAAATACAGATCTTTAAGACTTTCTGGAATGTCAGTCAGGTAGGAACCACATGGTTATTAGATGTTATTAATTTATTCATAGGGCAGGTGCTGGCACAGAGAAGGCATAGATCCTAAGTCCCAATAGAAGATATTGTTTACTTGAAGAACATAGAGTATGTCAATCATGCCTGCTCTTATCAGCTGGACAAACACCATGGAAAATAGGCAATCCTTCAGATAATTATGTCTTATGTCATGGAGGGCTTTATAAATAATAACTGGAACCTAGAATAGCATTCAGAAGCATACTGCCAATTAGAGCATCTCACAAAGCAGGGGTGTCTTATTTGCATCCTACAGAATGCCCATCACTGCCTGCGCCACCAATTCTGATCCAGCTGAGATATTTTCTTCTGCATTGCCAAAAACAAGAACTTTAGAACTACTGTTTAATAGTTATTCACTCTAAGATAAGGCTCTTTCTTCCCTTTTATAACTTCCTTTCCCTCTGGATATGGTAATGAATGAAAAGCTATCACAAGTCTTTTCAGTTTTTAATTTTTAGTGACCTTCTTGTTAAGTTTCATTAAAACTCAAACAATACAGATTTTTATTATCCTTCTTTTAGGAGGAAACCCCAAACTTTAAAACAGTTCTGAGCACTAGAATTACCAGAAGTCTGTGCCATCTCTTATTAAAATTACACATCAAGTGTTTATTGGAGAACTGAGCTGATTCATTTCTGGCTCAATCTGTTTCAAAATGCAGTCAAACAACTCTCTTGTTTCAAATATTGCACTTCAGCCAGTCTGCTTCACCATTTCAGGAAGTCTCAGCATTATCTCTTAGCTGTTTCTCCAGGTGACTGAGCAGGTCTTTTAAGCAGAAAGTGATTTTACTTGGCTCTGTCAGGTTTCCAAGTGATGTAATCCATTTAAAAAGAAAAGAACAAAGTCCATCTTCCAAGACAAATTATTTTATTTAGAAGAGCATCAAATTGGCAAAGTCTGTTGTAATTCCGGATCTGACACAACCCGGTATTACCTCACAATATTAAAGTTAGAAACAACCCCTCAAAGTTACATTCTCCAATAGGAGTAATTCAATGTTGTTTGATGTCATAAATCTCCACCTCAAGAGGCCCAAGCATGACAGCTCGTTTCCCACAGGAAGAAGAATCACCTAGCCAAAGAGCTATCCTCCTGCTTAGGAATGTGGCAAGCCCAAAACCCTTCCCCCCCATGACTGCCAGAGAGAAAGTAAGAAAAAGATATACTAAGCCTAACTAAATGACTAAACACTTGTCAATTTTGGGCTTAACAGGCTCTTCAGAAAGCTGTGTCAAGGCGACCATGGTGTGTGTGTGTGTGTGTGCATGTGTGTGTTATAAGCACATGCAGCATGAAATGACATGGATGGGAAAGGACAAGCAGTGATTAAAATTGTATCAAAATGTTCACAGTTGTACACATTCTTATTTGTGGAGTCTTTGGTCACTTTGAGATTGGTTGTTTTCTTGCAGATGTTTCATTACCCAGTGAGATAACATTTTGTTTGCACCATATTTATGTACAGTAGTTTGTACATAATTGTACAATAATTATGTACAATTTTGGTGCCAGTGTGGCTTCTTCCTGGGAAGATTAGGGTACTGTTTTCTATTTGATTAAGCCGATGTCCCATTGCACCAACGGATGCAAAGACAATATAAAACGGACAAAAAAGCTTGCCATCCATTGGAAAATGCGATGCATCCGTTGTGTACTCACTGCATATGTGTTTCATACTCTCTATCCGTCAAGCATCCGTCCACTCCGATTTCATCCGCACAAGAAGTTTTGAGCTGCACAAAACTTTTTGAGCGGATGAGCTTTCCGCCGCGTACGATGTACATCCGCGACACATACGGGCAACAAACATTCTACGTCCGTTTTCATCTGTTAAACGTCTGCTGTATCCTCTCGGCATCCTCTGGACATCCTCGCAACTCACATCCGCAGCAGCTGAAAACGGAAAGAGGGAGGAAGCGAAAGGTACATGGAACATCCACACAGCGTTAGTAGCACGTAAATAGAAAGGATGCAAGCGGATGCATCTCGTATATAAAGGATTAAAATGGGCAAAACGTTTGTATATGGGATGTATCTTGGATATTTAGAATATCTGGAGTATGCCTAGAGTATGTGGAAGGACACCTAGCGGAAAACCGATATTTCCTATAAAAAGGGAGAAGAAATCACCTGGATCTCATTATCAGTCCAGCAGCCATGGTGTACAGACCTCTTCAACCTTGGTCTTGCTCTTCCACATCATCCTTTGATCTCCACCATGGATCATAACACAGTCCTTATGATAGCTGTGATCATTCAACACCAGAACCAAGCTCTGTTCAGACTGTTTCACCTTTTCTATGCAAGGAGAAGAAGGAGACATCCAAGAGCTGTGTGGGTCCGACAATGGATCGGGAGAAGAGCGGAGTTTGGACTGTATGACAAGCTGATGGTGGAGCTGAGGAATGAAGACCCTCATGCATTCCAGCACTTCATGAGGATGCCACTAGCTATGTTTGATGAAATTGTACAGCATCTGAGACCCAGGTTGACCATGTCAAGCACCAACTTCAGTCCCAACCTGGACCCTGGACTGAAGGTGGCACTGACTCCGCGCCACCTGGCCTCTGGAACCACATACAGAAACATGCAGTATGCCTGGAGGGTGCCACACAACAGCATCAGCAAAGCGGTCAGAGAAGTGGTCAGAGAAGTGGTGCAGGCCATCATCGAAGAATACATGGAGGAGCTCCTCCAGTGTCCCACCACTGAAGAAGGCTGGAGGAAAGTTGCAGAACAGTGGTATCAGAGGTGGAACTTTCCCCACACCATTGGAGGCATAGATGGGAAGCATGTGGCCTGCAAAGCTCCAGCCAACACAGGGTCCACTTATTACAACTACAAGGGCTTCTTCAGTGTCATCCTGTTTGCCAGGGTTGATGCTGACTACAAGTTCATCTACATTGATGTTTCAGGCAACGGGTCAGCTTCAGATAGCCAGGTATACAATGCCAGTGACCTCAAGGATGGGCTGGAACGCAACCTCATCATGGGTTTTCCAGATCCAGACCACTTACCCAATGACACACAAGATGTGCCCTATTTCATCATGGGGGATGATGCCTTCTCCCTCAGAACCTACCTCATGAAGCCCTACACTTCAAGATACCTCACCCGTGAAGAGGGGATCTTCAACTACAGGCTGTCCAGGGAAAGATGGGTGGAGGAGAATGCCTTTGGCATCCTGGCCAACAGATTCCAGGTACTTCTCACCACCATGCAGCATCACCCACAGACTGTGAGGAACATCGTGGAAGCTTGCTGCATCCTGCACAATCTCATGTGCACCCGCTACCCAGTGTTGCAGAACAGGCTTGTGGACCGTCAATGGAGACATGGAGGAAATGGGGGCAATGGGGACATGGAGCCTGGTGAATGGAGGCAAGGATGAAACCTGATAGACACTGTGGATGTACAAGGCCCCAACAGAGCCTCACGTGTAGGGAAGAAGCAGAGCAACCTACTGAAACACTGGTGCAACTACCCAGCTGGAGCAGTGGAGTGGCAAGACAGGATGATAGATGGTTAATGGATGCTTCCTTGACCCTTCTCATAACACTGATGAGATTGTGCTATGTTTGTTGAGTGGCCCTACAATGAATAGGATATTAATAAAGAGCTTTGTTTATTTTGAAATGTGTTGATCAATGAATAAATTGTTATTGATAAAAAAGGGCCATATGTGTGGCAGCTGGGATGGTGGACCATACAGTCCCACTATGCTTGCACTGGAGGTTTATCTATCCCACAGCTATCCTTACCCATCCCACAACTATCCTTCCCCATCCCACAACTCTCCTTACCTATCCTACAACTATCCTTACCTATCCCACAACTATCCTTACCTATCCCACAAGCATGCAAAGGCTTAACCATTTTTTCAAAGTTTTCACCAACACTTTGTTAAGTAAATAAAATGAACCAAGTGTGTGAAGCAAAGATAACCTTTATTAATAACTGTCTTAAGTAAACTGTATGACTTTATTAAAAAAGCAAAATGAACCAAGTAAAGTGTCTTCAAGCAAAGATAAGGTGAACAGGTAACAATTCAGTCTCTGGCACTATTTTCAGTCACTCTGAGGCATGTCCATGGTCTCAGCTGTCAAGCGGCCAATGACTGTGGAGGTGGCTGTGGCTGGAGTGCTGGTCTGAGGCGCCATTGGGGTGCTTGGCTCCGAGAGTACAACAGGGGATGCTGTGTTCAGGAAGCTCTCAGAGAGCTGACTCAGTCCCGTGAGGTTGAGAGGCCCCTCATCAAGGACCTGGGATGTTAGGCCCAAGACTGATGACAGATTGTCTGTTGAGGGGCTTGGCTGTGGGGTGGAGGAAGGAGGAGTGTAGTGGGGCTGTCTGGTCTGCAGGTGGGTGAGGTGAGGCATCTGTGGTGTGTGATGAACCTGGGCCTGGACTGGGAAGGGCTGCCTCTGCTGTGGGAAGTCCTGGTAGTGGTAGGCTTGGTAGGTGAGGGGCTGTTGAAAGCCATGGAAGGGCTGTGACATCGCCTGGGGTGGAGGAGCAGACCTGTACTGGGTTGGAGCAGGTTCAGCTGGGCCTGGAGGGTTGTGCAGAAGTGCTGTGATCTTCTGCTTCATCACCCTGTATTGGGCCTTGGGCAGGTCCATGAGGGTCTGGCTCACGTATGTGATGAAGGGATTGCAGTTCAAGGATGGTATGTCGCTGTGGACCAGCTGAGAAAGAAGATCTGTGCTGGTTTTGATTGTGTCCCTGATCTCCAGCAGGACACTGTGGCTCTGGCCCTCCAGTCTGCCTCTGCCTCTCTGCCTGCTTTCTGTGGAGGTGGAGCTGGGGTTGGGTGTGGGTTGGTCTCTGGTGGCTTCCACTTCTTCCTCCATTTGTGACAGGGGATCCTCCACATCCTGTGGCATGGGGAGTGCAGCTATCGGGGGGGTCTCTGCCATGGGCCCCTCCGAAGACACCTGCCTGGACAGGGCAGCTGTCTCCTGGCTGGAAGAGGACTGGCTGTCTGTGGGCTGTCTGAGGGAGAGGGTTGTCAGAGGGACTGCTCCTCGGTGGTGGGCCTCACCCTCCAGGAAGCTGCACTTGGCCATGATGTACCTCTCCCGGTCAGTGAGCTTGACAGCAGCCTGGCCAGTTTTCTTCAGGTGTAGCTTGCCATACCAGGTGTGCATGTGCTTCCACCATCCAAGGAGTAGGTCTGAAGTGTAGCCCAGGCTCTCTGCCTTGTCTCTCCAAACTGCCTGTTTTTTCTTGGTGTCACAATAGAGTCTGTGGCCCTTTCTTCACAGGTACTCATTCTCCCTCAGCCATTCCAGCACCTCCTCCTCATGCTCCTCGGAAAGGGTGTACTGTTTCCTCTCTCCCTTCTCCTTCCCTTGCCTCTTCCTCCCTCTGGCAGGGGCTTGAGCAGCAGGGCCTTCAGGGGCTTGAGCAGCAGGGCTTTGAGGGCTTGGGGCTGGTCCACTACAGCAGCAGCACCAGCAGCACCAGCAGGAGAAGCACCAGCAGCACCAGCAGCAGGAGAAGCATCAGCAGCACCAGCAGGAGAAGCATCAGTAGCAGCAACACCAGCAGCACCAGCAGCAGCAGCAACACCAGCAGTACCACCACCAGCAGCAGAAGCACCAGCAGCTTCAGAGTCAGTGCCAGAGGGTGGGATGGTGGTTCTGTCCTTCTTGCCAGGGCTGGCAGGAGTAGGCACAGGCTTCCTCTTCTTCCCTGACTGACGAACCATGGTGTTATTCGAAGATGTCTGTGGCAGCACGTCTTTCCTCTGAATGCTGACTGCTTGTGAGCTGCATCCTTTTATATCCGCGGAGCTGACGCAATTCATCCTCCCCGCATGAGCAGTGAATGCTTTGCATCCGCTACGCATCCGCTATGCATCCTATAGGCATCTGTGATGCATCTGCATCATCCGCTATGAATCTACTCCTTCTGCTATGTGTCCACTTCGCAATTCTCCCCCGGAAGCCCTTCGGATGTGTCATCCGCTTCCATCCATTAGGATTCCTACGAACATCCATTTAACATCCTCGCTACGTACTACCCCCGTCCGTTCCTTTCCATTCCTTTCCGATTTGTTTATGCAAATTTGGGGCACTTTTTGGAGTGGATAACAATGGATGGAGCCACCCCCGAAAATTTGCTCGTCCGCTGTGTCCTTTTTGCATACGTTTTGCATCCGTCGGCCAGTGGGACCTAGCCTTTATTTACCAATATTAATTCCTGCTTATTTGGGTGTTAGTTGCTGGAGAAGAGGTATTCTGGTCTTTTTGTTTTCTTCTTAGCTTTTTATTGTCTCTTTTGAATGCTATGTAAATGTGGTTCATCATTTTGTGTCTATTGATGGCTGATTATCTGAATACCAAGCTTCCTGGAATCTCCTAGCTGTTGTACATCAACAAGGAGCAAACCCCACATTTACCAGTATTGGTATTGTTATCTAGATGGGATATGTATAAGAGCAAAGAAGCTTAGAGAGCACCAAGGATTTCACAATCCAAGCATGAGCTATATATTTCTCTTCTGTTGGAATCTCATTTATTCCTCCTGGCATCATTATTCAACCTCAACCTCCAGATACATAGTCTTCAACTCCTAACATATCTGTGTCAACATAACCATTTTGAGAATTCTAGTATTGATCCAGACATATGGAAGGCAGCTGTGTTAGGGAAGAATTGTATAAGTGTCCTATTAAGGAAACTAGGGAAACAAAATGGAAGGAAGGAAGGAAGGAAGGAAGGAAGGAAGGAAGGAAGGAAGGAAAGAAAGAAGGAAGGAAGGAAGGAAGGCAAGCTAAGTTGAAATTATGACTAATTTCATAATATGAATATGGGATAATTTCAGTCTGTTGACTAATTAGCAAATGGATCATATATATGTCAGCATTTTGATGATAATAATAAAACTTTCAAGCGCAAGTAGAGGGAAAATGTGCCTTAAAGTATGGGAAATTGTTTTCTTTTTGTCTTTAGCTTTCAATAAGAATTAACAGCTCTGCTAACAGCTCATAAAAACAATGTGATGATCATAAATATTAAATTTGGCAAGTTTTTATGAAGTAATGGTCTTATGAAATGGAAATTTATTCTGGTGGAAAACTGAAACAAAGCTGTGAGTCAGCTGAGATTTATTTTTTTAACGTTGCAAAAAGAAAGAGAGAACAGAAAATGGCTGAAATTAAAATAAGGGATTATTAATTAAAGCAGTTTGCTCTATCTTTATATTTTTCTTCCATTAATATTCTTTTTTTTTATAACAACTGGCTTATTTGCTCTAACGTCCAGAGGGGTTTTCCTAGCAAATATCATAGATATTTACTAGTTAATTGCAGATTACTTGTTGCAACATAACAGAAGAAATGAATAGCCAATAGCTATGCAGTTAAATATTTGAGAAAGTAATTAAAAATCACTTAAAATTTTAAGCCAACAGTAAAATATAACCTTTCCATGAATTGCTCTGATTGCCACACTATAGACAGGGATAATGTATCATCTATTTATCATAGTGTAAAGAAGGATTGATGATCTCCAATCTTCAATTTCATTTTAATCATTAGGTTTGAATGGATCAATGATGAATGAAGTTATATAATTCATCATTGATAAAATGATGAATTTATTGATGATCAATATAAAAAAACTTAGTAAAACCACACCTGGAATACTGAATCCAGTTTTGGTCATCACATTTCAAAAAGATGCCGAGACTTTGGAAAAAGTGCAGGGAAGAGTAAACTAGGATGATTAAAGATCTGGAGACTAATATATATAAAGAACAGTTGTAGGAACTAGGAATGGCTTGTCTAGAAAAAGAAGGACTAGGGGTGACATGATCGTAGTATTCCAATATTTGAGGGATTGCCACAAAAAAGAGTGGATCAACTTATTCTCCAAAGCATCAGAAGGTAGAAGAAGAAACAATGGATGGAAACTAATTAAGGAGAGAAGCAAATTAAGGAGAAACTTTGTAACAATAGAACAATTAACCAGTGGAATAACTTGCTTCAGAAGTTGAAGGTACTTCATCATTTGAGGAGACTGGACAGACATCTGTCTGAAATGGTATAGGGCAGTGGTGGCTAACCTCTTTGGACTCCTGTGCCAAAAATTGCATGCACGCCAACGCACACGCACTTGTGTGCCAGCACCCAGAATACAATGTGTGCCCTCCATCCCTACACCCCCTGTTCATGCATGTGCAATCCCCCCACCAGCCCCTTACCTGTACTGCGCCTCACAGCTGATTTTTCAGCTGATTTGAGGCCTTTTTTGGCCTTCTTTCCAAGCCTTGGAAAGTTATTTCCAAACCTCCTTGTAGAGGCTTTTTCCAAGTCTCTGGGAGGCCAAAAAAGGCCTCAAACCAACTGGAAAAAAAAATTAGCTGTGAGGTGTGCGCATGCGCAGTGAGGTAAGTTTGCCTTCAGCTCACATTCCAGCACAAATGGCTCTGTGTCCCACTTGTGGCACTCATGCATAGGTTCACCATCATGGGTATAGGGTCTCTTCCAATGTCTCTTCCAACTCAATTGTGATTAATTCAAAGTAAGCTATTTTTCTATTCTAAAACATATAACTTTATAACCAAATATGTGTGCATGCAGGTATTCATATATTAACGTATACATAGTAGGCAATAGTTCATTTTATTGCCTTTTCAACCAGGTAGTTCCAAATAAAATAATACAGCAGTAAAATGATGCAAGAACAGAACAAAATTTCAGTAAATACACATTCATTTGATTAAAGACTAGGACAGTTTAGTCTGCCTGGGAGATTCTGGGAATTGAAATCTTAAAGATTGGGAAACATTGTTTTAGATGATTTAGCATCTTGTTTTTTTTATTCTCCTTGTGAATCTTCATCACTCAATGATAACATTAAATATATTCTATTTATTTTTGTCTCTACTTCATCTAAACTTTTGGAAATGCTGAGTTTGGCATGGTATTAAAGGACAAGTAAGGCTTTCAATCAAGTAAAAATCTGATCCTTTTTCATATCTTGCTTGCATTCTGCAGAGTAGACATTTGCTATATTTTTCTTTCCCTTGCTCCCAATTTATTGCTTGGAGAATCCCTTCACCTTTCCTGTTCTGTGTCACTTGGAAGGTTCCAAGTAGTTAATTCTGATTGGCCAAAAAGGCCAATTGGTTCATTAGGAACCAATCCAAGAAGCCGCTCAAAGGCGCCAAGATTAAATGAGTGTCATTGGCTACAAGCCAGCAGGCAAGCCTCTATATAAAGGGCTGCCGTGGCTTGAGCCAATGTTCCGTTACTGTTGCTGTTAACCGAATAAAGAGTTGTTAGTTGGAACCCGGTCTCACGCACTTCTTTTCCGGATGGAACACTGGCGACGAGGATGGGATTGTCCTGAAGTGGAGACCGAGCATGCGGCGAGAGAAAAAACCACGCTAGTCAAAATGGCTGGTAATAATGCGCCGCCCTCATCATTCAATCCCAATGAAGAAGATTGGGAGTCTTATATTGATCATTTCCTGATATTTCTGAAAAGCAATGAAATGGAAGAAATTTCCGATCAGCGAAAGAGGGCTGTCTTCCTAACACATTGCGGGCCAGCCGTATTTAAGATGGCGAAGGCATTGGTGAAGCCCAGAGACGTGAAACAGATGACCTGGTCTGAGCTTAACCGAATGCTGAAAGCTCACTACGCGCTGGTTGTCTCAAACCTCATCAAGAGACATGAATTTTATAAGAGAGACCAGAGGGAAAACGAAACCATTGCTGATTTCGTGGCAGCTCTGCGCCATATTGGAGGAGCCTGTGACTTCCAAAATATGGATGAGGCAATGCGAGATCGTGTTGTGTTAGGTCTTAGGGACTCTATCCTTCAAAGCAAACTCTTAAACAGACCTAACATAACGGTGGCAGAGGTGATCACGGAAGCAACCATCATGGAAGCTGCAAAGAAATCAGCGGCCACAATGAATATGATGAACACCAGTGCTGACACGACATCCCTTCCAAAAGAGAAAAGCTCAGGCGGAGGGAGAAAGCAAGCTGCCAAAAACACATACCACGAAGACCTAGATGAGTCATCAGACACTGATGAAGATGACAATGAGGTCCACCACCTTTACGCAAACCAAAAAAGGCACAAAAGGAAGAAAAATTTTCGGGAATGTGCTGGTTGCAGAGGAAACCACCCCTGAGCCGAGTGCAGGTTCCTTGATGCTATCTGTCAGGCTTGCAAAAAGAGGGGACATATCGAAAGAGTCTGCCGAAATCAAAGAAACAGCAGCCTAGCAGACACAGTAATTCCCTACCAAGAACTGACTCGAGGCAAGCCGACAGAAAATGGGAGCGCAGCAAGGGAACCAGCAACCGAGAAAACACACATCAGACTGTCACTATAGGAAGCGCACAGATGGAAAGAGGGAAAAAAGTCAAAATTGTAGTGTCCATTGAAAGAAGCCCTTGTGAGATGGAGGTTGACTCAGGATCTTTTCTATCAGTGGTGTCTTGGAACACAATTAGACGTCTGATTCCAAACATCAGACAAAATGAACTCAAAAAACAAAAATTAATTCTCAAAGACTACCAAGGAAATAGGATTCCCGTGGTAGGTCTAGGACACTTCGAAGTAACTTACAAACAACATGCTGAAGTCCTGCCATTAACTGAAGTCCTGCAACCGAGACCGTCCCAGCCTTCTGGGCATCGAATGGTTAGCGCCATTGGGCATCGGGATGACCGGAGTGAGCCGAATAGTCGTGAGCGATTGGGAAGAGAACCTGCTACACGAATTCCAGGACGTCTTTGACGGAACTCTAGGCAGGTACCGGGGAACCCCAATATCCTTTAGCCTAGATCCCCAAATAGCACCAAGAAGACTAAAAGCCAGATGGGCCCCCTTTGCATTAAAACCCAAAACAATTAAATAAATTGATTGCACAAGGGGTCATAGAACCAATTGACCACGCCAGGTGGGAGACACCAATAGTAACACCTGTAAAACCAGATGGGTCTGTGCACATCTGTGGAGATTACAAGGCTACCCTGAACCATGCGCTACAGCAAAGTGCATACCTGGTACCAATCGTGCAGCACTTACTGCACTCACACTTGGGGGAGGAAAATTTTTTCCTAAACTTGATTTGGCCCAGGCATATCAGCAACTTCCAGTAGACCCCATAACGGCTGAGGCACAAACAATAGTAATGCAAAGAGGGGCATTCAAATGTAATAGACTTCAATTCAGAGTGAGTGTTGCCCCAGGCATCTTCCAAAGCCTCAAGGAATGCCTATTAAACGGAATAAAAGGGTCGTTCCATACTTTGATGACGTCCTAATTTCAGCAAAAAACGCGACCCAATTAGAAGCTAGACTAAAGGAAGTGCTAACGAAATTGAGAGAATCCGGCCTGAAAGTTAAAAAAGAAAAATGCTGCCTGGCCACTAACTGCGTCAAATTTTTAGGATATTTAATTGATGAACAAGGTATTCACCCAACAGAAAAAAAAAGTCAAAGCAATTAAAGACGCACCCAGACCTAGAAATAAAATGGACTTACAGGCATTCTTGAGTCTGATCAATTTTTATAATGTATTCCTCCCCCACAAAGCAATGATAGCAGAACCATTGCACCGGTTGCTAGATAAAAAAACTGTCTGGACTTGGGGTCACAAAGAACAAAGAGCCTTTCAAAATATAAAAGACTTGTTAACCTCAGACACCGTTCTTATTCAGTTTAGTAATACTCTACCCTTGACGGTCACCTGTGATGCCTCACCATTTGGAGTCGGTGCTATCCTGAGCCACCAATTACCTGATGGGAGAGAGGCACCCGTCGCTTTTTATTCGAAAACACTCTCCAAAGTGGAACGCAACTATAGCCAACTAGACAGAGAAGCCCTGGCAATCGTCACCGGAGTAAAACACTTTCATGAATACCTATACAGTAGAACATTCTCCATTGTTACTGACCATAAATGATTACTAGGAATTTTGGCTGGGAATAAACTCACACCGAACATTCAATTCCCACGGATGACTAGGTGGTCAGAATTCCTGGTCGCCTATTCATATACATTGCTGCATTGACCCGGGAAGCAAATCGCCCATGCAGACGCATTAAGCCGAACACCTTTACCAATCTTAGAGGACGACCCAGCTCCAGCCACCGCCACCCTACAACTAGAAACCTGCCCTGAACTTCCATTGACTGTGGATGATGTCGCCAGAGCCACAGCAAAAAATTCATTGACTGCCTGCGTTTTGACTTGGGTAGGTAAAGGTTGGCCGGAAGGCCAAAAGACTGAAAACTTTAAACCTTTCCAGACTAGACAAACTGAACTGTCAATACAAAAGGGGTGTTTGTTGTGGGGAGATCGGGTGGTGATTCCATCCAAACTACAAGAAGAGGTGTTAGGCATGTTACATGAGGGCTACCCAGGCATAGTTAAAATGAAAAGCCTGGCCTGGAGCTATGTCTGGTGGCCTGGCTGAGACAAGGACATTGAACGCTGGGTTGCAACATGCCACAAGTGTCAGAGAGCTAGATCCACCCCACCACAAGTGCCCATACAGGACTGGGAGACCCCATGAGGCCCTTGGTCTCGAATCCATATTGATTTTGTGGGACCAACTAGGGGCAATACATTTTTAATAGTTGTGGATGCATATTCAAATTGGCTCGAAGTCATCTTAATGTCATCCACAACAACCGACGCTGTTATAAAACAGCTAAACAAATTATTTGCAACTCATGGGTTACCTGACTTGTTGGTATCGGACAATGGGCCACAACTAACAGCAATACAATTTGAACAATACTTAGTCTCTTTAGGTATACGCCATGCACTAACCGCGCTGGCCCACCCGGCGGCGAATGGTAGGGCCGAGCGAATTGTCAGATTTACAAAAGAAGGCCTTGAGAAAATGGACCATGGGGATGTCCAAGACAAGCTAAACCACTTACTTACACTACAACACATCACTCCCAGTAGCACAACTAACAAGAGCCCGGCAGAATTATTAATGGGGAGAAAACTCAGATCCCATTTAGATAGGTTGCACCCCAATTATACTTGCGAGAAACCCCCCGACTCTTCTAGCCAATACCGCACTTTCAAAATCGGCGACCTGGTCTATGCAAATAATTTTACCAGGGACCCTCTTTGGCTTCCAGCCACAATCACACAAGTAACAGGCCCCTGGTCTTACCGACTAACTGTGGATGATGGAAGAGAGTGGAAGCGGCACAAAGACCAGCTTCGTTCCCGCAACATCGAACGCAAAACAACCGTGCAACCTCAAATAATAAATTTTGATGAAAACAAAACCAAGGGGGGGGGGAATACAAATAAATAAAAAAGGGCATGAAAATGAACCATTAAAACCTCAACCAGAAAATCTAACCAACCAAAAAGAGCACTTACGGTTAGATGAGACCATCAGAAGAAGTCCTAGCGAAAGGGAAGCCGACCTGGAAGGTGCCAGCCAGGCCAGCTCAACCAGCCTGGTTGAACCAGGAGGGAGCGGCAGAATCACTTCGACCAGCCTGAGAAACTCAGAAGGGAGCAGCAGTGCTGACTCACCCTTCCAGGTGGTTCCATGGAGAAAAGCCAGAGAGACAGCGATCCCGACTGAACCGCTTGAAGTCCTAGGTGAGAATGAGCCGCGCAGGTCAACTAGAACCAGAAAAAGGCCCACCTACCTGTGTGACTATGTCACTCACATAGGACTGAACTAAAGGGGGAGGGGTGTTCTGTATAACTTGGAAGGTTCCAAGTAGTTAATTCTGATTGGCCAAAAAGGCCAGTAGTGGATTGGTTCATTAGGAACCAATCCAAGAAGCCGCTCAAAGGCGGCAAGATTAAATGAGTGTCATTGGCTACAAGCCGGCATGCAAGCCTCTATATAAAGGGCTGCCGCAGCTTGAGCCAATGTTCCGTTACTGTTGCTGTTAACCGAATAAAGAGTTGTTAATTGGAACCCGGTCTCACGCGCTTCTTTTCCGGATGGAACATTTCCTTTTCACATAAGTGAAAAAATAATCTTGAAAAATATTCTGCAGAAATTCTGTTTCTTCCTCTGCAGTTTGAACATTTCCATATTTTTGCTACTTCTCTTGATGAGCTCTATTTAGAGACTCTTCAGTGCAGCTTTGCTTTCAACTTTGTAAAAAGTCCTCCTTTTTAATTAGCAGCTCACAAATATAGCTGTTGTTAGAAAAGGGAGAGAACATCATAAGGGAACAGACAAAACGAGGTGAAAACAGCTTCCACATCTTAGACACTGAGCTTAATTCTGTGCATCTGGTAAGAAAAATTTGTTGCCATCCAGAAGGTGTATAATAATTAATTGCTACAATTTGTCAGGAATTTAAAGCATGTGATATACGGGAGGCTGTTTGTTGTCATATGCCATTTCCTTCTTGGCACCATAAAAATAAAACAGCTTTTTAAAGCATAAGGTATTTTGAAATGCCCATTCTGCAGTGAACTATTTTAATTGTCTTTGTCTTCTTCACTTTCCCTTTATTCTATATATTTCCCTTTGGAAGAGTTGTCACACTTTTTAACTTTTGCAGGATAAATGTTGAGAAAATATTGTTTTAAAAACACTTTCCATGAGTTTTGTGTTCTTAATGTTTGTATCAGATCTAACTTCCCTTATTAGCCAATTTATCTATCACATTTTATCCCCTGCTGGAAAATCCGTGCAGGATTTGAATGAATTTTGTTTCAAAGTCTTATGCTCTTTGGGGCAGCTTCCATTTGTCACCCAGAGGCAACTTGGACAGGGAATTGTTTATTGGATGCCTGCAGTTATCATTCTGCTACCTTTAATGGCTACATTGTCCAAAATGAGAATTCCTGAACTTTTAAGCAAGCATGGAGTCAGGGCAAAAAGGATTCATGTTCTAAAAAATAGTCACCTCCCATCCCCTTTGCCAATTCAGAATTAAATTTAGATTTGCATATCTTTTTTTTTGTGGGGGGCGGGAGAATCTGGAAGTGGATGAAATAATGCAAAGAGCTTCCCTCCTCTCACATCAGTTCGTCCTGACCATTACAGTGTAGTATTGAGTCTAAAGCCCATGTCACACTGCACCAATGGATGGAAAGAAGATGTAAAACGGAGAGAAACACTTGCCATCCATTGGTTTACGCGATGCTTCCGTTCTGTACTCACTGCGTCTGTTTTTCTTCCTCTCTATCTGTCCAGCATCCGTCGACTGAGGTTCCATCCGCTCAAAAAGTTTTGAGCTGCTCAAAACTTTTTGAGCGGAAAATGTACGCGTCCGTTCTGCATCCGCTAGGCATACGGGGAACATCCGTTCTGCATCCGTCGTCATCCGTTATGCATCTGCTACATCCGCTGTGCATCCGCTGTGCATCCGCACAACTCAAATCCGCTCCAGCAGTAAACGGACACAGGGAGGAAGCGGAACGGACGCAGCATTAGTAGCACGGACGGAGAAAGGATGAAAGCGGATGCAGCTCGCAAAGAAAGCATTTAAAATGGAAAAAACATTCGCAGAAGGGACCTATCTCGGATATTAAGGATGTCTAGAGGATGCCTAGAGGTTGCAAAAGGACACCTCGTGGAAAACCTATATTGTCTATAAAAAGGGGGAGCAACTCACCTGGATCTCACTTTCAGTCCAGCAGCCCTGCTGTGCAGACCTCTGCAGCCTTGCTCTTGCTCTTCCTCTTCCACAGCATCCAGCATCCAGCATCATGTCCATCATGGATCGTAACACAGTCCTTTTGGTAGCCACCATCATTCTGCAACAGTGTGAAGCCATCTACAGGCTCTTTCAACTCTACTATGGGAAGAAAAGGAGGCGGCCAAGAAGCGTCTGGGTCCAAATAAGGATCGGGAGAAGAGCAGAGTATGGACTGTACAACAAGCTGATGGTGGAGCTGAGGAACGAAGACACTCGTGCATTCCAGAACTTCATGAGGATTCCTCCAGCCATGTTTGACGAAGTTGTGGAGCGGCTGACACCCAGGTTGACCAAGCAGAGCACCAACTTCCAGCCAAGCCTGGAACCTGGGCTCAAGGTGGCACTGACTCTGCGCCACCTGGCCTCAGGGACCACCTACAGGAGCATGCAGTATGGCTGGAGGGTGCCACGCAACACCATCAGCATTGTGGTCAGAGAAGTGGTGCAGGCCATCATTGAAGAATGCCTGGAAGAGCTCCTCCAGTGCCCCTCCACTGAAGAAGGCTGGAAGAAAGTTGCAGAGCAGTGGTATCAGAAGTGGAACTTCCCCCACACCTTTGGAACCATAGATGGCAAGCACGTGGCCTGCAAAGCTCCAGCCAAGTCAGGGTCCACTTACTTCAACTACAAGGGCTTCTTCAGCATCATCCTCTTCGCCATGGTCGATGCTGACTACAAGTTCATGTACATTGATGCTTCAGGCAACGGCTCATCTTCAGATGCCCAGGTATACAATGCCAGTCACCTCAAGGAGGGGCTGGAACGCAACCTCATCATGGGCTTCCCAGATCCAAAACCCCTGCCCAACGACACGCAAGATGTGCCCTACTTCATCATGGGGGATGACGCCTTCTCCCTCAGAACCTACTTCATGAAGCCCTACACTTCCAGATGCCTCACCCGTGAAGAGAGGATCTTCAACTACAGGCTGTCCAGGGCAGGGTGGGTGGCGGAGAATGCCTTTGGCATCCTGGCCAAGAGGTTCCAGGTACTTCTCACCACCATGCAGCATCGCCCAGAGACCGTGAGGAACATCATGGAAGCTTGCTGCATCCTGCACAATCTCATGTGCATCCGCTACCCAGTCTTGCAGAACAGGCTCGTGGACCTCCAACAAGGCAATGGGGACATGGAGCCTGGGCAATGGAGGCAAGGGCAAAACCTGATAGACACTCAGGAAGTGCAAGGCCCCAACAGAGCCTCACGTGAAGGAAAGAAGCAGCGCAACCTCCTGAGACACTGGTGCAACTCCCCAGCTGGAGCAGTGGAGTGGCAAGACAGGATGATAGATGATTAATGGATGCTTCCTTCAGCCTGTTTCATCACACTGATGAGATTGGGCCATGTATGTTGGGTGGGCCTACAATGAACAAGGCATTTAATAAAGAGTTGTGTTTATGTTGACATGTGTGGATGATTGATCACATTATTATTGATAATGAAGGGCCATATGTATGGCAGCTGGGAGGGTGGACCATACAATCCCACTATGCTTGTGGGATCTATCTATCCCACAGCTATCTTAACCCATCCCACAGGTATCCTAACCCACCCCACAGGTATCCCTGCCTATCCCACTGCTATCACAACCCATCCCACAGCTATCTTAACCCATCCCAAAGGTATCCCTGCCCATCCCACAGGTATCCCTGCCCATCCCACAGATATTACCCATCCCAAAGGTATCCCTGCCCACCCCACTGCTATCTTAACCCATCCCACAAGCATGCAAAGGCTAAACCATTTCTAAAGGTTTCCACCAAGACTTTATTTACAAAAATAAATGAGGCAAGTGTGTGAAGCAAAGATAATCTTTATTAATAACAAGCTGTAAAAGAAAAATGACCCAAGCCAAGTGTCCAAATAAAGTCTTCAGGTAGCCACCCAGTCTCTGGCACTCTTATTGGTCACTCGGAGGTGTGCCCAGTCTCAGGGGTGAAGGGTCCAGGTGCTGTGGAGGTGGATGCTGCTGGAGTGTTGGTCTGAAGTGCCACTGGGGTGCCTGGCCCCAAGAGGACAACAGGGGATGGTGTGTTGAGGAAGCTCTCAAACAGCTGGCTCAGCCCCGTGATGTTGAGAGCTCCTTCCTCCATGACATGGGGTGTCAGCCCCAGTACCAACTACAGATGTACTGAGGCCAGCCTTGGCTGTGGGGTGGAGGAAGGAGCAGTGTAGTGGGGCTGTCTGGTCTGCAGCTGTGTGAGGACTGGTGTGGGTGGCATAGGTCATGTGGATGGCATCGGTGGCGTGGGTGGCATCAGTGGCGTGGGTGGCATCAGTGGCATCAGTGGAACCGGTGGCAATGGTGTCGTCCAATGAACCTGTGCCTGGACTGGGAAGGGCTGCTGCCTGTGCTGCTGGACCTCCTGGTAGCTTTAGCCCTGGTAGGTGAGGGCCTGTGGAAAGCCTTTGAATGGGAGGGACATCACCTGGGGTGGAGGAACAGACCTGGACTGGGTGGGAGCAGGTTCATCTGGATCTGGAGGGTTGTGAAGAAGATCGGTGATCCTGTCCTTCACCACCTGGTACTGGGGTTCCACTATGTTCATGAGGGTCTGGTTGACATAGGTGAGGAAGGGCTTTCGGTTGGAGGATGGGGCGTCGGTGTGTACAAGCTGAGAGAGGAGATCTATGCTGCTCCTGATGGTGTCTCTTATCTCCAGCAGGACAGTGTGTCTCTGTCCCTCCAGTTTGCCTCTCTGCCTTTCTGTGGAGGTGGAGCTGGGGGTGGATGCGGGTTGGGCTGTGGTGGAAATGCCGTCTCCTTTCTCCCACTGTGCCAGGGAGTCCTCCACGTGCTCCACCATGGTTAGAATAGCTGTCCGCGGGTTCTCCATCATGGCACGCTCCACAGACACCTGCCTGGAGACAGGAGCTGACTCTCAGTCAAAAGAGGACTGGCTCTCAGCAGGCTGCCTGAGAGAGAGGGTTGTGAGAGGGGCTGCTCCTCGGTGGCGCATCTCACCCTCCAAGAAGCTGCACTTGGCCATGATGTAGGTCTCTCTGTCCGTCAACTTGACCGTGGCCTGGCCAGATTTCTTGAGTTGTAGCTTCCTGTACCAGGTGTGCATGTGCTTCCACCAGCCGAGGAGCACCTCCAAAGTGTAGCCCAGGCTCTCTGCCTTCTCTCTCCAAGCAGCCTGCTTCCTTTTGGTGTACCTGTACAGCCTGTGTCCCTTCTGCCATAGATACTCATTGTCTCTCAGCTACTCCAGCACCTCATCCTCATGTTCCTCCTCGATGGAGTATTGCCTCCTCTCCCGTTCTCACATATGCCTCTTCCTCCCTTTGGCAGGACCACATGGACCCTCATCAGAGGGGCTTCAAGGTTGTAGGGGCTGCTCCTCCACACCACCACCAGCAGCAGCACCAGCAGGACCAGGATCATCATCAGCAGAGTAAGCACCAGTAGCACCAGCAGCAGCAGCAGCACCAGCAGGACCAAGATCAGCACCAGCAGCACCAGGATCAGCAGCAGCAGCAGCAGCAGGACCAGGATCAGCACCAGCAGAGTAAGCGCCAGCAGCGCCAGCAGCGCCAGCAGCGCCAGCAGCGCCAGCAGCGCCAGCAGCGCCAGCAGCGCCAGCAGCGCCGGCAGCACCAGCAGGACCAGGAGTATGAGCAGGACCAGGAGCACGAGCAGGAGCACGAGCACGAGCAGGACCAGGAGCATGAGCAGGACCAGGAGCACGAGCAGGACCAGCAGGACCAGGAGCAGCTTCAGTAGAGTAAGCACCAGCAGAAGCACCACCGCCAGGAGCAGCATCAGCAGAGTAAGCACCAGCAGAAGCACCACCACCAGAAGCTGCATCAGCAGAGTTAGCACGAGCAGAAGTATCACTGCCATAAGCAGCATCATCAGCTCCTCCAGAAGCAGAAGCAGCAGAAGCAGAGTGAGGGCCAGGGGGTGGGAGGGTGGCCCTGTCCCTCTTGCAAGGGCTGGCAGCAGATGGCTGAGGCTTTCTCTTCTTCCCCATGGTTGTGGGGTTGCTGGCTGTCAGGCAGGCTGGCAGCAAGGCTGTCAGGCTGGCAGGCAGGCAGCAAGGCAGCAAGGCTGGCAGGCAGGCTGGCAGGCAGCAAGGCTGACAGGCAGGCTGGCAGGGTGACTGGCAGGCAGGCAGGCAGCAAGGCTGGCAGGGTGGCTGGCAGAGTGGCTGGCAGGGTGGCTGGCAGCAAGGCTGGCAGGCAGGCAGGCAGGCTGGCAGGGTGGCTGGCAGCAAGGCTGGTTGGCAGGCAGGCAGGCAGCAAGGCTGGCAGGCAGGCTGGCAGCAAGGCTGGCAGCAAGGCTGGTTGGCAGGCAGGCAGGCAGGCAGGCAGCAAGGCTGGCAGGCAGGCTGGCAGCAAGGCTGGCAGGCAGGCTGGCAGGGAGGCTGGCAGGCAGGCTGGCAGGCAGGCTGGCAGGCAGACAAGGCGGGCAGGCTGGCAAGGCAAGCAGGCAGTCGATGTGCCTGGAAGCACGTCTTTCCTCTGAATGTTGACCTGCTTGGGAGCTGCTTCCCTTTATATCCATGGGGCTGACGCAATGCATCCTCCCTGCATGCGCAGTGAACACTAGGCATCTGCTAGGCTTCCGCTAGGCTTCCACTAGGCTTCCGCTCTGCATCCGCTTCATCTGCTAGGCTTCCGCTGTGCATCCGCTTCATCCGCTCGGCGTCTGCTCTGCATCCGCTCTTTCCGTTCTGCGTCCGCTTTGCTGTGGTCCCCCGGTAGCCTTGCAGATGTGCCATCTGCTCCCATCCGCTTCCATTCACTAGGCTTCTGTGGAGCATCCGTTTTCCGTCCGCCCTGCGTCCTCCCCCCGTCCGTTCCTTTCCGTGTTGTCCGCTCTGTTTATGCAAATTTGGGGCACTTTTGAGAGTGGATAACAACGGATGGAACATTTTTCTCATCCGCTGTGTCCTTTTTACAAACGTTTTGCATCCGTCAGCCAGTGTGACAGGGCCTTTAGTAAACAGAAAGTGGAATGAAACAATACCTTAGAAAAAAGAGGAGATTGTTCTAAGTGAGGATAATACCCAGGAAATTTAATTCAGGGGATTGCAGCTATGGGACAAAATAGTTGCTAATTTTGATGTATTTGCCGGGGGGGGGGGGGGGGGGGGAAGAGAAATAAAGATATGAACTGAATAGGAAATGACCATTCTGTGTATCTTTGTCTGGAAGTTTACATCCTTTGCCTGTTCTAGTTCTTCAAGGTTTAAATAAGATATAAAAATGGCATTTTATAATGTGTGAACAATATAATGTGTTATAAACACACTCAAGAGCACTGCAGAACTGCATGTGGTCTTCAGGGTACAGATCGCACATGCTTGCTTTAAAATTTGGCTGCACATCCTCTAAATCAAGAGTCTTCACTTATCTGAAACAATAAGCCAAAGCTAAGCAAAGCATTCAAGAAAATTAATTTGAAAAGCAATATTGCATTGGATATTATCATTTTTTTGTCCAGATTGCATTTATTTGCTCTTGTTCTACTTCTTTCTGAATAAGAACAAAGATTTGTGATTTTCTAGTCTACTTGCATTGAATGTTATACACTTATAAAGGAAACCAGGCTGTCAAGAAGGAAACCAGGCTATCAAAGAACTGGACACTATCAAAGCTGACTCCACAGCATAAACAAACTCAAGGAAATAGTGCAAAGTGACAAGATGTGGAGAGACCTGACCCATACAATCATCAGGAATTGAACTCAACTGAACAAATCACATCATCACAAAAGTTAAAAGATGAAGATGCAATCCCATGCTGATTAGGGAATTCTGGGAATTGAAGTCCACGCGCCTTCAAGCTGCCAAGATTGAGAAACACTATTTTACTAGAATAAGAAAAATATAATAGGCTAATTTATATTGCATGAATACAAGGGAGAACATTACTTCCATTCTCTTCCCTGTAACAGAATAAGAAGTCCAGAAGTTCAATAAAATTCCATTCTAATACAGTAGTGATATATGTTATTTGTGATTTTTTGAATAATATCTGGAAGCTTGCTGAAAGTTCTAGAGTTCATGGATGTATGGCATATCTCTTAATGACATTAGAACAAGTAGACCAATGTAAAGAGACTCACAAGATGTGTAAGACTGCATGATGTTAATATCAGAAAGTAACTTAAGTATTGAAAGTATGAAAAACTAAGTCAGAAGATGGGAAAAAATGCATGTGAAATTGAATGACTTTAAGAATCATTGAACTAATTAGCCTTTGGGTTAGGCAAATCAGGAAACATACTTGAATATAAATGGAACTCTATTTTATTGATATAGGTTACAATAATAGAATCTTGAAAGCTTGTAATGTTTTCCTCTATCCCATTTCATAAAAAAAGAATCCACCTTACATTTCTAATGTTTTCTTCTATTCCCAGATTTAATTTGTGTTTTGCTACAAGCTGCATTCTTTCTCCAAACTCATCTCTTTTAATTAACTATTAGATACACAAATCTGCAATACTTCACATTTTTCAGATACCTGCAGTGAGATTTAAATCTGTTTTATTATGCCTTGGAGATGAAACACCCCATATTTATAATGCATAATGGTTGGATAAGTGCATGCCTAAAAGATTTGGAAATTTTAGATGTTTAAAAACATATTACAGGATGACAAACATTATAGGCATTCATAGGCTTGGCTGTAGTCCCATTTTTTCCCCTCTGGGGAGGTGAACTACTATTCCTCTGCCACTCCCATAAAAAATTGTCTGCTTTCACTAAAAGAATGGATGGAAACAACAGCATTCATTACACACCATCCAAGTATTTAGAAGAAGAAAGGAAAGGAAGCCTGAACATTTTCTCTGGAACTCAACATACCTTTTTATTCCACACTATTTTATTTTTCTGCCTCCTTTATTATCTTGTAAAAAGTTTTAAAACTTCAGCCAGTAGATGTCTCTGTTTTCCTGGTAATTTCTCTGATTATCTGTACCTGGTTTCTTAATTAATTAATTCATTAATATCATATTTAAGCCTATATAAAGAGCAGTGATCCCAATTACTATTTTCTGGGACATCAGTATATAAAAAATTAATTTAGGACTCTGCGTCCATCCTTTTTATGCCTTAATACTGAAGCCTAAAACTGGGTTGGATAATAGGATTCCTCATCCAGTCTCTTTGCTGCCAATTCTCTCCATGTCTTTCCTGGTACACATCTCAAACAATTCCAAGCCAAACCGCCGGTATTCTTTCTCAGGCAGCCTCTGCAAGGTGACATGAAGCCCCTGTTTCTCCCTTCCTCCTCCCAGAGATTCAGCACTGGACAGCTCCCTTCTACTCACCTAGTGGTTGCCTCGTGATTGACAGCTGAGGCGACCATAGAGCGCTCAAGGCATTCGGAGCTCACCTATGAGGGCGAATTGCGGAAGGGAGGGGAGGTAAGAAGGGGTTGGCCATGTGGGGCAGAGCTGTCTAGTTAACAGGAGAGGAAGGAGGGGGAGTTGAGGCTGAGCTGGGAAAGCCCGCCGCTCCGGCCAGCGGGCATCTGCCCCCGAAAAACATCCCCTCCCAGAAGTCCCGCACCGGCCCTGCTACTCTCGCCCCAGCCCTCTTCTTCTCGGCTGCCCGGTGTACGAACCGCAGATCTCTCCTGGCTGTCTGTCCCCTGAGGGAGCGATGCCCGGAGACGGCGAGAGCGAGTCTGGATGCTTCGCGCGGCTGGGTAGCGAAGCGGGAGGACGCGCCGCTTGATTGAGAATGGAGCAGCAGCGGCAGCGAGAGGAGGACCGCGAAGCAGGTCTTTAAAATACCTTCTGAAAGCGTTGTCAGCAGCGATGGGGGATATAAAGACATAAGCGGGCCAACGGTAGCTTTTCCCTGTAGCCAGGCGCGATGTAACCTGGTCTCCGAGCCAGGCGCTGCCTCCCTAATTGCCAGAACTTGCCCCACTAGAGAAAGCTCGCTGGACCGTTGCTACAGGTGATTCAAATTCTTCCCCTCCCTCTCTTGCCCCCTCCCCAGTCCCCAGTTCACTTGGAGCATCCTGCTCCACAAATTTTGCTTTCTCGTCTTTTTGCCAATGCTGTTGAAGTACTCACATTTTTTAAACAAATTGAAAGTTGGGTTGGGAACTTAAGGGAAGACGTTTTCCTTAGCTGAATGGAAAAGATGGGTTTGCTGTGGCTTCTTCCCATCTTACTCCTTGCTCACTTGAGGTTTGTGATTGATGCCAACCAAGGACCCATGGAGCCTGGTAAAGGGAAAGCAACGAAGGAGAAGCCAACTATGTATAATCATGGCAAGAAGGCAGGTGTTCCTTTCTCTCCTTGGAGTAGATCAAGGGAAGAGAACCTAGTCTTGGCCCAGAGACTGCCCCAGGAGATCCCTCAAAATGTGGCTTCATTCCTGTATACTGGTGATTCTTGGGAACTGAAACAGGCCAACTGCTCTGGGCGCTATGAGCTGACTAGCTTGACTGGAAAGTCTCGCTTGGCCTCACACCCCTCACTGCACAGAGCTTTGGATACTCTCCTCCATGCAATCAACTTTCTCAACATGATTCTGCAGAGTAATAAATCCCGTGAGCAGAACGTGCAGGAAGACATTGAATGGTACCAAGTTTTGATCCGAAGCCTGCTGGAAGGAGATCCCAACATCTCCAGAGCTGCCATCACCTTCAGCCTAGAGCCCTTATCCTCTGTCCCTCAGATCTTTCTCCAAGCCAGTCGGCAGAATAGCCAGATCTTGCTGCAGGACTTATCTTCAGTGGCTCATCAGTTGACCAATGTGTCTAGTGAAACTGAGTGGTTCCATAGTCTGAAGCGCAAGTGGAAGGCACATCAACATAGAAAAGTCTCAAATCCTGGCTCCAAGGCCCAGGAAGGCAGCTTGAAAAAAAGAAATGGTTATCACCCTGCAGAGAAAAGTCATATCAAGTGGTCCTCCCCATACCTGGAGTGTGAAGATGGAAATTACAAACCTACCTGGCTAGTTACATTGTCTGCTGCTTTTTATGGGTTGCAGCCAAATCTCCCTCCTGAATTCAGGTAGAAATTATGAATTTTATTAGAATATTGATCTTTAAAATTACATCTGAATTAACAGTATCTTAAGTTAGGATTAATTCAGTGAACAGAAATAAAGAGTAACAAATATGAAACAAATAGATGCCAATCTTCCTTGGTCTTAGCCTGTGGATGATATTGCTTTAGCAATCTGTATTGCAATCCTACACATATATGGCAAGGTATAAGTTCCACGGAATGAATAGAATTTATTCTTAGGCATATATATGACTATATATTTGCAATATATTTGTAAGATATATTCTTAGGACTTCCTAATGGACTTCCTAATGCAAAACATCTCTTTTTTAAAAAATATAGAAGCTTCCTTAAAAACAAAACAAAACCACGTCCCAGTTTGAAGTTAGCAGCATACTCCTCAAGGGATGAAAGTCCTTTGGCATTTTTTCCATGGATTCTTATGTGGGATTACTATGGCAGAGAAAAGCCCATATAATCAGGCATGGAAAGCTTAAGAAAAATTGAAGTGGAAGAATATGATTCTTCAAGATAGGTTGAAGTCGCAGTCAGTGTGCAATCAGTAGCTGAATTATCTTACTATAAGCAGAAGTAAAATGCCAGAGTTGTGCTCCAGCTAAGTTTATTGGGTCTAAATTCCATAGACTGTAAAACTTGCTGAAGTTAATCCAGTCTACTCTGAGTCACTAGCTATAATAAGATGATACTCAGCATAGTTCACTAAAGTAAGTCTCACATTGTTTACAAGGTTTGTTCTATAACAGGGTGGAAAATTTGTTGTCTCATATTTATTGTTTCATAGCAATTTTGAAGAATCCCAAATAGAATCCCAAAAAACACCCATGCTTTGGGATGTTGGAAATTGTAGTCCAGCTTTATTTGGAGATCTCAAAGATCCAATATTTTAAACACAGTAATAGTTAACTTATTCTGGATTTGGGCATTAGCAGTAAAATGTTTTGTACAGTCTTATACAGTTTAAACTAACTCCCCCTCCTCCCCAATTTATAATCTTGGTATTTACATTTTCATATATCAGTTTATGGGGCCCATAGAAATATCCATTATATTAGCAGCCACAAAAATGGATTGATAGAGATATATGTTAGCTATATTTACACAAAATGATTAATCTGGTTACTGAACTAATTCCGTTTCTGGGTTTGCATAGTACAGGGACCATAAATTAATCACATGACCTGGTTGAATATATTGTATGAAAATATTTATGATACTGAGCTGCAAACAACAGGCTTTGTCAGGTCTGGTCATTCTCCAGCTTTCAATTGGTCAGGCATTTCAACTAGGAAAGGAAACCATTCTTCCTGTTTATAGAAAGCTGTTTAGGAACACAAGCATATCCTTACATCTCGGATTCAGCTGTGAGCTACGTCTAAGTGTTCTAATCTTTCAGCTTCTTCAAGCCCTTTTGCTGGTTTCTGTCTTTTCCCCTTCATTGTTATAGATGCTCAGAGATTTTGCCTGTACTGTACATGTGTGTGTGTGTGTATGTGTGTGTGTGTGTGTGTGTGCGTGCGCACACATGCATGCGCACACATGCACGCGCACACACACACATATGCACACACACACGCACATGCACACACACGCACATTATTTGTAGAGGCTTTCCTCCAGAAGTATATTACTTTGGTCAGAGTGAAACATTATGCTTGTTATTTGGTATATAATCAATAATATTTACACAAACCTATGACAATGTCCTGCATATTTGCTCAAGCCTATTTAAATAGAAGCCTCTTTAAAGAAAAGCTTTAAATAGCTTTTTTAAAGATTCCAAAGGGGTTAAGAAGCACCACTCACACTCTGTAGTACTTTTACTCCAGTATCATATTAAAATCATCCAAATAACTTTCAAACATTTCATGAGGGTTATTTGGTGGTAGCCTATTATGAAAGGCTGCAAAGTAGCCTTTTATACAACTGTGGAATTTCAAAAGAGCATATAGGCCTTTATGTCCTACCCCCTGCACCATGCAAAGATCCAGATTAAAGCACCCTTGTAATTCCTTCCCTCCCTCCTTCCTTCCTTCCTTCCCTCCCTCTCTCCTTCCTTCCTTCTTCCTTCCTCCCCTCCTTTTCAGTTGCACTGAGGTTTTCTTGGCTTCTTGCTATTTTTATCAATAAGTCATAACCTGGGAGGCATAACTATAAGAGATCCTTCAATTTGAATTGCAAAGTTTAATTTTTCTGAATCGTTATGAAAGTCAAATAAATTTTACCATTATGAAAACAGTGGGTCGATAACTGCTCAATCATTATTTCTGTAGATGCCCCACTTCTGATATCTCTTTGCATAGGTATATCCGGATTAAAGTCTAGTCATGTGCTCTGGAATTCCATTGAAGTTGCTGTTTTGGATATAACTATTACTAATAATAATTTCATTCTTAAAATAGCAATATTGGCTGTGGAGGTTTGAATAGTAATCCAGTCGTATAAACTTTGTCAATATAATATGTACAGATCAAGTGCCCAGTAGAGGTCATTGTAGTAACAACTGCAAAATATTTTCTAGTAACAAAGTTTAATCTCTGCCACAACACAGTTAATCAACACATTGTTTCTTTCTCTTAACTCAGAGATATTATCTGAAAAAAACATAACTGAGAAAATTTAACATTGTTCCTGTTTTCTTGGAGGGATACTCTTCAGGAATGCTGGAATATACATGAGCTATGTTTGGAGAGTTTTTCTAATTTGAAAAACATTTTTCTTAATTTTGCAGCAATATTGCAAACATTTTTCTTTTCACAACCACTCATATTAACAGTATATTGCAATAATAGGAAAGATCCATCAATATATTTATAGTGCAACTGAAATTATGATGAGAAACAGAGAATTAAAGATTGATGATGCAAAAACATTTTAAAAGTCTCCTTTAGGGCATAATCAGTAGCTTCACCACATAATCCCAGAAATATTCCTTTGGCATCCTGAAAGTGTCTTAACTGCTATTATTTTTTCAATATTCAGGATTTTTCATGACTTGAACAGCACCCCACAACTTACTAAATACAAAAGCTGCTATCCATCAATCCATCCATTAATTCTTGTCTGTGTTTGTTTTTATGGTTTAAGAAGCCTGGTGGCAAAGTGGCAAGACCATATAGTGTCCACTTCCAGTAATATAAGCTTCATAAAAAAAGTGGCAGGAGTAGCTGAAAAGCAAGAATCTGATATGAGTTCCCACCAAAGATAAATTGCCTGGTCTGAAGTTTTAGCTTTAATGCTTCAAAATAATCTTTGCAGTATGCATTTAGCTGAATTATAAAGTTGCAAAGCCATGGAATAGAGTTGTGACATCAATTCTAAATAAGGGCCAGCCAAATGTATAGAAGAGGCCTTAGACACAGTGATTTTCCCAGGAAGAAAAAACATGCTTTGTCGTGGATTTCCCAATTTATGATAAACTTGTGTAACAATGTATCTGTTTTAATAGACTTAAATATCAATGTAACCTTGGAATGAGGTGGACCTTTCTTGATTTCTATGACTGCACAGGTTCTCAATCTTCAAGGGTTATTTTAAGGAGACCAGAGAGGACTTGCTCTTATTTGGTCATTATTAACTGAATTAATTGAATTGATTGACTATGTTGTCCATTTTAAAGATCAGCTGATTTACAAGTATTATTAGTGGATCTGACTGTATTCAGTACACTAATTCATCCCTGAATGTTTACCTGGATATTGTATGAATGATAGATTACTTGGCTACTTCATTTTGGGATTTTTTTTGGAAACTATTGAGAATCCTTGGAAGATTTGATGGCACACAAATGCAATCAATTTAAAAAAAATGGAATTTTGAGACCTAGAACATTGGCAGGCATGACTGGTCCATTCACAGTCTGATTGATCTGAACAGCCTAGTTCAATACACAATTGCACAATTGCTCTTTTCAGTTCTTATCTTAAGCTTCTCCTTCTCCCTCACATGGGACCTTGGTTCCAGAAGAATTCCTGGAAATAAAAATAACACTGGAGATGGTGGTGTTTTGTCTTCTAGCATATGGTCTTCTCATTTAAAAACTACTTCCTTAAAATGCAATATATCAAGTAAGGTGGAGAATCTGATAAGTGTGAAAGTGGGGGCTCATTAGTACCCCAAGATTCACCTTGTAGTTTTCTACAAATAGACAAGTCACTGGAGAATTGTAGTTTTCCGTTTTCATTTATTTCAGAATAACTTCTGCAGAAATGGTTACAGTTAGGTTCCTTCAGAGCTAAATTGCTGATTTTATTTATTTATTTATCATGTTTACATAGTTGCTTATCTCATAAACAAGTGACTCTGGCTGGCCTAGAACACAGAGAAAAACAATATATTCAAATAAGTATTAATATTTAATTAATTTGTATTAATTAAATATTATTATAAATTATTATAATAATATTATAATTAAAACATTTAAACTCATCAAAGGCACACAACTAAAAATTAGAAAAAGTAGGCAAAGAGTAAATATTAGTTGTACTGGAGCCAGGGGTGGGATTCAAAATTTTTAACAACTGGTTCTGTGGGCGTGGCTTAGGTGGTGGGCATGGCTTCATGGTCATGTGACTGGGGGGACAGGGCTTGGTGGTCATATTACTGGCTCAATATCACTCACATTGAGGCACGCATCTCCTTCCCTGGCCGCTCATGGGGATGCTGCAACAGTTGTAAGTGTGAAAAATGGTTAGAAGTCACTTTTTTCAATGCCATTGTAACTTTGAATGGTCACTCCACACCAGCTAAGTACCAGCAAAGGAGGGGAAAAAAACTCCAGAGACATTCCTGAGACAGGATATCTAGTCCTGCCAAGAATGTCATAAGGGTTAACAGAGAGGCAGTTTCTGCAAGCAACACCAGAATGTTTCCTCCCTGCCTTCCTTACAGGATTAGGCCAGTAATTTCTTCTAACAACCGGTTCTCCGAACTGCTTAGAATGTTAACATCCAGTTCTAGCGAATAGATGTGAACTAGTAGAATCCCACCCCTGACTGGAGCCATCTTAATATTTTATCAGTTCCCTGAGGTCCAGAGACCTAACAACATAGCCAGGTCTTAAGGGAATTCCGGAAAGATAAAACAGATGAAATCAACCTCGTTTCAAGGGGAAGAGTATTCCATAATACTCTGCTTCTGTTTTCTACCCTGGACCTACCAAATGAACCCCCTACCTGATGAGACCCTTGCCTGCTCTACTAGATCTCTTCTGAGTTATCTCTGCTGGATTATATTAGTCTACAGAGATTACACTTGTCTTTAAAACTGATATTCTTACTTTTTATCCATGATTCTCAGAAGGATTTATTTGTTCCCTTCAGAGTCACTGACCAATAGAGCTGGCCAGAGAGGAAAAGGAAGCAAAATAGTTGTCTTTCCTTGTTTTTCTTTCTTTCCTGCCAGTGGAAATAATACTTACAAAGCTCTAAATTATCCCATTATATATTTATGAACTGTGAAACAGAGATAGCCATGCTTCAGATAAGTCCTGGAAATCTTATTAATCTGGCTTTAAGATGGTATAATGGTATGTGCAGAAGACCTTGGGGGATGGGGGGAAGAGATGCTGTCTAAAGAACAGGTAGATAAATGAGACCATACAGCCCAATGCTGGATACTGGGCAGGGCAAGAAGCTCAAAAGAGATCCTCCCTAGTTTATCAGGAAATTTGTTCTTTCAGATTGCAAGACATTTGTCCTGTAGCTTTATAATAAAGTAAGAATATCATTTTCTTAGTTTATGTTGCTGATCTGCCTGGTAAGACTGATAGATTGGAACACCACCCCAAGTCAAACTTAAATTATAGAATTATCTGGAGAGATCCATATCATTTTTAAAGCAATCATATGGATTTGGTTTCCTTTCCCTTCTTCTGGGATATTTTTTTTAACTTTGAAATCTAGCCCCTAGCTTTGGATTTCTAATGGTCTCCCATCCAAATATGAAACTTCTTTCAGCTTCTCTTCATATAATTTTCTTGGCAAAACTCTGATTATTATTACATCTCTGATTCCCTGGTGGACTCTCATTGAAGAACCAAATAAAATGAATATACTTAAGGGTTTTTTTGTTCATCATGTTAAGATTACATGATTATTTAGATTAATCTTGTTCTACCTGATCTTAAATAAGTGAGTAAATATATGTTTAAAGAAAAATGAGTATCCTGCATTGCTGTTCTATAGATATTCTAGAAAGAATTTTGGAAATGCTCTGTCTGTTCCTAGTGACTTCATTTTTTTTATTTGTGCCAGTACTGGCATTACTATTAGGCAAGCTGATATATTAGATCTATAAATGACAGACATACCATTTTGTTCTTTCCAGTGATGGCAAATTATGCAGCCATTTGTGAAATGTTTGCTATTGAAACTCAAGGGCACAATTTCTGGGAATTTACAAAAGCAGGATGGGGGAATCACCCAAATCTTCTCCTGCAGGTTGCTCAAACCCTGGATCACAGAAAGACAAACTTTACCATTCTTAGTAAAGTCTGCTCCATTGCAAAGGGACATGCACAAGGTTAAGTTAATCTGTTCACAGTGGCTTATAGATTCTATTCAACTCCAGACTGTTCTTGAAGAAATTTTCTTGAAGCTGACTGTCACTCCATCAGTGACATGAATAATGAATAGAATAACAATCTCCTTCTAAGCTTGGCACAGTAGCTGTTGAATGCCCAGTAGCTTAGAGTTTAGAATGGCCATGCATGCTCTTAACAGTGAAGGCAGGCAGAGTCATAGTAGAATAAGTTAAGAAACAAATCCAGCTGGACATAATGCAAGTTTCATTGCTGTGCCTCTCAGGGGGAGCATTCTGCTCATATAAATCATGAAAGAGCTATTAGGCTGATAACTCAAGTTCTGGCCAATGCTCATATATCACCTGAGCTCCATTTTGAATAGTTTGCACCATTTTTCTTAGATAAGATTACTAAGATTTATATTGGGAAAGATATCACTTGGAATGATGTCAGATTTTGAATTATAATCCATACACTGATGATACTCAACTATACTTTTTCTGGATCCAGTCTTTGGAAATCATCCCAATCTTTGTAGGTATCTAGGTTTTAAAAAACTGGATTTGAGAGAATAAGATAAAACTAAATCCAGGATTTAGAGGGACAGAATTTAGGTTTAAGAACATATTTCTGTTCTGGACAGAACTGCAATCTCCTTTAAGGAGAAGGTTGCATTTAGTGGTTTTTGGGGACTCAGACAGCTTCAATGGCAAGGAGGCTTGCCATCTGCCCATTCTGAAATTATAAAAACATACAGCTGGTAAGTATGGGTCAGTTCTGGTGAAAAATGTGGCTTTGGTGACAACCTTGGATAGTTGGCAGGACAGTTCTTAAGCTCTGCGCAGATCTTGCTAAACCACATTGAAACAATTTCATTGAATCCTTATTGTGTTCTGAGGTTCTACAATCTAGGAATGAGCTCAGAATTATTTATTTTTGCAAGGCCATTTAGTTTCATTGTTCAAATTTTTATATTCTTTATTTGCTACCACTGCTGGATAGGATCATTATTATTTTAGTATCTTTTATTGGATGTCAGCTTTGTTTTCCTTTCCCTTGTAAACCACCCAGAATTAATAACAGAGTCTGTGGTGCATAGCTTTTATAAATAAATAAATAAATAATAGGTAGGATTTTTTTTTTCTGTATATTTACTAGCTGAATCTTATAGCTGAATTGTTTAAAAGATGCAATGGAAGAGGAACATATATTTATCAAGCAAAACACAGAATGATTTGAAAGTGCCTTTAAAAATAAAAGTCTATAAGAATTAAATGGAAGAGAAATGCTAAACTGGATATACAAGTGAAACCAGCTGATGTCTTAATTATTAAGGTATAGAAATGATAAACTAAAAGAGTGACCTAGATAATTTTCCTATATTGGATTTACAAAAGAATCTTGTTAATGTTTTGAAGAATTTTGTGAGAAGGGACAAAAAATTTTTTTTCCAATCAAGTTTTAGGACAGCATTTGATTGGTCTAAATATCATTATTGTTAAAAGTAAAAGAGAGAATAAAGTTGGTTTATTTGATCAAGGTTAAAATAACTGCAGTATATTATCTATGATAAATAGAATTTTGCTAACCAAGACTGAATCATAAATATTTGTTTAAATATTAAATATTTGTTTATAGATGAATATGAGATATGAGAAGAGTGTTGAATCTTAAAAGAATTGATAAGTTGCTAAAATTGTTTATACTTCTTATGAGGGGGAAAATCTCTCTATATAAATGTATGTATGTATGTATATAGTTTTCGCGGGTACTTACATGTATGGTATTCAGCTTTGGGTATTTTCCCATGTCATTATAGTTGTGCTTTTAAAGTTGTAGCAACGTTTCGGCAGACTTTCATCTGCCATCATCAGGCTTCTGTATTGTGTTCGTCTGTGAGATATATATATATATATTCTTATTTTTCCTTTTGTTTCCTTTTGTTTTTTCCTTTTCTGCACTATTTTTTCTTTTTATTCTTTTATTTTTTTATTATATATTTGTTATCTTTCTAATTTTAATAGAAAAAACAGAAAATTCAACTAAGGTGATCCATTCATATTCTGAAAGAATAAAAACAAAGGGGGAAAAGATTCCTGTGTCATTATATTATTACTATTAATCACCACACAAGCCTTCAAAAATAGGCTTTTAATTTCTCTTTCTCAATGTCACTGAATGATCATGATGCTTTAAAACATCTCCAAACTCCCTTGGTAAGTCTCTTAAGAATAAAAGAAATGAAATATTCATCTTTACCCCCTTAAAAAATATGGCACTGAATTTTTCCTTCTGAAAAAAGCCTCTGTGTACCATCTGTTAGGGACATATTAAAATTCTTCCTGATTTGCTCTTTCCCATTTCATTGCTTGGAAGGAGAGACGTAACCTTTCAATAAAGAAGGCACCAACATTTGATATCCTTTCCAGCTTATCTCGAAGCTCCAACATGTAAAGCAAAATGTGCTGCACATTTTAAATTATTATTTTAATTTTTCTCTTTTCAAAGGGAACAAGCTGTCTTCACATTTAAGGGCAATGGTAGGAAGATCTGATTGGCAAGAAATCAATCAAGCCCAGGTGTTTAACAATAAACAGTAGCAAAATAAATCTTTGCTTAAAGATCTAAAGTATTGCTAGAATTCTGAATTTGGAGAGGGTGAAACCAAGAACTGGATTGTTTTGATTTTTTTTTTAAATTCTCATCTTTGAAGCAAATCCATGGACTCTAAATTCTTTAATACTGAATTATTTCATATGTATTGCACCTTGCCTGGTGGGATAGGTACAAACAATGCACTTTTATCATTTATTGCCACACAATGAAGAAAAAGCTTTTAACTTCCTATACAGCTTTTAAAAGATGGATGAGTTATGATTTGAAGAGACATTATTTTGAGTACTTTTGTTAAATATTTAGGACATTAAAGCAGTATTTGGACTTGTCCTGGAAACAGTTAATCTTTCTAATGCAATAAAAGAGGAAGTAGCCCCTTTAGTGCCACATTTTGAGCTCTAATGCAAAAGGTGGATTACAAAGCTAATCAATATATAACTTGTACGTCTTAATCCAGGGTTGGCTGGGAAATTCTGAGAATTGATGTTCACACTTCTTAGAGTTGCTAAGGTTGAAAAACATTCCAATATTTTAATAAGTGATTTCCTAATGGAAACTTTCAGGTGATCTTTAATGCCAGTTGTATGGTCCACCTTTTATATCATCCATATGGGAGTTTACTAGGGCACAGACCATTGTGGCAAATTCTTTCTCTCTCTTTCTCTTTCTGAACGGGTGCAGTGAGCTAGCCAGCTAAAAAACACTTGGAATTTTGAGGCTGCTCCATCAAAAGTGCCCAAACTTTATCTTGGCTCTCATTGCAATTTCTTTGAATGGGCGAGGAATTGCTGCTCATTCTCATATCACCAGGTGAAAATAGTTTTGACTCAATTTAATCAAAGAGAAAATAATTCAAAGCTTTTATATCCGTGAATGAAGGAAGATATGCTAATATTCAGTCTTGATATTAATTAATATAATAATTATTATATTAATATTCAGTCTAACAAATCTTGCCTACAGACATCTGACAATTCTTACCTACCTGCATAAAGAAATATTCAATCTTAGCTATGTTTCCCTGGCTAGTAAAATTAGCCAAGCAATATTAAGAAAAAGAAAATATGTAAAAAATAACAAGCTCCTCTGATTCAGTTACTGGGCAATTCCTAGCTATACCCAGGTCCATGTAATATATCTGAAGGTCTATTAGAAACTAACATAATCTTATTGTCAAGATAGATTTCAGAACATGTAATGGCAAATGGCTCCAAATATTCCTTGGGGATTCCCTTCTGCAGGTGGACACTAATTCATAAATCTGCAGTGTTGCACTCTGCTTGATTATATTTATTTTTAGTGAAGACTGCTGACCTTTCTAAAATGCACACTGATAATAGTGTTAATACATCTGCTGAGTTTTAGTAGAGGAAGAGAATGATATTAGTACAAGATGAACTGCAGACTGAGGAGAGTGATCGAGTTATATCTTCCACATGTCTTAATATAGTGGTCAGTTCATGATATGCCCCACAGCATTTTACTTCTTTGTTGAGTGCAATTTGCCAATGACCTTTTACCTCCCTCCAGTTAAGAGTTATTGTTTCCATATAAGTATCCAGGCAGTTTCATTTGTTCTATTTATACCTTGTTTCTCCATAGTTCAGGGATTTTTCAGGAGTTTTATGAGACTATGTTTTATTTTTCAGTCTTTTATCATTTTCAAATATTTGTGTATAATGGATCATGCTTACTTAAGGTATTAGAAGTTTAGTTTTTTTGGGGGGGAGGGGAAACCATACTGGGAAAGTAGTTAGAGAACTTAACTGAGCCAAGCAGTTTTTATTGCTAAAAATGTGTGTGTCAACCTATTTTCCAAAGCACCAGAAAACAAGACAAGAAGGAATGGATAGAAATTAATCAAGGAGAGAAGCAAATTAGAACTAAGGAGAAATTTCCTAACAATGAGATCAGTCAACAATCAATGGAATGGCTTGCCTTCAGAAGTTGTGGGTGCTCCATCACTGGAGGCTCTTTAAAAGAGCCTGGACAGCCAGGGTAGAGACCCTATATCATTTCAGCATCCCTATGATCACATGGTCAAATTCAGATGCTTGGCAACTGACTCATATTTATGACAGTTGCAGTGTTCTGGAGTCATGTGATGACTTTTGTGAGCTTCTGACAAGCAAAGTTAATGAGGATTCACTTTACAACGATGTTACTAACAACTTCAGGGATTCACTTAACCATTGTGACCAGAAAGATATAGAGGGTTTGGACTAAAAGATCTCCAAGGTCCTTTCTAACTCTATTATTCTGTCTGCCATTATATCCCTGAATCTTATATGCAATTTTTTGGCCTTGGCTACAGGAAGAAAATTATGGTCTCATTTGTCTACCACTGATATTTGGGTCAGGTATCCAATCAGCTAGATGATAAAGCTATAGCTGGACAGACCAGGAGAGAAGGCGGCAATTTTTCCTGCAGGACGATTTCCCTCAAGATGGTGATGGGTTCGCACCAGCAGGAGAGGGAGAGGCCTAGGGAGAGGCCCAGATTAAGAGACTTCCCATTAAAAGCTGGATGGGAAAGTAGGAAGAAATTCAGGGTAACCGAGTCCTAGAATCTCTCAGGGTCTTTCAAGGGTCTTCATACTTGGCAAGTTTAAGACTTGTGGACTTCAACTCGCAGAATTCCTGAGCTAACATGACTAGAAGAGGAATTCTGGGAATTGAAGTGCACAAGTCTTAAAGCTGTCAGGTTTGAAGACTCCTAATATAGTTAATCCTTAACAACAGCTCATTTAGTGACCGTCTTTACTCACAACAGCACTGAAAAAGTCACTTATGACTGTTTTTCACTCTAAGGATGATTGCAGCATCCACATGATTAAAATTCAGATGTTTGGCAACTAACTCATATTCATGAAGGTTGCAATATTTGATGTAGAGTGCTTGTTGGCAGTTTCAAAGTACATTTGCTCAGTGGTGGAATTCAACCAGTGTAAAGCCCATGTCACACTGAACCAACGGATGCAAACAGGATGTAAAATGGACAAAAAACCTTGCCATCCGTTGGTTAATGTGATATATCCATTCTGTACTCACTGCCGCCATTTTGCTTCCTCTCTATCCGTCCAGCATCCGTTTATGGACGTTTCATCCGCTCCAAAAGTTTTGGGCTGCCTAAAACTTTTGCGCGAAAAATGTATCTAGTTCGTCCGTTCTGCATCGGCTACGCATCCACTACGCATCCGCTACGCATCCATTACGCATCCGCTATATCTGCTAAGCATCCGCTGCCCATCCGCGCAACTCCATCCACTCCAGCGGTAAACGGACGCAGGGAGGAAGTGGAACGGACGTGGAATGGATGCAGAACGGATGCCTAGCAGATGCAGCATGGAAACAAAGTGTTTAAAATGGAAAAAATGTTCTGTGGAGGTGGCTGGTGCTGGAATGCTTATTATCAGCTCCTCCAGAAGCAGAAGCAGCAGAAGCGCCAGCCCCAGAAGAACGAGCCCGTGTTGCAGAAGCCCCAGCAGAACCAGAGTGAGGGCCAGGGGGCGGGATGGTAGCCCTGTCCCTCTTGCCAGGGCTGGCAGCAGATGGCTGAGGCTTGCTGAGCTTCCGCATGGTTGTGGGGTTGCTGGCTGGCAGGGAGGCTGGCAGGAACCAAGGCTGGCAGGAAGGCTGGCAGGGAGGCTGGCAAGAACCAAGGCTGGCAGGAAGGCTGGCAGGGAGGCTGCCACCAAGGCTGGCAGGAAGGCTGGCAGGCAGGCAGGCACTAAGGCTTGCAGGCAGACATGAACCAAGGCTGGCAGGAAGGCTGGCAGGCAGACATGAACCAAGGCTGGCAGGAAGGCAGGCAGCCAGGCTTGCAGGGAGGATGGCAGCAAGGCTGGTAGGGAGTCTGGCAGTAAGTCTGGCAGCAAGGCTGGCAGCAAGGCTGGCAGCAAGGCTGGCAGCAAGGCTGGCAGGCAGACATGCAGGCAGGGCAGGCAAGGCAGTCGATGTGTCCGGCAGCAGGTCTTTCCTCTGAATGGCGACCTGCTTCCAAGCTGCTTCCGTTATATCCACGGGGCTGACGCAATGCATCCTCCCCACATTCGCAGTGAACGCCAGGCATCCGTTAGGCTTCTGCTGTGCATCCGCTAGGCTTCCGTTCTGCATCCGCTTCATCCGTTCGGTGTCCGCTCTGCTTCCACTCTTTCTGTTCCGTGTCCGCTTCGCTGAGGCCCCCCAGAAGCCCTGCGGATGTGCCACCCACTCCCATCCACTCCCATCTGCTTCCATCCGCTAGGCTTCCGTTCCGCATCCACTTTGCATCCGCCCTGCGTCCTCCCTGCGTCCGTGTTATCCGCTCCGGTTATGCAAATTTTTGTCCGTTTTGAGAGCGGATAACAACGGATGGAACATTTTGCTCGTCCACTGTGTCCTTTTTGCATCCGTTGGCCAGTGTGACATGGGCTTAACAACCAGTTCAGTGAGACTGCACTTTGCGCATGCACATGAACTTCACATGCGCAGTATTCTAAATACAGCCATTTCTGGCTAAAACCTATCTTCTGCTGCAGCCACGATGAGTGAAACAGCTGAGAAGTGGCAATCTGCTGTGCCATGCAAATCAGCTGGGCTTCAAAACAAGGAAATAAAGAATAGATTAGGGCAGGGGTGGGTAGGTGGGGCAACTGATCGCTGGAACTACCTGTTCGTGTGAACTTGTCCATACTGGCTGAATCCCACCCCTGCATTTGCTCTACTCTCTAACACCACAGAAGATGACAGTTTTCTTGGTTTATTGTAGGTTTGAAGTGTGAGAGCAAACTATTAAATCTCAAATCCATTGAGTGTTAATTCCACAGAAGAAAAATCCAAACTAAAACATAACCACTAAACCCAGTAATGTCATATACATAAGGACAAACCTTTAGGCTCAGTTATTTCAATAGGTCAACTCCAGCCATAGTGAATCACTTTCCAATGTTGAATTACATGTCCCAGCATCCTCTAGGCAATAGGTCCATAATTTTAGGTTAAGCTTTGATCCAATTTCTGCTGTGTCCGGCAGTCATTTCTGATTCTTTTCAAAATCTCAGACTGAGCTGTAAAATAAATATGGCAGGACTTAATCCTGGCTATTCACATTTTAGCAACCAACCACTGCTTAAAGGTCAGTAATGATTTATTCTAGGCCAGGTTTTCAAAGCAAAGCATTGAGCTTGATTTTCTTAGACAAGTATTTAATGCAGCTTGTGGCATTAAAACCCCAGATTTCCAAGTGTGAGTTTATGTGGCCTGATCCTATGTGTTGTATTTGGAAAAAGATTCAATTGCTTCCATTGAATTTTCTTTCTAGATAAAGATGAGCATACTAATAGACTTCTATGGGAATAGAGGCTATAAATGATGAATTACTATGTTTTTAAAATGAAGTAATTCAATGAAGTGATGATATTTCTCTTTAAAATGTGTTTTAAGTGCAGAAAGTAGCAAAAATCTGGATTATTTGCAACAAAAAGCAATGGTTTCTGATCTACATGAATAAGAGTATATGTTATAAGGACCTAAACATAAGTTTAAAGTTTAACAATTATCTCTCTCCTTCACCCCCCCTCTGATTCCATCTCCTCCCCTCTCTTTTTTCCTCTGCTCATTTCTCCAGCATATAAATTAAATGCATGTTTCTGTCTCTGTGTGCAAACCTATATATTCCCTATTTGTTTGTAAGCTTCTATGTCTGTTCTAAAAATAAATTCCCAGGCTGAACTCAGCATTCTAAAGCCCATGTCACACCGAACCAACGGATGCAAAGAGGATGTAAAACGGACAAAAAAGCTTGCCATCCATTGGAAAACGCGATGTACTCACTGCCTCCATTTGGCTTCCTCTCTATCCGTCCAGCATCCGTTTATGGATGTTTCATCTGCTCCAAAAGTTTTGGGCTGCCCAAAACTTTTGCACAGAAAATCTATCCAGTTCGTCCATTCTGCATCCGCTACGCATCTGCTACGCATCCGTTACACATCTGCTATATCCGCTAGGCATCCGTTCCGCATCCGCACAACTCGCATCCGCTCGGACGCAGGGAGGAAGCAGAACGGATGCAGAACAGATGCAGAACGGATGCAGAACGGATGCAGCACAGAAACAAAGCGTTTAAAATGGAAAAAACGTCTGCAGAGGGGACCTATCTCAGATATTAAGGATGTCTAGAGGATGCCTAGAGGATGCCTAGAGGATGCCTAGAGGATGCAAAGGGACACCTATACTGCCTATAAAAAGGGGGAGCAACTCGCCTGCATCTCACTTTCAGAACAGCAGCCAAGCTGTGCAGACCTCTGCAGCCTTCATCTGCCTCTTTCTCTTCCACAGCATCCAGTCATGTCCACCGTGGATTGTGACAAAGTCCTTTCGGCAGCCACCATCCTTCTGCAACAGTGCGATACCATCTACAGGCTCTGTGAACTCTACTATGGGAAGAAAAGGAGGCACCCAAAAAAAGTCTGGGTCCAAAGATGGATCGGGAGAAGAGCAGAGGACGGACTGTAAAATGGTAGAGCTCAGGAGCGAAGACACTCGGGTGTTCCAGAACTTCATGAGGATGCCTCCAGCCATGTTTGACGAACTTGTGCAGCGGTTGACACACAGGTTGACCAAGACAAACACCAACTTCCGGCCCAGCCTGGAACCTGGGCTCAAGATGGCACTCACTCTGCACCACCTGGCCTCAGGGACCACCTACAGGAGCATGCAGTACGGCTGGAGGGTGCCACACAACACCATCAGCATTGTGGTCAGAGAAGTGGTGCAGGCCATCATTGAAGAATACAAGGAGGAGCTCCTCCAGTACCCCTCCACTGAAGAAGGATGGAAGAAAGTTGCAGAGGAGTGGTATCAGAAGTGGAACTTCACCCACACTGTTGGAGCCATCGATGGCAAGCACGTGGCCTGCAAAGCTCCAGCCAAGTCAGGGTCCACTTATCACAACTACAAGGGCTTCTTCAGCAGCATCCTCTTCGCCATGGTCGATGCTGACTACAAGTTCATGTACATTGATACTTCAGGCAACGGCTCATCTTCAGATGCCCAGGTATACAACGCCAGTCACCTCAAGGAGGGGCTGGAAGGCAACCTCATGGTGGGCTTCCCAGATCCAGACCCGCTGCCCAACGACAAGCAAGATGTACCCTACTTCTTCGTGGGGGATGACTCCTTCTTCCTCACAACCTACCTCATGAAGCCCTACACCTCCAAATATCTCACCCATGAAGAGAGGATCTTCAATTACAGGCTGTCCAGGGCAAGGCGGGTGGTGGAGAACGCCTTTGGCATCCTGGCCAACCGGTTCCAGGTACTTCTCACCAACATGCAGCATAGCCCAGAGACCATGAGGAGGATCATGGAAGCTTGCTGCATCCTGCACAATCTCATGCGCACCCGCTACCCAGTCTTGCAGAACAGGCTTGTGGACCATCAACAAGGCAATGGGGACATGGAGCCTGGGGAATGGAGGCAAGGGCAAAACCTGATTGACACTGAGGATGTGCAAGGCCCCAACAAAGCCTCACATGAGGCGAAGAAGCAGCGCAACCTCCTGAAACACTGGTGCAACTCCCCAGCTGGAGCAGTGGAGTGGCAAGACAGGATGGGAAATGTTTAATGGATGCTTCCTTCAGCCTGTCTCATCACATGGATGAGATTGGGCCATGTATGTTTGGTTGGCCTACAATGAACAGGGCATTTAATAAAGAGTTGTGTTTATGTTGACATGTGTGGATGATTGATTATATCGTTATTGATAATAAAGGGCCATAGGTGTGGCACCTGGGAGGGTGGACCATACAGTCCCACTATGCTTGCACTGGAGGTTTATCTATCCCACTGCTATCCTAACCCATCCCACAGCTATTACCCATTCCGCAGGTATCCTAACCCATCCCAAAGCTATCCTTACCCATCCCACAAGCAAGCAAAGGCTTAAACCATTTCTAAAAGTTTCCACCAAGACTTTATTAAAAAAAAGAAATGAAACAAGTGTGTGAATCATAAATACACTTTATTAACAACAAGCTATAAGACAGAAATGAGTCTCTGGCACTCCTCTTGGTCGCTCAGTCTCAGGGGTGAAGGGTGCAGGTGCTGTGGAGGTGGCTGGTGCTGGAATGCTTATTATCAGCTCCTCCAGAAGCAGAAGCAGCAGAAGCAGAAGCCCCAGCCCCAGAAGAGCGAGCCTGTGCTGCAGGTAGCCCTGTCCATCTTGCAAGGGTGGCAGCAGATGGCTGAGGCTTGCTGTGCTTCAGCATGGTTGTGGGGTTGCTGGCTGGCAGGGAGGCTGGCAGGGAGAGTGGCAGCAAGGCTGGCAGCAAGGCTGGCAGGCAGACATGCAGGCAGGGCAGGCAAGGCAGCCAATCCTTCTGGCAGCAGGTCTTTCCTCTGAATGGCGACCTGCTTCCGAGCTGCTTCCGTTATATCCGTGGGGCTGACACAATGCATCCTCCCCGCATGCGCAATTAATGCCAGGCATCCGCTAGGCTTCCACTTTGCATCCGCTGTGCATCCGCTGTGCATCCGCTTCATCCGCTGTGCATCCTCTGTGCATCCACTGTATCCGTTCCGCGTCCGCTTCGCTGAGGTCCCCCAGAAGCCTCGCGGACGTGCCATCCACTCCCATCCGCTTCCATCCACTGGGCTTCCATTCCACATCCGCTTTGCATCCACCCTGCGTCCTCCCCGCGTCCGTGTTATCCGCTCCGGTTATGCAAATTTTTGCCCCTTTTGAGAGCGGATAACAACGGATGGAACATTTTGCTCGTCCGCTGTGTCCTTTTTGCATCCGTTGGGCAGTGTGACATGGGCTTAATGTTCTGCAAGTCAATATCCATTTTATACCATTTTACATGTGGTTCTGGTTGAGGGATCAAAATATCTAAATAGAAAATAAGCTAGATCCTAGAAAAGTGGTTCTTTTCTAGAGAGGAAAAACCTGCATTCATTTCTTGTACAAATATACTGTAAAGATTCCAGAAGATCTCGAAGAGATTCGTTATGGCAGATGGTTTTATGGAATAAAACCCAATTCATTGGATGCATGGTGTTACTTTTGCTGACAGAGGTGCTTTAAAAAAAAATTCACAGTGCTACCATGAGACCATCAAGTACAAGTGTTTCAGTCAGTGAGATACCTATGCAAATTTCAAATGTTTACAGTAAAAGTATAGTGTGGCCATTCACAACACCAGTAATTGGATAAGGCAATTTTCCAGGCTCTGTAAAACAAATTTATTATGCTGGGTCAATACCTTGCAGCTATGAATTGTAATTGTGAAGGTCTTGTATGTATTTGAGCTTTGCTTATAGGCTGCATAAATTTGTATTTCGTGACTTTCAACCAAACTGTTGACCAGGGAACAGCAACCTATGACTTAAAGTTCAAAAGCCTCTAAGCTCATTTCTGGGGCCTCAAATTTCCACCAATCATATGGCATCACCAAATTTACTAATATAATTGCAAGATTTCCTACATCATGAAGGTCCAAAAGCATATGAAAATGTTAGCATAAGTCTGAAAATACACCTGACAAAGCTTAAAACTCTTCTTTAATCCAGGAAATAATGGAAAATCCAGCTGATCTATCCATTTTGGACCTTTGGCAAGCTGATATGATTCTTATTCACTTAAAAATATAAAGGTTGTCCATCACAGCAAGTGACAATTCCAAAATATTTCCTTCTCTGTGTTACCAGTCCAACTTTCCCCAACTTCGATGAAATCAGGTGTTTAGACTTGAACTCTTTGGCTTCACTGGACCATTTCTGAGAATTCTGGAAGTTGAAATCTAGATATTTAGAGAATATCATATTAGGGGAAGACCACAATAGTCCAAAGACATTGTGCAGTCCTTCCTCTGTTCTGTACTATGAAAAATAGCTAGCAGAAAAAGCAAGAACATAGTGGGAAGTTATAAATGAAAAATAATTGTCTTAGTCATCCGATAAAATTCTGTGATGAAGCTGGACAATTGGAAAGTTTAGCAAAGGAAAGAGTATGAAGTAGGTCATAATTTGATAATAGACTCTTTTGCTTGGGTTGATATGTTAGGTCAAGTGGGCCTTAATGTGCCCTAGCACATGTCACTTACTGACATGCCAGTTACTGACTCAATTTTAGACCCACTTGAGTTTTCACTTGAAGTATGACTCTTCTGTTTTGCTAAAAAGTCATTAGATTAAAAGGTTGTTCACATCAAAGATGATGTGGCATAGTGCTGGGATGAGAGTTGCTGGAAAGCAAATGGCATATACAGATGAAACTTGAAAAATTAGGATATTGTGCAAAAGTTCATTTATTTCAGATATGCAACTTAAAAGGTGGACCTAATATGTGAGATAGATTCATTACATGCAAAGCAAGATAGTTCAAGCTGTGATTTGTCAAAATTGAGATGATTATGGCTTACAGCTCATGAAAACCCCAAATCCACAATCTCAGAAAATTAGAAGATAACATGCAATCAATAAAACAAGAATTGTACATAGAACAATATCGGATCTCTGAAAAGTAGAAGCATGCATATGTACTCAGTACTTGGTTTGGGCCCCTTTTGCAGTAATTACTGCTTCAATGCGGCATGGCATGGAAGCTATCAGCCTGTGGCACTTCTGAGGTATTATGGAAGACCAGGGTGCTTCAATAGTGGCCTTCAGCTCTTCTGCATTGTTTGGTCTCATATCGATCATCTTTCTCTTGTCAATACTCCATAGATTCAGGTCAGGCGAGTTTGCTGGCCAATCAAACACAGTAATCCCATGGTCATTGAACCAGGTTTTGATGTTTTTGGCAGAGTGGGCAGGTGCCAAGTCCTGCTGGAAAATGAGTCAGCATTCCCATAAAGCTCGTCTACAGAAGGAAGCATGAAGTGCTCCAAAATCTCCTGGTAGAGGGCTGCATTGACCCTGGACTTAATGAAGCACAGTGGACCAACACCAGCAGATGACATGGCTCCTCAAATCAACACAGACTGTGGAAACTTCACACTGGACTTCAAGCATCTTACAGTGTGTGTGCCTCTCCATTCTTCCTCCAGACTCTGGGTCCTTGGTTTTCAAATGAGATGCAAAAGTTGCATCAGAAAAGAAGACCACTGAGTAACAGACCAGTTCTGTTTTATTTTTTTAGCCCAGGTAAGATGTTTCTGACATTGTTTGCTGTTCAGGAGTGGCTTGGCAAGAGAAATATGCCATTTGAAGCCCATGTCCAGGATCCGTCTGTATGTGTTGGCTCCTGATGCAAAAGAAGTTATGATTTCTTTTCATAACTCTTGATGCAAAAGTTGATGCAAAAGGCTCTTGATGCAAAAGAAGGCCATTCAAAAGTGTTGGGGACTTTCACAAGGAGTGGACTGAGACTGGAGTCCAGCCTCTGTCCACTCCTTGTGAAAGTCCCCAACACTTTTGAATGACCTTTTCCTGACAATCCTCTCCAGGCTGCGGTCATCCCTGCTGCTTGTGCACCTTTTTCTTCCACACTTTTCCCTTCCACATAACTTTGTATTAATGTGCTTTGATACAGCACTTTGGGAATATCTAACTTCTTTTGCAATTACCTTATGAGCCTTTCCCTCCTTATGGAGGGTGTCAACTATGGTTTTCTGCACAACTGTCAGGTCAGCAGTCTTTCCCGTGATTGTGGTTCCTATTGAACCAGACTGAGAGGCCATTTCAAGGCTCGTGAACCCTTTGCAGGTGTTATGGCTTAAGTAGCTGATTAGAGTGGGACACTTTGAGTCTAGAATATTGAACCTTTTCACAATATTCTAATTTTCTGAGATTGTGGATTTGGGGTTTTCATGAGCTGTAAACCATAATCATCTCAATTATGACAAATCACGGTTTGAACTATCTTGCTTTGCATGTAATGAGTCTATCTCATATATTAGGTTCACCTTTTAAGTTGCATTATTGAAATAAATGAACTTTTGCACAATATTCTAATTTTTTGAGTTTCACCTGTAAATGTGATAAATTATCACTGTGATTATATATTTCCTTCCATTCTGTGCCATATTTGTATCACCCCACAAAGGGATCTTTCTCATTTTTGCATTGCAGACCAATTGTTTTTCATCAGGATAGTATGCAGAACTGCATAATGGGAAAATTTTGTCTCTTTTATTGTCTGGTGGGAAGTCCTTTGCAACATGAAAATTTGGGCTGACCAAACAGTGTGCAGAATGGTATGGCTTTGGGGATTCAGTACAGGAGGAAGTTCTAAAAAGGCCCTTGATTTTCAGATAATATTTACTGTCCAGCAGCTGTTTTGCTCAGCAGCTGCCTCTCAAACATTCACAAATAGATCTTCAGCCCTTGGACACTTATGTTTCCCAATCAATGACAGATGATAGCAGGGGACCAATTAACTAGAAACCATCACGATTAGTAGGTATATGAGCTGTGGTGGCACAGTAGTTAGAATGCAGTACTGCAGGATACTTCTGCTGACTGCAGGCTGCAATTCAGCAGTTCAGTTCTCATCAGCTCAAGCTTGACTCAGCATATTGAGTCCATCCTTCTGAGGTCAATAAAATGGGGATCCAGATTGTTGAGGGCAATATGCTGACTCTTTAAACCACTTAGAGAGGGCTGTAAAGCACTGTGAAGTGGTATATAAGTGATATTGCTGTTGATAACCTGCCCTATTTTTCCTCCTTTTCAAGAAGTTTGCTAAGTAAGTGGCCATTGTTACACCTTGCAAAGTAGATCCCAGAAATTACTTATAGGCTATGTGAGAAGGTGCTGAGTTCAACTCCTAAATTAATTATAGGCTGATAAGTTGGGCTTTGGGTAAACTGATGATTTGCAGGTATCCACCTCTGTGATCAACAGACTACTGTACAGATAGATGTACAGATGTACCCTAAAGTCTTACACAAACTCTTGTGATATCATGGATTCGGAAATGTTTCAACAGTTAATTTGTAACAAGCTGCTTTTTTCCCCTTCCATGTTCCAATCTCAGAAGGTGCCTGGAGAAGTTTGCTGTTTTCTTGACAAGTTTTTTGAAAGTGATTTGCCATTACTTCCTTCCTGAACTTGAGAGAAAATGACAGATCTAAGGTCACCTTTGTGCCTAGGGTAATACTGGAACTTTTGGTCTCCTATTTCTGCTTCCTTAACCATTATACTAAACTGGCTCTAATTAGTTGCTACCAGATAATGAATTCTTGTTTACTGGCCTTGAAAAATTTCCTTAATTTCATAAAATAAAATATTATTTTATAGTATTGTGTATTAGCATTATAATATAACATAAAAATAGGAAATGCTTATTAGCCTTAAGATGAAAAAATAGTCTTCTGGGATTTTTAGATAATCTACAACTACCATGATTTGTTTATTTATTTTATAACCAAATAGTAGAGATTTGAATTTTGCTAGGCAACATTTTCAAGCTAGATAAATGTCAGAGTGATTTGATGCTGCTGACAAGCCAAATTTTAGTTATCATGCAGCCAATGTTCCATATCCTTAACAAAACATCAAGACAGCACTTACTAATAGGACACCCACTTCATTTAGTAACTAAATCATTTTGTTTTTAATTCCACTTGATCATAGAGCTTGTGTGACATATATGAAGATCTCATTTTTTTTCCTAGCTGAACTAATATAGCTTTCTCCAATCTGGCATCCTCTAGGTGTATTAGGTTTATACATTGTAAATTTCCCAATCATCTGGCAATTCTGAAAATTGCAATCCAGCACATGAGGTATGGAGTATATTAGGGTAGGACTAAAGTTAGTATTCAAAGGTAGGTAAGAAAATGTAGATCTTCAAATCTATGAACAATTAGAGATGTATGTATATGTTCTTATGTTTGCATAACAGATGAGAAGAATGAAGAATATAGACAGCATGTTAATTCTCTCAAATTACTGCTTTGTGCAAAGTTTGATAAGGATCCTCTTAGGACAAAAGCAATCACTGAATTCATAAGGGCTGCAACATATAAATTGTGGGTGTTACAGCCTTCACAATTTATGTATTTAGATTCAGAAATTACTGTTTCCCTACTCTAATTTCTGCAAACAAAGCTTTCCAGTACATTGTTTTGAAAAATGCTTGGTTTTACAACAGACGTTGCTTTTGTTTCTTTTCTTCAGATATTCCCCTCCCTATTTTTAAAGTCTCCTACTCCTTTTTAATCTTTTCAAAATGATGTGAAAGACCCATCTAATCTCTTATCCGGATATTTTTCAACCCCAGCAAAGAAGTGTGGACTCTGATTCTCAAAATTTCCAAGGTTCTGGGAATTGAAATCTACTTCTTACAGTTGCTGAGATTGAGACATTTCCATAGCCTTTTACATAAATACTTGAGCTTTCCTTTCTAAAATAAAGTTGATTTTGAAATATACATAGGATATAATTTCTGTTTTGAATGACTATATTTTGAATATTTAGTTTGCAATCTTGGGATAAACTGTCCAAGAACTCCATCATGAGTAGGTAAATAAATGAATCAGATCAGTTCCACAGTTTTGATAGTGGTCTGAAATGCAGATAAAAGCCAAAACAAGTAAATATTCTCACGGCTTATACATTTGGCACAAGATATAAGATATTGCCCTAAATATTATTGCCTACAGCAATATTTTTGCTGGCTGGGGAATTCTGGGAGTTGCAGTCCACACATCTTAAACATGTCAAAGTTGAGAAACATTGGTCTCAAGAGATCCATAATGAAAGGGAACAATGCCCTTGTGGTCTGGCCTCTGTGTACCAGAATACTGCATAAGAAAGGTGAACTTTTTTCTGATCAGCTTCAGTTGACTTTTGCACGATAAGTAAAATCCTTTACTCGAAAAAAATTAGGTACTGTCATACTTAATTAATTGTAATTAATTCTTTTTTCTTTTAATTGCTACTTCAATTAATTTTAATATTTTAATATTATCAAATAATCAAATTTTAATAAAACCTATTTGTATGGCTAGCACCAATTTATTTAAAAAATTCTTTCTTTTTGTCATTATTTGTTCAGTTGCTTCCAAATCTTTGAAATATGTCATTTTTTTCCCAGTTTGTCTGTCAGTAATTTATTCTTTGAGTTCCCATAAGCTCATGCTTCTGTTAACTGTGATAGTATTAATTTGCCTTGTTTTCTATGAGTATTTTGAAATTACTTTTAAATTACTATTTTTAAGTTACTTTTTAAATGCTTCAGGTCTTCTAAAAATGTTTACTTCCACTTTCTATTTCTTCTACTGCAGCATTTCTTATGATATATTCATTATAAGAGTTAGAGAATAATATGACAATATACAGTCATAGCTTTCCCCATTTTTTAAGCAGTTAGTTGTACAAATTTCAATTCTGTTACTTTCTTGTCATCATATAATTTTTTCCAAAAATAGATGATGCATTCATAATTTGTTGTAATCAGTCCAAAGGTTTTGTCAATAAAAGAAAACTTGGCCTTTTTGGAAGGTTCTTCTTCATTCTATTAACCATCAGATCTTAGCAATGTGATTTCTGCTCCTCTTCCTTTTAAAATTCAATTTGTGTATCTGGAAATTCTTATTCTATGTATTTTAGAAAAGCAAATTGCTAAATCTTTAGAAAAATCTTACTAGCATCTGAAATCAATGCAGTTTTTCAGTAGTTTGATAAACATTTCTTAGCAATGTCCTTTACAGTATTTAAATATTTCCTAATAGATCTTTCCTAGCCTTTCAGCTTCCCCTGTCTTTCCCGTGTCTGTTTGCAAACAAAATGTAGTATTTTAAATGCATTTTTCTATAAGGTTTCAAGCTGTTTTGCTAGTATTTCATCATCTTGAAGCTTTGTTAGTAGCAATTTAACTTCACTTTCCACAATAAATGATCAAACTTTTATATTTATCACTGATTTAAAGATCTTTTTTGTACTGTACTGTCTTCATGTCAGATTTTCTTTATATCTTCTTTTTAATTTTTTTACGCATAAAGGGTATTCTTCATTTCTGCAATTTTAGGTAAAACTTTTGTCCTTCCAAATCACCTTCTTTGAATTGTTTATTTAGATATCAGTCTTTGTCTTTTTTTTTTTTTCCAGAGATCAGCATTATTCTTCTGTCTCTGCTATCTCTTGCTTTCTACATTTCTTCAGTTGTTTACAGCCTATCAGTAGGAAGCCATTTTGCTTTCTTTTGCTTTTTGTATTTTGGGATATTTCTGTTTGATTTATCCTTAACAGCATCACAAATTGCAGTTCAGTCCTTTGGCATTCTAGTTATCCAGTCTAATCCATCACCCCATCTTCACATTAAACATTACAATTTTGTAGTTTTGAAAGACTGTTAAGATTTTGGGGACCAACCTGTCTTACATCTACGAAGTAATGGTTTGATCAAACTCATCATGATTCTTTTTGTGAGTGTAATATTTGCTTCCTACTAGCGTGCTGGCTGATTGCATTCTGCAACATTACAGGTGGTACCCCTGGGAAATACTCTTGACAAATAACAAGCAGAGAGGTTAAATGCATTGTTGTTTGGTATTTCAGAGAAATTCCATAGAGGTTATTATGCATTAGAGTTAGCAGTTCTCCCATTTGTAGAATGTTATTTGGAAAAATACCTAGTTCTGAATTTATTTTTCTTAAGAAGATAGGAAATTGCTTTCAACAGTAGTGAGTTCATTGACCAGAGGATGCAATGTCCTTCTTTTGGGAGTGTTTCTGAACATTACTAAGAGATGAAAGGGAGTTTTTGTGTATAAATATTCATTCTACCTTTGCTAAGATGCAACTCTTTTTTTTTAAAGCATTACAGTATTTTAGTTCATATTATTATCCAACTCCATTAAATGGTTCCATCTCCCTTTCCATTTATTTCTTTACTGACTTTTGCTGGACTCTATTTTATACTCTATGTTCTACATTCACAATCTGATTATAACTGTTATATATATATTTAAAAATGTGTCTATATTTAAAGTTGTACATTGCTTATGGATCAGTATTTTATATGATAAGTAATAGAGAAATCAAATTAATGTGCAGTTCTTCTGGCACTCTGGGTGAATATCTTGTGAGTCTGATGATCCTGAAGTCTCCAAGCATGACTCTCTCTCAGGCACTTTCAATATGTGGAGTGTGCTAATCAGTTGTTGCAGTTGCTACCTTCTATTAAATGGGAGATAGGAAAACCAGAAAGAGATAATACAGGCAGGTCAATCAAAGCTGAACTTGAAATTTAACTATAAGAGAAAAGCATCTTATTTCTGGAAAATTAAGTTTCTGATCAAAACTTATTTTTCCAGCAATAAGATGCTTTTCTTTTATACTTAAATTTACAGTTACGACCTTCCAAGTTGTATCTTTTGAGTTCATTTCCAGGGAAGCCTATAAACGTAGCTTTGTCATAAAGATGTCTGGATATGAAAGACATAAAATGTTTTCCTGCTGAAATTATTCAGGCCTCCACCCTTTTATCCTTCTTTTGAAGGCCTGGCTAGATTGAAAGTTTGATTTAGCACCAGGTTTTTGTTGTTTTTAACATTTTAATTGACTTAGTTTTATAGTTTCAATATGATTTTGTATGTCTTTTAATATTTTATTGGAAGGCTCTCAGAGTTGGTTGAAAGATAGGTGGCTATATAAATCTTTAACTGTATGCATGCATGCATGTATGTATGTATGTATGTATGTACATATGTATGTAACTAAATGAAAAAGGCAGGGAATATTCCTGACAAGTAGTTTAGTTTTTAATTTATTATTTTATTGATTTTAAAATTTATTTTAATTTATTGACAAGATGTATATCCTACTTTTTGCTCTAGGGCAGGGCTGTCAAACTCAAGACCCCCTGGCCTGTGGAGCTGCCCTGGAAACAGCGAAGGACCAATCCATGGTACTTCTGCCAGTGAAAATGGAAGGCTGTACGCAGCCCTCATGAGCTCCGTTTTCACTGGCAGAATGCTGGCAAAACAAACTACTAGCAAAAGTGGCATTTGATCACATGAGTGATGTTGAACTGGCCATACCCACTCTGCCCCACTCCCCGTGGAACAGATTGCAAATCCTTGCTCTAATCTAGCCCTTTCAAGAATAGGGTTGCATAGGAGGCCTTTTACATGAAAAGGATATGTGATATTATTCTTCCTAAAAGGAGAACCCATAGACCTATGGCTAACCTATGATTCTACAAATCTCATTATCATATTTCTCTATAGTCAATGTTACAAATTCATATGTCCATTCTAGGAAATTGTTATGGAATACATTTTGGCCTTTCCAAAATTAAAGGAAGATAGAAAAAAATAATTTGGGACTTATATAGAAAGTAAATGCAATTATTTCTGTCTATAAAAATCTTTATTCCAAAGTAGGGAAGATGATAAATGAACTTCACATGGGTCAGCATTCATGCCACAACTAAGTAAGTGAAAGTGAAATATCAGACTTATTTTGAACAAAATGCATAATAGAAATATTTTAAACCTGTAAATATTTGATAAGTGGCTACTTGTAGCCCGTATGGACTGATAGTTTCTGGTATGTCCTTGTCATAGGTATTATTTATTCATGCTATTTAAAAAATAGGTTCTCTTTTTTAAAAAATTATCCTCATCCATTCATTATGCCAGCTTTCCATTACCATGAACTTTTCAAATATGTTTGATTATATCTCCCAGAATTAACAGACAGGTTGGGAAGTCTGCCCCAGATTTCCTAAATGAGGATAGTCTCCTACTGTTGGAGACAACCAGGCTGAGCTTGAGGCAGAGGTCAAACAATCATAAGTCACAAGGCCCTTCACACTCACAAGAGATCTAAATACAGCCCACCTTGAATACCTCTCTTATCACCTGCTAATTTCCCTTAATGGACAGTTGGTCAGATTCTTGTAGAAAACCTAAGCTTCCCTCATTTCCCCAGGGTTTGACATTAGAAATATTGTACACTTGCTTGAACCAATGAGAAAAGGGGATTTAAAACCCACCTGCAATTAATTAAATAATTCTGCTCTCATCAAAAACACTAAGCAAACAGAGTTAATTCCATAAGCAAGTTCTACTATTTCTTGGTATGCGAAAAGAAGAAATTGCCTCAGACAGACTATTCTTTGGCACAGAAAGTTTCTCTTCATAAAACCAAACAATAATTCTGCTCCATTCCTTTATGATTTTAGGATGACCCAGAAGAGTCTATGGAAGTTTCCTTTCTCTCTATTTGGAAATAAATTGAATGATAGTATTGGATAAATTATTATTCGAAATTATAATGATCTCTTTTTTTTTTTTTTTTTTTAAAGTTTTTATTAATTTTCTACAAACAAACAAACATACAAAACATTAAAAACATCTACTCTCATATATACTTCCGGTGTATCGGTTGGTTCATCAGTTTTGTGCATTCATTTTATAGCGTCAATTACAATTATATTGCATAACCACTCATATTGTCAATCCATATTCTAATATTACTAAGAAAAAAAAAAAAATCTTTTTCTGACTATACTTTTAATCATTCATGCTTTGCGAGATAACAATACTTCAAACAGTTTATTCTATAATTTGTCGTATAATCATAAGAAATCAATCCTAAAAACTCTTCATATATATAATATTAATGCTCTATTATTGTATTTTATCATCTAACCATTGATAAAAAAAACCCCAAATTGCATAAAATTGTTTATCTTCTTGTTCTCTAATTTCAAATGTCAATCTACTCATCTCAGCACATTCCAATATTTTCTTAATAATTTCTTCCTGCAATGGTATTTTCTCATTCTTCCAGTTTTTAGCAAATACAATCCTAGCCGCCGTTAATACATTTACAATCAAATATTTCAAGTCTTTATTATATATATCAGGTAAAATTCCCAATAAAAAGATCTCTGGCTTCAAGTCTATGTGTTTCTTTGTCATTTTTTCCAACCACATGTGAATTTTAGTCCAATATTTTCTAGCATTCTCACAAGTCCACCACATATGATAGTATGAGCCAGGTATCTGATGACATTTCCAACATTTTTCCGATTTATTCTTGAACATTCTTGCTATTCTTGTCGGGGGGAGGTGCCACCTGTAAAACATCTTATACAAGTTTTCTTTATATGCTATTGACATTGTCATTTTATAATTTTGAGACCACAATTTTTGCCATTGTTCTAAATCAATTCCATATCCAAAATTCTTCCCCCATGCAATCATAGTTTCTTTAACTTGTTCTTCCTCTAGCTTAATTCCCAATAAATAACCATATAACTTTTTAATCACTTTCTCATCAGTACCCATCAATATCTTATCTAAATCAGTCTGTTTATCATAGAATCCTTCCGTTTTAAAATCTTCAAGATATCTTGAGTGTATTTGCGCATATGAAAACCAATTCATCCTTATACCTTGTTCCTCTAAATTTTGGATCGTTTTAAGTCCACCCTTTTCATCCAACAGTTCCCCATATCTAACTGTTTGTTCCTTTTTATAGATCATAGGATAGGAAAATGCTTCAATAGTCGATAACCAAACTGGAATTTTCAAGTAACATTGTTTTTTTATCTTCTCCCAATTTAACCACAAAGACTCCCGTATATAATGTCTTCTGAAATACCCCTGTGTTTTAGTTCTCTTATACCATAAAAAAGCATGCCAGCCCAACAGTAAATCATGTCCTTCTAATGTCAACAATCTATGTTTTCTTAATGTTATCCATTCTTTGACCCACATCAAACTTGCAGCTTGATAATACAATTCCCAATTAGGCAGGCCAAAACCTCCTCTATTTCTAGCATCTTGCAAAAGTTTTAACTTTATTCTCGCTTTTTTACCTTGCCATATAAACTTCAACATAGTTTTATTTAAATCTTCAAAATAGTCTTTTCCAAGTCTGATTGGTATTGTTTGAAAGAGAAATAAAATTCTAGGTAAAATATTCATCTTAATTGTTGAAATTCTCCCTATTAATGACAATTGTAAATTTTCCCATTTCTTCAAATCTGTAATTATCTGTTGTTTAAGTTTAATATAATTATTCTCTTTTAATGTGCTACATCTTGCTGTCAAATATATCCCCAGATACTTAACCTTGTTTGTAATTTGAATTTTCAAAAGATCTGTCAGTTCTTCTCTTTGTCTCAATAACATGTTTTTTGTCAAAATCTTTGTTTTATCTTTATTTATTTTCAAGCCAGCCATCTCACCATATGTCTCTACCTTTTCCAATAACTTTGGAGCGGTTTCTAACGGGTCTTCCAGAATAAAAGCTAAATCGTCAGCAAAAGCTTGTAGTTTAAATTCTTCCTTTTTAATTTTCATTCCTTTTATATTTTTGTCATCTCTAATATTTCTATTCAACACTTCCAAAGTTAATACGAATAACAAAGGAGATAGGGGACATCCTTGTCTTGTACCTCTTCTTATATTAATAAGATCTGTAAATTCTCCCTCCATCATTACCTTTGCTGTCTGTTTATTATATATGGCTTCTATTGCTTGAATAAATTTTCTGGCAAAGCCCATCTGTTCCAATAATAATAACATAAATCTCCAGTTCACGTTGTCAAATGCTTTTTGAGCATCTAGGAATATCAAAGCCATTTGTTTTTCAGGATGAGCCTCATAATATTCCAAGGTATCCAAAATTACTCTCATGTTGTCTCTAATTTGTCTCTTTGGTAGAAATCCATTTTGATCTGGATGGATAAAATTATTTAAATATTTTTTCAGTCTTTCTGCTAAGATTGAAGCAAAGATTTTATAATCTGCATTCAATAAGGAAATAGGTCTATAGTTCTTAATTTGCAACGGGTCAGCCTCTTCCTTTAAAATAAGTGTAATATAAGCCTCTGACCATGTTTTGGGTGTCATCTTTTTTAACATAACTTCATTCATAATTTCTAACAATGGAGTGTTCAATGATTCTTGAAATTTTTTATAGAATTCTGCCGGAAGCCCATCTGGACCTGGTGCTTTCCCATTATTTTGTCTTTTAAATGCTTCATTTAGTTCCATCATTGTTACATTGCTTTCTAACATTTCTTCAGTCTCTTTAGGTATCTTCGGTAAGTTAACATTCTGTAAATACTGTTTAATTTTTTTCTCATCAATATTCTCTTGATTATATAGTTGTCCATAATAATCTCGAATAATTTCCTTTTTCTTCTTATTACCACAACAAACTTGACCTTGATCATCTATTAGTTTCAATATTTTTCTTGATTCCTTCTCCTTTCTCAGTTTATATGCTAGCCATCTACCTGGTTTATTTGCGTCTTCAAAATAATTCTGTTTAGAATTTCTAATTTTCTGTGCCAGTTCTTCTTTCTCTATTAATTCCATTTTATGCTTAATTACATCCAGTTTCAATTTAATATCTTTTTTCTGTGGTATTTTCTGTAATTCTTTTTCAAGTCTTATATATTCATCTTCCAAGGCCTTAGAGGTTTGTCTTTTTCTAATATTCTTTTTTCTTGTATAGTCTATTATCAAACCTCTTACATATGCCTTCATTGTATCCCAAACATTCTGTATTGAGGTATCTTCTTTTTTATTTTCTTTAAAAAAAAAGACCAATTCCTTCTCCATCCATTGTATAAAATCTTTCTCCTTTAAAATGGTATTGTTTAATGTCCATCTCGATCTTTTTCTTTGTCCCTTCCATTTAATTGTCATTGGACTATGATCTGCCCAAGTACTTATTTCAATATTTGTTTCTTGAATAGTAGATATTAGTTCTGTTGAGATCCAAATCATATCTAACCTGGACCATGATAAATGTCTATTAGAATAAAAAGTATATTGTTTAGTTTTAACATTTCTTTCTCTCCAAATATCTTTTAAGGTTAATTCATCTGTCATTTTAAAAAAAGATTTAGGGAGAATCTTTCTATTTTGTTTTGTTGTTGTTGTTATATAGTCCAATTTATTGTCCACAATTCCATTAAAATCTCCCATCATGATTATGTTAACATAGTCCAGTCTAATTATTTCCATATGTAGTTTTTTATAAAACTCTTCTTGTTTATCATTCGGAGCATAAATTGCAATCAAGAGTATTTTTTTATTATTATCCATTATTTCCACCATTAATACTCTTCCATCTTCATCCGTGTAGATCAGTTTTGCTAGAATATCTTCTTTAATGTAGAGAACCACTCCTCTTTTCTTACATTGAATCAAAGAAGTAAATATTTTCCCTAATTTTGGCTGTACTAACAAATGCTCATGTTGCTTTTTAATATGAACTTCTTGTAAGCAAATTATATCAAATTTTAATTTCTCTAATTTGTGAAAAGTTTTCCTTCTTTTAACAGCTGAGTTACGTCCATTTATATTCATTGTAATCAGTTTTTTTTCTTCCATGATTATGCTTTGTATTTAGGTCTAACAGCTCTCGTAGCTCTCACTTCACGTTGTTCTTTACTGTCTACCTGTCCACCTACAACTCCTTTCTCTTTTTCAATCTCCAGTTGTTCCTCCAGAAGCTCAATTAATGAGATCTCTTTCTCTGCCACCTCTTTTTTTCTTCCAAAAAATTCTCCATAAAAAAGTTCTGCTTTTTCAATCGAGTCAATTCTATGTCTCTGCTCTTGCCACGTAAAAATTAGTCCTTCTGGTATCAGCCATCTGTAGTTCACTTCATTTTCCAGTAGCACTTTGGTCAAAAATCGATATTCTCTTCTCATCTCTCTCACTCTTCTAGGTATTTGTTTTAAAACTACAATCTCTTTGTTTTTATATTTCAATGCTTTTTCTCTTGCCACTTGTAATATTTGTGTTCTGATGGATTTTTTAGTAAATCTAATATGTACTTCCTTTGGTAGTTTATTTCTCATCGCATATCTTGTATAAACTCGGTATATCTCATCTACTCCGTCCATCATTTTTTCCTCAGTAATTTCCAGAAGATCTGCCAATATTTCTATCATTATCCCAGCCAAGTTTTCTCCTTTTTCCTCTTCTATATTTTGAAATCTAAGATAAAATTCTGATCTTTCCATCTCCCACCTCAACATCCCATTTTTTTCTTGTTCTATCACTGTTAATCTAGTGTCAATATTTCCAATCTTCTCCTCTCTTTGTTTTCCTTCTTCCTCAATTTTTTGGAATCTCTCCTCATACTTTCCCATCATTTGTTTAAAATTTTCATCAGATTTCTCTATTTTTTTGTCCATGGTATCTATTTTTATCTTAATATCTTGAATTCCTTGCATAATCATCTGTAAATTTACTTTTTCTTGTTCCTTATCTTGCTTCAGCATTGTCTGAATTGAAAGTTGTCCTTCAAGTGGTGGGGAAGCAGAGGTAGAAGCAAAAACGCCGAATGGTTTTGGCTTCCTGCTCATTTTAATATTTCCAAGTCTTCAAGCTCTCTTTGACTTTAAATCCAGCTGGTATAGTAACCAAATATAGTCCAAAAAATCAAAAAGAAAAAGAAAAAATCCGATAGTAAAAAGCCCAAAGCCAAAAAAGAAAAAAGGAAAAAGGAAAAAGAAAGGTCTTCAGGTTCTTCTAGACCCTAATCCAATTAAAATAGATGGAAGAAGCAAAGAAAGAGAAGAAAAAAGAAAAAACTCTGAGGTTTTTCCTTTGAAATAAAAAACAAAAATGCTAGAGTTAAAGTTAACCAAAAAGGCTGGCAAGTGGGAGTTTCAAAAGTATATATATATATATATATATGCACTGTACACTGCACTTTATTTCTTTATCCAAGGCTCTTATTATGACTGTCTTCTCCAGCAACTTCAAAGCCAAGCCTCAAATGTTAAGATATTGATAAGAGTCCAAGAGAGCACCTGTAATAATATTTTACTGTATTCTCCCTCTATCTTATCACATTAAAATGTCCTTGAAAAGAAGTGCTTTTCTCCCCAATTCAAACAAAATATCTTCAAGCCTCTAGTTGGCAGTGTTACAGCATCTCTAAATACTCTTTCCCCCCCCAGCCAAAAGAAAAAATGTTTATAAAGAACTCAAACAAAAGAAAAAGATAGTCAAAGGGAGCCTCTATCCTAAAAAGAAAGTTAAAAAGATAAAAAATAAAAATCAAGTGAAAAATAAAAATATATATAAGAGAAAATTCAATCCGGTTACCTACAAAGTCACCTTAAAGTCCTCAAAGAAAATAAGAAAAAAAAAATCCAAGTCTCAATTTGACATCACTTAAACGCCGCTCAACCCAGGTTCAGTCAAAAGAAAAATAAAGTCACAGATTTCTTCTTTGTTCAGGATGTCCTTTCAAGTCTTAATCGATTTATAATACAAAAGAATTTCTCACCCAACCGATACACGCTCATTTAAATCCCTTTCTTTCCGGAGTTGTCCCGACTTCAGCAGCTTTAGAGGCTGTCTTTCTGCTTCCAGCAAAAGGGCTTCTCCCGGATCAAACCAGAGATTTTGCTATATCTCTGGGATCCTGGGACTGTGCCCTTCACAATCCCCGTCTCTACGGGACGGTTTAGGTCCGTTAGAACCGACCAGAGGCAAAAATATCAGCTGAGATCTCAGAGCCCCGAGATCGCAGCTGTAACACCGAGACGTAGCTCCGCCTTCTCCGAAATTATAATGATCTCTTATGGATAAACAGCTACTGTATAACCAACATACATTAATGTAGTATTCCACAACCTAATATTCTCAGGGAGGTTGGAATATATTTTCTATACACACTGAATAGTACTGAATCTCAACTGGGCACAGATGATGAATAATGATTATTTAATCCAATAAACTGAAGAGCATCAAGGTAAAAGAAAGCAAAACTGTCATATACCAGCCAACTAGAATGTATCCTTTTTTGGCATTAATATTTAGTACAGTTTTGGCACTTGTGACTATATTGACTGAATGAGATGCTTCATTTCACTAATCATAACTTCTCAGAAATGATCTTAAAATGGACTACAGCTTTTTTCTATTTCTTTCCATAGAAAGAAAAATGGTAGCCTGGTCTTATGCAAATTAACCTTTTTCTTTCTTTTTCAGGGGTGTTGTGAAAGTCGACATAAATCTACAGAAAGTGGATATTGACCAATGTTCAAATGAAGGCTGGTTTTCAGGAACCCACGCATGCAATTTAAATAATACTGAGGTAAGAAATCATATGAAGAAATCTAACCCATAAATTACAATGGAGTCTTACATGCTACATTTTATTTAGCATGAAGGCTGACTATATTCTTGGTCAATCTTATAGAACTGCCAAATTAAGTAAAAATACATTTTAAAAGAATGGCCAATGCCCAAAATCTAGAAAAGATTTTGAGAAAAAATTAGCTTTCTCACATTATATGGTGTGAGATTTCATATCACCATATGAGATTTATATGAGATCTTGGGTAAGAGATTACCAAAACTCTCATGACATCTGACCTTTTATTTAGGTTTTTATTATTTCAAAAATTACACATTTCCCAAGCCTGCTGGTAGAACAACTTCTGTGCCCAAAATGTTCCCTTTCAACTTTATGATTTTAGGAATATACCAGGTCTCTTAAATCATTGTGTTTCATCTTTGAGTATATCCTTACCTTGGAAACTAATTGCAAGAACAATGTACCAATATTGAAAATAAACGAGGAAAGTCAGGAAACAAAATACAAATTATATTTCATTCTATGCTTTATTTTTAAGAAGAGACCTACTTCTCTCATTTACTTTGTTCCCAATTAACCTTCTGTATTGATTGCCACTGGACTTATTTCTAGGTAAGTAAAGTCTAGACCAGAAACGCATCACATATTTTGATTTTGTTTGAATCATTTTGCTGTTCAGTAGCTTCTATTTTTAAACCAGGCCTGAGATCCTTTGTGCTACAGGGTAAGTTTTGAATATGAATGAGCCAATAAAGTAGCCTTTATGTGTACTTCAAATATGTTATACATTTAACACATTTAACCGAGATTAATATTTATGCACCATACACATTAATGCACATTGTTTAACAAGGTCCATTACACTTTGCACAGTTGGTAAAAGCAGGGTACTAAGGTAATCTTTGTTTAAAAGATGTTTGTAGTCATGATCACAAAAAACAAAATAACCACAAAAATGCAATCAAAGCTCTGCCTGTTTTTATAGGCACTGCATGTGCACTGTATAGACAAAGTTTCATTCACAACATCATGACAATCATCTTTACTTTTTTGATTAGACCTGCCTGGCTTAGAGGGAGGTTTAATAGATGCTATCTGACAAAATGAAATTCAAGTGAAAAAAGTAAGGTTCCATATTTAGGCAAGAAAAACAGAATGCATAGGTATAGTATATGTGGTACCTTGCTCAATGGTAACTGTGAGAGGGATCTTGGAGTCCTAGTGAACAGTCATTTAAACATGAGCCACAGTGTGCTGCAGCTGCGAAAAAAACCAACACAGTTCTAGGCTGCATTAATAAAGGGATACAATCAAGATCACATGAAGTGTTAATACCACTTTATAATGCTTTGGTAAGGCATTATAAAGGCAATTTTGGTCACCACAATGTAAAAAAGATATTGAGACCCTAGAAAGAGTGCAGAGAACAACAAAGATGATTAGGAAACTGGAGGATAAAACATATAAAGAACGATGCTGGAAATTGGTGTCTCCAGTTTGATGAAAAGAAGGACTAAGGGAGACATGATAGCTGTGTTCCAATATCTCAGGGGCTGCCACAAAGAAGAGGGAATCAATCTATTCTCCAAAGCACCTGAGGACAGGACAAGGCGCAGTGGGTGGAAACTAAACAAGGAGAGAAGCAACCTAGAATTAAGGAGAAATTTTCTAATAGGTAGAACAATTAATCAGTGGAACAACTTGTTTTCAGAAGTTGTGAATGCTCCAACATTGTAAGTTTTTAAGAAGAGATTGGATGACCATTTGTCTGAAATGGTGTATGGTTTCCTGCCTAAGCAGGGGGTTGGATTAGATGATCCCCAAGGTTCATTTCAACTGTGTGATTCTATTCTATTCTATTCTATTCTATTCTATTCTATTCTATTCTATTCTATTCTGTTCTGTTCTGTTCTGTTCTGTTCTGTTCTGTTCTGTTCTGTTCT
>BLBF01000043.1:6663064-6676728 GCA_015471245.1 Laticauda colubrina
CTGTTCTGTTCTGTTCTGTTCTGTTCTGTTCTGTTCTGTTCTGTTCTATTCTATTCTATTCTATTCTATTTATGAATAGTCGGGTTGTCAGAATGTGGCATTTACTGCTTATTTAGAGTGAGGCCTTTGCAGTAGATATTTTTACAAACCTGGGGGAGGATCTGCAAAAGGAGAAAATGTCTTGCAGTCTACTGATGTGGGAGTAGCAGCAGTAGCCTACTTTCCATGCTAGTCAATTTGAATTCTTCCCCACTTGCTCCCAAAGCCAAATCTTTCTTCATAGCCAAAGTGGGTGGGTGTTCTGTGTTTTGTTTGTTTTTCTTCAGCATTAGCTCTCTTAAAACTCATTAAGAGTTTTGCATAATAAAGCATTTTACAGTTGGTTGGTAAATAAGTGTTATTTTCAGCCAAAATATTACAAAAAAGGAATGAAAGAATACTGTGCAATTTCTGCCGATGTGCTGCTACCAAATTTGGGTTGCAAATCTCCAGATAACCACACAATGGTGGCAAAGATACATATAAAACAAACTCTTTGGTTATTATCTGGCTATTATTCAGACATTTTCAGCCCAGAATCTGGCAACCCCTACATCAACTATGAATTTGTAAGTTCTTGTTGGTAACTGGTCAACTATTGATATATTAAGTTAATAACCCAGATTAGTTAGGCTTTTTTTTAATCAATGAAAAGCTGATGAAAGCTAAACAAGATTACTTTCTCCAGTTGAAGCAAAACATATTCTTTCACTATATGAATTTCCAAAGCCATTAATATTTGTGTACTTTTGCCAATGAGATGTCCCATTACAGTTTGGTATTTTGTGTATTTATTGTGACCTGTAGACCAAAGTATAGCTCTTCAAATTTCTAGGATATTTTTGTATGTGAAAGCCACCTCAGTTCTAATAGAAATGGCCACAAAGTTTGGGAAAGATTTATTCTTCCAGCAGGGATGAGACAAATTTTATGGGTGGAATATTTCTATCAAAATGAAGGAGAGAAATGTAGGAACTATCTTGTTAAGCAAAAACCTAAAGGGATATACAAGCAAAGGATTCCTTCACTCTAGAAATCTGCTGTATTACAGAAATGACTGTTGGAGGTGATTGGAGCAGCATTTTCCTGAATGAATGAATGAATGTATTCTTTATTGGCCAAGTGTGATTAGACACACAAGGAATTTGTCTTGGTGTATATGCTCTTAGTGTACATAAAAAGAAAAGACACATTCATCAAGAATAAAAAAGGAATCTGTTCATCAGTTATAGAATCCCTGGAACTCACTTTGGACAGTGTTCCTCAACTATGGCAATTTTAAGAGATGTGGACTTCCAGAACTCCACACACCTTAAGGTTGAGGAAACATTGGTTTAAGGAATAGGAAATGTGCAGTGGTACTGTACTCTGTTGTGCATATACTATGGATGTTGGTATTTGCTTTTTATTTATCTTGTCACTCAGAGAGTAGAAAGACCATGTACTCCAATTTCTATCCAAGAGATTTTGTGTGAGAAAATGCATGCCTACCAGTGATGTTCTTCCAGGAATTATGTAGATAGGCCAACTATTTGTTTTAACAAGGATGCTTTATGTGAAGTCTAATCACCTCAGACAGCATGATCATGTGTCTGCCTTGAGAAAATAAAAAATAAAATAAAATAAAAATACGTCATTGACTTACAGTGCATTAAATAATTATTAGATCTAGAAATAAAGAGCAGCCTATTTAACATTCTCCTATCAATTTTTTCCTATTCAATCATGTGGGTAGATGAAATTAAGAGTCATTTGTTCAAAATCGTCTGATGGGCAGTTTCTCTAATTCTAGTCCAACATCTTAACTACTATGCCATATTCTGGTTTTCTCAACTAGCTCTGTTCTTTTTCTTATGTTATGAAACTGCAATCCCCTTGAATATCTTGCTTTCTTAAAGATAACCCATTAATGAAGTACTGCATGATCTTCAACTACAGAGTATCTTGTTCCTCCTTCCAGTCATGAAGTTGTGGCAAATAGCTAATTATAACAAAATTAGACTATTGTATTGTTACTGTAGAAACCAGCTCTTCATTCTTTCAATTAATACAAACCTGAGAGTATCTAAGCACTTTCATGTAACTGGCTTTTATAACAAAACCCATGTTCAGAGACCCATGAAAATAAGAATAATAGCATGAGAACTGAATGAAAGCAGCAAGGTTTTGACATTTAACACATTTAATGAATGGCAGTCTAGCTGGGTGCTATTTGCATTTGGGACCAAGTTATGAAAGCCCGACTGAGAGTGCCAAGGGGCTAAGTTTCTATTTACACTCTTTTCAGAAAGAGCAGAGCCAGAATAAGTAGGTCACAGTGGCGGGAAGGTTTTGTGTGTGGCAGCTGGGGAAAAGGCTTTGCACATTGAGCTGAGAAAGGCAGCTGAAAAGAAGGGAGGAAACATTGAGCAGATAAATGAAAGTGTATAATGAGTCCTTTTGAATTTAGGAGGAAGTCTTCATTTGGAAGATGAGATGAGCCAAATGATAAATGGACAGCAAGGCCTTGTGTTATACTTAATCTGATAGACTAAATGGGATGTGAATTCCCCACAAGCAGCAAAAGGCATGCCTTCATGTCCAAATTGGGGCCCACCTTGGCAGTGGGTTTAACTTGTACAAATGGGAATTGATCTAAATGTTTGTTATTTGTACTAAAAGAAAAATGGAAACAATTCAGCCATATTCCAACAGGACAAACTCCTAAGCTCAAGTCCCTGACAGGATATAGAATCTAGAACTAAGCCTCTTTATTCAATATTTAGTTAAAAAATACAACAATGAAGATTAGCTTTATGTTAGCAGATCCAGTACAATATAATTAAGGTATTCAGTCCAGAGGAATATTTATCAACCTTAGCAACTTTAAGAAGAATGAACTTTAACTCCCAGTATTCCCAAGCCAACATGCTGGCAGAGGAGTTCTGGAAGTTGAAGTCGACATATTATATAATTGTAAAGGTTGAGAAACATTGGTCTAGAGGAACAGACATTTAAGGTGTAATTTGTGAGCAGCAGAGAGCTCCTAATTCACCCTATTTTCTGCTCACATTTTTCCTTCTACATACATGGTTACAGTACAGTATTTATTATTTTTGTTTTGTCCTGAAAATAGTCCAAACTAAGGCTTTTAAGTTTCCACAGAATACAACATACCTATTTTTGTATTTAAACTTCTCAGCCTCCCACCAAAAAAAAAAAAAGGCTGAAAAATGTCAGTCTCTCCCTCAGTAACACGGTGACATTTCCAGATGTTCTCTTGGGGCCTTGGAAGCATAAAACCATTAAACATGTAACGTTCAGCTCCCAGTCAGAAAAAAAAATCACCCAATTTATTTTTTGCTTAACTGCCACTCAGCTTAAAAGTTTGGGTATAAACAAATAAATTTACTTCAAAAGGGCCAATTTGTAAAATGTTAGTATGCAGAGCACCATGTTATTTTCTGTGTATGTGTATTTGTTTGTGCTCTCCATAAATGTTAGGGACATGTGAGAACATTCGTGAGAATTGATTGCCATTCCATATTTTAAGCAAAAACATAGATATCAAATCAAGTGACACAATTCACTGAATCTTCCAAGATGCTAACAAATTTTCAACAATATTGGTATACAGTGGTTTTTATTCATAATTTCCAGTGCCCATACACTAAAGGCATATGAGATCCTCAAGTGTAGCTGCTGGTCTACAATATAGGAAAGAGATAGCATGGCTTTGAGAAATAATGGAGCTTATTTGGGATTGCTCAGGATACCCCTTGTCAAAGCTTCTCTATCTCTCTGTGTGTCTGTGTGTAAACAATCAAGATGGCTGTAACTGAGCGATCAAAATTCTACCCCCTTTTTTAGTGCATACATAACAAAACAGGGGCTTTCATTGTTCAATCTTGGCTGCTAAAGTCAATCCATCCTGCTGTTTATTCTGCTCTTCTCAACTCTGCAGTTCCCCTGATTTCTGTTCTATATATATTAATGCCATTCTTACTGTTTACACTTAACTGTGTGATTGGAAGCACACTGAAAATGTCTGCCACAGTTTGAAAACAGGTAATACATGAATTCATGAAAGCTGAACCACTGAAGTAGTTAAGGTATTGGACTAAGAACAAAAAGACTTAGATTCTCTTCCACCTTCAGCCATAGAAGCTCTCTGAATACTTTTGGGCTAGTCACTTTCTCTATCTCACTTCCCTCTCTTGGTAGTTGTGCTGAGGACATATAAGAGGGGGAAAATGCTGCCTATGTTACCTTGATTTTTTGAACAAAAGGCAGGATATAAATTAATAAATACATCAATAAAGAAAAATTATTCCTAAGCAAGGAATCAGATTCATTAACTTAAATAGTTCTCTCAAACTATCTCTCTATGTTCTGGAGGAGGCCAAATTTGGGAAGAATGTCATAAAGACAGGATAAAAACCAGGAAACAAGCAAATAGATGTCCATGGTTTAAATTTATCTTTTCAAAAGTTGTGAATTATCCCACTGTGATTTCTTAAAAAACATTGTGTGATTTTTTTATCTCAGCCTTCCAGCAAAGAATGCAGGTTGAGCTATAGTTAGCAAGTACAATATTGCAATAGTGACTCATTAAGGTTTGAGCCTAAATTAATTCTGAGCACCAGGATACAAGTGGAAAACAGGTGCTGTGCAAAATAATAGCAACACAACTACATGCTCCTTAATCTGGGATGCAACATCCTGATTTAAATTTGAAAAGCAAAATAGACACATACCCTTCAGCAGAGTTTAGAGCATTGACATTTCCTATTGTAGCTGATTCCCAGTTTAATCAGAAATTTATTATGTAGCAGAATACACACAAAAGATGTGAAAAATCTGTGGCTCTGATGCCAACGTCATTATGAGTAATATAAAACAACAAGAAACATGAGCTCTCTTAGAAAACTTGGCAGTTTAAATTAGGGCTCAGGAGTGCAACATCCATCTTAAAAATGCCAGCTGCCCTTTGGGAACAAAAATGTTAGAAAGGCTAGCCAAATTTGAAGATTTTGTTGTGGTTGGAGTTTGGAGTGGGTTAATGAAATTCTTTTACCCTCACTTCTGGAACACATTTGATTGCTAATATTAGCTTCCTACTTATTTCTTCAGAATAAATGCCATTAAAAGGAAAGAAAAAGATGAAGCTCACAGCCTCTGAATATATTGTCTAGGACAGAGGTGGACAATCTCTGTTCTTATGACCATAAACAACTCTAAACCATCATATTGTTTTGAACTGTCTATGGAGATCCAAAGGTGTTTTTTCAAAAGGCAATTGTTTTTCCTTCAAGACATTTTGCTTCTCATCCAAGAAGATCCTGAACTAAAGAAACTTCTTGGATGAGAAGTGAAATGTGGAAAAGCAAAGTTTTTCAAAGTTGCCTTTTGGGCAACTTTGGGACATTATTTTGAATTTTATTTTTGCCACTGCAATTATCAAATATGAAGCATGTAATGGCTATGGCATAAATTAAAACAATTTGAAGGGGAAAAATTACCATCCAATGACATAATTAAAAGAAAACCTTGTTCTTTTCGGTTCAGAAATAGGACACACATTCAGAGCTCCATCTTATTTTAAGTTGTATTCCACCTAATAGAAATTTACCAACTTTTTTATTTGAGGGGCTGCCACAAAGAAGAAGGATCAAATTGTTTTACAAAGCACCAGAGGGCAGGACAAGAAACAATGGTTGGAAACTAATCAAAGAGAGAAGCAACTTGGAATTAAGGAGAAACTTCCTAACAGTGAAGACAATTAACCAGTGGAACAGCTTTCCCTCAGAGGTTATGCATGCTCCATCACTGGACATTTTTAAGAAGAACTAGATAACGACTTATCTGAAATAGTATAGGTTCTCCTGCTTGAGCAGCGAGCTGAACTATAACATCTCCAATATCCCTTCCAGCTCTGTTCTGTTCAACTTTTGCTTTAGGTGTTCCTCTCCTTTTATTTTGAGATTTGGCTTCTTTCCTTCCTGACCCAGGAGTATTTGGAGCTTTGGGTGTCTTTCACACGCACTTCAGAAATGACAAATGACAACAATCAAATTAGCAAACAATACAGCAACATGAAATTAACAAAATGCATTCAACTACAACCTTCGCTATTCTGGCATGATTTGCATAAAAAGAATAAAGGATAAAAAGAATATCACACCCAATTCCACTCCCAATTGTGACTGTATGTCAAGAACTACCTGTATATGCCTATACCTGTTCAACATCATGCCCAGTTATGTGTGGTTTATATTTGATTTTAAATGCTTTTGATAATTTTCAAGGCAGAGGTCTCCTTTGCTTAGATGCAGCTTTACTGTCAACTTTGCTATGCTAATGCTAGAAGAAAGGCTCATATGGGAAAGAAGGAAGACAACACAGGTGCCTGCAATTTTGTTCAAGCAATTTGTTCGCATCCAGCTTCATGGATCACAATCATATGTACAAAAGTATGTTCATCCTTTAGAGACAATTCAATCCAAATTCCTTAACGTAGTTTCTGGAATGCTCTAATGTGTTCTTAATGTTACATTCTGGATAGAATTGGGAAAAGTCTAAAAAGAAACTTAAGCCTAGTTTTATGCAATCAGCTTTTGGCTCATGCAGTTCTGCTCTGATGGACATTTCACACTGGCTGACAACTTTAACAACTGATGGATGAGAATGTTACATATGAAATGTAGGCATTGTGGAATTGCTCTTATTTCATTTATAATATTTAAAGCCAAAAAGAAAGTCAAAAAATTTAAAATCTATAAAAGTGCAGAACTTTGTTTTCATGCTATATGATGACTAAGAATCACCATATTTTTTATTTTTTTTTGTTTCCAAGCATTGGAGACTTTATTTAGCCTTCTTTGATGCTTTGTCTTCTTCTGTAATTGAGTATGCATGCATTCCCTCGGCCAAGGGATGGGGAATTCTGGCAACTGAAGTTCACTACTATCAAAGTTGCCAAGGTTGAACACTTCTAATTTAGGCTATACCTCTGTCCCCTCTATTCAAGTGGAGAGAGTCAGAACGTTAGAATATGTATTGCCATACCACCTGTTTTATACAAATAGTTGTTTACTTTTTATTATTCCTGTTTTAATGTATTTCTACAGCAGATTAGATAAACCTTACTTGTTTTTTTCTCCTTCTCTCAGACTCCAATATTGAAAAAAAGAGATGCCAATTTTTATGCTACTGAACAGATTGTTAACTCTACATAATTAATTATAGAGGCCATATGGACTGTTTATAATGTAAACTTTAATTTTTGTTTCACTTTACATTTGTTTCATTTAGACTCTCTTTCACTCAGGCAAGCTATCTGAATTGAGTTGTCACTTGTTCTTCTGGAGCAGGATCTCCAACCTTGGCAACTTTAAGCTGGCTGGGGGATTCTGGGAGTTGAAGTCCTCCAGGTTTAAAGTTGCCATGGTTGGAGACCCCTCTGGAGTACATCCCTCCCTCTTGAGAATCCAGACTACATTCCACCACATAATGGAAAGAGATAGAGTAAACCCACACTTGCATTTTGGCATCCTTCAGAAATTTTCTATCCTAAGGAATACACAATAGATGATTCTACTTGTTTTCTTTTATAATAATTTGCCCTTTATAAGACTTTAGTGTGGAATCTTTGTTACCTTGGTGATAGCATAAGCATACCCTAACCCAGTTTCTGATCTAATACATATATCCATTGTATTATTTCTCCACATATTTATTTCTTTTTCAGTATTTTCTTTTCTGGTTTTCTTTCTTCCCTCCCCTCCCCTTTCTTTCCTTGTACTGCCCATCACACACTGTCCATTGTTATATGAGAAGATTTTAAGAGGGAAATGCCTTCCATTGACAGCTTCATTGAAGGTCTCCTTTTCTTCAGAAAATAAGACTTTTCAAGAGTAATCACATTACAAAGGAGAGCTACAACTTCTGTCCCTGACTACAACCTTCTTTCCCTCAAATATTTCTCCATAGCAATTAAGCAAGAATGATTGACTGTTGATGTCTCTCCTGTATCTGATTTAATATATGTTTTATAGCCTTGTGAATTGGTCTTCCAGTAAAACAAGGAAAACAAATAGGTAAAAGCAAAGATAAATAATATATAAATATTCAAACAATGTTTTATAAAGCAGGATGTTTAGTGATTTTTGAGTCATATAAATCTCTTCTGTTACTGACATATTACCTGGGTTCTTATTAACTTGCAAAGAGGTTTATTGCTGGGGTGGGAAATGGAATTTTGACAGTCCATTTTGACAATTTTCTGGCAGTGTTAACATTTTCAATTTTACATCTTATTTCTAAAATGTAAATGTAATGTTTATGTATGTAATTGTTTTATTATTAAATGTTGCTTTGGGTTGATTCTTTCTATCCCTATATTTAGGTGTGGGAGAGGAGAAAAATGATTGTCAGGAACTATACAAAAACTCAGGATAAAAGAAGTTGGTCTTGTATTGTGTATGTGTGTGTGTGTGTGTATGTGTGTATGGCTTTTTAGATTGATTCACCATTGTGAATGGATTAATTTTCCATTACTAATAGTTTTCTAGTATGGTAGCTTTCTTGAGTTTTCTTGCTCTTATGTCAATTTTGTTTTCCTCCATTAAAAATTGCAATGCTTGAGTCAATGAAACCACTATACAGTTTCTATTAAAATAATAGAAATAGAAAAAATAATTGAAATAAGTTTCAATGATCTTGCAATTAAACAATAAGTGAACTTCAACTGAAATTTAGTAAAAATAAACATCTAAATTTAAAATACCTCAACAGTCTGCTGTTAAAATTGTGCTATGCCTACCTTCAATTAACTTTTTGGGCTATTTTATAATCTCATTCAGAGATCAGTTTTGGAGCACAATTATTATAATGTACAAACAAATAGAAATGTAATGTTTCCCATGTAATGTTTCAGTTTTGGTTAGCGCCAGGAATTCTTACCAAGAAGGCACTGAAGCATTTCTGTTGTGTTAGCAAGGATGTGTAATGTTTTGATAGTGATCAGAACTGAATTTGACATGGCTAGGAACTCTCCAGTGACTTAGAGTAGGAAAGGTCCTCTGAAAATGCTCTGGATACTTGGTGTTTGTCTATTGGATATATACAAAAGAGACTTGCCTTATATGGAATCTCCCTAATCTATATATTGGCTCCTATTGTAGTAAAACCTTTCCCTTTCATCTTAATTATTGTAATGACTGATTTTTATTTAATTGAATTAATTTTGTAAAATACTTCCTTTTTCTTTTAATTATTATAAGCTTTCTTGACTGTTGAAATAAATAGAAAGACAGTGTATAAATGCAGTAATGAATATAATATCATACCACAGCATAATGTATTCAACCTATTTTCATTTAGGATATTGGATTTTTTTTAGAATGTTAATAAACATAGCTTCTTTTTTCATTGACTAAGAGCTTTTTACAGGAACAAATGGTTTTTTTTAAATGCATGCCCTTTCTTTTCTTCTCTTATTCTTCTTTATAGGAAAAGCTCATATAGGATAATTGCTTGGCATTATTTTGGCCTTCCTCCCAAAAAAAGTAGAGGTTTAAAAGAACAGTCAATGATATTTTGCAATGCAAGTTAATCAACATGTCAGAAAATGAGTTGTCCAGTGACAAATCTTCAACAATGTGACTGATGTCATATATATAGCTTCCTAAATAGACCAGATTAGGAAATCAATTCCACAGGAAGGTTATTATTTCCTTTATTGAGATTGGATAGTATAGTCTTACAAGTTTGACTGTGCTACAAGTTTGATTGCCAGAATGGAAAATAATCTTTTTTACTTTCTACTGATAATCTCTAATCTCTATACAATCTGTTATTCAATGAAGGTTACATAGAATTACTGATGATGTATACATACATACACATATAGAAATGCTAATTCCAGATGAGATTTTACCTGGTTTCAAGGAAAGTGTGAAAGAGTGGTTAGATCTGCCCCCTGTGTCAATCTCCTTCAGTAGAAGGAAAACTCTTCTTTCCATAGACTGTCTTCATGCACAAGAAATGTTTTTTTTTGCAATTTCAGTGCAAAGAACCTCCATAGGTAGAGAATATGTCCAGTGTTTGCATATTAAAAAATATAACTCTTACAATCTAGTTAATATTGCAGCATTCTGAAGACCAGTTCTTTCTTGAGTGAGGAGGAAAAACCAAAAAGGACTTTTATGGGAGCTGATTCTTAAGGGTTGAGGCTCTGTCACACCTTTGTAATTATTTCAGATTCTTTGACATAATGTTACCCTTTGTACTTTAGTGTTTCAAACTTTGACCATGTATTACAGGCTGTCAAACTCGTGGTCTATGGGACAGATATGTCATACACTGGCCACGCCCATGCCCAGTTTCGCAAAGGGGGAAAAAAACCCAATACATCATGTGATACTGCTGTGACAACATGAGTTTAACACCCCTGATCAGTGGTGGGATTCAAATTTTTTTACTACTGGTTCTGTGGGCATGGCTTTACTGTAAAAACTCCAGTCAGCAGTAGTATTTGCCGGTTCTCCAGACTACTCAAAATTTCCACTACCAGTTCTCCAGAACTGTCAGGATCTGCTGAATACCACGTCTGCCCCGATGTATTAGATTCCAGAACTCTCAGGCCACAGAGGCATCTCTTGCTTTGAAGAAAGAATCAAAAGATAGGAAGACACATATTTGCACAGAGCAAATATGTAGCATAAGTGAGACTGTTTGTAAATTAGTATATGATCTTGAAGCACCAAGTTTAGTAATTAGGATTGAGAAGCTTGATTGAAGACTAAGAGCTTATGGATTTCTGCCTTTACTCAACTGCAATCAGATGTTGAAACAAATGTCCATTAGAAGCTCTTGTCATGTTGTATTTTATCTTTGAAACCTGGATTTCTGATTGATCTTGGCAATTATTTTACCTTGATTGATGTGCAATATTTGTCTCCTGGTATCCCTGACTACTACTTTAACTATGTTGTGTCTTTCTGTCTAAACCCAGTTCATAAACAAGTACTCTATCTTATTTCAAACCAAATTAGTTTAGCATCCTTGGCTTGTGTACTTCCTATTTAATTCAGAATTAGTTATAAATGTGGTAGGTCAAATAGACCCAGAGAGTAACTTGCATTATGGTATCTTGCCCTTCAAGAGAATGTATCAAAGACTTTAAAATTGCCAATGTCAATGGAAACTCAATTGCACACAGACAACTGGTTCTGAAAAAATTTTATTGTGTTACCTCCCCCCCCAACTTTCAATTGAATGAAAGGGGATGGCTAAATTATATTGGAAGAAGGGCATAAAAATAGAAAAAAGCGGATTTAAGATGAATATGTTTCCTTGGCATTTGTGTATTATCAGGATGCATAATCAGAGTGGTCCTTGGAAAAAACCAGTATCTCTCTCATCTTGAGTCTCTCTACTTTAATGATGTTCATTTTCTCTAGTGTGGATACTTGTAAAAATAAGTGTCTTTGAAAATTATATAGCTAAAAATTGCTTCCCAATATTTAATAACAATAGCCAACTGATGCCAGGGCTCAAATATGTAGTCAAACCAGAGATATGGACTAGAAAATGTTCTTCCTTTGGCAAGACTTGAAATTTCACTATCACTTTTATTGTTTTATTATCTTTTACCCATCATTATTTCCAAATTCTAATCAAATAATTGTTCTCCACACAACAAAATGTCAGATAATTTGAATGAATGTAACGTTTATAAAATTATAAACTAGACTATTATTTCACATCAAAAATTAGCTCAAATAATGGAGATGATGGCTATTAAGATGCTATTTGCAAATTTAATTATTTGCAAAATAACTTTTCTAAATAAATTTCTGACTCATTTTTTTGGAAAACTGATGTGGATAAAAAAAAACCCTACCTCCTGGTGCATTGGGACTACTTTCTAGTGAATGCCATTGTGCTTGTTAAAATTTAGGCTTGTTACAACTCTTTTTTTTTTTTTTTGAAAATTTTTTTATTAATTTTTTAACAAACAAACATATACCAACAAAACACAAAACATAGAAAACATAAAATATCTTTTTGGACGGCAGTTTGATCCTGAGTTACATCTTTTTGTACAGACATAAATTCAAGTTCATGCTTACTTTTATATAGCAATTCCATTTCTTATTTACTATTTTACATTTTCTATATAGCTTCTCCCCTCTTTTCACTCTCTTAATTCTATTATATTTATTTCATCTCAATTTAAATCATTATACTTATATCTTTTGTCTGTCCTGTTTCAGCTGTCTATTATTTTTTCTCATTAACACAAAATTTCTTCTGTAATGACTGATTGGAGTATAATGCCTTGTCATACTTATCCTTCCCCTAATTTTAAAGCTTAACATAACACATAATTTTCATTCGGATTCTGCATAATACATTCTAAAAATAAACTCAATATTTTAAAACAGAAAGAAAAAAGTTTTTTTTTTGATGTATAATATAATTAAAACAACAATCCATAGCAATTGAAATTATATCATTAAAATTAATATTCATTTAAGTCTTAAACATTTTACACAATCCTTTCTAAATAAATATCATACTTCTATGGGAACACTTATAGATTTTGCTTAGTTACTTTCTTTAATTCAATTCTCTCATATTTAATTTCATTTATTTTATTTAAAAAAAATTTTTTCGCTAAATTACGTTAAATATTTTGTCCCATTTTATAATCATATATTATTCCAATTTTCTAACATTATTTCAAATACAGATACAACACAATCTTATGTACCTTTGCAGAATCTCTTTTTCAGTTATATGTTTACCCATTATCTCTAAATAAAATCTGTTTCTTTACATCTAGTTTCAAACCTTTGTAGCTTCTCTTCCCTTCTTTCCTCCCTTGCTTCTCCACTCTACCCTTTTTACCCCCTTGTCTCTTAATCTCCACCCTCTTGTGTATTCCTCTTTTCTGTTGCTTTCTGATATTGTGTCCACTTTTCACCTTGTTTTTCCCTTTTTTGGTTGTTTTTTTAAGTCTTAAATTCTCCATTCTCTTTCTCCTCTTTCCCCTTTCTTCCCCAAATAAAGTTGCTTGTTCATTAAGGATGGTTTCTTCTTCATCCCAATCTTCTTGTTCTTGTAGTTTCTCATATGTAGAAATTGCCATTTCTAAAAAATGAAAAATAGAGCCAAAAGAATCCTTCCCTTCTTGTTTCTCTTGATTATATTTTATAAATTCCATTTTCAGTTCATCCATAAGTAATGCCATTGTAAAAGAAAAAAAGAAAAAAAAATTCAAGCGATCCAAATGATTTTAGTCATTCAAATAAGAGTTTCCAGAAGTCCCAAAGTCAGCAAACAATCCAAATACACACAGTCTATTTCATTTCACACTTTCTTCTTTTTTTTCCCCCTTTTTTCCACTTTAATGCTTCAAAAAGCTTCAAATTCTTTTAAACCTTCAGTCCATCTAATAAAGTAGCCAATTATGATCCAAAATGAAAAAATCCAATAATAAAAATGGCCCAAAGCCAAAGAAGCAGAAGGATAAAAAAAAAAAAAAATATTACTAGAATTGAAATATACAAAAAGGCTGGCGAGTAGAGATTTCACAAGTATATATATATATATATATATATATATATATATATATA
>BLBF01000043.1:6676828-6699482 GCA_015471245.1 Laticauda colubrina
TATATATATATGGACTGCACACTGCACTTTGTTTATTTATCCAAGGCTCTTATTATGACTCTCTTCTCCAGCAGCTTCAAAGCCAAGCCTCAAGTGTTGAAACATTGATAAGAGTCCAGGAAAACACCTGTAATAATATTTTTCTGTGCTCTCCCTCCATCTTATCACATTAAAATGTCCTTGAGAAGGAGTGTTTATACATTTCTCCCCAGTTCAAATAAAATATTTTCAAGCCTCTAGTTGGCAGTGTTGCACAGTCTCTTAATACTTTTCCCCCCCCTCAGCCAGAAAGAAAAGTAATGTATACAAAACTCAGAGGGAAGAAAAAAAATAAACAAAGGGGGCCTCTATCCTAAAGAAAATTAAAAAATCAAAAGAAGCATAAAAATATATATAAGAAAAAATTCAATCTGATTAGCTACAAAATCACATTAAATTCCTCAGAGAAAAAAATAGTAAGGAAAGAATCCAAGCCTCAATTTGACATCACTTAAAAAACGCCGCTCAACCAGATTCCAGTCAGACAAAAATAAAGCCACAGGTTTCTTCTTTGTTCAGGATATCCTTTCAGGTCTCAGCCAATTTGCAATACAAAAGAAGTTTCTCACCCAGCCGACACACCCTCGCTCCAGCCACTTTCTTTTCGGAGCTGTCCCGACTTCAGCAGCTTTGGAGGCTGCCTTTCCACCGCCAGCAAAAGGGCTTCTCCCGGATCAAACCAGAGATTTGCGATATCTCTGGGATCCTGGGACTGTGCCCTTCACAATCCCCGTCTCTACGGGACGGTTTAGGTCCGTTAGGACCGACCAGGGGTGAAAATATCAGCTGAGATCTCAGAACCCCGAGATCTCAGCTGTAGCACCGAGACGAAGCTCCGCCTTCTCCCGCTTGTTACAACTCTTTACTACAGAGATTAAAATATGATTATGACTGTCATCTGAAAATGATTTTGCTTAAGAATTATATTTTATCCTTAAAATAAATTAAGGATACTTATACTCAGCATTTCACTTGTTACGCAGTTTGTTAGGTGAGAATTTTCTCCCAGTAACTCTTGTCATAAGCAGAACTATGGCATAATTTTAATTTCATACAACTTTAAGCCCATGTCACACTGAACCAATGGATGCAAAGAGGATGTAAAATGGACAAAAAACCTTGCCATCCATTCGAAAACGCGATGTACTCACTGCCTCCATTTTGCTTCCTCTCTATCCGTCGAGCATCCATTTATTGACGTTTCATCCGCTCCAAAAGTTTTGGGCTGCTCAAAACTTTTGCGCGGAAAATGTATCCAGTTCGTCCGTTCTGCATTTGCTACGCATCCGCTATGCACCCATTACACATCCGCTATATCCGCTTGGCGTCCGCTGCGCATCCGTGCAACTCACATCCGCCCGGACACGGGTAGGAAGCGGAACGGACGCGGAACAGATGCAGAACGGATGCAGCACGGAAACAAAGCTTTTAAAGCGGAAAAAACATTCGTAGAGAGGACCTATCTCGGATATTAAGGATGTCTAGAGGATGCCTAGAGAATGCCTAGAGGATGCAAAGGGACACCTATACTGCCTATAAAAAGGGGGAGCAACTCGTCTGCATCTCACTTTCAGACCAGCAGCCCACCTGTGCAGACCTCTGCAGCCTTCATCTGACTCTTCCTCTTCAACAGCATCCAGTCATGTCCACCGTGGATCGTAACACTGTCCTTTTGGCAGCCACCATCCTTCTGCAACAGTGTGAAGCCATCTACAGGCTCTGTGAACTCTACTACGGGAAGAAAAAGAGGCAGCCAAGAAGCGTCTGGGTCCGAAAATGGATCGGGAGAAGAGCAGAGTACGGACTGTACAACAAGCTGATGGTGGAGCTCAGGAACGAAGACACTTGGGCATTCAATAACTTCATGAGGATGCCTCCAGCCATGTTTGACGAAGTTGTGCAGCGCCTGATACCCAGGTTGACCAAGGCAAACACCAACTTCCAGCCCATCCTGGAATCTGGACTCAAGGTGGCACTCACTCTGTGTCACCTGGCCTCAGGGACCACCTAGAAAAGCATGCAGTACAGCTGGAGGGTGCCACACAACACCATCAACATTGTGGTCAGAGAAGTGGTGCAGGCCATCATCGAAGAATACAAGGAGGAGCTCCTCCAGTGCCCCTCCACTGAAGAAGGATGGAAGAAAGTTGCAGAGCAGTGGTATCAGAAATGGAACTTCCCACACACCGTTGGAGCCATCGATGGCAAGCATGTGGCCTGCAAAGCTCCACCCAAGTCGGGGTCCACTTATTTCAACTACAAGGGCTTCTTCAGCATCATCCTCTTCGCCATGGTCGATGCTGACTACAAATTCATGTACATCGATGCTTCAGGCTACGGCTCATCTTCAGATGCCCAGGTATACAATGCCAGTCACCTCAAGGAGGGGCTGGAAGGCAACCTCATGGTGGGCTTCCCAGATCCAGACCCCCTGCCCAACGACAAGCAAGATGTGCCCTACTTCATCGTGGGGGATGACGCCTTCTCCCTCAGAACCTACCTCATGAAGCCATAAACTTCCAGACTCCTGACCCGTAAAGACAGGATCTTCAACTACAGACTGTCCAGGGCAAGGCGGGTGGTGGAGAACACCTTTGGCATCCTGGCCAACAGGTTCCAGGTACTTCTCACCACCATGCAGCATCGCCCAGAGACCGTGATGAGGATCGTGGAAGCTTGCTGCATCCTGCACAATCTCATGCGCACCCGCTACCCAGTCTTGCAGAACAGGCTCGTGGACCGTCAAAAAGGCAATGGAGACATGGAGCCTGGGGAATGGAGGCAAGGGCGAAACCTGATAGACAGTCAAGATGTGCAAGGCCACAACAGAGCCTCACGGGAAGGGAAGAAGCAGCGCAACCTCCTGAAACACTGGTGCAACTCCCCAGCTGGAGCGGTGGAGTGGCAAGACAGGATGGTAGATGCTTTATGAATGCTTCCTTCAGCCTGTCTCATCACACTGATGAGATTGGGCCATGTATGTTTGGTGGGCCTACAATGAACAGGGCGTTTATTTAAAGAGTTGTGTTTGTGTTCAAATGTGTGGATCAATGCTTACATTGTTATTGATAAAAAAGGGCCATAGGTGTGGCACCTGGGAGTGTAGACCATACAGTCCCACTATGCTTGCACTGGAGGTTTATCTATCCCACAGCTATTAGCCATCCCAAAGGTATCCCTGCTCATTCCACAGGTATCCCTGCCCACCCCACTGCTATCTTAACCCATCCTACAAGCATGCAAAGGCTTAAGCCAATTCTAAAAGTTTCCATCAAGACTTTTTTTTAAAAAAAGAAATGAAGCAAGTGTGTGAATCAAAGATAAACTTTATTGAACAAGCTGTAAAAAAAAAATGACGCAAGTCAAATAAAGTCTACAGGTAGCCAGCTACCCGGTCTCTGGCACTCTTCTTGGTCACTTGGAGGTGTGCCCAGTCTCAGGGGTGAAGGGTCCAGGTGATGTGGTGGTGGGTAGTGCTGGAGTGCCTGGCCCCGAGAGGACAACAGGTGACGGTGTGTTGAGAAAGCTCTCGGACAGCTGGCTCAGCCCCGTGATGCTGAGAGGTCCTTCCTCCATGCCATGGGGTGTCAGCCCCAGTACTGATGACAGATGTACTGAGGCTGGGCTTGGCTGTGGGGTGGAGGAAGGAGTAGTTTAGTGGGGCTGTCTGCTCTGCAGCTGGGTGAGGACTGGCGTGGGTGGCATCATTGGCATGGGTGGCATCGCTGTTGGTGGCATCATTGTTGTGGGTAGCATCGGTGGCATCAGTGGAACAGGTGGCAACGGTGTCGCCCGATGACTCTGTGCCTGGACTGGGAAGGGCTGCTGCCTGTGCTGCTGAACCTCCTGGTAGCCATAGCCCTGGTAGGTGATGGCCTGTGGGAAGCCTTGGAATGGGAGGGACATCACCTGGGCTGGAGGAACAGACCTGGACTGGGTGGGAGCAGGTTCCTCTGGGTCTGGAGGGTTGTGAAGCAGCTCGGTGATCCGGTTCTTCACCACCTGGTACTGGGGTTCCGCCATGTCTGTGAGGGTCTGGTTGACATAGGTGAGGAAGGGCTTGCGGTTGGAGGATGAGGAGTTGGTGTGGACCAGCTGAGAGAGGAGATCCCTAATCTCCAGCAGGACAGTGTGGCTCTGCCCCTCCTGCTGTCTGGCTCTCTGCCTTTCTGCGGAGGCGGAGCTGGGGGTGTGTGGATGCGGCTAGGACTGTGGTGGACTCGATGTCTCCTTTCTCCCACCGCACCAGGGAGTCCTCTACGCACTCCACCATGCTTACCACACCTGTCCGCGGGTTCTCCGCCGTGGCATGCTCCACAGAAACCTGCCTGGAGACAGGGACTGATTCTCGGCCGGAAGAGGACTGGCTCTCAGCAGGCTGCCGGAGAGAGAGGGTTGTGAGAGGGGCTGCTAGTGCTCCTCGGTGGCGGACCTCACCCTCCAGGAAGCTGCACCTGGCCATGACGTAGGTCTCTCTGTCTGTCAGCTTCACAGTGGCCTGGCCAGATTTCTTCAGGTGCAGCTTCCCGTACCAGGTGTGCATATGTTTCCACCAGCCGAGGAGCACCTCCGAAGTGTAACCCATACTCTCTGCCCTCTCTCTCCAAGCAGCCTGCTTCCTTTTGGTGTCCCTGTACAGCCGGTGTCCCTTCTGCCACAGATAATCATTCTCTCTCAGCCACTCCAGCACCTCATCCTCGTGTGCCTCCTCAATATAGTATTGCCTCCTCTCCCGTTGTCGCATATGCCTCTTCTTCCCTTTGGCTGGACCACATGGGCCCTCATCAGAGGGGCTCCCAGGTAGTAGGGGCTGCTCCTCCACACCAGCAGCAGCAGCAGCAGAACCATCATCATCATCATCATCATCATCATCCTCACCAGCAGGATCATAATCATCATTATCATCATCATCATCATCATCATCAGCAGCAGCAGCAGGATCATCATCAGCAGCAGCAGCGGCAGCAGGATCAGCAGCAGCAGGACCAGCAGGACCAGGATCAGCAGCAGTAGAGTAAGCACCAGCAGGGCCAGCAAGTCCAGGAGTACGAGCAGGACCAGGATCACGAGCAGGACCAGCAGGATGAGCAAGACCAGGATCATGAGCAGGACGAGCAAGACCATGAGCACGAGCAGGACGAGCAGGACCAGGAGGACCAGGAGCAGCTTCAACAGAGTAAACACCAGCAGAAGCCCCAGCACCAGCAGAAGCACCACCACCAGGAGCAGCTTCAGCAGAAGCCCCAGCAGAAGCAGAGTCAGGGGCAGGGGGCGGGAGGTTGGCCCTGTCCATCTTGCCAGGGATGGCGGCAGGTTGCTGAGGCTTTCACTTCCTCCCCATGGTTGTGGGGTTGCTGGCTGGCAGGGAGGCTGGCAGGAAGCCAGGCACGAAGACTGGCAGGCAGGCACCAAGGCTGGCAGGAAGCCTGGCAGGAAGCCTGGCAGGTAGGCTGGCAGGAAGCCTGCGAGGAAGCCTGGCAGGTAGGCTGGCAGGAAGGCTGGCAGGAAGGCTGGCAGGAAGGCTGGCAGAAAGCCTGGCAGGAAGGCAGGCAGGCAGGCAGGCAGGCAGGCACCAAGGCTGGCTGGAAGGCAGGCTGGCAGCAAGGCTGCCAGGCAAGCATGCAGGCAGGGCTGGCAAGGAACTTGAAGTGTCCAGCAGCAGGTCTTTCCTCGGAATGCTGGCCACGTGCAAGCTGCTTCCCTTTATATCCGGGGGGCTTACGCAATGCACAATTAATGCTCATCATCTGTTCCGCTTCCGCTGTGCATCCGCTAAGCTTCTGCTGTGCATCCGCTTTATCTGCTGTGCATCCGCTGTGCATCCGCTTCATCCATTCGGCGTCCGTTCTGCATCCACTGTACCCGTTCCGCGTCCGCTTCACTGAGGCCCCCCAGAAGCCCTGCGGTTGCGCCATCCGCTCCCATCCGCTTCCATCCGTTCGGGCTTCCATTCCGCATCCGCTTTGCATCCACCCTGCGTCCTCCCCACGTCCGTGTTATCCGCTCCGGTTATATAAATTTTTGCCCCTTTTAAGAGCGGATAACAACGGATGGAACATTTTGCTCGTCTGCTGTGTCCTTTTTGCATCCGTTGGCCAGTGTGACATGGGCTTTAACCAGGGTATGATTCATGAAATTCTTGGCAAATTATATTTTATTTAACAATCTGCCAGTTGAAATATTGGAAATATGTGACTTTTTAGTTGTTACTGAACTACAACTCCCAGCATGCCATACAATAGGGAAGGTTAGGTATAAGCTGCTGGGAGTTGAGCAACAGATGGAGAGTCAACCTCTAGATAGTTAAAAAAGACACATTATGTAAATAGAAAAACAAACAAAATGTTGCAATGATCACATCTAAATTTAAAGGCATAATCTCTTTCCTTAAGGATTTTGCATTGTTATTTCACTAGCTGTGTATTCAACTATACTATTTATTTATCTTTATATTCTCCCTTGTTTATTTACTTTTCTAATACAAATACAGATTCTATGACAAAACGTGTGGGATTGACAGCAGCTCTTTTGTGGTGTAACTAGAATGTTGCCCCTTTGTAATGTGTAATTTAAATTGTGGAGGATGACACAAATGGAATGCACTCATCTTTCTCAACAATCTCTAATAGGCTTCCCATTCAGCTGATCAATCTTGCTTTATCATTTTCATTGATCCCATCCTCCTGAGCTCTTTGTTCAATTTATTGTGCCGTGCAAGCAGCATATTTTTATAAAGTGACTTTATGGATGTCATCCAGAGAACTGAAGTCAAATGAGTTTATGGGGAAGTACAGTTCCCAAGCTTTGAAACCCAAGTTATTTTGGGGTGGGGGAGAGATAGGAAAAGAAAGGGATGAAGAAAAAATATTGGTTATATCTTAACCAATTGTGTTTAATTGTAGAAGAGTTACTATATGGAAAATATTTTCAAATAATGGGATCTGAAATATTTCCTCTTAACAATCAGATTTTTCACTTTTATAAATGTTCTAGAATATTTACTTCTATTTCCTCTTCACTGGCTTGCAGTGCTAAGCATTATTGTACAGAGTAGTTGGCTATTCTGAATAAGTTTTAACCACACCTTATTTCATGTACAACATTGCATTAGCTGCATCGCAGTTATACTTGGACAGAATAAAAACACTGTACTGATGGTTATAAACTCCTCTGCCTTATAATTTTGGGACATTATTTTCCTAACTCCCTGAGTTTAAGAGGGACTTCTGCACTTTTAAAGTAATATTATTTTAGTTTTTCTATAAGCCACATAATTGTCCCTGACTTTCCTTTCACTTAATCTTTAATTGGCCTTTATTTTGTTCCAGCTCCTTTGATCAGTTATAGAAAATTTGAATGTGAAAGTAATGGATAAGTCATGCTATTCTTTTGAAGAATGTCTATCAGCACAGATATATTCCAGTATTTAAATTTTAAATTGGCACACTTGAGCTGAGATTGAAGTTTTCACCTAAAGATAAAATAGGTCTACCTTGTTAATAAATTATCAAATTATCAATAGGAAATGTACTGATGTAACATCCATGATGTCTCCTTCCTTGTACATATGAAGTCCCCTTTGTGAAGACATCTGTCCCTGTTACATTAGAACAGCCACATGATATCTCTTCATCCTCTTTCATATGTTGAAAGTGTTTAAACTATGACAGAAAGTAGCTATTTAATTGTTAAGGAAAATATAGTGACATTAACAAAAATAAATATTTATTAAGGAGAAAATATTTAATGTTTCAAATTAAATAACTTTAATATGACTTTCAAAGGTATCATTTTCAACTGGCATGAGTGCAAAATAAATATAAAGCTCATTTGATAGGTAAAAGGAATTATGATGTAAGATAATATTAGTATTTCTAACTCACATTATTTTTCTGGAAACTATATTAAAATACCATACTATTTGGGATTTGGGGATTTGGAATATGAAGTTGTATATAGTATCATTTGAAGAAATAACATTCTTTCCTTCCCAGGATAATTTGATAACCACAAAAATGTGGACAGCTCTCTTTATATTAAGAGAAAAGTAGAAAACTGACAGCAGAAAAAGACCTAAAGGTCTATCAAATTTCCCTTTAAGGTTTTTTTAAATTATTTATTTCATTTTATTTTATTTTTTTTGTCAGATAATGGGCATCTGTTTATCCCAAGCATGTTTAAACACAATTACTGATGATTTTCCCACCATCACTTGTGGAAGTTGGTTCCAAGCCTCTTTCTGTGAAGTAATACATTACTTTTGAACTTTCCTTCTGTCGATGTTATTCTTAAAAAAAGAGGACTTATGTAAGAATTTAATCCTCACCCCAAATGCCCATGCCTTTAATTATCTAACACATTTTTTCATTAAAAAAGAATTGCTTCATAGCAAAACCTTGCAAAATCTTGCAGACAATCAAATTATCATGCACTTTCAAAAATAGTAATGTCACTTTAAAATAATTATCTGTTCTTTAAATGAGAATGCACAAAACTTACACTACTTCAGAACAGTGGTGTAAGTGGGATTATGTTTCTTTAATTATTTAATTATAATTGAATTCTTTTTATGCATTATAGTTTTGTAACCAAGATCTCTACTGAATTGAGCTGCAGAACAATTGGAGGTGTATTATATATGCATATGGAGATAACTTAGATCACAATGTTATTTCCCTTTTTCTAACAATTGTATTATGTCTGTTACAGGACTTAGACTGCAACTTTCATCTACTTCCCATCACTAAAGGGCTCTATTCCACATTCATAATTTATTAGTTCCAAGGGTTAGAATCAAGTAGAGTTGAAAGGGACTTCAAAGGCCATCTAGTATAACATCTTGTTCAATTCAGGATATGACAAAGGACATCAGGAAGATAGCAGCTCCTGTTTGAAGATTGTTGGTAGCACTTCATAACATTCCTCTGTAACAACCCATTGTGAAGAAATTCTTCCTAATATCTAACCCACTGAGTATTTCTCAATTGTGTAATCTTTAAGAAGTGTGAAAGTGCTGATTTGGGAATTCTGGGAGTTGAAGGCCACACTTCTTAAAGTTGCCAAAGTTAAAAAAACAAAGTTGAAAAACACTGATTCTGTCTATTTCCTTGTAGTTTTATGTCATTGGTCTTGGTTCTGCCCTTCAGAACAGAGGAGAACATGTTCACTGCCTTCTCTAGAAGACAGTTCAGCTATTTGAACACTGGCTGGCTAATCATAGGTAGTACCTATGAATGTTCGTTGCAGGACTTTTTCCAGTAAACTCAGCATATTGGTATTGATAACCCTTTTCTGAACTCCGTTCAGTTTATCAATTTCTTTTTTAGACTGCAGCACCCAGAATGGCAGTGTCCCAGTGCTCAAATAAAATGTAATAGAATACAGCCTTTCTAGTGAATCACTCCTTTTTTCATTTATTCTTGAATAGCAAGGTTAAACATACTTTTACATTAGCTAAACAAGTGGAACTGAGCTAATGCGTACAAAAAGATTTGCCATTTCCCCTCCCTCCATCCTCTGTCAGAGTTGGAATGTAACAAATTACATTATGACTTAACTGTTCTACAGTTCAGCAATTAACTAATACTTTACTCACAATAATATTCCTTCTGTTAAAATGACACTCTGTGCATGGTAAAGTATAGTTGTTACTAAATTCCTAAAGCCCATGTCACACTGCACCAACGGATGCAAAGAGGATGTAAAACATTAAAAAAAGCTTGCCATCCATTGGAAAACGCTATGCATCCGTTGTGTAATCACTGCATACGTGTTTCATACACTCTGTCCTTTGAGCATCTGTCCACTGAGATTTCATCCACTCAAGAAGTTTTGAGCTGCACAAAACTTTTTGAGCAGATGAACTTTCCGCTGTGTACAATGTAAATCTGTGACATACGTGCAACAAACGTTCTATGTCCATTTATCATCCGTTAAACATCCACTGTATCCTCTCTGCATCCTCTGGGCATCCCCTCAACTCACATCCGCTGCAGCTGAAAACGGAAAGAGGGAGGAAACAAAAGGTACACCGAAAGTCTACACGGCGTTAGTAGCACGGAAATAGAAAGGATGAGCAGTGAACGGTTTGCATCCTACATACATCCTCTAGGTTTCCTATGAACATCCCTTTAACATCCCTGCTACATACTACCCACGCCCGTTCTTTTCCTTTCTTTTCCGTTCTGTTTATGCAAATTTTTGCCACTTTTTGGAGCGGATGACAATGGATGGAGCCACCCCCGAAAATTTGCTCGTCCGCTGTGTCCTTTTTGCATACATTTTACATCCGTCGGCCAGTGTGACCTAGCCTTAAATAGTTGGGGACATTTTATTAAATTTAGCTGACAATCTCTCATGATTAACAAAAATGGGTTTCATTTCTCGCATCATTGGGTCTTCTTTTTTTGATAGGTATCTGCAATGGTAGATGATTCTCTGTAGCTTTCCTCTTGCACAACAAACCCCTATGTTAGTTCCTCTTCAGTAATCTTGAATTTCATCCCATCTCTTTAAGAAACTAATGACTTGCTAGCTACCTTCCTCTTATTCCTCTTTTCAGTCTATACTCTACACTTTACTCTAGTGGGAAAAACTCTACTGTATATGTGAAAACTCATATGAGGTTGCTTCTCAGAAATTTACTGGATTCAGGTTATCAGACACAAGTTAACCTTACATGTAGCCTGGATAATTATGTGACTGGATAACAGAAAATATTTACTTCTACTCCATATTCATGTTCAACTTGTTCTTAGAACACTTAACCATTTCTGCATTTCTTACACATAGTGTAGAGCAGGGGTGTCAAACTTACAACCCACAGGCCAGATGCATCATGCACTAGCCACACCTACCCCTGGTTTAGCAAAAGGGAAAAAATTGTGATACATCAGATGACAACAACATGATGCTACGAGTTTGATACCCCTCGTCTAGAGACTTCTTCTATAGGTGGAAACAATATTCTGCCAAATAGAAGTATAACTTATAAATGAATTTAATTAATTTATAGAGTAAATAAATTTATAAATTAAATCAGTATGATTTACAAATAAAGCCCAAGGCCAAATTTAAGATTTTAGAAGGAGCTAAGGCTCTCAAAATGTGTGACCCTGGATATAGGTGGGAAAAAAGGATTGTAGAGAAGATTATTTGTTTTTAATATATGATATGTTTATTTTGGAGTTTCCAACTCAAAATGATGGGAAACTCTCTCTTGATTTTCAGTAATCATGATCACAGACCACTGAGGGTCACCAAAAGGAGTCTTAGGGATGATATGTCAGCTTGAATGGCATGTTGTCTGCCTCTTGTTTTGGAGATGTACAATGAGTAAGAAGCAGCTAATGAAATCAAACACCAGGAAAAAATTATAACCAGGAAGAAAAAAACCCTGAAAAACAGTTCAATCTTGCTCAGGAATAGAAAAATATATAAAACAGCTTGCCAAAGTCCAATCCAGTTAGTTATTTTCCTTTGTTCTGTGGATCCTATGTGTTTGCCACTATATATTTCATTCAAGTTTATGTTCTGGAAAAAAAATAATTGGACTAGATCTAGTGTAAATATTCCCAAAAGCATATGGCAGGTGATTTAATACATTTAATATTTAATATATTTAATATTTAATACATTTAATAATAATTTTATATCTCAGCTCCATCAGAATGGCTGGTTATACATTTAATAGATTAAAGAACCTAATTACCAGGCCCTATTCTTAGTCTATACCATGCTTTCCAACATACAATCAATACCCACCCCATACGAAGTAGACTTTATTTTTCAGCTTCAGTAGATCCATTCAAGCAAGAGACAGTTGAGCATATACACTATGAATCTTTCTGCATTAGACTAGTTTTGCTGTGTGGCACACTTTTTCTGGAATTTTAAAAAGGTAAAAAAAGGAGCTTGAGGCAGGAGAGCAAATATCTTTTGAGCTTTAGCAATCAATATCTGACATTGTTTCTATATTACCAAAGACAATAAACATAGTACTCCATTACTGCATTGGGGATTTGAGCTATCCATGCTTTATTGGACAAACATTTTGTGAAATTAGTGGTATGGCCTAACAATTTGAAAGATAAGGATATATATTCACACATTCATCACATTCTTCCAGGCCCTCCACTTCTCTAGTAGGTAATTTGCTTAGCTTGAAAATTATCCACTTTGCCGTCTTCTTAGTAGAAAAGTTTTTTTTGCATAGCAACTTGTTGCTTGGGAATGAAATTCTGGTTAAGGACATGTTAATTTAGTTCATTCTTCTTCCTAGCGATTGCCACAAGTGGTTATATAGTTCACTTGTTTGCACTGCACTAGCTACTTATCTTAATTACAGCTTTTCTACAACTGAGTTTTAGTAGGTGCATATTATCTTTCAATCAGCTGAACCAAGACATTTTTATTTTCCTTTTAGATAGTGATCTTCTACATTTAATTCTAGAGCTGTTCTTGCCACAGAGCTGTACCTAATAAATAACTCAATTCTTACATTTTCTCAACAATTAGGGCAACTCCAAGGGTTTTTTGTATGCCTTCATCTGTCAGTCAGCATAGTCTTGATATGCAAAGTGATCATCATATGATTCTCATCTCCATAATGTGAAGAGCCTGTTCATTTTTCTTTACTGCAAGACAACATTCTATCCAGATATTGCCACTGAACTTATGCTTGAATAGCAGTCTTCAGATTTCAAGTACAGAAGGGTGTTTATTTAAAATACATTTATTTATTTCAGGAGTTTCAGCTATAATTAAACATTTTATGATTGTCTAGATATACTGTAACTTCATAGTTTTCTTGTGGAAGAATCCTAACTGAATGCTAAAATCATTAACTAAGTAGGACTAGAATTTATCTCTCAACTTAAAAAAAATAGAGATTTATATCTTCCTTATAAAAACATTCATATGTATTTTTCAAGTTTGTTGCAATGTAATTTATATCTTTCATCCATAAATTATTCTAGTAGATGTTCAGATGTTCCAGTATGAAACAAAGACTAGGAGAGAAGCATTAGATCAATTCGATCAAGACTGAAATCTCAATTATGTTCTACAAAGCAGACATTAATTCAATAGCTGTCTCAATGTGTAACCTACCTGTCCTGGGGTCAGGAAAAAATGAACAGGAACCTGCATATCAGTAATCTTGTTATTAGCTAACATTTGCTGTTGATGTATCTACTCATACAGGATTACTGTCTAAAGGAATCTTTAGGCAATCAAACCTGAAGATTTAAAAGATTATTCCTGTTCTGTCCGGAAAAACGCGAGGTAGACCGGGTTCCAACAGTAAAAGTCTTTATTTTCAACAGTAAAGATAAACGGAACAGTTTGGCTCTAGCCCCGGCAGTCTTTATATACGGCTTGCCTGCCGGCTTGTAGCCAATGACATTTGTTTGATTTAACCGCCTTTTGGCGGCTCCTTTGGATTGGTTCCTAGTGAACCAATCCCTATGCCGGCTTTCTTAGCCAATCATATTAGAGGATTTGGAGTCAACTATTTTTTATACAGAACAATTCCAGTTTATCCTTCCAATAAACTAAACAAGAAAGTCATGATCATAAAACATTGCAACCCCTTTCACTTGGCTCATACTGTAGTAATGTAATTATCTTGAAGGATGATCTGTTTATCTAATTTAAAAAACATTCATTTTAATGATATTGCACATATGGATGGTTTAAAGAATTCTCAGATTCTCTATCTAGAAACGGGTCACTTTATCCTCTCAATTGCTTGCACAATGCAACATTAAATGAATGTAGTTTTGTTGTGAAATGTACATTTATAATGTTCCACAAAGGCAACAGCTGAGTTTACTTGAAAATGTGGAGAAATAATTAGCATCCTGAATGAGGATGCTAATTATTCGGAATTTAAAACTTAGCATTTTTTTTTAAAAAATGTAACTATCATTAGATCTAGTTGTACACAATCTACTAGTTCTGCTTCCACTAGATCTCCATATCTTAAAAATTAGAGCCAAAGAGGCAAGTTTTCCTAACTCTGAGTCTTCAAGTATTATTGCGATATGTTCATTCATAACCATAAGTGCCATAGATCATGGATGTTCCTGGAACTGTGTTCCATAAACAGTGGAATAGAAGGTTAGGAAGACCTACAAAACATTATGCTCCTATTCAGGGCTATTTGTCTTAGCCTGCTAATTTTCCTCAAGGTTCAAGCACATATGGAGCATTTCAACAGAAAAGTAATGAAATGGATATATGTATGTATGTATTTATTGTCTATCTGTATATATATTTATTTAAAACATTTATATACCTTCAACTTTCAGCCAACTATGGATGGCTCCCAATCAAAGGCGGAAAAAACATAAAATCATTTTAAAAGCTATAAAACACAACCAGTTAAAACATAAACATTAAAAACAAAAAAACCTGGTGCCAATTCATAATAACATACCACCATCTAATCTCCTAACCTTTGGGGGAAAAACTGGGTTCTTAAGGACTTACAGAAAGCTAAAAGAGTGAATGCCTGCCAAATTTCAAATAACATTACATAATAAGATTCTTCAGAATTTATAAAAGTTTATAAATTTATTGTTTATCCATGGATCTGGTCACTTTAATTAGTGCCAGAAACCTTTGTTAATTTGGCCTGTTATTTTTGCTCATTTTCTGCTTTTTTCTTATTCCAAAACCTTTCCACTCATATCAAAATGGCCACCTCATGTTTTAAACTAGAGCCTTCTTCCATTTAGCTCCTAATCTTTGGAATCAACTCCTAATCTAATTTTCTTAACCCTTGGAAGACTCAGGAATTTCTCAGGAATGTATAAAGCTAAATTCACTCTAAAATTTTGCAGTACCTAACACAAATAAAAATTATAGCAATCCTGAGGTTAGATTTATTTGTTTATTATTTATATTTCATATTTCTTAACCATGCATTTCCCTTGTATATTCTTTCCCTCTCTCTCTTCATAAACAGACACACACACTCAGACTTACACATTTGTATATGTGCATACTGACATTGTGATTGCTATTTGTTCTGCATTTAGGTATCAGTCCATAAATATAGTAACATTACATTTATGTTTATACTTTTTATTCCGCCCAGTGAAATCTGTGAGAATAGGGAAGTTCAAACAGGGGAGGTAGCAATCTGAGCATCATAACTGAAGCTGTTTCTTTGTACAGCATGGGGTATAGATATATTTATAAAAGGGGTAGTGCTTTAATCATGATGCCACAACCACCATCATGCTTGTTTGGACAATCCCTGCAGATACCATTGTGATAATCACAGAGTTCTCAGTATTCTGTGATTATCACAATATTTCTTAGAGAAAGCAGATAAGCTCCAGAGTCAGTTGGTCCCACACTTTTGCTAATCTTCAAACTTTGCTCATTATTTATTATTTTATTCCAGTTTTTTCTATTCTGACTCTCTTCTTAACCTGTATTTTTGTATTTATGTTCCTTCTGTGGTCTCTTACTAGAAAAGGGGATATATAATCTGCTGCCAGTGGAAACATATCCTTGAAAATTTTAATTCAACATTTCTTTTTTGAGTGGCCTTGCCTCCCTATCTGAGAGTCTTCATCTCCAGTGGAAAATTTATGTGGCCCCAGAATTTTGAAGCCTGTCTGGATGAATTAGAAGGTGAGGACAGTAGAAAATATCACCCAAGCATCTTTCATCTGTCTACTTGACTTCCAAGTGGCACAGAATGCTGGATTAAATTATTCTTACCATCAGTCAGAAGCAATGATCTTCTATTCTTCAACTTACACTCACCAAAACAGTGGTCCATTCTTAACATGCTGACTGACATAACTTAGTAATTTATGTTCTTTACTTATATTTTGAAAGGGCTATGGGATTGTATAATTAAATGTTCATGCTTTAGACTTAATCCTCATGCTGCAATATTTTACTACTCTGATAAAGATTTTAGTTTTAATTCACTTAATAGGATTGCATTCTACCACATCTAATTCATACAAGGCTGCATCTAATACAGTTGTACCATCATAAGTTGCTACCTTAGAACAACACTCTGGTTGCAGCAATCCTTTCACTTGGCATATCTAATTTTTACCTTGTAAGCAAACCATAGTTCTCTGTATCCATGGAAACACATGATCCTTTAATGAGCTATAACTATGAACATGGAAGACTTTATTTCAACAAAAATATGTGGTGCATTTCCCATGAAAATGATTCAATTATATACTAAGAATTTGATAATTACTATTTTTAGCTTTTTTTGTCTAAATATGCTCTAATTTCAGTTTCATTTTTTTCTTTCTGTCTGAACAGTTTTATTTTTGTTTTTCCTGCTTGGAAATGATTTCCAGCTTGAATTAATGTTGCCATGCTAATTAAGTTTGGTCAATCAAAGCAGGAGAAATTCATGTAGGATCAATGAAAGTCACTTAGCTTGGTAATGGGTTTTTTTTTGGGGGGGGGAGGGGTGTTATTTCAATACCCGTTCATATTGCCATGCTATTATTGAGGTCAGAGATCTTCCATCAGTCCAAATGGTCAATAGCTTGCTTCTTCATTTCCTGGTATTGTGGTGATGGAAGACTTCAACTGAATGTGATAAAAAGGGGCCTATAATTCTGTTCCTTGAGGCTTGAAACATTTCTTTGCAAAGAATAGAACAAACTGGCAATGCTCAATTTGAAATGTAAGATCAACATTTATTGTATTATCTGAGAAGAAAATAAAGTCTTATAAAAGATCTGATCATTTGTTTATTTTCTCCTGAATTGCTTGTTCTGACAGCATCTTACAAACTCTGAGAAAGAGAGAAATCTTTCTTATCTCTTCCAACCTCATTCTAGAGTGGCTTGGGTTTGAACTTAAATCTTTTGCATAGACAACCCCACTTATTTTCCCCATTTTCCCACTTATTTCCTCTGTTATGATCACCTGTATGCAAATGACAAAAGAGTTTCATTATAGGAAATCACAAGGTAACCCCAGAAAAATGGCTACATGGAGAATTAGTCTCCATGCATCATATGTAGCTTTTCATATTTACTCATTTGCCCACTCATAACATAAAATTATCCACAAAGTTTAACCTGTTCTCCCTGCACTGTTTGTGCCATCATTTACCAATCTGACATTCTACTCTTCACCATGTATTAAGATTGTAACTTTTAGAATTATCAGGTAATAGGAATTTTTAGCAATTGCAATCTAAATATACCTGGAGCAGGTATTTCTGGAAGACTAGTTTTTCACAGACTGCAGTGGAATAGTAGGATTTTTTGATCATTTTTTTAAAAAATCCATCTTAAATCTGCAATGCCAACTCCATGATTCAGATCTTTTGCATATCAAAATAAAGGCCTTCACTTGAAAGAAGTCAAGAGGCTAAATGTGTTGGCTTTAGTTTCCTGCATAAAACTGTCTCCTCTTCATAATGATCAAATTCAGAGTAAACTATGTGCATTTTTATATACATCTTGATTGAAGCTGTGTCAACCAATGGTCAATAGAGTTGCTTGTGAGTGAGATGGACAGTCTCCAAATCTGATATAAATTCCAAGGAATCAAGTGACTTGCTCTCGATTCCTTCATCAGCAAATATATGCATTTCACAGATCATACTTTAGTATTATGCCATATATTCAGAAGTCTTTAATCTCTATAATTTCCAGATAAGATTTGGGAAAGTACAAATCAGGAAGAACTGTTCCAATCAGTTTTAAACTTGATAGAACAATTCAGGATAAGATAGCTCCAATGTTGCTATGTATAAGTGTATATGAATATGATAATTAATGTAAACACCAAATTATTCTTCCCTACTTCATACATAAAACCTCAGAAATGGAATTTGGGATAAAAGTATTTTTTTTAAGCAATGAACAAGTCTGAGAAAATACAATTGTCTTATTAAATATTGTATCAGTCTTCAACTTGATTGCTTCATCTGATGTGGTGAAGATTTTTTTCTGTTGCTAATGTGGATATAAGTGTTAACTTCCAAACCAGACAGCTTTTGTGTCTACATTTGGAAAAGACATAACTAGTTTTTATCTGAAAGTTGAATAATGGCAACTGGACTTGTTTCCTTTTTTGGGGGGAAACATTTTTCTGCTTATCTAAATTGCTTTTTTAGTCTAAAGAATCTACTTGTATAAGCAGGGAAATGTTTCAAACCAAAGAAGAAAAGTAGCCCAGTTGCCATGACTCAACTTTCAGGCAACTTTATCTGGATGACTAAGAATCTTCACTGACATAACCAGTTGATCTTTTGCCATAGGCAGCAAAAGCCTTGGGTCAGCTCTGTTTTTGTTTTTTGTTTTTGTTTTGCAATGAGAGAAATATGCTATCTCGTCATCCCATCCTAATTTAATTGGGAGATCAAGGATATTCATGGGAGGCATTAGAAATCAAGATGGTGGCTACAGCAAGCAATCTAAGGCTTGCCTTTTTGATGAAGAGAGGCAGGGGTTTCATGCTTTAGCTACTATCTTGACTGTTTTTACCCCTTTTCTACGGGTATCCTTGTGGGGGATGAGTACAAATCCCACTTTATTCTTAGAAAGAGCATAGTTAAATGTCAGTATGCTCCCTTCTCAGCACTCAGGGTTAAAACACTTCCAGAATGTCTGTGTCACATAAATGTTGGATTCTATCCATATCATTTTCTCCAGTATAAACATAAGCCAATACTTTTGTTATTGTTTAACTCTGAAATTTTATGCTACAAAAATAGCATGTTGATCAGGAGGAGGAGACATGTTTTCCCTAGATAAATGAGTCAGATGCTTTTCAAAGCTAAATGTTTGTTGTTTTGATCTGCTTTTTCCTTGGAGTTTGGGGCAGAAGAGCCAACTTGATCATTCTGCCTCCATGCTTACAAGGATGATAAAACTGTAGACTAAAATGCATATAAACTGATATATTTCAGTTATAATTATATGAAGATAGCTTGGTCTTTGTGAATTACATGGAATAGCTGATGCAAAATACTTTATGACTTCCACTAACCTATCCAACCTGAGTTGATTAGGATATTTCAAAGAAGCCATTGTTTGTACTATTGCCTTATTTTCAAGAAGAATATACTTATTTTATCCCTGAGAGGAATAATTTACCAGATTATAAGAAGAGACATTACTATTATCTATTTTTAGCCACTCCAATGAGGTAGGACCACACTTTGCAGAGCCATGATGCAGTTGTTGCTTATAAACACAGCAACATATAGCTGATGCTAAAGAAAAACATCCAGTGAATTCTCCCCACCCCACCCCCTTAGCATTTTGCCTCTAAATCAGGGAATAGGCTCAGAATACATCATGTTATTTTTGGAATCTAATCTTGAAGGGACAAGGAGATGCTTATTTATATGGATGACTTTACCTCAGCTCTTTTAAAAAATTCCCTTGATTGTTCTAAGATGGAAGAATGTAACCTCCTTCACTCTCAGTTAGAAAAAATGTTGAACAACTATGCCACTTCTCAGGTTCATTCTCATAAGACACTTACATATTGAGATTTGTCTTCATTTTTCAGAAATAAAACAGTCCAGCTTGAAATCTGGAAAATTATGAATTCTGAAATGTCCCTGGAATGTCAAATTTGTCAAAGGCCAGCCACCAGTAAATCCTTTCAGAATCCATTGTGTGGATTAGATGGTTTAAAGCAGTATTTCTCAACCTTAGCAACTTTAAGCTGTATCAACATGATATCCTTTTGGGTTTGATCTAAATAGTAAAAAGAGTGTCTGCATTCTTAGATATGGATGAAATTTAACAGCTTTTGTAGAATGCTGAATTCAGGTTTTATTGCACTAGGTTAGAAAATTAGGAGCAGGCTATAGAAGGGTGCATCTTTTCTTTCCTTCTTAGCCAGAAGGATTTACTTTTTCCGTCTTATCAAATACAGTGTAATTAAAAGTTTCACTACATTTCCATAAAACATTCATTGCTACAGGTAGTCCTCAACTTACAACAGTTCATTTAGTGACTGTTTGAAGTTACAACAGCACTGAAAAAGTGATTTATTTCTTACCACTTTTCACACTGATGATCATGGCAGCATCCCCATAGTCACATGATTTACATTTGAGTGCTTTACAACTGGTTCACAGTTGCAGTGTCCCAAGATCATGTGATTACCTTTTGCAACCTTCTAACAAGCGAAGTTAATGGGGATTCACTTAACAAATGGGACAAGAAAAGTCATAAAATGGGGCAAAACTCACTTACCAAACATCTCACTTAACGATATAAATTTTGCACTCAATTATGGTCATAAGTTGAAGACTACCTGTAGTTGATATAGCCTCATATATTACAATTTATATGACTTGTGGAACCTAAAGTCAATGTAAAAATAATTTAAATGAAAATAATATGCAAGCATAAGAATGATAACTATGAATGTCAGTGCATGTATATTTATTTCACCTGTCAAATTCAAACATTGTACTAGAAAATTGGAAATGCAATTTCTGATCTATCTAAAAGTTTTATTTTGAAATTTGCTTCCAAGTACATGCTTTTAATTTAAATGGTTTAAAAATATTTAACAATTAAGAATTTAAATTTGGTACTTCATCTTTATTCTGTGAAGCATCCAACGTATACCACAAGATACCAGTACACAAATCTCATCCTCTTCATTGGCTGTTTCAGCAAATACATATATGTATTTAAACTTAACTTAAAATGTTTGTTTCTGGACATCTCATGCTAAACCTCACTAGAGTTTTTATATTACAGCATCTCTGATAAGAAAACTAAATTATTAGTAGGCAGTTTACCTAGCTAGGTGTTTTCAAAAGAAGATGTTGGCAGATTTACTTAGCTTTTTTTAAAATTTGAAATGGTGGAAAGTGTCATCTTGCACCATGCTGTTACAGTCAACATAAACATGTTGTAGGAGAGTGTTTCTCAACCTTTACAACTTGATGAAATGTGGATTTCATCTCCCAAAATTTTCAGAATTCCCATCCAGCATGCTGACTGGGGAATTCTGGGAGTTGAAGTCCAAGCTTCATTGAGTTGCCAAGATTGTTAAATATGCTATAGGAGATTATTTTTGAATCAAAAACTGGTTATACTCTATGTAGAAACCGCATTGCTTTAGTATTCCTTTTAGGAACCACATTAAGTTACTGTAGTTTTGAATTGGTGCTTCATTGTCCTTAATACTTGATAAAGGGTTAAAGAAATGCTGGAGTATCCTTTTTACATTAATTACCCTTATGGACTTGTATACAGGTTTACTTGTAGTTATAAATCTTTTTTTCCTACTCTATTAATCTAGATAATACATAATCTGATTAGTTTACACAGAAGAAATGGTGGCTGTTTCACACCTGGTACCAACTTCTTATCATATTAACCCTGCCAAAAAAATCTATGTATAAAGGTAATGGCAACAGGAAGCATTTATTTCTCCTCTTCCTATTTTTCTTCATAAAAACCTAATGTGGGAGGTAGGTCACAAGATAGCAGAAGGGCTCATAGTGAGCATCATTAACCTCTGTACACTTGAATTTGGACCTCCCTACTCTTAATGTAATACTCCTGATTCTATATTGCACATAGGCCGTGTTCAAGATGGGTATCTAATTTTATTACACATGCATCTTCTAGTCACCATGCGACATACAGAGGAACTAATGGAGAAGCATTGCATCATAAAGACTTAATGTTGGTTTTTCTGTTCTGCCATCTGGATGGTATAGCCTTTCTACTGTTACTAAATTTCTGCTTCAGATTTCCCAACCAGAATTCTCATTTGGTGAAAATAATCCTGTATATATAATGGGCAAGCCAATTGTACACCAAGAATAGTAACTGGGGCTGTCTTTGTTCCACCTTGCAATTTCTGGTCACCATGGATAATAAACTGCCATGGACTGCTCATTACATTATATTGTCATACTTTTAGAATAAAAATAATTTATCAAGATTTAACTTGCAACAAAACAAAAGAAGGTTGCATCTAGCAAATTGGTACCTAAGGAGTGATACATGGTGATTCACTATTTAATCAACTTTTTTTGTATTGTTGAAGCAAATTGTGTCTCTCAGCAATTTTAAAAAATGGTACTTAAAAAAAAAAAGTTGAGGACCCCTCTATAAAGCAATATCTTTGGCTCAATAGACATAATAGGACATTAAAAAAAAAACCTCTTTGATGCCAGCCAGATACCTTCTTCCAGTGCTTCTGAGTCATCATTGTGACTCTGATTCACAAAGCTTGCTTTTCATGGTGATGAGTCACTGAGGTTTTGAGGCAAGGAGATTGCTCTGCTATCTGTTATTATTTTATCTCAGTAGATAGATAAAATGCTCTGAGCCTCATAGTAATAGGAAAGCAGCTGAAATATATTTTAAGAAGAAAAGTGGGACAATTTGTGACAAGGTCATTGGCTCCAGAAAAGGGGACAATGTGAATGGTTATTGGATGAAGGACCATCCTTAAGTGGAACCTTACCTTATCAGATACTCTCAGAATGGGAAGCTATTCTAAAGACTAGAAGATGGAAGTTCTATTGCTTGATTAAATTCAGATTCTGCTAATTCATTACACCAGTATTTCTCAATCTTGGCAGATTTAACATGTGTGAACTTCAATTCCCAAA
>BLBF01000043.1:6704482-6734382 GCA_015471245.1 Laticauda colubrina
AGACAGACAGACAGACAGACAGACAGACAGACAGACAGACAGACAGACAGATAGATATATTATATATAGATATAGCCATATGTCAGCTTCAGGATAGGAAAGCAGCACAAAAATCCATTAGCATTCTCTATTCATGTTTCTCAAAATATAGATCTGCTGTCTATATTACTGCACATAGCTTTCTTTTTTGAATTTATCATTTTTATTTTATTATATAATTATAATAATATAATTATAAAATAAAAAGAAGCAAAGAAAAAAGGAAATTAAGGAAGGGTGTGAGATTCAAGGGGGAAGACAAAAAGAAACTTCCAACTCTTCGTGATCCAGTACAAGACAAACAATTCCAACCTGAACTCTTTGCTTTTATACGTTAATATATAACTAGCCATTCTTATAACACCAAATCTTTCTAACCAATAAAACCAAGGTCAAAGTTTCATTTTTTTTCTTCACTAACACAAATTCCAGAAGTGATATCCAAATAAGAACATATTTTTCTCTTTAAATAAAGGAGTCAATTTAACCATTCCTGTTTTAACTTCCTTGTTATGGAAATAATGTGTATTTCTATTTGCACCTGGTAATCCTTGTGAACTGTCATCATATTTAATTATAAAATTTATTTATTCCTTCAAATTCTTTGACCTTACTGAAAAAAAAGTGAGAGAACCCTTATTTTTGTCCCTTTTTTCCTTCCAACAAAAACCCACTTTTTAAAATCAAAACTGTCAAATACATCTTTATCTTTTACTTCTTAACAAACAAACTTTGAACTTCAGGATTGCATTTAACTCCTTCCCTATCCTTATAGATTTTTTTTTTTTAATAAACATCCTTTTTAGCATATCAAGTTTTTCTTTAAACTGGTACATCATTTTCTTTAATTTTCTCTTAACACAGGTACTCTCAAATACATATATTACTGCAGGTAGCTTTCAGTCATCTTATCCAATTCACTGTTCAGATCAGTAGCTGTCACAATAACTTATGATATATATATTTTACAAGTTAAGAAAGTGAAATGGATCTTATCTTCCATAGCAGCTTTTTCTGATATGATTCCCTCAATTCATTGTTCATCCATTTCCATAATTCCTAGTCAGCACATTTCTTTAGAGAATATCTTCCATAGTCATCTCTGTTGGTCTTCTCTTAATATTTATATGCAGAGGTGATATTCATCAGGTTCTGACCAGTTCTGGAGAACTGGTAGAGGGAATTTTGAGTAGTTCAGAGAACTGTCAAATACCAGAGATTTTACAGTATCCTTCCCCTGCCACACCCATCAAGCCATGCCCACAGAACTGTTAATAAAAAAAACTGGTTATATGGTCTAGAAACCACACCAATGTAGTGCAACTTTCTGCTTTTCTTTTTTCTTGTTGTTATGATGATGTCACACTACCAATACCACTCACCTTAATGAAGAAATGGGTAATATTACTTTGGGAAGAAATTTTACCATTAATATATCAATAGGATTTCTGGATCTGTTACCAAAGCAGCATGTAATAAAGGAATTGGTTTCCACATCAAGCCAGTAATGTATGAAGTGGATTTCAAATACGTTTATAGGGACCAACACTAAAAAAAAGATCCTTAAAGTTTATTGCAGGAAAGACTTATAAGGACTTAGTACAAAAAAAAAAAAAACCCACACTCAGGATATAAGTGAGAAAGTTGGAATTATGAAGCTGTGTTGAAATTAACTAAAGCCTTAGATATTTTGTCATCCCAGTAATGTTATAATTATGCATATTTTTTCATACTGCATTATTCATTTCTGCTTTCTGGTACAATATGCATAATATTTGAGTTTTGTTGTAATTCTTATATTCCTTTCCTCACAACTCTTTTCAGTGTTATGTTCATTACAATGGAACACCCCTCCCTTGAGTATTCTTCAAGCACTGGAAGTCATGACATGTTCACCTTGTTACAGGTGTAGGAACACTGCATCTTTTTCTCAGTACACAGATCTGAGACCAAATAGGAAGAGATAGTTTAATCTGACCTTGGCAGATAATAAGTATAATAACAAAGTTTTGTTATTCATGTCATAGAACAAAGGTCATTCATTTTCCTTGGTTACGCCTGCTGGTCATCCCTTTATGTACTGCCCCTGAAGGCCAATGGAGATATTTTGAAAACTGTTGACTGCTACAGTGTAAAAGCTCCCTGTGTGTTGGTAGGAGTAAGGGATGCCATGTGTTTTTGTATGTTTGAGAAAGAAAAATGGTGAAATAAAGATAAAACCTCAACATTTTGTTTCTCAAACATGATAATAGAATTGTCCTACACTGCAAACATATAGGTATTCCAATGGGGCTGAGAAATGAGTTTTGGGGAAAGACTTTGTTTCATAGAAGTACAGAATGACAAACCAACCCATAAAAATGTATCTCTCTTCTCCTTGACACAATGCAAGAAAAGAGGAGTGGTTTTATATATTAAAGAGACCATTCCAGAGAAATTGATTTATACTAATGATGACAGAAAAATACTAATGGTGGAAATAATGGATAATAATATGAAAACACTCCTGATTGCAATCTATGCCCCGAATGACAATCAAGAAGAATTTTACAAAAAATTACATATGAAAATAATTGAATTGGACTATGCTAATATAGTTATGATGGGAGATTTTAATGGAATTGTAGACAACAAACTGGACTATACAGCACAGAAAACAACAGAGTAAAACAGAAAGACTCTCCCTAAATCTTTCTTTAAAATGGTAGATGAAATAAACTTAAAAAATACATGGAGAGAAAGAAATGCTAAAACTAAACAATACACTTTCGACTCAAATAGACATTTATCATGGTCCAGAATAGATATGATATGGATGTCAACAGAATTGTTAACTAATATTCAAGAAATAAATATTGAAACAAGTACTTGGGAAGATCATAATCCACTGACAATTAAATGGAAAGGACAAAGAAAAAGATCTAGATGGATGTTAAATAATACTATTTTAAAGGAAAAAGACTTCACACAGTGGATGGAGAAAGAACTGGCTTTTTTTTTAGAGAAAACAAAAAAGAAGATACATCAATGCAGAATGTATGGGATACAATGAAGGCATATACCAGAGGCTTGGTAATAAACTATACAAGGAAAAGAAATGCCATGAAAAGATTAGCCTTTAAGACATTAGAAGATGAGTATAAAGGATTTGAAAAAGAACTACAGAAAATACCACAGAAAAAGGACATCAAGTTTAAAATGGATATAACTAAACATAAAATAGTTCTAATAGAAAAAGAAGAACTAGCACAGAAAACTAGAGGTGCTAAACAGAACTACTTTGAAGATGCAAATAAACCAGGTAGATGGTTAGCATATAAACTGAGAAAGGAGAAAGAATCAAGGAAAATATTGCAATTAATAGATGATCAAGGACAAATTTGTTATGGTAGTAATGAGAAGAAGGAAATCATCCAAAGCTATTATGGGAAACCATATACACAAGAGAATATTGATGAGGTAAGAGTTAAACAGTACCTACAGAATGCTAAGCTACCCCAGATACCTAAAGAGGTTGAAACAATGTTAGAAAGTATATAACAATAATATAACGATAATATAAGTAATATAGCGATGATGGAGTTAACTGATGCACTCAAGAAGCAAAATAATGGAAAGGCACCAGGCCCAGATGAAATTCCGGTAGAATTTTATCAAACATTACAAGAATTGTTGAATCTTCCATTGTTAGAAATTATGAATGAAGTTATGTTAAAGAAGAGGATACCTAAAATCATAGTCAGAAGCTTATATTACACTTGTTTCAAAAGAAGAGGCCGATCCATTACAAATCAAGAACTATAGACCTATTTCCCTACTAAACGCAGATAAAAAAAAATTGCTTCAATATTGGCAGAAAGACTTAAAAAATACCTAAATAATTTTATCCATCCTGATCAAAATGGATTTCTGCCAAAGAGACAAATTATGGATAATATGAGAGTAATCTTGGACACTTTGGAATACTACAAGGCACATCCTGAAAAACAAATGACTCTGATATTTCTAGATGCACAGAAGGCATTTGATAATGTGAATTGGTGATTCATGTTATTATGAACAGATGGGCTTTACTAGAACAAATGGGCTTTACTTGAAAATTTATTCAAGCAATAGAAGCTATATATCATGAGCAAACAGCAAAGGTAATGATAGAGGGAGAACTGACAGACTCTATTTGATATAAGAAAAGGAACAAGACAAGGGTGCCCACTGTCATCTTTGTTGTTTGTGTTAACTTTGGAAGTGCTAAATAGAAATATTACAGATGAAAAGAATATAAAAGGGATGAAAATTAAAAAGGAAGAATTTAAGTTGCAAGCATTTGCAGATGACCTGGTTTTTATCTTTGAAGACCTACTAGAAACAGCATCAAAATTGATAGAAAAGATAGAGACATATGGTAAGGTGGCTTGTTTGAAAATAAATAAAGATAAGACAAAGATCTTGACAAAGAATATGCTATCAAGACAAAAGGAAAAACTGGCAGACTTATTAAAAATTCAGGTCCCGAATAAGATCAAGTACTTGGGGATATACTTGACAGCAAGGTGCAGTACATTAAAAGAGAATAATTATATCAAACTTAAACAGCAGATAGCACTAGATTTGGAGAAATGGGAAAATTTACAACTGTCATTAATAGGGAGAATATCAACAATCAAGATAAATATATTACCCAGAATTTTATATTTGTTTCAAACAATTCCAATGAGGCTTGGAAAAGATTATTTTGATTATTTAAATAAAATTATATTGAAATATATATGGCAAGGTAAGAAAGCGAGAATAAAGTTAAAACTTTTGCAAGATGCTAGATAAGAGGAGGATTTGGTTTGCCTAATTGGGAGTTCTATTACCAAGTTACAAATTTGATGTGGGTCAAGGAATGGATAACATTAAGAAATACTAGTTTGTTGGATTAGAAGGACATGATCTGTTGTTGGGGTGGCATGCTTTTTTATGGTATAAAGGAACTAAAACACAGGGGTACTTTAGAAGACATTATATACAGGAGTCTCTGTGGTTAAACTGGGAGAAGATTAAAAGACAATGTTATTTGAAAATTCCAGTCTGGCTGTCGACTATTGAAGCATGTTCTTATCTTGTAATATACAAAAAGGAACAAACAGTTAGATATGATAAAATATTGAATGAAAAGGGTGAACTTAAATCTATACAAAAACTAGAGGAACAAGGTATAAAGATGAATTGGTTTTCATACACGCAAATACATTCAAGGTATGATAAAGATTCAAAAACAGAAGGTTTTTATGATAAACCGACTGATTTAGATAAGATTTTGACAGGTACTGATGAAAAGGTGATTAAAAAATTGTATGGATATTTATTAGAAATTAAACTAGAAGAACAAGTTGAAGAAATTTGCTTGGGGGAAGAATTTTGGATATGGGATTGACCTAGAGAAATAGCAAAAATTGTGGTCTCAAAATTATAAAATGACAATGTCAACAGCATATAAAGAAAATTTGTATAAGATGTTTTACAGGTGGCATTTCCCCCCGACAAGAATAGCAAGAATGTTCAAGAATAAATCCAAAAAATGTTGGAGATGTCATCAGATACCTGGCTCATATTACCATATGTGGTGGACTTGTGCAGATGCTAAAAAATACTGGACTAAAATCCACACGTGGAAAAAAATGACAAAAAACATATAGATTTGAAACCAGAGATATTTTTATTGGGAATTTTACCTGAAATATATAGCAAAGACTTGAAATACCTGATTGTAAATGTATTAACAGCAGCTAGGATTGTATTTTCTAAAAACTGGAAAAATGAGAAAATACCATCACAGGAGGAATCATTAAGACAATATTGGAATGTGCTGAAATGAGTAGATTGACGTTTGAAATTAGAAAACAAGATGATAAACAATTTTATAAAATTTGGGATCTATTCTATCAATGATTAGACAATAAAATATAGTAATGAAATATGTAGATTTGAGAAAATACTAAATATATAAAGATCTACTCTTTCCTTATTATATCTACAAAATGATTTCAGGATAGATTTGGAATGATAATATGAACTGTCACAAAACAAATTAGATAAAATATGATTATTTCCTAAAGCATGAATGAATAAAAGTATAGTCAAATGATTAATATCATTATATTAATGTATTTTATATTGGATTGAAAATACGAGATCATATACAATGTAGTTGTAATTGAAGACTATGAAATGGAAGCACAAAACAATTTGTAAACCAACCGGCACACCGTATGTACACATATGGAAGATGGCCTGATGTCTTTATGTTTTGTTTGAAAAACCAATATATATATATATTTTTTAAAATGTATCTCTCTTGATTCATGGCTACCTGAGGTATTTTACTGTTCCTCAAGACTGATGGTTTATTCCTCTGTGGCCTTTTAACTATTTTGTTCTGCTGCTTCTCAGAAAATGAATAATGAAATGTTGTACCAAGCAACATTTCCACTTGTTAGCTGCATTCTAACTATTGATTCTTTTCAGAAGGGAGACATTGAAAGAAATGCTGTATAATCAGTTGGTTGAATTACTTCCTGATCCCTACTTCTGACACCATACTACCTCACAGATAACAGAGACATTCTCTGTAACAGCAGCCTAGTAGTAGTAATTTCAAGAACAAAAAAGTTGAGGTTTATTGAGGGGTGGGATTCAACCAGTGTTACTACTGGTTCGGTGAGTACGTTTTGTTTCCCTTGTCCTATCACTTATGACTCTAAAGGAAGTACTTATCTCCATTTCTTAGCTGAGGGAGCCAGCATTGTCTGAAGACATGCTCATGTGGACAGAATGTTTATATGCTGAAGTGCATTGAAGTTTGTTACATTCCCACCAAAGTAGTATCTATTTATCTACATGCATTTATTTGCTTTCAAACTTCTAGGCTGGTGGAGCTGGGTGACGAACAAGACTTTATTCCATCCTGCTGTAACCAGGTCTTGAACATGGGTTGTCAGCTTTCCAGCTGATAAACTAAGTGTCTTTAACCACTGAGCCACTGTACCCTTTTTTATTTAAAGTAGAAACGTACAAATGTTAGGGACATGAGTGTATACATGTTTTTGTGTACAGGTTATGTATTTTTATGGACAATCCAAATTATTTTCAGTCAACATTAGATTGTATGATACTATGGAGTGTATGGATCTGAAAATTAATATATCAAAGAACAAGTCATTAATTAAAAAAAAAGAAAAATGAATGACTGCAAGTTGGTCATAAATTCTAAAAAAAACCATGCTAAAGCAAGTATAAGAATTTGCATAATGTGATAAAATGCTTACCATAATGAGAATATAGAGAAATTTTAAGTCATGCAAATGGTGAGAGAAAGGAAGTAGCTTATGTGATTTCTTGTAAGAGATGAATGTTAAGGCCCTGTCACACTGCCCAACGGATGCAAAACGTATGTAAAAAGGACACAATGGACGAGCAAAATGTTCCATCCGTTGTTATCCGCTCTCAAAAGGGGCAAATATTTGCATAACCGGAGCGGATAACACGGAAAGGAACGGATGCGGGGAGGACGCAGGGCAGATGGAAAGCGGATGCGGAACGGAAGCCCAGCGGATGGAAGCAGATGGGAGCGGATGGCACATCTGCTAGGCTTCTGGGGGACCTCAGCAAAGCAGATGCGGAATGGATACAGCGGATGCACAGCGGATGCACAGCGGATGAAGCGGATGCACAGCGGAAGCCTAGCGGATGCACAGCGGAAGCCGAACGGATGCCGAGCATTAATTGTGCATACGGGGGGGATGCATTACGTAAGCCACACGGATATAAAGGGAAGCAGCTCGCACGTGGCCAGCATTCGGAGGAAAGACCTGCTGCCGGATACATTGAGTCCTTGCCTGCCCTGCCTGCAAGCCTGCCTGCAAGCCTTGCTGCCAGCCTTCCTGCCAGCCTGCCTCCAAGCCTCCTGGCCAGCCTCCTGGCCAGCCTCCTTGCCAGCCTTGCTCTCTGCCTGCCTGCCAGCCTTGCTGCCAACCTGCCTTCCAGCCTCCCTGCCAGCCAGTCTGCCTGCCAGGCTTGATACCTGCCTGCCTGCCAGCCTTCCTGCCAGGCTTCCTGCCATGCTTCCTGACAGGCTTCCTGTCAGCCTGCCTGCCAGCCTTGGTGCCTGCCTGCCTGCCAGGCTTCCTGCCAGCCTTGGTGCCAGCCTTCCTGCCAGCCTTGGTGCATGCCAGCCTCCCTGCCATCCTCCCTGCCAGCCAGCAACCCCACAACCATGGGGAAGAAGCGAAAGCCTCAGCAACCTGCCGCCATCCCTGGCAAGAGGGACAGGGCCACCCTCCCGCCCCCTGTCCCTGACTCTGCTTCTGCTGGGGCTTCTGCTGCTCGGGCTCGCTCTTCTGGTGCTGAAGCTTCTACTGAAGCTGCTTCTGGCGGTGGTGCTTCTGCTGGTGCTTACTCTGCTGAAGCTGCTCCTGGCAGTGGTGCTTCTGCTGGGGCTTACTCTGCTGAATCTGCTCCTGGTCCTGCTGGTCCTGCTGGTCCTGCTCATCCTGCTCGTGCTCCTGGACTTGCTCGTACTGCTCGTACTGCTCGTGCTCCTGGTCTTGCTTGTCCTGCTCGTCCTGCTCATGCTCCTGGTGTTGCTCGTGCTGCTGGTGCTGCTGGTGCTGCTGGTGCTGCTGGTGCTGCTGGTGCTGCTGGTACTGGTGCTGGTGCTGCTGCTGCTGCTGCTGCTGGTGCTGCTGATCCTACTGGTGCTGCTGCTGCTGCTGCTGATGATGATGATGATGATGATTATGATCCTGCTGTTGATGATGATGATTATGATGATCCTGCTGGTGGTGCTGCTGGTGGTGGTGTGGAGGAGCAGCCCCTACTACCTGGGAACCCCTCTGATGAGGGCCAATCTGGTACTGCCAAAGGGAGGAAGAGGTGTATGCGACAACGGGAGAGGAGGCAATACTATATTGAGGAGGAACACGAGGATGAGGTGCTGGAGTGGCTGACAGAGAATGACTGTCTGTGGCGGAAGGGACACCGGCTGTACAGGGACACCAAAAGGAAGCAGGCTGCTTGGAGAGAGAGGGCGGAGAGTATGGGTTACACTTCGGAGGTGCTGCTCGGCTGGTGGAAGCACATGCATACCTGGTACGGGAAGCTGCACCTGAAGAAATCTGGCCAGGCCACAGTTAAGCTGACGGACAGAGAGACCTACGTCATGGCCAGGTGCAGCTTCCTGGAGGGTGAGATCCGCCACCGAGGAGCACCAGGAGCCCCTCTGTCTACCCTCTCTCTCCAGCAGCCTGCTGAGAGCCAGTCCTCTTCCGGCCGAGAGTCAGTCCCTGTCTCCAGGCAGGTTTCTGTGGAGTGTGCCATGGCGTAGAACCCACGGACAGCTGTTGTCACCGTGGTGGAGCGCGTGGAGGACTCCCTGGTGCGGTGGGAGAAAGGAGACATCGAGTCCACCACAGCCGTAGCTGCATCCACCCCCCCCCCCAGCTCCACCTCCACAGAAAGGCAGAGAGCCAGACAGCAGGAGGGGCAGAGCCACACTGTCCTGTTGGAGATCAGGGACACCATCCGCACCAGCATAGATCTCCTCTCTCCACTGGTCAACACCGACTCCTCATCCTCCAACCGCAAGCCCTTCCTCACCTATGTCAACCAGACCCTCAGGAACATGGAGGAACCCCAGTACCAGGTGGTGAAGAACCGGATCACCGAGCTGCTTCACAACCCTCCAGATCCAGAGGAACCTGCTCCCACCCAGTCCAGGTCTGCTCCTCCACGCCAGGTGATGTCCCTCCCATTCCAAGGCTTCCCACAGGCCCTCACCTACCAGGGCTACGGCTACCAGTAGGTCCAGCAGCACAGGCAGCAGACCTTCCCAGTCCAGGCACAGAGTCATCGGGCGACACCGTTGCCACCTGTTCCACTGATGCCACCGATGCCACCCACGCCAATGATGCCACCGATGACATCGATGCCACTCACGCCACCGATGCCACCCATGCCAGTCCTCACCCAGCTGCAGACCAGACAGCCCCACTACACTACTCCTTCCTCCACCCCACAGCCAAGCCTGGCCTCAGTACATCTGTCATCATTACTGGGGCTGACACCCCATGGCATGGAGGAAGGATCTCTCAGCATCACGGGTCTGAGCCAGCTGTCCGAGAGCTTTCTCAACACACCGTCACCTGTTGTCCTCTCGGGGCCAGGCACCCCAGTAGTGCTTCCGATCAGCATTGCAGCAGCAACCACCTCCACAGCACCTGGACCCTTCACCCCTGAGATTGGGCACATCTCCGAGTGACCGTAAAGACTGCCAGAGACTGCGTGTGGACTTTATTTGGACACTTGACTTGGGTCATTTTTCTTTTACAGCTTGTTGTTCAATAAAGTTTATCTTTGATTCACACACTTGCTTCATTTCTTTTTTTAATAAAGTCTTGGTGGAAACTTTTAGAAATGGTTTAAGCCTTTGCATGCTTGTGGGATGGGTTAAGATAGCAGTGGGATGGGCAGGGATACCTTTGGAATGGGTAATAGCTGTGGGATAGATAAACCTCCAGTGCAAGCATAGTGGGACTGTATGGTCCACCCTCCCAGGTGCCACATATATGGCCCTTTATTATCAATAATAATGTAATAATCATCCACACATGTCAACACAAACACAACTCTTTATTAAACGCCCTGTTCATTGTAGGCCCACCCAACATACATGGCCCAATCTCATCCGTGTGATGAGACAGGCTGAAGGAAGCACCCATTAAGCATCTATCATCCTGTCTTGCCACTCCACTGCTCCAGCTGGGGAGTTGCACCAGTGTCTCAGGAGGTTGCGCTGCTTCTTCCCTTCACGTGAGGCTCTGTTGTGGCCTTGCACATCCTCAGTGTCTATTAGGTTTTGCCCTTGCCTCCATTCCCCAGGCTTCTCTTCACGGGTGAGGAGTCTGGAAGTGTAGGGCTTCATGAGGTAGGTTCTGAGGGAAGGACCACTCAACATACATGGCACAATCTCATCAATGTTATGAGACAGGCTCAAGGAAGCATCCATTAACCATCTATCAACTTGTCTTGCCACTCCACTGCTCCAGCTGGGGAGTTGCACCAGTGTTTCAGGACGTTGCGCTGCTTCTTCCCTTCACATGAAGCTCTGTTGGGGCCTTGTACATCCACAGTGTCTATCAGGTTTCGTCCTTGCCTCCATTCACCAGGCTCCATGTCCCCATTCCCTTGTTGATGGTCCACAAGCCTGTTCTACAACACTGGGTAGCGGGTGCGCATGAGATTGTGCAGGATGCAGCAAGCTTCCACGATGCTCCTCACAGTCTGTGGGTGATACTGCATGATGGTGAGAAGTACCTGGAACCTGTTGGCCAGGATGCCAAAGGCGTTCTTCACCACCTGCCTTGCCCTGGACAGCCTGTAGTTGAAGATCCTCTCTTCACAGTTGAGGTATCTTGAAGTGTAGGGCTTCATGAGGTAGGTTCTGAGGGAGAAGGCATCATCACCCACGATGAAATAGGGTACATCATGTGTGTCATTGGTTAGGAGGTCTGGATCTGGAAAACCCATGATGAGGTTGCGTTCCAGCCTGTCCTTGAGGTCACTCGCATTGTATACCTGGCTATCTGAAGCTGACCTGTTGCCTGAAGCATCAATGTACATGAACTTGTAGTCAGCATCAACCAGCAAAGAGGATGATACTTAAGAAGCCCTTGTAGTTGTAATAAGTGGACCCTGAGTTGGCTGGAGTTTTGCAGGCCACATGCTTCCCATCTATGGCTCCAACGGTGTGGGGAAAGTTCCACCTCTGATACCACTGCTCTGCAACTTTCCTCCAGCCTTCTTCAGTGGTGGGACACTGGAGGAGCTCCTCCATGTATTCTTCGATGATGGCCTGCACCACTTCTCTGACCACTTTGCTGATGCTGTTGTGTGGCACCCTCCAGGCATACTGCATGTTTCTGTACGTGGTTCCAGAGGCCAGGTGGCACAGAGTCAATACCACCTTCAGTCTAGGGTCCAGGTTGGGATGGAAGTGCTGGAATGCACGAGTGTCTTCATTCCTCAGCTCCACCATCAGCTTGTCATACAGTCCAAACTCCGCTCTTCTCCCAATCCATTGTCGGACCCACACAGCTCTTGGACAGCTCCTTCTTCTCCTTGCTTAGAAAAGGTGAAACAGTCTGAACAGGGCTTGGTTCTGGTGTTGAATGATCGCAGCTACCATAATGACTGTTTGATGATCCATGGTGGAGATCAATGGATGATGTGGAAGAGCAAGACCAAGGGTGAAGAGGTCTGTACACCACGGCTGCTAGACTCATACTGAGATCCAGGTAATTTCCTCCCCCTTTTTATAGGAAATATCAGTTTTCCGCTAGGTGTCCTTCCACATACTCTAGGCATACTCCAGACATCCTAAATATCCAAGATACATCCCATATACAAACTTTTTGTCCATTTTAATGCTTTATAAACAAGATGCATCCGCTTACATCCTTTCTATTTCTGTGCTACCAATGCTGTGTGGACGTTCCGTGTACCTTTCGCTTCCTCCCTCTTTCCGTTTTCAGCTGCAGTGGATGTGAGTTGCGAGGATGTCCAGAGGATGCCTAGGGGATACAGTGGATGTTTAATGGATGACAACGGACGTAGAATGTTTGTTGCCCGTATGTGTCGCGGATGTACATTGTACGTGGCGGAAAGTTCATCCGCTCAAAAAGTTTTGTGCAGCTCAAAACTTCTTGCATGGATGAAATCTCTGTGGACGGATGCTCGACAGATAGAGCGTATGAAACACGTATGCAGTGAGTTAACAACAGATGCATTGCGTTTTCCAATAGATGGCAAGCTTTTTTGTCTGTTTTACATCCTCTTTGCATCCGTTCGTGCAGTGGGACATGGGCTTAAAGGAATGGGATCAAGGATGAATGTATACCAAACAAATGTAGATGGTATACAAAAGTGAATAACAAAACAACTAGTTAGTACAATTTCAGAAAAGGATATGTATTGGACTACTACTTATTAAAGGAACTGTTGTCTCTTTTTACATTTGTTGCTACTTAAAGACCAGAAGAATTTTGAAATTTATTTTTAAATCACAAATGGCTGGATTTTTTTTTACTAAGAAACAGACAGTTATTGACTAATCACCACAATATGTCAAGAAGAAGCTGGTGCCCAGAATGAAAAATAAGATAGGACAGAAGAAATGAATTTAAATGGGAAACTGATGTTCTAATTGTAAACTCCATGCTTACCATTCAAACCAGAGTAAAGCCCATGTCACACTAGCCAATGGATGCAAAAAGGACACAGCGGACGAGCAAAATGTTCCGTTGTTATCTGCTCTCAAAAGGGGCAAAGATTTGCATAACCGGAGCGGATAACACGGACGCGGGGAGGACGCAGGGCGGATGCAAAGCGGATGCGGAATGGAAGCCCAGCAGATGGAAGTGGATGGGAGTGGGTGCACATCCGCAGGGCTTCCGGGGGGGCCTCAGCAAAGCAGACGCGGAACGGAAAGAGCGGAAGCAGAGCGGATGCCGAACGGATGAAGCGGATGCACAGCAGAAGCCTAGCGGATGCATAGCGGAAGCCTAATGGATGCCTGGCATTAATTGCACATGTGGGGAGGATGCATTGCGTCAGCCCCGCGGATATAACAGAAGCAGCTCAGAAGCAGGTCGCCATTCAGAGGAAAGACCTGCTGCCGGACACATCGGCTGCCTTGCCTGCCCTGCCTGCATGTCTACCTGCCAGCCTTGCTGCCAGCCTTGCTACCAGCCTTGCTGCCAGCCTGCCTGCAAGCCTTGATGCCAGCCGGTCTGCCTGCCAGCCTTGCTGCCTTCATTCCTGCCAGCCTTGGTTCATGTCTGCCTGCCAGCCTTCCTGTCAGCCTTGGTTCATGTCTGCCTGCCAGCCTTGGTGCCAGCCTCCCTGCCAGCCTTCCTGCCTGCCTTGGTTCATGTCTGCCTGAAAGCCTTGGTGCCTGCCTGCCTGCCTGCCAGCCTGCCTGCCAGCCTTGGTGCCAGCCTCCCTGCCAGCTTTCCTGCCAGCCTTCCTGCCAGCCTCCCTGCCAGCCTTTCTGCCAGCCTTGGTTCCTGCCAGCCTCCCTGCCAGCCAGCAACCCCACAACCATGCGGAGGCACAGCAAGCCTCAGCCATCTGCTGGCAGCCCTGGCAAGAGGGACAGGGCTACCATCCCACCCCCTGGCCCTCACTCTGGTTCTGCTGGGGCTTCTGAGCACGGGCTCGCTCTTCTGGGGCTGGCGCTTCTGCTGCTTCTGCTTCTGGAGGAGCTGATGACAAGCACTCCAGCACCAGCCACCTCCCCAGCACCTGGACCCTTCACCCATGAGATTGGGCACATCTCCGAGTGACCGTGAAGACTGCCAGAGACTGCGTGTGGACTTTATTTGGACACTTGACTTGGGTCATTTTTCTTTTACAGCTTGTTGTTCAATAAAGTCTATTTTTGATTCATACACTTGCTTCATTTCTTTGTTTTAATAAAGTCTTGCTGGAAACTGTTAGAAATGGTTTAAGCCTTTGCATGCTTGTGGGATGGGTAAGGATAGCTTTGGGATGGGTTAGGATACCTGTGGGATGGGTAATAGCTGTAGGATGGGTTAGGATAGCAGTGGGATAGATAAACCTCCAGTGCAAGCATAGTGGGACTGGATGGTCCACCCTCCCAGGTGCCACACCTACGGCCCTTTATTATCAATAATAATGTAATAATTATCCACACATGTCAACATAAACACAACTCTTTGTTAAACGCCCTGTTCATTGTAGGCCAACCAGACATACATGACCCAATCTCATCTGTGTGATGAGACAGGCTGAAGGAAGCATCCATTAAGCATCTACCATCCTGTCTTGCCACTCCACTGCTCCAGCTGGGGAGTTGCACCATTGTCTCAGGAGGTTGCGCTGCTTCTTCTCTTCATTTGAGGCTCTGTTGGGGCCTTGCACATCCTCAGTGTCGATCAGGTTTTGCCCTTGCCTCCATTCCCCAGGCTCCATGACCCCATTGCCTTGCTGGAGGTCCACCAGCCTGTTCTACAAGACTGGGTAGCAGGTGCACATGAGATTGTGCAGCAAGCTTCCATGATCCTCCTCACGGTCTCTGGGCAATGCTGCATGGTGGTGAGAAGTACCTGGAACCTGTTGGCCAGGATGACAAAGGCCTTCTCCACCACCCGCCTTGCCCTGCACAGCCTGTAGTTGAAGATCCTCTCTTCATAGGTGAGGAGTCTGGAGGTGTAGGGCTTCATGAGGTAGGTTGTGAAGGAGAAGTCGTTATTCCCCACGATGAAGTAGGGCACATCTTGTGTGTCGTTGGACAGGGGTTCTGGATCTGGGAAGCCCACGATGAGGTTGCATTCCAGCCCCTCCTTGAGGTGACTGGCATTGTATACCTGGGCATCCGAAGGTGAGCCGTTGCCTGAAGCATCGATGTACATGAACTTGTAGTCAGCATCGACCATGGCAAAGAGGATGATGCTGAAGAAGCCCTTGGAGTTGAAATAAGTGGACCCTGACTTGGCTGGAGCTTTGCAGGCCACGTGCTTCCCATCTATGGTTCCAACGGTGTGGGGGAAGTTCCACTTCTGATACCACTGCTCTGCAACTTTCTTCCAGCCATCTTCAGTGGAGGGGTACTGGAGGAGCTCCTCCTTGTATTCTTCGATGGTGGCCTGCACCACTTCTCTGACCACAATGCTGATGGTGTTGGATGGCACCCTCCAGCCATTCTGCATGCTCCTGTAGGAGGTCCCTGAGGCCAGGTGGCGCAGAGTGAGTGCCACCTTGAGCCCAGGTTTCAGGCTGGGCCGGAAGCTGGTGTTTGCCTTGGTCAACCTGGGTGTCAGGCGCTGCACAACTTCGTCAAACATGGCTGGAGGCATCCTCATGAAGTTCTGGAACACCCGAGTGTCTTCGCTCCTCAGCTCCTCCATCAGCTTGTTGTACAGTCTGTCCTCCGCTCCACTGGCGAACCATCTTCAGACCCAGACTCTTTTTGGGTGGCTCCTTTTCTTCTCGCAGTAGTGTTCACAGAGCCTGCAGATGGCTTCACACTGTTGCACAACAATCGTGGCTGCCGAAAGGACTTTGTTACAATCCACAGTGGACATGACTGGATGCTGTGGAAGAGGAAGAGACAGACGAAGGCTGCAGAGGTCTGCACCACTGGGCTGCTGTTCTGAAAGTGTGATGTAGGCGAGTTGCTCCCCCTTTTTATAGGCAGTATAGGTTTTCCACTAGGCATCCTCTAGGCATCCTGTAGACATCCTTAATATCCAAGATAGGTCCCCTCTGCGAACGTTTTTTCCGTTTTAAATGCTTTGTTTCTGTGCTGCATCCGCTAGGCATCCGTTCTGCGTCCTTTCCGCTTCCTCCCCGCGTCCGTTTACCTCTGGAGCGGATGGAGTTGCGCGGATGCATAGCGGACGCCTAGCGGATATAGCGGATGCATAACAGATGCAGAACGGATGCCTAGCGGATGCGTAGCGGTTGCAGAATGGACGAACTGGATACATTTTCCGCACAAAAGTTTTAGGCAGCCCAAAACTTTTGGAGCGGATGAAACGTCCATAAACGGATGCTGGACGGATAGAGAGGAAGCAAAACGGAAGCAGTGAGTACAGAACGGATACATCGCGTTAACCAACGGATGGCAAGGTTTTTTGTCCATTTTACATCCTCTTTGCATCCATTGGTTCAGTGTGACATGGGCTTAAGTCTCAACTCATTGAAATCTATAGGTTTGTGTATACAAGATTTTTTGCTTGTTTTGTAATTTTTCATCTGGGGTTCCATCTCATTGCTTTTTCCTATCGTAAAATATATAAATGTAGGTTTGTTAAAGGAAGAGAAGAAGTAGACCATACATGAATATTATTTATTTTATTTATTCATTTATATGATTGACGTATATGGATTATATAGGTTTTAAATTATCTTATTATAAACAAATAATGAACCACTTTTTTATTTTTGCAAAACTCAAAGCCTTAGTTTTTGTTTTATATCTTACAGTATAAAAACAGCATAAAACTGTTTTTCAGGCTATGTTTCTAAGAGCCATTCTTTCACCAAGCATCTCAGACCTTAGAAAACTTGCACTCAGAGTTAATAAAAGTTTTATTTAAGTTTTCACAAAAATGCAAATACAAATAAAATATCTTTTTTTGAGAACAGCATGGCCCCGGGTTATCACTTCTCCATACAGACATAAACTCAATACATATTTATCTTAAACTTTCTAATCCATATCTTATTACTATTTTCACATTTTTTAAATAGCTTTTCCCTTTCTTTACTTCCTATAGCCTTATTTTAAATTATCTCATTCCTTTCTTAATTCAATTACATATCTTTTTCTCAAGATAAAGATTTTAAAGATTTTTAAAAATCTTTCTAATCAATGTTTTTATACATTCGTCTGTCCTATTACAATTTCATATTATCTTTTCTCATAAAACAAATTTTACCCTGTAATTACTAGACTGGTGTGTAACACCTTTGTATCTTTTTTCAAATCTTATTTAAAAATTTAAGTTACATCTTTACAGTTTTAACTTTCATTTACAAACCTCTATTTTATAACATATTCCTATTTTCAATCGAATTCTGCTTAATACATTCCCTTAAAATACACACTAAATTCTTAAAAGAATAAAGTATACATGTACATGTATATATATGTGTGTGTGTGTGTGTGTGTGTGTGTGTTTTCTTAAGTTTTCACGGGTACTTACATATATGGTATTCAGCTTTGTTCAGGTATTTTCCCGCGTCATTATAGTTGTGCTTTTAAAGTTTTAGCAATGTTTTGGCAGAATCTCATCTGCCATAATCAGGCTTCTGTATTGTGTTCGTCTATGAGTCAGACTTTTACAGCTGTTTCAGTTTTAAATTTGGGGCTAGCCTACTGCTGTGCCAGAATGGGTTTTTTTGTTCATGATTGGTTGGGAGTCTTGGCCTGTGTTTAATGGTCTTGGAGTTTGCTGTGTTCTGCTTGATTGGTGTTTCTAATATCTTCGATCTGTTTTGTGGCTTTCTTTGTTTGATTGGCTGGCAACATTGTGTTCCTGTATTGGGGGCTTTTAGTGCAGCTTTGCTCCGAGTAAATGGACGGCTATCATTTATTAGGAAGCTAGGTTTCATCTGGGTGCCTGGTTGGGGTATGTTTGAGCACCCAGGGGGGATCTGTTTGTGCCCAGGTGTTTGCCTGGCTTGTGGTATAGAGATTTTTTTGTTTGTGAGTGCAGGCTTCCAAATGATTGACAATCTGGTGGAATCATCTCTTCTATTCATGTTTTCAGGTCTTTTTTCAATCTCTATGGCTTCTCTAATAATTCTGTAGCTGGAGTTTTTCTATAGTGGCTAGGGTTTTGGTGCCATTGAAGTCGATGCTATGACCTGTGGCTTTTCACGAGTGAGGAAGTGTTTTCCAGCTTTTTTACTGAATTTTTGTGTTCATCCAGGTGGGTACTTATTCTTCTATTGATCTGTCCAATGTATGTGGCAGGACATGATGTGCAGGGGACTTCATATATGCCTTGGTTTTCCAGATCAATTTTATTTCTGGAGTTTCTTAGGATGGCTGCTGTTTTTCTGTCTGTTTTGAAGGCAGTCTTGATGTGATGCCTGTGTAGTAACTTACTGATTTTGTCTGTAGTACCTCTTATGTAGGGCAGGACAGCTCTTCCATAGGTCTGTTCATCTTCTAGGTCCAATACAGAAAACAACGTTGGCAGCCAGTCAAGACATTGATAAAATTCTGCATTAAATAATACTCTGTATCTCCTTTATCTTTATTTTCAATGTCAATCTATCCATCTCTGCATAACCCAATATTTTCGTAATTATATTTTCATCTGATGGAGTGTTCTCATTTTTCCAATATTGTGCAAATACAATTCTTGCTGCAGTCATACATATAATATTAAATATGTAGTCCCTTTATTATAGCTTTCTGGTATTATACCAAACAAAAATATCTGAGATTCCCTGATATGTTTTTAGTTTCACTTTCCATGAATGTTTGATCAGGCTTTTAGATACAGGAAGTTGTAATGAACATGTGAGAACCGAATGGAATATGATCAAGACTGAATAAAAGAGAAAAACAAAACTTCCTACATTGCTCTGTTCTGGGACAACTGTATATCTTTTTTTCCCCTGCAATAACCTAGAAACCTAATTTTTCCTATTAGGAAGCTAAACAATTTTAGCCCTATCTTCTACCATCAGCATTTAAAACATGTCTATATTCTGTGTCATCACAATAACAGACATAGAAAGTTGGAAATGTGGGCCAGCTCCTCTGAAGTATCTCCTCCTCTGGGAAATTGTTTATTGAGTAGAAAAATGGGGCTCTTGCCCCCATGGACTCTGTACATAAATATTTTAAGAGGGAGAAGAGGCCATGAAAAGAGACCAATTACATTTATCCCCTACATCAAATTCCAATGTGTCTTTAAATAGGTTTGCATGGTTAGCAGTGGTGGAATTTAATTTTTTTTATTACTGGTTCTGTGGGCATGGCTTTGTGGGCATAGCAGGGGAAGGATGCTGTAAAATCTCCAGTCAGAGATGCTATTTGCCGGTTCTCTGAACTACTCAAAATTTCCATTACCAGCTCTTCACAACTGGTTGAATACCACCTTTGGAAAACAGCCCTTAAAAAGAACCACAATAGTATTCCAGTCAGTGCCATTGATAGATGGCTGGGTGTGAATTCCTTGGATGGTAACTACTTAATATATTTCTTGCAGTGTTTCACTCCAATACTAGATGAGAAACAATGTTATTTTATTGTTGGTTTCTTGTAAAAAAAATCAAAGCGGAATGCAAAGAAAAATAAACATAAAGATTAAATTGTAGAAAATTACAAAAAAGTAGGCAAATTTAATATTTTTAAGGATTATCAAGACATCCCACAACTATGAGTACAAGTTTTGGGACATCTGGTTTGGGCTTCTTCAGCGATGGACTGAAATCGCGATTGTCCACAGTTTTGATCCATGCTCACCGCTGGAGCGTCCTGAGCCACCCAGATTCAGGGCTGAAGCCACCCTGTAGAGATGGTGAGGAAGGGGGAGCTGTCAGCGGGGTTGAGGAGAGCTGCATCTTTCCTCCTCAGCTGGCCATTACTCCCTTTCCCAAAGGCGGTTGCAGCAGTAGTCAGAAATGGCCACCTCAAAGCAGAACCCGACCGGAGAAGATTGTGCAGGAGGAATTTTTAAGGAGAAAGTTTGACTGACTGGCTTGAATGGAGAACATCTATTTAAGGTACCTGGAACCTGAATTTTAAAGACTAATACTATTCCTAAAAAAGATTTTAAGCTGTGAAAGAGAAAGGAAACAGAATTAGCTTTTTTTCCTCTAACATCAATAGTTTAAACTGACTTGGAAAATTAAGAAGAGATTCAAAAAAGAAATTGATACTAATCCACTTTGATATTAATAGGCTATTTCTAGCTGAAAACAAAGTATCAAAGGGATAAAGATTCTTGGATAATTTAAAAACTTTCTTTAAAAAAGAAAGAAAGAAAGCAACAGAAGGAAAAAGGAAAAAAGAGGGTGGAATCTGGAAAATGGAGGAGACCACCTGGAACTAAAAAAAAAAATTGATAGCAGAATTTTTACGAGCCTTGCAAAAGATACATTGTAGCTAAAACTTTGTGACAAGACAACAAAGCCCCTGGAAAGAGAAAATAAGCAAGAAACAATTTTGGATTATTGGATGATTCCTAGAACTTTGGATGGAGGATCCTAATGAAATAAAATAAAATCAATTGGGGTTTGTTTAATTTTTTTTTAAATGGCATCACTCCTTGAAGAGTTAAAAATGAGACTTAAAGAACAAAAAGAAGAAGCACAAGATAGAAGAGGATCTTTTGGTTTCATATTTCAATTTTTAGAAATGGAGATCTTGAACTATGAAAAACAACAAGAAACGCTGGCAGAACAAGAAGGGCAGGACAACAAAGAAGCCATCTTCAATGACCAAGTAATTTTAAGCTGGGTAGAAAAGGGAAAGGATGAAAAAACTTAAGGATTGAAGCAACAACCAAAAAAAAGAGTAATTTGAAAAGTAATCATAATATCAGGAAGAAGCAGAAGGGAGGATCACAGAAGAGAGAATCAGATAAAAAAGGGAATAAAAAGGGGAGGAAGAAGAAGAGAGGGAACAGGGAAAGGAAAAGAAGCTACAAAAAACAGAAACAAGATATAGAGGTAAAGGAAAAACGTACAAGAATTAAAGGTATAAGCCTATTTAAAAGACACAGAGACAATGTTTAAAATTTAACAAGGAGAGGATTCTGCAAAGGTGCATGGGATAGCATTGTTGTATAATATGTTAGATGATTAAAGCGACAGTAAAATTTCTATTAATGTGTAGTGGAATTTTGTTTGTAAAGAGAATAAGGCTCTCAATGGTTTAAAAAGAACGTTTAAAAAAACTGAAAAGAAACATGGAAGATTTTTTATCAGTTGATAACATGAACTTGAAAAAGAATAATAACTTTATTGACTACTGTTAATAACTATTGTTTGGTTTTTTTATTTAAAGACAGTAATAAATAAAATATGAAATATAGATGATTAAAGTGAAAGACGACTGATATTACTTGATAATGTTTGTTCAAAGAAATAGACATGTAAAAGAATGTTATTAATATTAATGGCAGAGTTATATTTGAATAGAATAATTATTCCATGTACTATTGTTATACATATATACACAGATATTTATGTTTGGTATTCAGCTTTGTTCGGGTATTTTTCCATGTCATTATAGTTGTGCTTTTAAAGTTGTAGCAACATTTCAGCAGAATCTTATCTGCCATCATCAGGTTTCTGTATTGTGTTCGTCTGTGAGTCAGACTTTTACAGCTGTTTCAGTTTTAAATTTGGGGCTGGCTTACTGCTGTGCCAGAATAGTTTTTTTCTTCATCATGATTGGTTGGGAGTCTTGGTCTGTGTTTATTGGTCTTGGAGTTTGCTATGTTCTGCTTGATTGGTGTTTCTAATATCTTCTGTCTGTTTTGTGGCTTTTTTGTCTTGATTGGCTGGCAACATTGTGTTCTAGGAAGCTAGGTTTCATCTGGGTGCCTGGTTGTATGTTTGAGCACCCAAGGGGGATCTGTTTCTGCCCAGGTGTTTGCCTGGCTTGTGGTGTAGAGATTTTTTTCTTTGTGAGTGCAGGCTTCCAAATAATTGACAGTCTGGTGGAATCATCTCTTCTATTCATGCTTTCAGGTCTTTTTTCAATCTCTACAACTCCTCTGATAATTCTGTGGCTGGGGTTTTCTGTAGAGGCTACGGTTTTGGTGCCATTGAAGTTGATGCTATGACCTGTGGCTTTCATATATTGGACTAGTGAAGGAAGTGTGATCCAGCTTTTTTACTACATTTTTGTGTTCATCCAGACGGGTACTTATTTTTCTATTGGTCTGTCCAATGTATTTGGCAGGGCATGATGCACATGGGACTTCATATTTAAAAGCACAACTATAATGATGTGGGAAAATACCTGAAGAAAGCTGAATACCATACATGTAACTACCTGCAAAAACTTAAGAAAACAAATATCAGACCTCTACATGGAGGAAATTAACAGCCAGAGAATGAGAAGCTGGAAGTTAAAAAAGCAGGAATACTATGTGACCTCAAATTTTTACGCAGCTTCAGAGACAACAATGCAACACCAACCTGCTTCAAATTAACATTTCATCACAGCACAGCAGCTATTAAACATATCCTGAAAAGAACTAAAATGGCTCTACTCAGGAACGAGCTCCACAGAAAGAGATATTAATTGGCTCAGTTAAACAAAGATTTGCTCGCACTACACCTGGAATTGAGCTGCAAAGTCCACCCTCTACTCAAGATAAAACAACTTACAACTTGGAGAGCTGAAACTGAAACCACTTACAAAAATGACAAACTCTTGAAGAAACTAATGAAATTAGAACATGACAAGAAAGCCCCCAACAACTCACAACAACACATGAAACAATTAGTATATAACATTTTCAACAGAGAACTTACCAAAACAGAAATAGATATCCTAACCAAAGGATTCAATTATGCTATAAATAAAAATTATTGTCAATTATCTGGACAAAAAATTGTCAATTATCTGGACACAAAAACTCACAAACAAAAAAATTTCCACACCACAAAACAAGCAAACAGCTGGGCACAAACAGACCCCCCCCCAATACCTTCAGCCCAAACACAGCCCAGCCAGTCACCCAGATGAAACCTAGCTTCCTAATAAATGATAGCCGGCCATTCACCCAAAGCCACGCCACCCTAAAATCTCACAATACAGGAAACACAATGTTGCCAGCCAATCAAGACAAAAAAATGCTACAAAACAGACATAAGATATTAGAAACACCAATCAAGCAGAAAATGGCAAGCTCCAAGACCAATAAACACAGACCAAGACTCCCAACCACAGGATGAAGAAAAAACTATTCTAACACAACAGTAGGCTAGCCCCAAATTTAAAACGGAAATGGCTGTGAAAGCCTGACACTCAGACAAACACAATACAGAAGCCTGATGATGGCAGATGAGAGTCTGCCGAAACATCACTACAACTTTAAAAGCACAACTATAAAGACGTGGGAAAATACCTGAACAAATCTGAATAGTATGTATGTATGTATGTATGTATGTATGTATGTATGTATGTATACATGTTACTATTTCTTTTTTCTTCTTTTGTAAAATAATATGGCTGGACAATACACTGTATTCAGAATGTTTATATATAAATAAAAAAACTTGACTCTGAAAAAAAAAGAACCTTTCCTAGCACTTTCAAATTTGCCTGAAAAAAGAAATCTATTTTAGGGACCCTAGTCTGTGCCAAAATTTGTTTGGGTAAATATTAATATATAAATGTGTATTTTGAATGCCATCTTATTACATTTCATAATAAACAAAATTAAATATCTCTAGCATTTGAAGAATAATTTTCTGTGTTATTTAGTTTTCTGTAGCCTGAAATTCTTCTTCAAATGCCCCAATTTTTTAAAGGTTAGATGATGACTTGAAGCAGAGCCATTTTACTGATAATAGATGAGGTAGGATATCTCTACCCCAAACATATGCTCATATTCATTTAGCCTCTAGGCAAGTTTATCTTTTGAAGTAAGACTTATATTTCTGTATATGCAAATAGGTTCTGTTTCTGACCTCAGCTGTCTTAAATTGTTTTAATTGCTTGTATTTTGGAAACAATTGACTGAAATAAAGCAAACACATAAATGAATAGAAAAGTCGTAATTCAGTGTATATAATGGAAATTAAATGCTTTACATTTGAAATTAATGAGGACAATATAGCAAAGCTGGGGGAACAAATAGGCTGTATGACCAGGAAATTTATTCAAAGTGAGGCCAAGTATCTCAATTTGGAGCTAATATCATCTTTCTGTTTGTGAAAGAGTCACATTTCTTTGTTCATAACCTCATTTCCTATTTATCTCATCTCATCTCATCTCCTTCTTAATCAAGATATTTTATTTGTGAACTTACCAGAAATTATTTTTTCAGATTCAGACAAACATTATGGTACAGTGCAAGTTGCCTTTGAGATTGGTGCTATTTATCTGCTCCTATAAATTAAAAGGAACAAAACTCTAAATCATACAGGATTTCAGTTTGGTTTTCTAAACAGCAATTTCTGCCAGGTACAGGATTATATTTTACAAAATTAGAACACAGTATTTATGTAAAATGCCTTTAACCTACAGATGGATATTTATTATTTTATTTATTTCTGACTTTATTATTTTTACAAATAATTCAAAGTGGAGAATATAATCAACACACCTTCCTACTTCTATTTTATATGATTATAGTATGCCATCTAATTTTAAATGAAATTATTTGTTGCAATTATTAATACAGTATTATTTTGCAGTCTAGAATATAATCGTTGTTACACCAGATTTGTTTTTGGGATTCTGATACATATTTTTATTCCTCTTTGAAAACAATAAAAAAAAATTAGTAGTAGTAGAGACCAAGGAAGCAGAGAAGAATATTTCAGTTTTAGTTTTTCAAGTTTTATATTTTGTACTGTACCAACTTTCATTCGATTTTTTTTAAATCTGCACAAACAGTGAATATATTTGTTCATATTTTAGCATAATTCCTTTTGAAGTTTCACATTGAATATGTTGTGATCTTGCAAATCTTGGACACACAATTCGACGCAATGAAACTGATTCCCTACTTTAGAAGTTTCAGTGAAATCCACTATTCATCTGAGTCATGACCAAAGAATAACATTTTTGTTAATAATTTTATTAGTTTTTATTTTTTTCTTCATGAAAGAAAATAACATAACTGCCCTTAAAGAATTCTCGGAAGAAAGATTATTCTTTGACCTCAAGAAAAACAATGATATCCAAGAATGTGAAAATCAACATTTGATAAATCAGAATTTCTGGTTGATATTTGCTAATGGGAGAGGTTGGTATTGATAGGTTTAATTGGGCTTCAGTCAATACCATTTCTCAGCTTTTGACTGATATTTTAAAATAAAATTTTAAAAAATGGTTCCATTAATAATATTAATTAAAGAATTAAGAGCAAATATAATTTTAAAGAACTATTGAAAAGTTTTGTTCCTATCTTTGCTTATAACCATTCATAAAGAGACCCTGTAAAAGATAAGATGACAGCTAGGGAAGCTAAGATGGTGTTCAAGGGAGCTGAAAAATATATTTATTTGATTGCCTGGTTTCTTAGTAGCCAAAAATTTGGGACAGGTAACTGGACAAGATGGAGAATGTAAGTTTGCTAAGCTTTTTTCCAGAAGTGATTTTCTTCTGCAAAATATTATTTGTGGGTATTACAAATTGCAATTTCAATTTTTGCCTGGTAAAATAGGAATGTATTTCACGTAGGCATCAATCATAGGCACGATTGGTGTGCTTATGCACACCCCCTACAGGCCTTTTAGGAAGGGGGTGAGGTCAAAAGTAGGCAGTCTAAGGTTAAAGTTTTTGGAGTTTGGGGAAGAAATCACAGAATCAGGTAGAGTATTCCAAACATTGACCACTCTGTTGCTGAAGTCGTATTTTCTGCAGTCAAGTTTGGTGTGGTTAACCCTTGGTTTGTATCTATTGTGTGCTCTTGTATTGTTATGGTTGAAGCTGAAGTATTCATTTGCAGGTAGGACATTGCAATGGATGATTTTATATACTATATTTTGATTGGACTGGAGGCGGCATAGTTCTAGGTTTTCTATGTCTAAAGTTTCAAGACTGTGGCATAAGGTATTCTGCAATGAGTAGAGGAAAGGAGAACTCTTCTTGTGAAATATTTCTGGAGTTTTTCAATTATGTTAGTATCAGATACATGATATGGGTTCCAGACTGATGAGCTGTATTCAAGTATAAGTCTAGCAAATGTTTTGTATGCTCCAGTTAGTCGTGTGATATTACCAGAGAAGAAGCTACGTAAGATTAAATTAACAACTCTTAATGCCTTTTTGGCTATGTAGTTACAGTGGGCTCTAGCACTTAGATCATTTGAGGTGAGTACTCCAAGATCCTTAGCAGAGTTTGGATCCTCAACAAGGTCTTGACGATTTAGCTTGTATTTTATTTCTGATATTTCTGATTTTTTTTTGCCAATATGTAAGACAGAGCATTTATTTATTGAGATTTGAAATTGCTATTTGATTCACCATTGTGATACATAGTCAAGGTCTTTTTGGAGGGTAGCAGTATTGTCTGTGGTGTTGAATAGTTTTACATCATCAGCAAAGAGAATGCATTTGCTCTTAATATGATCACAGAGTTAATTTATGTAGAGTATGAAGAAAGTTGGTCCTAAAACACTTCCTTGGGGGACACCACTGTTCACAGGTACAGAATTTGATAGGACACTCCCAATTTTGACCATTTGTTGTCTGTTTGACAAGAATGCTTCTATCCAGTTATATTGGTGTCCAGAGATATCATAAGATTTTAGTTTTAGGAGTAGCTTATCATGTACCACTGAATTAAAGGCTTTACAGAAGTCTACGTAGATTGCGTCTATTGCTTTGCCCTGATTGTGTTGTGTAGTATATATGTTTTTGCAGTGTAAGAGTTACAGATTACATGATAGTTTTTTTTTTCTGAAACCAAATTGTTTATTAGAGAGTAGGTTGTTTGTCTCTAAGTAGCGGATAATGGATTGGTTAATAATTGATTCCATGACTTTACAGGTAACGCAGCATAAAGAAATTGATCTGTAATTTTCAACTCGGCTGGGGTCTCCTTTTTTGAAGATGGGGATGACTGTGGCTTGCGACCATAGTTTTGGCAAGAAGCTGGTCCTGAAAGATTTTTCAAAGATTATGTTTGAGGTTCGGCTATGGCAGTGGATAGCCTTTTTAAGAAGTAGGCACATATTCAGTCTGGTCCAAGAGACTGGATTGCTTTTAAATTGTGCAGTGCTTTTTCAACAATGTCTTCTGTGAAACTGATATGTATTAGATCATTGTAGTTGTCTGTGGTTCGACTAGAAAGTACTGGGCTTGATCCATTGCTGTTTACAAATACTAAGCCAAAGAATATGTTAAAGAGGTTTGCTTTGATGGAGTTGTCATTGCAGTCTTTGCCATTAGGTCCTTTCAGAGGTGGAATGGACCTTGAGTCTTTTAGTTTGTTGTTTACAAAATTGTAGAAAGCATGGGTGGAATTTGAGTGTAGAAGGTTTTACTTGTGATAATTAGTGCATTCAGTTTTTATCTGGTGGCATAGATTTTTGTATCTGCTTTTGAAGCTGGCAACGTAACCAGATTTGTTTTTCGCCAAAGTGATCTATTTTTGGATTGAAGCTTCCTTATTGTTATGGGTAATCTGTTTTTCCTGGTTTTGGGAGTTGTTATTGGTGCATATAGTTTGATGGTGCTTTTGATTTTTAGTAAGAATATGTTGTAATGGTCTTCAACAATATTGCATCCAGTGAATAGAAATTGCCAATCAAGGGAAGAGAGATTGTTGATTATAATATCATAGTTGCCTTTTTTGAAGTTATAATTGGGGATTTTGTCGTGATGATTTTTGTGTGGATGTATGTTGAGACAAAAGTCAATCATGTTGTGGTCACTGTTGGAAAAGGGTTCTTTAATTTGTATTCCATAAATTGAATTCAAACTATTGCAGAAGATGAGATTGAGGCAGTTGTTAAACCTAGTATTGTTGGTTACTAGTTGTTCCAGTCCCAGATTTGTTACAGCATTGTAGAAAGTTGCATGTATGGGTTCAGTTTTACATTTGTTTAGGATCCAGTTAATATGAGGTAGATTGAAGTCACCAAGAAAGATAAAAGTGTGTGGGCAGGATGCTGCCCATGTTAGTAGTGTACTTAGATTGTTTACATCTTCGAGGTCATAATCAGGGGCTCTGTAACATACGTAAGAACTGAAATGTGATATTTAAGGTCAGTTCACAGACAATGGTCTCAGGAAGAGACAAAAAGCACGTTCTTTGGTAACTTGGATGTTTTTTAGATATCAGGACTTTTTATAGAAGATAGTTCTTTGAGAAAACCTTAGAAGGACTTTGTGTTGTACTATACCTGACCTGAAAAAAATATAATAGAAAACTGAATTCATTATCATAATAAAAAAATTGAATTGCCATAGGATTTAAGAATTCAAACAAACAATCACCTGCCAGGTATCACTCCAGAACCATTGTCAATAAGAAAGATTTTTTTGAAAAAGTCTGGCTAATAGACACTGCAACATCTGGGGACAGAAATCTAGAAGAGAAAGAACTGAAGAAGACAACAAAATGCAAAGACCTGTGAATAGAACTGGAACAATTATGGCAAAAAAAGGTATAAATAGTTCCAATAGTAATAGATGCCTTGGGAGCAATTCTAAAACAACTGGAGGATTAGCTGAACATCATCAGCATCATCAGCAAAATCACCACCAGTCAATTGCAAAAGGTAGCTTTACTTTGAACTGCTTACATTCTGTGTTGATACCTTTAGTACCATCAAATATCAACATTTCCCAATCTGAAATTGTTGGAAAGAACTTGATGTGTGAATAAAAATGCCAAATCCAGTCTACACAAGTGGCTGGCTATGCAATGAACCAATAATAATTTGATTATCACCAGTGTAGGGTAATACCTCTATTCTACTTAGTGTAGCCTATTAACAAGCATACTTCTCACAAACTAAGCTACCTGGCCATTTTCTACAATAATATAGCAAAAACAGCAAGCCATGAAGTAGCTTACAGTATTATAATGGCAATAGGACCCTTCCATTCTATTTCACATATGAAAATGGGCACATCCTTGTGTGCTTGTAATAAATATGTCCTTACACCAAAGGTTTCTTTTGCTTGAACGACTCCATCTCTTCCTCACATGCTGGTAAAGGCTTTTCTTTGCTCCAGGTATTGATTTATTTTACAAGCAATATATCCTGTGCTGATTTAAAAGCAAAGAAATTTGTTTGGTTAAAGATGTATGCTAGAAAAATGTAATTGGGCCTTATAATGTGTTACTAACTGTTCAAAATCAGCTTCAGCAATAGCTGGAAAACAAGTGACCCTTATTCTCTTCTATTTATAAGAGATAAGTGGAATTGCAATTAACTTTTTAAAAAAAAATTGGGGAGGAATATTGGAATTGAACTCTTTTCTGTATTTGCATCACATTATACTTGATATCTAAATTACCATAAAATACATCTCCAGTGTAAAGATACTATACTATACTATACTATACTATACTATACTATACTATACTATACTATACTATACTATACTATACTATACTATACTATACTATA
>BLBF01000043.1:6738261-6773175 GCA_015471245.1 Laticauda colubrina
TCTTGTGTATTCCTCTTTTCTGTTGCTTTCTGATGTTGTGTCCACTTTTCACCTTGTTTTTCCCTTTTTTGGTTGTTTTTTTAAGTCTTAAATTCTCCATTCTCTTTCTCCCCTTTCCCCTTTCTTCCCCAAATAAAGTTGCTTGTTCATTAAGGATGGTTTCTTCTTCATCCCAATCTTCTTGTTCTTGTAGTTTCTCATATGTAAAAATTGCCATTTCTAAAAAATTAAAAATAGAGCCAAAAGAATCCTTCCCTTCTTGTTTCTCTTGTTTATATTTTATAAATTCCATTTTCAGTTCATCCATAAGTAATGCCATTGTAAAAGAAAAAAAGAAAAAAAAATTCAAGCGATCCAAATGATTTTAGTCATTCAAATAAGAGTTTCCAGAAGTCCCAAAGTCAGCAAACAATCCAAATACACACAGTCTATTTCATTTCACACTTTCTTCTTTTTTTTCCCCCTTTTTTCCACTTTAATGCTTCAAAAAGCTTCAAATTCTTTTAAACCTTCAGTCCATCTAATAAAGTAGCCAATTATGATCCAAAATGAAAAAATCCAATAATAAAAATGGCCCAAAGCCAAAGAAGCAGAAGGATAAAAAAAAAAAAAAATATTACTAGAATTGAAATATACAAAAAGGCTGGCGAGTAGAGATTTCACAAGTATATATATATATATATATATATATATATATACTGCACACTGCACTTTGTTTATTTATCCAAGGCTCTTATTATGACTCTCTTCTCCAGCAGCTTCAAAGCCAAGCCTCAAGTGTTGAAACATTGATAAGAGTCCAGGAAAACACCTGTAATAATATTTTTCTGTGCTCTCCCTCCATCTTATCACATTAAAATGTCCTTGAGAAGGAGTGTTTATACATTTCTCCCCAGTTCAAATAAAATATTTTCAAGCCTCTAGTTGGCAGTGTTGCACAGTCTCTTAATACTTTTTCCCCCCCTCAGCCAGAAAGAAAAGTAATGTATACAAAACTCAGAGGGAAGAAAAAAAATAAACAAAGGGGGCCTCTATCCTAAAGAAAATTAAAAAATCAAAAGAAGCATAAAAATATATATAAGAAAAAATTCAATCTGATTAGCTACAAAATCACATTAAATTCCTCAGAGAAAAAAATAGTAAGGAAAGAATCCAAGCCTCAATTTGACATCACTTAAAAAACGCCGCTCAACCAGATTCCAGTCAGACAAAAATAAAGCCACAGGTTTCTTCTTTGTTCAGGATATCCTTTCAGGTCTCAGCCAATTTGCAATACAAAGGAAGTTTCTCACCCAGCCGACACACCCTCGCTCCAGCCTCTTTCTTTTCGGAGCTGTCCCGACTTCAGCAGCTTTGGAGGCTGCCTTTCCACCGCCAGCAAAAGGGCTTCTCCCGGATCAAACCAGAGATTTTGCGATATCTCTGGGATCCTGGGACTGTGCCCTTCACAATCCCCGTCTCTACGGGACGGTTTAGGTCCGTTAGGACCGACCAGGGGTGAAAATATCAGCTGCAATCTCAGAGCCCCGAGATCGCAGCTGTAGCACCGAGACGAAGCTCCGCCTTCTCCCAGAATGTTCTTTTAGAATTGTTCATCAGATAAATTGGAAGCAAAGAGGTTTCTTCCTTTAATTTTTTTTCAAACTTCAAGAATGGAGAACAATTAATCACTATACTATTTTGCCAAAAAAAGTCTTGTTGTCAACTAAAAAAAAATACTTCCTTGGTCTTTTTAGTTGCTAGCAGAAAGAGAGTGGGGGAAAGTAATGCATTCCTGAAATGCTTCAGATAATTGCTAGGCAGCCCAAAACTGTCAGCGCGCAAGAATATTACTGGAGAGCATGATAGATAACTCTTGGCTACGGATGTGTCCCATTGGAGAATATACATCAAGGGGATATGGGGAAGACCAGGGTCAAGGGAGAAATGAATGATGTATTTTAATGTCAGCTGGCTGTCAGGGCTCAACAAATCCACCCCCATTCAAATCATAAGTCTCTAGATGCATCTCTCATAATTTTTTTTAAAAAATGATTGATTAGGGGGTGGATTTGTTGGAGACCTGACACTTGTCTGGGTAATAATTTACTTTCAATTTGTTACACTGAAGTCTTTTTAAAATCTCTTTCATCAATGCTTTTTACAAAATAAAAAAAAAATTGTTCTGAACCCCCTTGCTGAATTGCTGGCCTTGAGGTGAACCACTACAATGTCTCCATAAAGGAAAATGGGAGTGTCTTTCATATTTTTTTCCTCCTTGTCTGTCTTTCTTTCTTTTAGTGTATACCAATTAAAGGCCTGGGATTTGTGCTTGGAGCCTACTCATGCATTTGTAAGACTGGATTCTATAATCCCAAAATATTTTCAATGAACATCTTTCACAGTAAGTGCCTTTGCTTGAATCTGCAAGAGAGATCACATTAATAATGTAAGATTCCCTTTTATCCTTGTCAGGGTTATGCACTCAACTCTAACATTCTGCAACTCAGGGATTATATAATCACTTAAGAAATTTTAAGTCTGTGGTTTGTCATCTCTATGGTCTGTAAAACATATCTACTTTTATGGGTATTTGATTTGTAAAAGCTTTGCTCCTGGGCTGTTACAGTTTTTAGAACTAATATAAGGATAGCAGCTATTTTAAAATGCATATTAGTTGTCTTTTTTGTTAATTTAAATGTAAGCCTTTCTCCCTTTGAAAGTATGTTGTATCTTAAAATGGCACTTGGTTACCCATCACTTTAAAACTAGTGCATATTGTTAACAATTCAATGAGAATTATATTCTCATGATATATTCTCATGATTCTACTACATAAAATGTTGTCCCATTGGCTTGCATCTGTTGGCTTGCAGTGGTACTGTTACATCTAGCTCCCAATATCTCTAGGATTAATGTTCCCAAATTCTAGGATAATTTGTCTGTCCCAAAAATGTTTTTTCTTTGTGATTTTGCCCAAGGAATACTGACACTGGTAATTCTTTAGGCAGTAAATCACATACATAAGCACAAATCTACCTCTATAAGTAATATATGAATTTGTTTACAAGTAAATATGAGCACATATATCACAGATGTTAGATGTATAGGACTACCACATCGGGACCACAAACATGCAAATGGCTACTTCTTAGAATTTATCTTGGCTTTCATCTAGTAGTCAATGGATTCTTGTAACCCAATTATTGTAACATTGTATTAGATTCAGTAGCATCTGAAAACTTGGAGGAAACTAGAGACATCATTTTCCCACTAGATCTCCTTTCTCCAATTATTGTTGTTCAGTCACTAAGTTGTGTCTGACTGTTTCTGACCCCATTGACCAGGCCCCCACTAGTCCTCCTGGAGTAATAGGAGGCATATGGAGGCATATTCCTCCTGGAGGAATATGCCCAAATTCATGGTCATAGCATCAATTATACTATCTAATTGTCTCATCAGCTGCTGTTCCCTTCTCCATTTTTGCCTTCAATCTTTCCCAACATCAAATCTCCTTCCTTCAATCAGCTAATGTAATATATTCCTGAGAATGTTCAGTATAGAACAGAGGTCTCCAAATTTGCCAACTTTGAGATTTATGGACTTCAACTCCAAGAATTTCCCAACCAGCATGGCTGACTGAGGAATTCTGGTAGCTGAAGTCCACAAGTCTTAAAATTGCCAAGTTTGGAGATCTCTGGTATAGAAGTTTCACTCTCTCTGACAATCAACAGGATATAACGACCAATAAAACTAGCATGTGAGTGCAGAGAAAAATACCAGTATTGACAGGGAATAGAGCAGAAATTATTTCTTGGTTCTAGTTAGTCCATCTAGCCTTAAAAATGGAAGTGCAAAGCAACACTTCTAATAATAGGGTAGAATAATTACAGAAAAAATAATGAACAAATGAAATTAGAAATGAGTTGGCAATATCTACATAAACCTAGAATTTAAAAAGTATTTATATGGCAAATTCAAACTGGATTAAGCTTATTTTACTTGTTTCTTTCAAATTGTAGTACTAAAATTAGCATTCATGGTGATAATTAATAAAAACTAAAGCCAATACTATACATAGCCACTTGCAAGAACATTGCACAGAATTTACATAGATTGAGGTTTGGAGCAAGATGTAAAGAAACAGGACTTATTCAGAGACAATGGGTAAAAATTTAACTGAAAAAGAGATTCTGCAAAGGTATATAAGATTGTATTTATGCTTAAGTTAGAAATAATGTTAGAAAATTGGAACAACATATGATTAAAAAGTAGGATAAAATTACTTAGTGTAATTTAGTGAAACTTTTTTGAATAAAATAAAATAAATGAAATAAATGAGAGAATTGAATTAGGAAGGAATGGGAACACTTTAATTATACAATGTTTTAAAATATAAGTGAAATGGGGGAGAAGTAACTATGTAAAATTTATAAGGGTTCCCATAGAAGTATGATTCCTATTTGAAAAGTAATGTGTGAAATGTTTAAAATTTAAATGAATATTAATTTTAATGATAGAATTGAATTGGTATGGATTGTTGTTTTAATTATATCATATATTTATAATCTCTTCTTTTTTAAAATATTGTATGTAGCTTTAGAATGTACTAAGCAGAATCTAAATGAAAGTTGTGTATTATATTAAGTGTTATAAATTTAGGGAAAAGATATAAAGGCATCATACTCCAATCAGTGATTACAGGAAAAATTTTGCTTTAATGAGAAAAGATAATAGACAGCTGAAACAGGACAGACAAAGGATACAGATATAATGATCTAAATTGAGATGAAATAAATAAAATAGAATTAAGAAAGTGAAAAGAGGGGAGAAGCTATATAGAAAATGTAGAATGGTAATAAGAATTTACATAGATTGTTGCTTCGAAGAAACTTGATTTTTTTAAAAAATCAGGCTCTCAGCCTGCCAAACTGAAGATATGTATCTTTTCAAAACCAAAGAGTAAAGGGCCTGTCACATTGGCTGACGGATGCAAAACATTTGTAAAAAGGACACAGCGGACGAGAAAATGTTCCATCCGTTGTTATCCACTCTCAAAAGTGCCCTGAATTTGCATAAGCAGAGCGGACAACAACGGAAAGGAATGGACGGGGGCAGGATGTAGCCAGGATGTAAAACTGGATGCTCCATGGAAGCCTAGTGGATGGAAGCGGATAGGAGCGGATGGCACATCCGCAGGGCTTCCGGGGGAGCACAGCAAAGTGGACGCGCAGCAGAAAGAGCAGATGCAGAGCGGATGCCAAGTGGATGAAGCGGATGCAGAGCGGAAGCCTAGCGGATGCCAAGCGGATGCAAAGCGTTCACTGCACATGCGGGGAGGATGCATTGCATCAGCCCCGTGGATATAAAGGGAAGCAGCTCGCAAGCAGGTCACCATTCAGAGGAAAGACCTGCTGCCAGACACAGCTCCAGCCAGCCAGCCAGCCAGCCAACAACCATGGGGAAGAAGAGAAAGCCTGTGGCATCTGCTGCCAGCCCTGGCAAGAGGGACAGGGCCACCATCCCACCCCTTGGCCCTGACTCTGCTTCTGCTGAGGCTTCTGCTGCTTGGGCTGACTCTTCTGATGCTGGAGCTTCTGCTGGCGCTGCTCCTGGTGCTGATGCTTCTGCTGGTGCTTACTCTGCTGGTGCTGCTCCTGGTGCTGGTGCTTCTGCTGGTGCTTACTCTGCTGGCGCTACTCCTGGTGCTGGTGCTTCTGCTGGTGCTTACTCTGCTGGCGCTGCTCCTGGTCCTGGTGCTTCTGCTGGTGCTTACTCTGCTGGCACTGCTCATGGTCCTGGTGCTTCTGCTGGTACTTACTCTGCTGGCACTGCTCCTGGTCCTGCTGGTGTTCCTGGTGCTCCTGGTCCTGCTGGTGCTGCTGGTGCTCCTGGTCCTGCTGGTCCTGCTGGTGCTGCTGGTGCTGCTGGTGCTTTCTCTGCTGCTGCTGATCCTGGTGCTGCTGGTGCTGCTGGTGCTGCTGGTCCTGCTTTTGCTGCTACTGTTGTTGTTGCTGCTGCTGCTGCTGCTGCTGGTGTGCTGGAGCAGCCGCTACAACCTCAAAGACCCTCTGATGAGGGTCCAGATGGCCCTGCCAGAGGGAGGAAGAGGCATACGTGAGAACAAGAACGGGAGAGGATGCAATACTCCATCGAAGAGGAACATGAGGATGAGGTGCTAGAATGGCTGAGTGAGAATGAGTATCTTTGGTGAAAGGGACACAGGCTCTATTGAGACACCAAAAGGAAGCAGGCTGCTTGGAGAGAGAAGGCGGAGAGCCTGGGCTACACTTCGGAGGTTCTCCTCGGCTGGTGGAAGCACATGCACACCTGGTACGGGAAGCTGCACCTCAAGAAATCTGGCCAGGCCACGGTCAAGCTGATGGACTGAGAGACCTACGTAATGGCCAAGTGCAGCTTCTTGGAGGGTGAGATCTACCACCGAGGAGCAGCCCCTCTGACAACCCTCTCTCTCAGGCAGCCCACAGAGAGCCAGTTCTCTTCTGGCCAAGAGTCAGCTCCTGTGTCCAGGCAGGTATCTGTGGAGCATGCCTCGATGGAGACCCCCCCCCCGACAGCTGCACTCCCCATGGTGGAGTGCGTGGAGGACCCCCTGACGCAGTGGGAGCAAGGAAAGGGCACTTCCACCAGAGACCAACCCACATCCACCCCCAGTTCCACCTCCACAGAAAGCAGGGAGAGAGCCAGACCGGAGGGGCAGAGCCACACTGTCCTGCTGGATATCAGGGACACCATCAGAAGCAGCGTAGATCTCCTCTCTCAGCTGGTACACACTGACGCCCCATTTCCAACCACAAGCCCTTCCTCACCTATGTCCACCAGACCCTCATGAACATGGCGGAACCCCAGTATCAGGTGGTGAAGGACAGAATCACCGATCTTCTTCACAACCCTCCAGACCCAGCTGAACCTGCTCCCACCCAGTCCAGGCCTGCTCCTCCACCCCAGGTGATGTCACTGCCCTTCCAAGGCTTTCCACAGGCCCTCATCTACCGAGGCTACGGCTACGAGGAGCTCCAGTAGCACAGGCATCCCTTCCCAGTCCAGGCACAGGTACATCGAACGCCACTGGTGCCACCAATGCCACTGATGCCACTGATGCCACTGACGCCACTGACACCACTGATACCAGCCATGCCAAACATGCCACCAATGCCACAGATGCCACCCACGCCTCACCTCGCTCAGCTGCAGACCAGACATCCCCACTACACTGCTCCTTCCTCCACCCCACAGCCAAGTCCGGCCTCAGAACATCTATCATCGGTCTTGGGGCTGACACCCCATGTCCAGGAGGAAGGGGGTCTCAACATCACAAGACCGAGCCAGCTCTCTGAGAACTTCCTCCACACACTGTCCCCTATTGTCCTTTCGGGGCCAGGCACCCCAATGACACCTCAGACCAGCACTCCAGCAGCAGCCATCTCCACAGCACCTGGACCCTTCACCCCTGAGACTGGGCACACCTCAGAGTGACTAAGAAGAGTGCCAGAGATTGGGTGGCTACCTGTTGACTTTATCTTTGCTTTGGACACTTGGGTCATTTTGCTTTTACAGCTTGTTATTAATAAAGATTATCTTTGCTTCACACACTTGCTTCATTTATTTTATTAAATAAAGTCTTGGTGGAAACTTTTAGAAATGGTTTAAGCCTTTGCATGCTTGTGGGATGGGTTAAGATAGAGTGGGATGGGCAGGGATACCTTTGGGATGGGTAACAGCTGTGGGATAGATAAACCTCCAGTGCAAGCATAGTGGGACTGGATGGTCCACCCTCCCAGCTGCCACATCTATGGCCCTTTATTATCAATAACAATGTAATCATTGATCCACACATTTCAACATAAACACAACTCTTTATTAAATGCCCTGTTCATTGTAGGCCCACCCAACATACATGGCCCAATCTCATCAGTGTGATGAGACAGGCTGAAGGAAGCATCCATTAAGCATCTATCATCATGTCTTGCCACTCCACTGCTCCAGCTGGGAGTTGCACCAGTGTTTCAGAAGGTTGCGCTGCTTCTTCCCTTCACGTGAAGCTCTGATGGGGCCTTGCACATCCACAGTGTCTATCAGGTTTCGCCCTTGCCTCCATTCACCAGGCTCGATGTCCCCATTGCCTTGTTGGAGGTCCACGAGCCTGTTCTGCAGCGGGTGCGCATAAGATTGTGCAGGATGCAGCAAGCTTCCACGATCCTCCTCACAGTCTGTGGGTGATGCTGCATGATGGTGAGAAGTACCTGGAACCTGTTGGCCAGGATGCCAAAGGCGTTCTCCACCACCCGCCTTGCCCTGGACAGCCTGTAGTTGAAGATCCTCTCTTCACGGGTGAGGTATCTGGAAGTGTAGGGCTTCATGATGTAGGTTCTGAGGGAGAAGGCGTCATCCCCCACGATGAAGTAGGGCACATCTTGTGTGTCGTTGGGCAGGGGTTCTGGATCTGGGAAGCCCATGATGAGGTTGTGTTCCAGCCCCTCCTTGAGGTCATTGGCATTGTATACCTGGGCATCTGAACATGACCCATTGCCTGAAGCATCGATGTACATGAACTTGTAGTCAGCATCGACCATGGCGAAGAGGATAATGCTGAAGAAGACCTTGTAGTTGAAATAAGTGGACCCCGACTTGGCTGGAGATTTGCAGGCCACGTGCTTCCCATCTATGGTTCCAACGGTGTGGGGGAAGTTCCACTTCTGATACCACTGTTCTGCAACTTTCTTCCAGTCTTCTTCAGTGGAGGGGCACTGGAGGAGCTCCTCCAGGTATTCTTCGATGATGGCCTGCACCACTTCTCTGACCACAATGCTGATGGTGTTGTGTGGCACCCTGCAGCTGTACTGCATGCTCCTGTACATGGTCCCTGAGGCCAGGTGGAGTGCCACCTTGAGCCCAGGGTCCAGGCTGGGCTGGAAGTTGGTGCTCTGCTTGGTCAACCTGGGTCTCAGCCACTCCACAACTTCGTCAAACATGGCTGGAGGCATCCTCATGAAGTTCTGGAATGCACGAGGGTCTTTGTTCCTCAGCTCCACCATCAGCTTGTTATACAGTCCATACTCTGATCTTCTGGCGATCCATCTTCGGACCCAGACACTTCTTGGCCGCCTCCTTTTCTTCATGTAGAACAGGTGAAAGAGCCTGTAGATGGCTTCGCACTGTTGTAGAACGATGATGGCTACCAAAAGGAGTGTGTGATGATCCATGGTGGAGATGACTCGATGCTGTGGAAGAGCAAGAGCCAGATGAAGGCTGAAGAGGTCTGCACCGCAGGGCTGCTGGACTGAAAGTGAGTTCCTCCCCCTTTTTATAGGAAATATAGGTTTTCCGCTCAGTGTCCTTTTGCATCCTCTAGGCATCCTGCATACATCCTAAATGTCTGAGATATGTACCCTCTGCGTACGTTTTTTCCGTTTTAATGCTTTGTATGCGAGCTGCATCTGCTTTCATCCTTTCTCCATCCATGCTACTAACGCTGCGTGTCCGCTCCACGTCCATTTCGCTTCCTCCCTGTGTCCGTTTTCCGCTGGAGTGGATGGGAGTTGCGCAGATGCACAGCAGATGCCTAGCGGAAATAACGGATGTGTAACGGATGACAATGGATGTAGAATGGATGTTCCCCGTATGCGTTGCAGATGTAGAACGGACACGTTGGATACATTTTCTGCTCAAAAAGTTTTGTGCAGCTCAAAACTTTTTGAGCAGATGAAATGTCAATAGATGGATGCTGGACAGATAGAGAGGATGAAAAACGGATGCAGTGAGTACAGAACGGAAGCATCGCGTTAACCAACGGATGGCAAGTGTTTCTCTCCGTTTTACATCCTCTTTCCATCCGTTGGTGCTGTGTGACAGGTGCTTTAGATAGCTCATATCAAGTGTCAAACTTTGAAAGAAAAAGCCACAGGTTTAAAGTCAGTAATGTACCCTGTCACCTCTCTTGCTACATTAAACAAGACTACTAACTCTAAACTTCTAAGCACTGATATAACATTCAGTCATGACCTGAAGAGGTATTTTGCAAAGCTTAAGAAAAAAAACAAATGGATTTGGACAGAATAAAAACAGTACGAAATACTCTTATGTGGGGGAAACATCCTTGTCAAGAGAGAAGTAAACGGTGGAACCAAATAAGGTTGGATGTAGAGCAATATTGTAGATGAGCAATACAATTTAATTTATAATTATTTAGAAGTTTTCCCCCATTAATTTTCAGGGGGATTTAGCAAACATTTAGGACTAAGAGCAGGAGTGAATCATACTTATTTGCTAATTGGGCAGCATTTCTTAATTACAGCTTTAACTCAGTCCCCAGGTGATTCAGTTGAGAAAGTGGGTTAGATGTGCTGTTTTCTAAAAACATGCATTCTACATTCCTACTTTAGTTCAGAAAGCTATCTGTGCCAAGCTCAAAAAGCAGAATTTCCTTTTGCAATCTCCAGTGCTCTGTGAAATTTCCTTAGCACATTAGTTTGAAAAAAGATTGTTTATCTAACAGCCAGCTCTGCAAACCCAGCAAGGAATCTGAAAGTCAAGCTGTGTTCTTGCTTGCTCACCATCATTAATAATCAAGAGTTTGCAGGCCAAATGCCTCTACCACTTAAAATTTTGCCATCCTTCTGCTTTCTGTAAGGCTGCACAGTTGTAGGTCGAAGCAGAATTGGGAAGTAAAGTGGGTTTCCGAGATGGCAGGGCAGATGGAATTGTGTTTGCAGTTCTCTTTCTCAGATCATGCCAAAAAATTAGACAATTGTTAAATTGTTAATTTTTTGAAACTGCCTCCAAAGGTTCAGAAAGCAAACCAGTCCCAACTGGAAGTAGTGGGAAACTGCCCCACTTCAGAAACTTTTCAGAGAAAACCTTGGAGCAAATGGCTTTAAATACACTTTAAATGGCATTTAAAAATTCAGCAGATAGTTTTCAAAATCAGCTATTCTTACATGGCAAGGAACCAGAATGAAAAGCAGGTAATCTGGATCATGACCAAATATTTGGAGATTAGATTGATAAGCCAATGACTAACAAGTTCCAGGCTAAAAATTAACCAAATTAACTATGCATATTATTCAGAAGTCATGATCTTATACCTTCATTAGTAGATCGTGTCTGTGGATGTGTTGGTTGTCTTGTTGTCTTGTTGGTTGTCTTTACATACAATCCTGTATGTAATCTGTTGCCCTCCAGTTTCATTTTTGTAGTCTCAAGAAACCTCTTCATCTTCATTTACCATCTAATTAAAAACCAAAGGCTCTCCAAATCTATAAAATCAATAAGAACTCTTCAATTCACCCATGTGCATCACATGGGTTTTTGTATCATCACTCACCTAAAACAAAGCCCTAATTTCCTCCAATCCTGCAATTGCCTTACTCATCGGGAGATTATTTTACACATTAAGCCAAAGACTTCTCAAGATTTAAATCAAGTCCAGATGTGCTGTGTATCCACAAACATGATTATATCTGCAATATCATTGCATGCAACATAGTGTTATATTCAAACGGGATGAGTTTTTTTAAAATCATAGCTATATTGTTTGAGAGCAAGAGGCAGTGGATAGCTCTCATCCTTTCACTGTTGTAAAACCTTTCCTATGTGAAAAATTGGTCCATACATTTTCTTCTTTTTCCATTCTCTTCCCTTCTCTTTTTCCTTTTTTGGATTATATACCATATATACTCGCATATAAGCCGACCCTTAAAAAACTGCCCCAAAATGAGGAATTTTGCAAAAACTCACAAAAAGCCGACCCCCAAATCTTTTAACATCAGACATGGGTATATTTTAATGAATTTTACTACTACAAATGCAAAGAAACTGGACACAAAGTTGCATGTGATGATTGCAAACATGAAAGCAGTCACGTGAATGACAAACCAATCAGAGCGTGTTATGATCCGGTGGTAGAAAAAGCAAAATGGAGGCTCCCAGAGTGAAAAAAATGTAGGTATGTAGGTATGTATGACTGAATGGTAATATTGATTATATTGCGTGATCTGAGAAGTGGCGCCATGTCGTCATGTCGTTTGTGTGAGATAAGATTTATGCACGTATAAGCCGACCCCCAAATTTGAAAAACAAAAATGTGTTTTAAAGTCGGCTTATATGTGAGTATATACGGCATGTGTGTTTAGTGGATGGCAGAAGGAAAAGTAATGTCTGTCTGTCTCCCTTATACTGCCAACAAAAAAGAAGCCTTGTTTGAATAGTATCTAAGAAAACTGTCCCCTCTTCACTGGCCTTGAACCATTGGCACTTTAGTAAAAAGTTATTTCTCTCACATGTATAGATCTTGCTACAATACCTTTCAGTATGTCTCTTTTTGTTGACAAAATAATACGTTACTACAGTATTTCTCAACTTCAACAACTTGAGGACTTCAATTCCAGAATTCCCAGAATGTCTCACCTGGTGCTGACTAGGAAATTCTGGGAGTTGAAGTCCCCATTTCTTAAAGTTGCTGAGGTTGAAAATCATTGTAAAAGATCAATTGTAATAAATTTAGAAGCCAAATTCTTGCAGAGGTCTTTTGGAAATTAAGCCAAAGAGTGCATAAAATTACATGGAAGACTGCAGGCTGACCTATTGTTGACTATTAGATTTGTTTCCTCTTAATTTGGGAGGTTAGAACCTATTAAAACTTCTTAAAATGATTCAGAAATGATTTAGTTGGATTATTAAACTCTAAGACATTTTGATCAAAATAAATATACATAAAACTTTTTTCTGAATCAACTGTATCTCTAAAAAATAAATGAATATGTAAGAACTGATCTGTAAGACATGGTCTCCCCAAATGAAAAATAATTTACACAATCATTTTAGTTAAGAGATCATTGAGAAAGTTTCCTTCCAATCTTTCTAAAATATGCAAATAATTCTTCTTTCCCACATCATTCTTCATTTAAAAAAATCCCTTGCAAGTAAATTTTTTTCAGATATTTCTGTGTGCAGTTTTCCATACATTCATTGCAATATATATTCTTTAAAATGCTCTTTTATCATGAAAGTTAAATTTGGCATGTCATTTAGGGTGACATGTATGTTATAAAATTTTATTCTAATAAACAATTATATTATTTGTAAACAAACACATTTTGGGTAATGTCTGGTTTTGTAACAGATGATTAAAAACAAAACAAAAAAAACCAAGGAGGCATTCACTGATAATGGTTGAATCTATTGGGATCTATTTTCACAACTGAACTGAAACTTATCAGATTGAAAAACAGCACTTAAAATTTGTCATGCTAGTTTATATCACAATAGTTCGCTCATGTTCCTGAAATATAATGTTTTACATTATAATCTATCTATATTATATGTGGTCAAAGGTGAATTAATAATCAAGAAAGGTAGCTCTGCTAGCTGGTTTTCAAACTATAATATATGGTGTATATTTCAAGCTGCATCTATGTAATCATGAATTTATATTTATAAACATCTGCTGATCTTTTTAACTTTAAGAAAAGTATAAGTAGTGCACTTAAAAATGTCAGTCAAGCCAATTTCTACAGCACTCTGAACTACAACTTCAAGTAATGAGTACATATATACGTAAGCTGTGACCAATCAAATCAGATGATCCCCAAATAAAGTTTATTTCAACAAAGATACAAAGATATCCTTTACAAAGATAGCTGGTGTTCTTCAAGTCTGTAGTACTCACATATAGTTGTCAAATTATTCAGACTCAGCTAAACAATTAAATAAAGAACTTTGACAGATAATGTAATATTAAAATTGAGCATACATTCATGAAGAAAGTAAGGGGAAGCTAACGGACCATGTCAAGTAATGTTATTGAGCAACTACTGATTTTTTAAAATCCTGTACATTATGAATAACAGTATGGAAAGAATATGAGATTATCTCAAGCCAATAGTCTAGTTAGATAATTTGGTTTATAGATGTTAGGTCAGTACTTATTTCAGAACTGATATAGAAGAGGTACTTTGAGCACAGGACCAAATGTCCTGTGTCATTAAACCAATTTTCTATTTTCTGAGTGAGACTCCCGAAAAGACATAGTTATTTGAATGAGCATTTTCAGCAACTACATCTTTAATGCAACTGTTTAAAGCAGCTGTATTTTTTTTCAAGATTAAATGGAAACCTGAATAAATGGAACTGCTTTAAAGAAGCTGCTGTCTATTCCAAAGTAATTATTTCAATTATTTTTTTATTAAAAATTTCCACATTTCTCATCCTCCTGCTGCCTTTCTTCTCCATTTAAATAACCCCTGGACTTATGGCCCAAAAATGGAGCTTGCACAAGGAGGAAATTTGGATAATGACTTCTGATCTGAAGAGGTACGTGCATTTTTCAAATAATCTCTATAGTTATGGCCCATTAAATGCAAGAGTAGAAGCTGCTCACCAAGGCAGCCAGAATAACCTTTTGTTTTTCTAATACTTGAATATATACTCTTATCTTTTCTCTTCGATATTTGATACTTTTAGGGAAGGATGCTGACAGTCATTTGTCTAGAAGTGAGATGGCTGAGGATTTGTACACCTGCTTGCCCTGCAGGGAAGGATGTTCTGACTGTACAGATGATACTCCCTGCTATGCACAGGAGGACCACTATTTGCGACTTGCTATCATCTCCTTCCAAACTCTCTGTATGTTGTTGGACTTCATAAGCATGCTGGTGGTCTACCGTTTTCGCAAGGCAAAGGTACTTTTTTTTATAAATCATCCTTCTCATTTTGTTTGTCATAAATAGCTTTATCATGGAATTCTCTGTGAATTAATAAGTAAGACTTATTTATTATTTACTTAATAAGTAAGGCTGAATCAAATGGGCTATAGAGAGGGATCCTTTAGACAGATCAGGCATAGACTTGCTTCAAGGTATTTTAATACTTCAGATGTTCCTGCTGTAGAATGTCAGACCATTTATGCCTGCATTGATCTTTGATTGTTTACACAGACACAGCAGTAGGGTATAAAGAAATTCTAGCCCTCACTATGATGGCTGAGCAATATAGTACAGAGTTAGAGAGAGATTTCCTAAGAGAAAGTATTGCTTTCTCACTAGGCAGATGCAAGGATGAGCTCAAAATGTAGCAATCAATTCTCTGGATGAACATCCAGTTCCTCTGTTCAGTTTTTATTCTATGTTGAATGATGTTGGGTTGGTCCACACAGAATTTAGATATCATTTTGAATTCCCAACTCTTATTTCCAGTAGGAAAACCTTGGATGCTGTTGAAAGATCTTGTTGGGACATTTCACTTTTACATTGGTTTTGCTTAACTATTACAATTGGGACCTGCAGCTCCATCCTTAATGACATGGTCCTTAAGCACGACACCGTGAGACTGTGATGGACTTATGATCTCACTTCCTCTGTATTTGTTAAATAAGACATCACATGACCATGAGTTGAGATTGTACTGTTAACGTCTTCATTAACTGTTTGTTAGAAGCCATATGTGAAGCACACAAATGTTGTAGTGGTTATAAATGCAATAGCTGCACAAGACTCAGTCATTTCCCTCATTGTCATAAGAAGAAGAAGAGGAGGAAGAAGAAGAAGAAGAAGAAGAAGAAGAAGAAGAAGAAGAAGAAGAAGAAGAAGAAGAAGAAGAAGAAGAAGAAGAAGAAGAAGAAGAGGAGGAGGAGGAGGAGGAGGAGGAGGAGGAGGAGGAGGAGGAGGAGGAGGAGGAGGAGGAGGAGGAGGAGGAGGAGGAGGAAGTTGTTCTCTCCTTAGAATAGTGCAGTGGTATTTTAATACTACCAGTAGAAATAAAGGCAAAGTTACTTTTCATAAAGTCATTTTTTCAGCTTCATTGTAACTTCAAATGATTGCTAAATGGGGCAGGTGTTAAGTGAGGACTATCTGTTTGATAGCAAACCATGTTACTTAATCCTGCTAACAAATAGCATGGCAATTATTTTATAGCTGGGGGTAGGAAAATGAAAGTATTTTTCCTACCAATGTCATTTCATTGACATTGTTAGCATGTGTCCCATGGGACTTCATTTGTCCCACTGCATGGAGAAAGGAAGAATTTAAAATTGTATCAGGATGTAGGCACAAACTGCAGACAGAACTGAGTCAGAACTGAGATATTGGAAATCTGGTCAAAAGGGAAATAAGAACCAAATAAAAAGATAGTATTCAGAAGCAGTGTCAGAGCCAAGTTTCTATTTTGTTGTTAGAGATGTGGTATCTCCTGATATTGGGAAAGCACCTCTTATCGTTTTTTCCAAGGTAAAACATAAATGCCTAGCTGACTCAAAAAACTAAAGAGGTCAGATCTGATTAAATCTGAATGTGAGACTACCAACAGAGCTCAGGATTAGAGGCAATTTTGCATGTTTAAAATACATCCCAAAAACTAATGGTAAGCCACTTATATATTGTTGCAAAGGAAGTGTCCAAATCCAGCCACCACTCCTATAGTAGCCAAGATTTGTGCTGTTTCAATGATAACAAGGCAAAACTGATTAAAGGCTTATTTTGTCAATATCTCATTTAATTATTTTAATAACTTTTAGAGGATATATATACAGTTATATTCTATTAGATTTATTACTGTTACATAAATAAACTTATTACTGTAATAGGGTGTTAGGGGTATACGATATTTGATTTACTCTATAGTTGTCAGTATATAATTATATCCATGTTTCTCTGTGGATCCTGATGGTATTTGTTATCTTTTATTCCCTTTTTATTATTTTATGTCATTGACCAAATAAATAAATAAATGGAAATGTCCATGCAATCATTAGGAAGAGGCTTTATCTTTATACATGTATAAATGTTTATAACATACAATGCAATAATGGTGAATATCTGTAGTTTGAGTGTACAGGGTTTGTTATCTGACTTGTGGGCTAGTTTCTGAAGGCTTTGTTACCAGGCTAGGTAACCCCTTCAGTGGAATTTAGAGAGGTCAGTGTCTGTGTTCTTCTGTTTATCCTTAATCTCTACTCACACCAACACCACACAACACCAGTTCAATTGGAGCAACACAAAAATTATCAGTCACACTATGACCTGTGAAGCTTGTGAGTTCATTGAAGCCTGGTACTCCACAAGCAATTCCATCAATAGGCATATCGGCCTACAACCAGCCTATGAACCCCTCAGAATCCAAATCAACTGCACAGCCAACCAGAGATAGCACTGACCCTCGATCAACCCATGCAACCCCCCCCCCACACACACACTAGCAGTTCATCTTCCAATGATCCTGACCTGATGTAATCTCCTTATCACAAGATCCATCATAAGACTCATAGATGACTCATAGCTGACTCATGCACAAGACCCTCACTTGACACACCCACACCTGAAACCCTTATAAACAAAAGAGCCCTGACACTGACATCTCCTAAACTCCACTGAAGATGTTACTTAGCTTGGTAACGAAGCATTTGGAAAACACCCCGCAAGTTCAAACCCTCAACATACATACAGTACATTCTGACATAATACTGTGTCACAAGCCTCACTCCAAATGACAATTTGCTGGTGTCTAGGGTAAGTGTGTGTGTATGTGTGATTGCACCAGACTGAATGAACTGGACTTTAAAATAATTTCCAAGTTTATTCAATACAACCAGCAAAATCAAATGCACATTAAATACTTGAATTCAACTGCTAAAATTAATAGCTGCAATCACCTCTTGCTATAAATAGACAGTCATTTCTATTTAGCCTTCTGAAGCAATAATTGCACAATCAACTGAATCTATCAGATTCTGTACTGGATGACTTCCTGTCAATTTCCTCAATTAAGAGCCTGGCAGGAAAACTTATGGCTGGCTTGAACAATTTTGCTGCTTCCTTCTCTGCTCCCATCCCTTTATGGCAGATCTTTGGTATTTGACAAGTGCTTGCTACAATTGTGATATGTTGCAGAACTGGTTGCTGACATAATTCCTTTCCCCCCAAAAGCATCTGTTTAATACCCAGATGGTACCTTACCAAGAAAGGTCTATTCTAGCTCTACACAATTTTTTATATATAACATGTCCTGGAAGCTCCCTGGACTGAACAGGTTCAATTGCCTACATTTTAGAAATAAACCTAAATTTCTGCAGATGTTTCCAACAAAAGAAATGTGCAGCATATTTTGAAATATGGCTTGGGGAAAGGATATAATGAAGCGTGCTTTTTCCCATGAGATGAAACATTGGCTTAGTTTAGATATTTGTGAGGAATTGAATATGATTATAAATTTGTTTCTTCTTTCACCTTTTTAAACTATAATTCTCTAATGAGCTAAAATAAAACAAGAATGGGTAAAGCAATGAAAGTGAAATCAAAGTACAAACAGCTATAAATACAAAGCCTAAAAGTGGAAAATGGAATATCTAAGATGAAAAAAGAAAATATATGTATGTGGGCCTTAATAAGCTTGTAGTAGAATAGCAGTTGTCAGAGTGTAGCCTGGGGACCCATGGTGGTCTTTGGAATATTTTGGGGTTCTATGGAGTCAAATATTTTGAAATTTCTCAGTTTTAATTTCTAAAAAAATAGCTATGACCCACATAAACCAAAGCTTTTTTAAAATTGCAAACGGGTCCTGAGATCAAAATATTTGAGAAGCTCTGCACAAGAAAAAGACTCTACAGCTTTTAACTCATGACTTTTGGTAAGGAATTCAGATAAGGAGTTTCATTATGACTTTTGATATGGTATATGGAATATGGAATATGGAATATGATAGGAGACATTTCATAAAATCCTGTAAATGCTTCCCAGCAGTTCGCTAAAATTCATTTATTTATCCATGGATTGATTGGCTGTTCTTAGAGCTCATTTTAATGCTTTTCCAGAGAATTTCCTGAGGGAAAATAGGTTGTCCTATGCGAATCACGCAAGACTATGTAGGTTTTATTCCAAATATTGAATAAGGTCAGTGCAGCCTTTCTTACTTTTTTTTTTCCAGGCTACCCAAGCAATATTATTATATTCAGTATTTAGTAACAAACAAACACTCTTGTGTTACAGTTTTTGTTGCAAAATTTTGTTTTGTACATGCAAGGACATAGCAAGTTTTGATAGGACTGATTGGAATTAGTTACATTTTAGAGTCACGGTTTTAGGTGTGGTATATTGATGACATCATATAAATCTGGTATATTGATGACATCATCACATATTCAAATCAAACCAAAATCTTTATTTCAGTTATTGACGAGCATAAAATTACACAATAAAACCAACAATTTGATTAGAGTAAAATAGACAATATCAGGAACTCTGGGCTTGAATTAAAGTTCAATGAGATGACAAGCAAGACCAAATCTTTGCTTCTACTAAAACTATAACTCTTAGAACTAAAATAATCATTCTTATTAGTACGATATTATAGTTCTGTAATTCTCATTAAATCTATACTTCTGGTTGGTGGTTAGACCTAAGACACATAAGTATATAAGAAAGTCTTACATTTACAATTCTCATAATTATGAAGTATCTCTTTCTCTAATATTATAGAGGATATTCAAGCAAACATTTAGAGCCAGTTTGGCCTAGTGGTTAAAGCCTCAAACTCCCACCAAAGCGGGAGAATGAGTTCTAGTCCTCCTTTAGCTAGCTGGGTAATCTTGGGCCAATCACCTATTCTCAGTCTAACTGACCTCATAGGGTAGTTATGGGAAAAATAATGGGAAAAGGGTATGGTGGATATGTTTGTTCCCTTGAGTTATTTATAAAAATAATAAAAAACAGAATAATAAAAAAATCAGTAGTTTGAATGACATGGTGGCCTTTAGATATAAGAAAATATTAGCATATAATACAGTGGTGTGTTTCAATTTTTTTTACTACTAGTTCTGTGGATGTGGAGTGGGTTAGTCTGTGTGACATGGCTTGGTGGGTGTGGCAGGGGAATGATTCTGTAAAATCCCAATTCCCTCCCACTCGTGGGGGAAGGATACTGCAAAATCTCCATTCCCTCCCCATCCCACTAACCTGTTTTTCAGCTCCGTTCTCCTGGGCAGGACAACAAAAGAAGACCCAGACAATCAGCTGGGACTCGGGAGTTGGAGAAGAGATGGGGGCGGGGCCAGTCAGAGGTGGGATTTGCCAGTTCTCCGAACTATTCAAAATGTCTACTACCGGTTCTCCAGAACTGGTCAGAACCTGCTGAATACCTCTGAGTTGATCCAAAAGAATATCTCCAAAGTCTGGAAAAAATTCATTGGCCTAATTTTCTGAATAGTGCTGGTACTAGCAAGATATAATAGCTATGATCACATATTTGATTTAACCCCTTATATAAAATGTGAAGTTCCTTGGGCTCCTGGTGATAAATCCTGGTTCCAAAATATAGTCATTGCTAGAGTTTTCACAAGGTATATTTGGATAAGAAATGCTGTAGAGTTTGACATTCTATTCTAGCCCATAGTGTCTGTAGCAAGAGGGGCAACCTTAACAGTAGGATTGAAGTTCTAGCTTTTAACATGTTTGCATGTGTGACACACTAAAAAACAAACAAACCCTTAATTGGAGCTTCAATTGCTACATTGTGGCTGCCATTGATGTTTTAGACCATGTTTTATGACCACTTTTCTAATACAGATGTGAACCATCTTCAGCTGGCTATTAAAACACCAGGAAAACAGGGATGGAAAACTTATGGCCCGGACCTTGCTCAATTAAGCCTCTAATTTCTATATGTTGACTGCTGTGAAATGTAATTCAGTAATACATCTGGGTAACCATGAATTCTGTAATCAGGAACTGAACTACTTGTGAGTTGATTTCCTTTTGTTATTTTCTGTCTTAGATAATAGAATAGCTTTGTGACTGCAGAATTACATTATAAACATTAATAAATATTGCCAACTAATTCAAGATAATGTTCAGAAGGTATACTTATGATCTAATCTAAATAGCAAAATTATGACCAAGAACATTTTGTACCAACTGACAAGTAATTAAATAGAAATGTTTCACACTGTTTTCAACAGAAGCATCAATAACCAAGGTTAATATCCATACAAGCTGGAAAATGACTATAGCAAAGGCAGGGTTATTTCATAAAGAACAAACACTTCATCCAAATCTCTGTGTCAAACCTTGAACAAAATGACATTAGGGCTGCACATAATTATCTAAATGCTTTTGTCATTCAGTTCTATTCAACAGTTTGATTCAAATTTTACATATTTACAATAGACCCATTAAATAAGAGAGGTATAAGTTAGTTATTTATAACTTAAGACTGAATGATTTAAATGGCAAAAATGATTCAAATTAAAGTTTATAAGTAAAATGAGTTCCAAACTGTGCTGGATACAAGTGCTGGAAATTTTGGAATCAGAGAAGTGCCCTTAAGCCATTGAATCCCAGTGCTTGCCCAGTCTAGGAATTTCAATTAAAGTATTCATGACAGATTGTTGTCAGGCTCCTACATCTTCAGTGAAGGGAAATTACTATTCATTTGAACAATTGGTTCTACTAACATTCAATCTAAAGTGGTCTTTTTTTAACTTAAATCCATTACACCATGGAAGGTCATCAGGAATAAAAGGTTTTCAGAGAGACCTTGATGTTTTCAATGTACTTCACCAGCTAAACTTTATAGATCCATTATTAGTTTTCAATTTAGATAAATCTGTTACAATCATTTACAAATTGTCTCCTAGCTGAATGATTCCAAAGTTTAATATGTGCAGTTACAATTGAAAATAGTTCTGGAAATTGCTCTTGGTCAGCAGATAGGTAGCAAAAGTGTTAATTGGAACAGAGGAATAAAGGTAGAGGTCTCCAAACTTGGAAATTGTAAGACTTGTGGACTTCAACTCCCAGAATTCTCCAGTCAGTATAGCTAGCTGAGGAATTCTGGGAGTTGAACTCCACAAGTCTTAAAGTTGCCAAGTTTGGGGAACCCCAAATAAAGGTAGAGTATCAAAGGTGGTATTCAGTAGATTCTGATCAGTTCTGGAGAACTGGTAGTAAAAATTTTGAATAATTCGGAGAACTGACAAATACCACCTCTGACTGGCCCCGCCCCCATCTCTGCCTCCCGAGTCCCAGATGATTGGTTGGGTCTTCTTTTGTTGCCTAGCACAGGAGAACGGAGCTGGGGAGCAGGTTAGTGGGGTGTGGAGGGAATGGGATTTTACAGTATCCTTCCTCTGCCATGCCAGTCCCACAAAGCCACACCACTTCCACCAAGCCATGCCCACAGAACCAGTAATAATTTCTTTTTAAATCCCACCTCTGGATCTACCTTCCTTTTGAAGTTAAATAAGTGGCAAGTGAACAAATGTCCTTTACAGTTACACAATCTTTAAAATTAACTTCCAGTAAGATGCCTAAAACTAAATCAAATGTCTTTCTTTGTCACTCTTTTTATTTGACTGAGCTTTCCATGCATGTCAACTAGCAAGGTAGTCTTTTAAAAAACTGCACATTTTATTGCTACTTTTATTGTTGTATTTTACTCCTCTCCTTGTTTTATTTTCATCGTTATTTATAGTTTTGTCCTTTCTTTTATTTAATGTTATTTTCTAAACTGCTCTGAAAGGTTGTTAGCTGAAGCATAGCTTATACCATTTCAGTAAATAAAATAAACCAAACCTAGCATTGTCTGCAAAAATTTATATTGTAATTCAACACCTTTATTACAAAATTACCCTATGGCAATCAGTTTGCAACTTCTCTCTTTCTATTTCAGCCCATCTTCTTTTACATTTTGTGCTGCTTTTCTGACTCAAAATTAGCTTTTTGGGTTTAGTAAAAAGCAATCTAAGTTATATATAAAGAAGGGTTGGTTGTAAATATTGAAGCACTGATTTTATAGATTTTAGCCTGGTCTACAATGTGACCTAGCTACACTTTTAGTTTTACTCACTAAAAGTGAGTAAAAGTGACTTTGTTTAAACAAAGTCTATGGTTTAGTGTAATATGTGAACCTTTTTTCTATATGCAGGATTAAACAAAAAGTAAGGGCTTCTAAATTCTTCCTCTGCTTACTACTTTAGATCTTCCTACATAAATTACTTTTACCAAGTTATTTCCAGAACTCAAGTTCAGAAGAAAATCCTTCAGCTGAAAATGGAGGCTTTTATTTATTTTTTTATTTATTGTTAAGATTTATCAGTTTGCCTAACTCAGCTATGACTCTGGGCAGCAGTAAAGTTGCTCTTCTTTTTTATACAACTACAAGCTCAAACTCTTCCTTTTGATATAATTTAGGCATTTAGGTAATTTGAGCCAAGCTTTTACCCAAAAAATAAATAATAAAATACTGGTCTGTATTGTCATAGACTGACAGCTAATCATTATCTTTCAGAAATTTCCATTGTTATTCCTTCTTTTTGAGAAAATAGTCTTATGAAATAATAAGTATTGAAATCCAAAGAGTTTACTTCAAAGTTAATCAACACTTCTATGTGAACAAATAATTTTCTTTTATTCTGGAGCAGGACTGGGATAGATATGAGAAACTGAAATGCAATGAGTTCTCACTTAATACAAACCTGATAATAGGTATTAAATGTGTCAAGGATTTAGAAACCCAATTAAAACTGGCTGTTGTATCCATCCATGTGTTCTTGAGAAGTCATTCACCAATTTTCAAGCCAGCTAGATATCTAAGCCAAATGACAGTTCTCAAATTCAGAAATTTCTAATTCTGGCAAGATTTAACCTCCCCCTCCCCAAAGATATCCTTGAGAAGAAACTAAACCCTATTTAAATGAGTATCCCATTTAAGACTGTCAGGATGAAGGCGTCCTGAAATACTCATCCACAATTCTTTTATAATGCTCCTATTAGAGAAATGGTTGGTTTCAGTTAATAATGCTTCACATCTTCAGGTGTACATACCACCATTGTGTATTTTATTTATGTTGTTTTTATCTGATCAGTATGGTCTTATTTCTGTTAAGTTTTTGTTTTACTATTTGTAAAATATATCTGTCATGCCCCTGGTGGAGACTGACTCTGAGGAAGAGGAGGAATAGCCAACAGGGAGTGGGAGTGTGGCTCCAGAGGTAGTGGAGGAGGCTGGGGAAGGGCAGAGGCCGGCTCAGCAGTCAGAGGACGATCCAGGCCCATCCCCTATCCATCCCAGGTCACGCAGGAAGGAGAGGATCAGGGAAAAGTGAGGTTTACTCAAGAGGAGATTACCATGATCCTCCTCGTGGCTTGCAGCTGGGAGCTATGTATATAAGTTTGTAACTGTGTAGTCAGAATTTGCTGGAGTCAAAGTTTAGTGTTTACTTTGAAAGAGGTTTATCTTTGCTGGCATTCTTCCCATGGACTCTCCTCCATTATTTTCCTGGAGTTTATGATTAGTTATCTTGGCTTGCTTTGGAACTCTCGTCAATGGGGTTTGTTTTGGTTTTCTTTTTGCCTCATCATTTACTTTTGTGACTTTAAACTGTGCCTAATAAATAGTGAAGTTAAGTTGAAGGTCTTAACGGACTTTAATGTATGTTTTGGGTTATTTTGAGAGACTATGGGTCATCACAATATCACACCTTGTCCATACTAGTTTATAATTATTGGGTTTTACCACAGTTTTATTTGCTGTGTCACACTTCATTTTCTTTCTGCTTCTGAGCTGAGAAGGATTTGTCTTATTTTCTTTAAAGTTAATATTGTCTGTTTATTCTTGAGTGAAGAATCGACTATGAAAAAAGTCGATTTTCATAGACTTTAAGAAAATAATAGGTTTAGAAGTTACTTCTAAGAAGATGAGAACTTCAGAGAAATTCTCACAGACAGAATATAGTGATGTTACATTTATTCAGTTACAACTGGATAATTATCTCTCCAGCTGTCCTGAGCCTGTCTGGATATAGCATTTCAATTTAAATTAAAAAAAATATTGGAAGTAAGTCCTTTAACTTTTCAGTAGTAGTTCTGTAATCAGTGCTAGACAGAATCCTTTGTTGAGAAATATTCAGAGAAGAACAATCTCTTCTTCTTTCCTTGAAGAGATTCAAAGAATTCACTCATCTAATTTGGTACATTGTTTACAAAGATCCTGCAAAACTAAAATGTCTTCAGAGAATGGGAAGCCAGAATGGCAGCATTGATCATTTTGTTGTGTCTGCCAGTTTAAATTCTTCAAAAAACCACTCTCCACCTAAGGACGTCGTTGCTACAAAATCATTAAAGGCAAATTATACCTCGCAATCAGATCTATATAAACCAGATTTTCATTGCTTTCTGTTCCTTGCTGTCTGACGTCTGAAAGCCACAAAGTAATACAACAATAGTGTTGTCTACTAACATTTATAATGGGTTTCTGCAAGACATTTGAGGAAGTCCAGGACAGAAAATAGACTGCTCAACTCTAGCGAGAACTATACTTTATTTACAGCTCTAGTAAGAGAATCTTGAAAGCCTGACTAAAGTTTTTCCTTCCATTCCTCCCTGCATCCTTTTTATACTCTAGTGCAGTGTTCCTTAAGCCCATGTCACACTGAACCAACAGATGCAAAGAGGTTGTAAAACGGACAAAAAACCTTGCCATCCGTTGGTTAATGCGATGTATCCGTTCTGTACTCACTGCCTCCGTTTTACTTCCTCTCTATCCGTCCAGCATCCGTTTATGAACGTTTCATCCGCTCCAAAAGTTTTGGGCTGCCTAAAACTTTTGCACAGAAAATGTATCCAGTTTGTCCGTTCTGCATCCGCTACGCATCCGCTAGGCATCCGTTCTGCATCCGTTATGCATCCGCTATATCCGCTAGGCATCCGCTAGGCATCCGCGCAACTCCACCCGCTCCAGCGGTAAACAGACGAGGGGAGGAAGTGGAACGGATGCAGAACGGATGCAGAACGGATGCCTAGCGGGTGCAGCACAGAAACAAAGCAATTAAAATGGAAAAAATGTTCACAGAGGGGACCTATCTCGGATATTAAGGATGTCTAGAGGATGCCTAGAGGATGCCTAGAGGATGCCTAGCGGAAAACCTATACTGCCTATAAAAAGGGGGAGCAACTCACCTGCATCGCACTTTCAGAACAGCAGCCCAGCGGTGCAGACCTCTGCAGCCTTCATCTGCCTCTTCCTCTTCCACAGCATCCAGTCATGTCCACCGTGGATTGTAACAAAATCCTTTCGGCAGCCACCATCGTTCTGCAACAGTGCGAAGCCATCTGCAGGCTCTGTGAACACTACTGCGAGAAGAAAAGGAGCCACCCAAAAAGAGTCTGGGTCCGAAGATGGTTCGCCAGTAGAGGGGAGGATGGACTGTACAACAAGCTGATGGTGGAGCTCAGGAGCAAAGACACTTGGGCTTTCCAGAACTTCATGAGGATGCCTCCAGCCATGTTTGACGAAGTTGTGCAGCGCCTGACACCCAGGTTGACCAAGGCAAACACCAGCTTCCAGCCCAGCCTGGAACCTGGGCTCAAGGTGGCACTCACTCTGTGCCACCTGGCCTCAGGGACCTCCTACAGGAGCATGCAGAATGGCTGGAGGGTGCCATCCAACACCATCAGCATTGTGGTCAGAGAAGTGGTGCAGACCATCATCGAAGAATACCTGGAGGAGCTCCTCCAGTACCCCTCCACTGAAGAAGGCTGGAAGAAAGTTGCAGAGCAGTGGTATCAGAAGTGGAACTTCCCCCACACCGTTGGAGCCATAGATGGGAAACACGTGGCCTGCAAATCTCCAGCCAAGTTGGGGTCCACTTAGTTCAACTCCAAGGGCATCTTCAGCATCATCCTCTTTGCCATGGTCGATGCTGACTACAAGTTCATGTACATCAATGCTTCAGGCAACGGCTCATCTTCGGATGCCCAGGTATACAACGCCAGTCACCTCAAGGAGGGGCTGGAAAGCAACCTCATCGTGGGCTTCCCAGATCCAGACCCCTACCCAACGACACACAAGATGTGCCCTACTTCATCGTGGGGGATGACGACTTCTCCCTCACAACCTACCTCATGAAGCCCTACACCTCCAGACTCCTCACCCGTGAAGAGAGGATCTTCAACTACAGGCTGTCCAGGGCAAGGCGGGTGGTGGAGAACGCTTTTGGCATCCTAGCCAACAGGTTCCAGGTACTTCTCACCACCATGTACCATTGCCCAGAGACCGTGAGGAGGATCATGGAAGCTTGCTGCATCCTGCACAATCTCATGCGCACCTGCTACCCAGTCTTGCAGAATAGGCTCGTGGACCTCCAACAAGCCAATGGGGTCATGGAGCCTGGCAAATGGAGGCAAGGGCGAAACCTGATCGACACTGAGGATGTGCAAGGCCCCAACAGAGCCTCAAATGAAGTGAAGAAGCAGCGCAACCTCCTGAGACAATGGTGCAACTCCCCAGCTGGAGCAGTGGAGTGGCAAGACAGGATAGTAGATGCTTAATGGATGCTTCCTTCAGCCTGTCTCATCACACAGATGAGATTGGGCCATGTATGTCTGGTTGGCCTACAATGAACAGGGCATTTAATAAAGAGTCGTGTTTATGTTGACATGTGTGGATAATTATTACATTATTATTGATAATAAAGGGCCATAGGTGTGGCACCTGGGAGGGTGGACCATCCAGTCCCACTATGCTTGCACTGGAGGTTTATCTATCCCACTGCTATCCTAACCCATCCCATAGCTATTACCCATCCCACAGGTATCCTAACCCATCCCAAAGCTATCCTTACCCATCCCACAAGCATGCAAAGGCTTAAACCATTTCTAACAGTTTCCAGCAAGACTTTTTTAAAAAAAAGAAACAAAGCAAGTATAAAAATCAAAAATAGACTTTATTAACAAGAAGCTATAAAACAAAAATGAGTCTTTGGCACTCCTCTTGGTCACTCAGTCTCCTGGGTGAAGGGTCCAGGTGCTGTGGAGGTGGCTGGTGCTAGAGTGCTTGTCATCAGCTCCTCCAGAAGCAGAAGCAGCAGAAGCGCCAGCCCCAGAAGAGCTAGCCCGTGCTGCAGAAGCCCCATGAGAACCAGAGTGAGGGCCAGGGGGCAGGATGGTAGCCCTGTCCCTCTTGCCAGGGCTGGCAGCAGATGGCTGAGGCTTGCTGCGCTTCTGCATGGTTGTGGGGTTTCTGGCTGGCAGGGAGGCTGGCAGGAACCAAGGCTGGCAGAAAGGATGGCAGGGAGGCTGGCAGGAAGGCTGGCAGGCAGACATGAACCAAGGCTGGCAGGAAGGCTGGCAGGCAGACATGAACCAAGGCTGGCAGGAAGGCTTGCAGGCAGGCTGGCAGCAAGGCTGGCAGGAAGGCAGGCAGCAAGGCTGGCAGGCAGACCGGCTGGCAGCAAGGCTGGCAGGCAGACCGGCTGGCAGCAAGGCTGGCAGCAAGGCTGGCAGCGAGGCTGGCAGCGAGGCTGGTAGCAAGGCTGGCAGCAAGGCTGGTAGCAGGGCTGGCAGCAAGGCTGGTAGCAAGGCTGGCAGGCAGACATGCAGGCAGGGCAGGCAAGGCAGTCGATGTGTCCGGCAGCAGGTCTTTCCTCTGAATGGCGACCTGCTTCCGAGCTGCTTCCGTTATATCCGCGGGGCTGACGCAATGCATCCTCCCCACATGTGCATTTAACGCCAGGCATCCATTAGGCTTCCGCTGTGCATCCGCTAGGCTTCCGCTGTGCATCCGCTTCATCTGTTCGGCGTCCGCTCTGCTTCCACTCTTTCCGTTCCATGTCCGCTTTGCTGAAGCCCCCCGGAAGCACTGAGGATGTGCCACCCACTCCCATCTGCTTCCATCCGCTGGGCTTCCGTTCCGCATCCGCTTTGCATCCGCCCTGCGTCCCCCCCCGTCCATGTTATCCGCTCTGGTTATGCAAATTTTTGCCCCTTTTGAGAGTGGATAACAACAGATGAAACATTTTGCTCGTCCGCTGTGTCCTTTTTGCATCCGTTGGCCAGTGTGACATTGGCTTTAACCTGGCTGGGAGGTTCTGGGAGTTAAAGTTCAGACATATTAAACTTGGCAAGATTTAGTAACTTTGTTCTAATGAATTAGAAAAGCACGATTATTATTCTTTTTCTTATACCTTAATTTTGTCCCAAGCTTAAAATAAGCTTTTTCTCATCTATTCCCTTGCTTTTCCAATGTCATCTCCTTGGCTTTTTTCAGTTTGAAATCAATATCCCCACCAGTGATTTTCCATAACAATACATACATTTGAACCATTAAAAGTATTTATGCCAATCTATTCCTAACTGCATTATTATATGTATAGAACATGCACAGTCCTTAATGGTCTTCTTCTACCATATGTGTAACCATTTGTCAAGACAACATAGAAATATTTTGACAATTCTGACAAGCTTCATTGCACTGATGAAACTGCTTGGTTTGTCAGCCTTTGGGAAATGGCAATGTCCAAAGACAGCTGCAGCATTTCGACAAAGATATATTTAATGATTCTCCTGGGTGGAAGAAATGCAGATTTCTTCCTAGCACAAGAAGCTGTTAAGCAGTCCTAGCAGAAATAACTGGCTTACAACATGAGTGCATAACCCTTGGGGAACAACCATTCTGTTTCTATTTCTCATCCATCACCATTGCTTTCTACACAGAATTAGTCAATGCTGATTGCTCTGATGATACAGGAGAAAGACAGTGCAAGAGAAGCCATAGAAATAGCTTTTTATGTTGGTAATTCAGCACTCCATACCTCAACATTCTGCAAGCCAAAATGGCGGAAAGAATTATAAGAGATGCCAGAGAGGGAATTGTACATCCTAAAACAACCTTTCCTTTTAGCTTATTCATGATGATTTTTCAATAAAACAAGGTAATCAGTTGTTGAAAATTGATCTACATTTATAGTTGCAGTACTTCCATTATAGCAGCACCCTCTGAATGCATGTCATCATTCAAATTTCTGCAATGAAAAAATGGATCTTTGTTCCTAAATGGTTCTAAAACTCAGCATACAGTGGTATCAAATAGCCCCTCAGTTATAAGTGTCTAAACCCTGGGCATGCAGTAACTATAATTAATCACACAAATGTTATTTGGTTAGATATTTTTTCTGGATTGAGAGCATCTTCATTCATGAGGCTAGTGTATCTTAGAGGATATGTATGTTTCTTTGCAATGAATGTTACATATAGTAATAACATCAGTATTGATATTTATTGTCTAGCCAACGTTTGTGCAATAACTTTCACTTGTATTAATTATGAAGGCACAACCAAATATTATGTTCTGATATAAATGGTCAAAGACTGTAATAGAGTTTGCTTAACTGTGTTTTGAAATGATTCAGCGTCAGTGGACTTTATTTCTCTGTTGGTTATTAAATTTCTACTTTGCCTTTCATTTTAATTTTGTCAACAATCAGGGTGGTTTAGAAATATAAAACATGGACCAAAACAACTTTGATAAATCAAGATTTGGTTTAAAATTAAACACTGAAAAATGTTAACTAGGAAAATCCTGGCATAAAATAAGTGCTTTAACATCTTCTTAAATATTGGGAGGTCAAAACTATGGTCCTAAAAGTGCATTCAGTAATCTGGAAGCCACAAAGGAGAAAATCCTTGTGGAAGATGGGTACTTCCTGGCATCAGGAAATCTTCAGAAGGACTTTTCCTTCGGGTCTAAATAGCTGAGAAAGTTCATAGCAGGAGCAGTTCCATAGATAGTCAGACACCATTTCTGCTCCTTGAACATTGTTCAACTGGATAGCCACTGATTTTTTTTTACCAACCATAACTTCCAGATACTTTTTAAATGTAGACCCATGTATCTCTCATGAGGTTGAGTCACAGGAGGTTGTAACTAAGGCATAGATAACTGCAGGGCCATATTAAGACCAACTGCTGCCCTAAGTACAGCCCAGTAATGGTGCCCCTTGTGGAACTGAAACGCTACACCATGAGATGGAAACAAATGTGATATTTTTTGATACTATCAAACAAAACTTTTAAACTTTAGTCACTCATCATGCCAAAGGCAACATTTTTAACAATGTAGATTAAAGTTGAATATAGCAGGGAAGGACAATTGCCAAGAAAAAAAATCAAGTAAAGTCAAGTGGGGTAGTGAAAGAGTTAAGGGGAAATGGGTAGGGGGAAATTCTGTGGTGTCCCTCTTTCCTTGCTGCCCTCAGCATATGCTTCATAGTTGCTTAATGGTTAATTCAGGGCTGGATAACTGTTACTGGAAATAGTAGTGTAACACACTAAGGTAATTGTACAGACACATTCCTTCCTATGGCTGTTTTTTTGACAATTTAGTGGCAGGTGGAAATCAAGAATCACTCCAACAGCACCTCTACCTTGTCTGGATTACTTTCATCCTCCCCCCTGCATCCATCTCATTATTGAAATTGCATGATATTTAAGAATACCAATTGCTTTCTTGCACTTACAAGATAAGGAGCAGATCTGAGTATTGCCAGCATCTGGATAATTCTCCTCTCCAAAGTTCCAGGTGGCCTCTCTCAGAAGTTTGATGTTAATGTCCAATTGTATTTACTGTCTGATAGTTAATGTGTTATTTATATGATTACTATAGTGGGATGTTGAAACAATAGTTTAAAAGAGTCTGCTTAAACTCTGTAAATTTTATCATGTCAATCAAGGATCTTTAATTGCCTCAAATGTTAATGAGATAATTAATGTGTTGCATTTAGCATTAAAATAATCAGAAGATATAAAAGTTGACATGGAAAGTGAGAAATGAAACTCGAACATATCTGCAGTGCAAATTTCAGGAATACTTCTAAAGTGTATTGTATGTAGCATTATAATTCCTAATCAGAAGAGTGGGATATGTCCTGGAAAAACAACAACTACCATTTCTTCTAGGATACTGATGTTCATTACAGAAATTCAAGTAATAGGGAATGGATAACCCATATTGACTTTGAATAGTTTGGGGAGAGATTGTTACTTCTGCATCATTTTGAATTGTAAATGTGATGTCTATCTGAGGAGACTTAGCGTTAATTAAGAAAACTACTTAAAATAGAATCTACCAATTTATGCTGGATTTTATTGCCAAGATATTAGTATTGTTACTGTTACAAGCATAAACAAATTAAAGAGAAAATAAGTCCCAGAGTGAGGAACATAGTTATAAGCAAACATAGTGTGACTGAAAGTAGTTTACATATCAATACTCACTTCTGGATTAATTGAAATGGAAATTGGATTGCAGGATAGGTACCAAAAATTATAAAGTATATTGAGTATGTGGTGTGGTCTATCAGTATAATATTGGATTATAGACATTTGGATTTATGTAATGTAAGTACAGGAAGTAAAGCTTTAAATTCTTGTGTCTGCTTTCTAGAGCATCAGGGCATCAGGACTTATTCTATTGGAGACTATCCTATTTGGATCACTGCTTCTTTATTTTCCGGTGAGTTGTGCTATTATTTCATTTATTTATTTAAAATATTTATAGTACCACACAAAAGAGTGTTATACCAAGTGACAATACATTGGAAAACAACAATAGCAACAAAAAACAACCCAGTTAAAGCAATATAAACTGAATTTATTTTCATAGCATTTTATTTCTTTCTCTTTTATATTCTATTCTTAAAGTATTAAAGACAGGACATTAAGCTATACATCTGACTCACTATTTGTCCTTCCAATATTTCACAGATTAAAATTTAAAATACTTTTTTTCTTCACTTATCTCCTCACCCAAAAGATTGCTGTCTGAGCATTTTTCCTTTATATAATATTATTATATATTATTCTCTGTCTTCCCAATCCACTATCCACAACAGTAATTCCTTCTGGAATAACTGATTTTGTAATGGTTCTGAAAAACAAAGACTTATTACTAAATGAGACAGTGGCAAATATTTTTAAACAAAAAAATATATATATATATTATCAGGGATAGGGAAAATACTTGCAACACAGAAAAGCTGGCACATCTGGGATAACATACTATTCAGAATTCCAAGCAGCATCTGTCTACCATGTACCATCATGATCATTTGGTAAAAATTCCATTTAGAATTGAATGTAAACATGTGGATATGATGCCCCAAAATATTGGCATAATGCTAACTTCGAAATAGTGGTCTAGAATGATTGTGTAAACATTTCATTGGAATTCTGAATTCAGTTGGCTTGACATTTAGAACATAATAGTTCTGGTTAGAAATTGTTGAAAATATTTGTAGCTCAGGTTGTAGGTTTTGGTAGGTGTCTGTTCTCTGAGCTCGCTGTTTAGCTCCTGAACATTTCATTACCAAACTAGGTAATATCTTTGATGTGGTTTTGGGGTGTCTTATTTGCTTGTCCTGGGTATTTGGTTGGTCTTGTGACTGGTTGAATCACAGGACTGATTGGGTCACAAGTGATTGAATCACAAGAATGGTTGAATCACAAGACTGTTTCTGGTCTTGTGACCTTGTGATTTCTGATTGCTGTCAGGTGGAGAATTCAGTTAGTGAGAGAGCGGTCAGTTCTGTCACCTGTTGATGGTTTGGATAGCCCAATTCCTTATTGGTTCATACCTGGTTCTATTTATCACAGTGACAAGATCAACTGATCACCCAGGACCTGTATAAATGAACAAGAGACTTCACCCAAAAATGCTGCTGAAGATATTACTTAATTTGGCAACAAAACGTCCAGGAGCTAAACACTTTTTAAAAAATATTATGGGATTTCTGTTCTTGTGCAGGAATCCGTGAGGTTTAGAATGATTGTTTGGGGCAAATTTAGGCATCAGTTATAATCCATAATGGAACCTTGGCATATTTATCTGTAGATGGGGTAAGAAACCCATCATAACAGCATGACACAAATTTCACACCTTTTATTTTTGTCATGTGATATCTTGATGCAAGTACAAAAAGATCAAGTATGCAATGTCATCACATGCTTTAAAATGTTGGCTCCAGCATAATGATATCATGGATGGTTATAGTTCTTGGAGCTTTAAAACATTGATAGTCTTCCAAGTGTAGATACTTATTTTTTTAGGAAAAAAGTAGGAACATTTAGGATAAAATAAAGTTTTCTCATATTAGAAATGAAGTTTTCTTCCCTTTGGACTTTCTCTGTCCCATCTTTTTCTCCAGCAATAGGCATTTTGCTGTTTCTGCTATCGTTTAAGATTAACCATTGATTAAAATATTTATCTTTTTGTTTTTTAAATGTATTTGCCACTCATCTTATTTCAAAGTGATTTTGGAGAGCTTACAGCATTAAAAACACAAAACCATGAAATAAATATTTCTAAAATGATAAAAATGGAGTAACAATCAAGATAAAACTATAGTTAAAAGATGTGGAGAGAGGGAGCTGTATGCACAGGGAGGGGGATTGCTTCTTAATTCATCAACTACCTCCAGTGTGGTGCTCACCCATTGGAGCTCCAAACTATCTTGAAGAGCCAAGTCAAGTTGAATACTTACACAAATAATAGTTAAAATTTACCACATTTATAGTTTAGTATAACAGCAAATTTTGCTTTATCAAAAATAAAATTCCAAGTTTGCAATCTTATCATGACTATTTCAAATAAGGAAATGCAGAAAATGCACAACTCTATAAAGATGTCAATTCACTGTGCAATAGCTATGAAAAAAGCAATTTCATGCTAGAGTTCATTAGGAAGGTATAGAAAATAAAATGGTCGATATTGTAATACCCTTACAGTGTTCAGTGCTGTGGTGCACCTCCATCTGGATTACTGAATGTAATTTTGGTTTGAAAAAAACATTAAAAAAAAAAAACCTCTCACAGACCTAAAACAAAGACGAAAGAGAGAAACCTACATTATCCTGGGCCTTATACAAGTTTGTTATAAGAAAAATAAAATCATGCATGGATAGAGAAAATAGATAAAAGCATGCATGGTACAGAGAAAATGGACAGGATGTTCTCTCTCTCACTCCCTCCCCCCCCCTCTACACACACACACACACACACACACACACACACACACACACACACATCTATATCTATCCTGATCTATCTATCTATCTATCTATCTATCTATCTATCTATCTATCTATCTATCTATCTATCT
>BLBF01000043.1:6785604-6804925 GCA_015471245.1 Laticauda colubrina
GAACAGCACACATGTAAGTACCCGCGATAACTTAAAAAAACAAATATATATTTATATTTATATTTATATTTATATTTATATTTATATTTATATTTATATTTATATTTATATTTATATATATATATGTTTTTTTAAGCTTTCGCGGGCACTTACATGTGTGCTGTTCAGCTTCCTTCGGGTATTATCCCACGTCATTGTAGTGCTTTCAAAGTTGTAGCAATGTTTCAACAGAATCTCATCTGCCATCATCAGGCTTCTGTATGCTTTTGGTTTCAAATTCGAGGCTGGCCTATTCTGATTGGCTGGGAGTTTTGGTCTGTGTTCACTGGACTTGGAGTTTGATTGATTGGTGTTTCTGGTTTCTTCTGTCTATTTTGTGGCTTTGATTGGCTGGCAACACTCTGTTCCTGTGTTGGAGGTTTTCAGTGCAGCTTGGCTTTGTGTGAAAGGACAGCTGCTATCCATTAGGAAGCCAGGTTTCACCTGGGTGCTTGATGGGGGGGTGTTCGAGTTGGAGGCATCAGAGGGAGTCTGTTTGTGCTCAGGTGTTTGCCTGTTTTGTGGTTTGGAGATCTTTCTATTTGAGAGTGCAGGCTTCCAAATAATTGACAGTCTGCTGGAATCATCTCTTCTATTCATGCTTTCAGGTCTTTTTTCAATTTCTATGGCTTCTCTGATGATTCTGTGGCTGGGGTTTTCTATAGTGGCTAGGGTTTTTGTGCCATTGAAGTTGATGTTGTGACCTGTGGTTTTCATGTGTTGGACTAGTGAGGAGGTGTGTTCCAGCTTTTTTACCGCATTTTTGTGTTCATCTAGGTGGGTACTTATTCTTCTATTGGTCTGTCCAATGTATGTGGCCGGGCATGATGTACAGGGAACTTCGTATATGCCTTGGTTTTCCAGGTCAATTTTGTCTTTGGGGTTTTTAAGGATGGCTGCTATTTTTTTGTCTGTTTTGAAGGCAGTCTTGATGTGATGCCTATGTAGTATCTTACTGATTTTATTTGTAGTACCTCTTATGTAGGGCAAGACAGCTGTTCCATAGGTCTGTTGATCTTCTAGGTCTCTGTTATGTCTTGGTGTGTTTTTGTGGATCAAGTTGGTGATTTTGTTTTTGTGGGAGCCATTGGCTGTCAATACTTTAGTCAGGGTGCATAGTTCAGTCTTTATATGTGTCTTGTCTGCCAGGCGTTTGGTTCTGGTAATTAGTGTTTTCGCCACGGAATTTATCTGTGCTGGGTGGTGGTGGGATTGGGCGTTGAGGTAGCGGTTGGTGTGTGTTTTCTTCTGGTATATGGTGTGTCTTAGTGTGCCATCTGTTCTTTTGTAGATTAGTACATCTAGGAATGGTAGTTGTTTGTTTATTTCCGTTTCCATGGTGAACTTGATTTTGGGGTGTGTGCTGTTTAGGTGTGTTAGGAAATTGTTTAGGTTTTCTTTTCCATGCGGCCAAATCATATAGAATACAATAGAAAATATAAATTTTCAGTTATTTTATTAAATTGTTTGAAAAATTAAAAACTTTGGAAACATATTTTTAGACTGATCTAAAGAACATCTGTACATCTTTATTGGATCATAGAATGTTCCACTGTAACCCATGTGACTTGCTATAATTTGTTTAGGATCAATGTTCCAGAAACATAAATACATTAGCCCCAATTAAAATGAATTCTAGTTGAAATGGAGGCTGTAAGGTCACCAGGATGTTTTGAAAATCTAATCCACTAACTTTCGTTAGAATTTAAATGAGTGACCTTAAACAACTTTGCTTCAACAACCATAAATTATTGTGATACTTATTAGTTGAAAGAATGGCATTTAAGGACACTTTTTCTTTAATACCTGTTCCACAGAACAGCTAGAAAAATAATTAAGAGTTCTGCACTTTGATTTTCTTTTCACTCCCACAGTTTGCTTTCTTGTAATTAACTTTGCACATCTGAAATAAGCTTTAATATTATTTGAACATTTAAAATGCCTTGAAATAACCAACAAGTTTATCCACTGGATAAAAATTCTGGCTGTTATTTTCATAATATTTTAGATGTAGCCCCCACTATTTTCATTGACAAACGTACCAGGACAAATTAACCACAAGATTTTATGGAACTACAAAATGGCGGCCAGAGATCACAATTACCAGTATTGTAAGAACAATTGAACAAGGGGTTCTATGAAGCCAGAAGTTATCCATACTATGAGTGACTTCAACTAGTTAGGAACTGTTGTAATATATCTTATTCTTCAGAGAAATGTATGGAAATAAAACCCACTTCCTTTATTTTTCTTTGGGTGAAATTTTATATGGGTAGAAATACAGTCTCCATACAGTTAAGTTTCCAACTCAAGGAAGCCCATCTAAAAGCTCTTATATAATAAGCTTTTCCTATATATTGTCTTTCAAAGGCAAATACACAAAGTCAGTCTTTCCCATCTTAGAATCTTCCAGATGTGTTGAATAGCAATATAACTTAGACTTATATACCGCTTCACAGTGCTTTACAACTTTCTCTAAGTGGTTTACAGAGTCAGCATATTGCTCTCAGCAATTTGGATCCTCATTAAACACCTATAATAAATAAATAAATAAACAAAAATAAACACCCATTAATAAATAAAAATAAAAAACATTTTTAAAAGATAAATAAATTAACACCCATAATCCTTAAACAGCACGACATTCCATGAGTTCAGTTTCAGACTATTCGTTCAGAATTAATTGCACTTTAAGCTCTTTGGCAATTCTATCAGGAAAACAGGAATTCCGAATGTTCAACTTGGAAACTTTTCTATTGTGACATCACCTGCTGGAATTACCCCCACTCCAAAATCTGGATGGCATTCAGAAAACTATGAAAATGCTGGTTATTCACCCAAGCTCAAAGGCAGAGTACAAATGATTTTTCTTTGGTAATCTGTTTTTGGGGGGACCGTTCATATTTTTTTATATTGTGCAATTTTTAAAAGTTTTTTTTTTAATTGTAAGCTACCTAGAGTCATTGGGTAGCCTGTATATTTCATAATAAATAAATATTTTAAAATGACTAGAATATTGCCTTTAAGATAGTTTATTGGAACATAGATTTTTATTTAAGTAGATACTTAAGCACTTATTGGACGATGGCAACTGTGCTTATTGCTATTGCCTAGATATCAGCATGAATGTGTGTTTTATATTCCCATAAAACAGTGTCCTTTCATTTCTTTATGAAGTATTATCATTGAGTCAGTTACAACTGAATGGAAGCAATGCTGTTTTACATTCTTTCTTCGTGAATTTCTAGAGTTATAGGAAAAAGCAATGCCAGTAACAGTTCAACTGTTAATGGAAAGTAACATTCTGAGCATTCATATCAGTTTGAATAATCATTCTTATACAAATTTTATCTGGATGCAATGGCAATTAAGTAAGATATGAAAAAACTTCTCATGCTTCTTAGATTATTACTCATGTATTATTACTCATGTATTGATATATTTATCAATATATTGATATATTGATACTTACCATTAAAAGTTCAAAGTATCTTGTTGTAAAATTGAAAAAAAAATAAGCAAAAATGAATTGGTGCTATAAACATGAATTAATTGCATGACTATGAAACTATATAAATATATTTATACAAATATACAAGTAACATATAATATACAAATATGAATATGCAAATATCCAAATGAAAAATGAAATAAACAATAAGATAGAGAATAAATAGAAAACAATTATCATTAATAAATTATTATTTCAAGTAAGGCCAACAGAACACAGAAAAAATGCTCTCCTTAAAAAAAGAAGAAAATGCAAAATATTGAACAAGATTATACCTAACCCCATCAAATACCCAGCATCAATATTAAAATTCATTGCCACTCATGTAGCAGTTTTCCAAAGTGAATAAAATATGGGAAAGAGAATATCCCCATATATATGAATTAATAAAAACCAAAAAAGAGTATAGTTTATTTCAAAATTTGGAATGTGTTGTTTCAAATTCTCTTTGCAAAAATGCTTATTTGAGAGGAGTGAGAAACTGGATTGGAAACTGGGTCCATAACTCAGTCAAGTGCTCTCTGTAAAGTGTGGACAAATATTGGTGTCCATTCTAAAAGAAATGTCAGCATATCTCTTATGTAAGTTATTCAGAATGTTCAATATGAACAGTCCCAAGGAGGTTATATAAAAGTCAGTCTTTCAAAATAATAAGCAAACAGAGTCAAATATGTCCTGAAAATTATAGCTAGATGGAAGGCATCAGGCAAAAGCAAAGTCATAGGAAGCCAAGATTTAATGTGGGTTGAAGAGGATAAATATTTCCAATAGGAAGAGACAAGACTATGTGCTCAACAAAATTTGCCTCAGTTAGCCCACATTCTGCTGGTGATCACCTGGTGATGATCACTTCACAATTGGACCTTATTTCTCCCTTGAAGTCCAGCTTTGCAATCTTGCCCTTGGTGATGCTCAATTTATGAAATCTCTCCCACCCCCAAACTTTCATGGTACATAGTTAAGAAAATATAAGAGGTTCTGAACCACTACTATTGTATACCATACAACAATGATCTGATTTAAGCTAGATCACAGTATGTGTTGGGGTCTGGATTTCTGAAGAATCCACTCTTTTTCTGCTTTCTCAGCTCTACAACTCCTTTAAATTTGGATAATACAATTGTCAATGGCTTGTATTAAGATGTACTTTTAATTAATATGTCCTTTTCTTTTATAGGTTGTCATTTTGTATTTTGAGCCAAGTGTTTTTCGGTGTATTCTCCTAAGGTGGGTTCGTCTTCTGGGATTTGCTACAGTTTATGGAACAGTCACACTCAAGCTGCACAGGTACAGGATATTTTCTGTTTCTAATTTTGTATAAATTTAGGGTGCATCGACAAATGTTTGTGCAAAAGTATAGGAGTGCATTATGGCTTTTTTCTCAAAATATAATCTCATTTTCAAGCAATGAACTAGTATCTTTTTTGGTAGACTTTTTTTTGCAATCTGTAATCAAGTAAATGCAGCAAAAAGCTTGGTCTGCTCTTTTTTATGTGTGTGCAAACTTACAAAATTGCCTTATGCATATCTTGCTTTTAAAAGCACCTCTTACATGTAAAAATAATTCTTGGTAAAAATTGATCTAAAATAATAAGGAGGCAATTATTTTCCCTAAACACAGACTACATTATCCAAACTAGAATCCAGGAGAAAAGAAACAGGACCGAAATAAAACTAAATTTGATTTAATTTTTCTGGAATATAAACACAATTCATTATATTCTAATATTATGATTAATTCTCTTTCTTGCTACACAGTTTTTCCTTTCGTGGCTAATATTCCTTAAAAACTATTGCCCTAGTCTCTGACTGTATGGTTCTGCATGATAGTAACAAGGTTGTTTAGGAAGCAAGAGACTTGAACATTAGCATTTCTAAAAAAGAAATGCTGTCCCTTTGTTAAATGCAACAAAAAAAGGACAAAGGAACTTGTAGCAGCTTATGAACTAATGAATATTTTGCTAAAATTAATGAAGTATTTGAAATCACAAAATATGCTTGAATGAAGGAGGGGTCAACTATGATATATTTTAAGAATTTAATTGCATCAAGATTATTCTGTACTGCAGTTCTGCAAAATTTCCCCATCAAAGGCAGACTTTGATTCAAAGTTTTCTGGGGTATTGAGTTCCATTGCATTGGTGAGGATTACTAGTGAGCATGACTCAGATCTATTTTCATATGCAAGCACCCTGATAAATATTGACTTTTTGTACTCCTTATGGAAAACTTTGATAAGGGAAAAATAAGCAAAGCACTAATAGAGAGATAATCTATTGATAGTTTTTAGAAGAAAACAATGAAGTTGCATAAAAACTAATGCACCTCAAAGGAATATGTAATCAACTGAAGAAGCTGTCTCAGCTGTTTTAATAGAGAAGGTTAGAGAGACATTTGAACTGAATTTGCTATGTGAAAACATCCAGATTTCATTGTGGAAAACTGCACAGGATCTTTGAACATCTCACAGTTAAGTTCTGGAATTGGTGCTTCTACAAAGACATGTGGGAAAACAGGTTAGCCAAAATGAACAGTGCTACTGATATGATAGTTTAGCCTAGAAAAATGGATGCCATACGTCTTCTCATCAAGGTAGGGAATCAGTGGCTTGTAGAAAACACGATCCTCTGAAATGCTTGTTGCTCTTTAGAGTCCTCAGAAATAACATTCTGGCATGTTAGTGGTAAAGTCAGGAACTGACAGAAAATGAAAAAAGTGTGATGCTTGCTGTATTTATTTACTGATTTCATTTTATTTTTATCAGGCCTTTTTCTCAGTTGGACTGACCTCATCCTCTTCACCACCCATCTACTTTGGATATCAAAGTATGCTGACACCCCCACCCCTTCCCTGGACAATTGCCAATTCCAATTATACATAGAAAAGAAACCAGTAGATTTAGATTGTACCATTGTATTGTGGAAAGAGTTCTAAAATGACCTGGTGGAAGGAAAATAATAAGTATCCAAAGAAACACGTATACTAGATCCAGTCTGCCATCACCAAAGATGGATCTACTTCCTCATTATTGTACCTTCCTTTTCTAGAGTGAAAAATTTCTGTACTCCTCTTTAACCCAATTTGGGCAGTCTTTTCCTTCCAAATAAAAGATAAAAGGTTGGATCAAAATTAAGGTAAACTCTTGATAACTTTCAACCACACAAGTTTCTTGATAACGTTAGTAAGAAGGGGTATGCCATTTCCTTCCTCTTGGATTCTTAAAAAAATGTTTGGTTTCTCAGTCTAGCCAATACTCCCTCATCTAAGTACTAACCAGGTGTGTTTCTGCTTATTTTCCCAGATCAGCCACAATTGGTTATACACTACAATCAAAGTTCTTTGAGCCATGAGGACAAGCAAGGGTGAAGGAGTTAGTAATATTAATATTATGTGTCTTTGTTCTGCAGAGCTTTGAAGGTGTTCTTTTCTCGAACAGCTCAGCGCATTCCATATATGACAGGTGGGCGAGTGATGAAGATGTTGGCTGTGATGTTTTTAGTTGTGGTGTGGTTTCTGACGGGCTGGACTTCAGCAGTCTGTGAAAACTTGCAACGGAATATCTCACTCATTGGCCGAGGGCAAACATCTGATCATCTGATCTTCAATATGTGCTTGATAAACCGGTGGGATTACATGATGGCTATTGGTAAGAAAGATGCCATAGTTGATGTTGATAACAATGAGAGTAACCATTTGCTTAGTTGTTTTAAAAACACTCTTTTAAACCAAATGCATATGGAAAAATTTCATAAACTCAATTACAGATTTACTGAGAAGTAACTCTGTTTCCTAAAAGTTATTCCCAAATTATTTGTCATATTTAAAAACTGCCGGTGTCCCTCACAGGTTATACAGGTTTATTGTCTTAGGTTTGCACATTATTTTGTAATTGAACAAATAATATTTTTTCAGAAATAAGTGATAGAAAAGAACAGCATTTGGATGCTGTGATAATTGAGTTTAATTCATAGAATCTTGTATGAAAATATTAAGACTGACCACTCTTTGAAAATGTTAAAATAAATGATTTGGATCAGACACAAACACACTATCTCTGTTACTGATTTTCCTTCCACTGGGTCTGTTCCATATTAACGTATTCCAAATAGGCTATTCCTATTGGACAACAAATATCTGACACTGATTGGCTACTTTTCTTGATGCTGATTGGCCAATTATAGCAGGGCTATGATTGGCCAATTCAAGCGGCAGGAAAAACAAGTAGCCGTCATTGGACACTAGCCATGAGCAGCTCTCTATAAAAAGAGTTGCCATGGCTCCTGGTTAGAACAGACTTTTGGAACTAAATAAAAGAGCTGAAGTTACGCTGATCTCTGAGTCTCATTCCCGCAAACTGAACACTGGTGACGAGGATGGGATTCTGAGAAAGGAGATCAGGCAGGCACATGGCATCGAGCAGACGAAATGGCCAGAACCAACTCGCCACCCGCACCCTTCAACCCAGCAGCAGAGGACTGGGAATCCTATATCAATAGATTCCTCATGTTCTTGGAGAGTAATGACCTGCAAGGAATCTCGGACAATCACAAAAGAGCTGTATTCCTGACACACTGTGGGCCCACAGTGTTCAAGATGGCCAAGGCACTAACAAAACCAGATGATGTAAAGCAGATGGCCTGGCCAGACCTAGAGAAGCTGCTGAAGGCTCACTACGCACTGACCGTCTCCAGCCTCATCAGGAGACATGAGTTTTACAAACGGGATCAGAGGAAAGGTGAGAGCATCGCAGACTTTGTAGCCGCTCTCAGGGACATTGGAGGAGCATGCAAATTCCTAAACATGGACAAAGCCATGAGGGATCGCGTGGTCCTCGGACTAAGAGACCTTACCCTACAAAGCTGGCTGCTAACCCGGACAAAGATTACCGTTACCGAGGCTATTGCTGAAGCCACAGCAGCAGAAGCAACAAAAAAGTCAGCGGCAGAGATGCAGCAAATGAATGCCAACTCACCAAAGACATCGACCGAGACGAATCAGAGCACTGAGAAGAAGGTAGAAAGCACACACAAAACCACTGCACGTTATACAGACAGTGGATCATTCGGAATCGACGAGGACGACAAAGAAGAAATCCACAGACTCCAGGCTGAGCGAGAGCGGTGATTAAAAAATGGTCCTAAGTCGGGGTTTCAGTGTGCCGGATGCAGAGGAGACCACCCCCATTCTGAGTGCCGGTTCTTAGACGCTGTGTGCCGGTACTGCAAATGGCGGGGCCACATCGCACGAGTATGCCGGAACCAAAAAAGCTACAGCCCCAGATGGAGGGACAACACACCACCCAGAAATAAAGAAAAGGACAATGTGGAGCCGCGAGAGTTGCGAAGGCAAAGCAAGCGGCCAAGTGAAAACTATTGGAGAGAGGAAACTCATCAAACCATCACCATCGGCCATTCTAATGCAACAAATGGCCGAAAAATACATGTGGCAGTCTGGATCGAGGGCCAAGAATGTAAGATGGAGGTCGATTCTGGATTGTACTTATCAATGGTATCATGGGATACCATCAAAAGACTGGAACCGCACATTGGCAGAGCTGAACTAGAAAACCAATCACTAATTTTAAAAGACTACCAAGGAAACAGAATACCGGAAGTCGGACTTGGACATTTCCAGATAAGCTGCAAAGAACATTAATAGATGTGGCCTCTAACCATCGTAGACCAGAACCGACCAAGCCTGCTGGGACTCGAATAGTTCGAACCTCTAGGAATCGGAGTGACCGGCATAAACCGCATCATTGACGCAGACTGGGAGGAGAACCTGATGAGAGAGTTCCAGGACATCTTCGATGGGAAGTTAGGCAAGTACTGAGGGTTCCCTATTTCATTCAATATAAACCCAACCATAGCTCCAATTAGGCTAAAGGCGAGGCAAGTCCCCTTCACACTAAAACCCAAAATTGATGAAGAATTAAACAAACTAATAGAACAAGGCATTCTGGAACCAATTGACCATGCCAAATGGGAAACCCCAATCGTGACCCCAGTTAAGCTGGTTGGGTCCATGAGAATTTGTGGGGAGTACAAGGATACCCTCAACAATGCACTACAACAAAGTGCATATCCTGTTCTGGTAGTAAAACATCTACTACACTCCTTGGGAAGGAGCAAGGTCTTCGCAAAGCTCGACCTTGCCCAAGCTTACCAACAATTGCCTGTAGACCCTGAAACAGCAGAGGCACAAACGATCATGACTCATAGGGGAGCATTCAAATGTACAAGGCTACAATTCGGAGTCAGCGTAGCCCCTGTGGTATTCCAAAGCATAATGGAGCGATTATTGCAAAGGATAAAAGGAGTAGTCCCATATTTTGATGACGTGCTCGTCTCCGCCAATGATGAGAGACAATTAGATGCCCGCCTCAGACAGGTTTTGCAAAGGTTCCAAAAAGCAGGATTCAAGGTGAAAAAAGAAAAGTGTACATTGGCCACCTCAAAAGTCAAATTCCTGGGGTACCAAATCGATAAGGAGGGCATCCACCCCACAGACAAAAAGATCAAAGCAATCAAAGAAGCACCTAGACCTAAAAGTAAAGTTGAATTACAACCATTTCTGGGACTTATAAACTTTTACCACATCTTTCTGCCACAGAAGGCAACGACAGCAGAACCTCTACATAGACTTTTAGACAAATTGGCCATCTGGACCTGGGGACAATGTGAAGAGACAGCGTTCCAGCAGATAAAGGACCTCATCACCTCCAACACGGTATTGATGCAATACAGCGAGACATTACCACTTATAGTTACCTGCCACGCATCACCTTTTGGCGTCAGAGCTGTGCTTAGCCACGTCCTGCCAGATGGAAGAGAAGCCCCCATTGCCTTCTACTCAAAGACCCTTTCAAAAACTGAATGGAACTCTAGCCATTTCTCACACCGATGCCTTGACCTGCACCCCCTTACCAGACATAGAGACTGACCCGGCACCAACCACTTCCACCCTACAAATCAAGACTTTGACAAACCTACCAATAACCGCGGCCGACATTGCCAGAATGACAGCAAAAGACAAGACATTGTTACAAGTTTAAACTGGGTAGGAAAAGGGTGGCCAGAAAACGAGACAGATGTTATTTTCAAACAGTTTAAAAATAGACAAACCGAACTGTCATTACTGAAGGTTGTATCCTCTGGGGTGATCGGGTCATAATTCCACAAAAATTACAAGTCCAGGTACTGTGTATGTCGTACGAAGGCCACCTGGGCATCATGCGAATGAAATCCCTGGCCAGGAGCTATGTATGGTGGCCAAGGATGGACAAAGACATTGGGAAATGGGTCAAAACCTGCAGGAAATGTCAAAACTCCCACCCTGCACCCCTTTCAGCACCTGTCCTGGACTGGGAACGCCAAGGGGCCCATGATCACGAATACATATAGACTTTGTGGGGCCAACAAAAGGGTATACATATCTAATCGTAGTAGATGCTTACTCCAATTGCTTGGAAGTAAGCATCATGCACTCTACTACCATCGAAGCAGTTATCAAACAGCTACAGAAACTATTCACTACACATGGGTTACCGGACATCCTTGTCTCCGATAACGGCCCACAATTTACAGCATTACCATTCGAGAAATTTCTAGCAGAACATGGAATACAACATGCACTGACAGCCCCAGGCCGACAAGCGACAAACGGTAGGGCGGAACACATGGTCCGGTATACCAAGGAAACATTAGACAAATTAGACACAGGGGACATGCAAGAAAGAATTTAAAAAATGCTCACAATACAACACATAACACCAAACTCCACTACAAATAAAAGCCCAGCAGAATTACTGATGGGTAGAAAACTAAGATCACAATTAGATAGATTACACCCAACATACGCCACCGAAAAACCTATCGACTCTTCGAGCAAGTACCGCAAATTTGAACCAGGACAATTAGTATACGCAAAAAACCTCACCAGCCACCCATTGTGGGTGCCGGCAACAATTACACAAATAACTGGACCATGGTCCTACAGACTGGAGACAGACGACGGCTGAACATGGTGAAGACACATCGACCAGTTACGATCATGAACCCTACAATGCACCACCGACACACCCAGACACGAAGAACAACACACACACACACCAACAACATCACAACCGTTACACAAAAACAGCAACAGACCAACCAGAGAGGGGGGAAACCCCTCAGTAACAAATAAGGGGGGGAACCCTCCGGTAGAAAAATAAACCCCTCTGGTAGAAAAAGAACCACCCCCCCGGTAGAAAAAGAAACCGCAGAAAATCAAAATAATCACAATAAAAAACATTACCAAATAAACACAAGCAAAAACAATGACCTACCCATAGAAGTCTTTGGCGAGGAACAAGAAGCACAAGTAGACCTGGATGCTTGGTCGGAAAGGAGCAGCCGGGCCGAGTCTACCAGCCCGAGTAAACCGGGTGGGAGTGGCATGGCTGACTCTACCTTCCAGGAGGTTCGACAGAGAAGGACAGGAGAAACAGCAATCCCGTCTGAACCCGCTGAAGACAACGACATAACTAAACTGCACAGGTCAACTAGGCAACCTAGAAGCCACGCCTACTTATGTGACTATTTACAGTAGGACCATACCAAGAGGGATGGGGTGTTCCATATTAACATATTCCAAATAGGCTATTCCGATTGGACAACAAATACCCGACGCTGATTGGCTACTTTTCTTGACGCTGATTGGCCAATTATAGAAGGGCTATGATTGGCCAATTCAAGTGGCAGGAAAACAAGTAGCCGTCATTGGACACTAGCCGCGAGCAGCTCTCTATAAAAAGAGTTGCCGCGGCTCCTGGTTAGAACAGACTTTCGGAACTAAATAAAAGAGCTGAAGTTACGCTGATCTCTGACTCTCATTCCCGCGAACTAAACAGGGTCAGTACAATTTTTTTCAGACTTTGCATCTGATCTCAAAAAAATTATACTTCCACTTTGAAAAGTCCACTCATCAAAATGGATATAATTTTAAAGCAATTGTACTTTTTTTTCAAATAATGAAAAAATTGACCTTTTTTTTTTTTAAAGCAGACTCATTGAAATCAGTGGAACAAGTACGTCAAAACTAGTTTCTGTTTCCTGATTTCAAATGATCTAATTGAAGCATAACTAAGTTTGGGATGTAATTCATTCTGGCTACTAATTCAGAATTGGTTCTATGTCTCATTGAGGTTAGAAGAATTTTATGCCAATGGACTTATTTTCTTTCTTTTTCTGAAGCTTCCTATTCAGTATTTTAGAGAAAACTAACTAAGCATGGATAATTGAAGAGTATTCTGCATTGAGTGACAGTCGCTAACTAGTTTTTGCTTTCCCAAAATTTTAGCCACCATGTATCTAATAAACACACTTTTTGTTTGTCCTCCCGCTTGGAAAAGTTAAAAAATTGCATGAAAATGGGAAATTGTAGTAAAATCATTTCCTCCTTTCTTCAAGTGTGACATATATGCATTATCTATGCATATTCCAGGCTGGCCTAATAAAAGTAAAAGTAAATGCAATGATTTACAGAAAAATAATATTGTAACACATGGTTTTCCATAAATATGAAATTGAATGCATACAGTACTCATTTTCCAGACCCCTTATTTCTGTTGCACAAGTCAAAGAAAAAATGTAAACAATATAAAATTCAACAAATTTAATTGCCATTTAGATGTGAAGTTTCCAATTGGGATACATGCTCGGCTTAATTAGTGCTGCTAATTAAAGTTGAGGGAAAAAAGAAATAAGTCTTTCTGTTCAATAGTAGCTCTCCTCCAGTATATTTTGCAAATACTACATATGTCTAATTACTGACTATTTTTGATATTTTCAAGAGATTTAGTAGAAGAACTGAATGTATTAATCAATTAGTATGTGCACTCACCTAATTACTGACTTGAGAGTCAACCGACAATGTATTCTGTAGTTCAACATCCAACTGATTTCTGGGAACATCACAAAAATATTTGGGTCTTGTTGGTGTTTGGCTTATCTTTTCCACCTCTAGATAATTCCATTGGCAAATGGGCAAAGGCAGCATCAATTTAAGGTAATTGGGAGTCCAATGTAGCCCCAGGTTTATACCTCTCAGGAGTACATACATACCGAGATTGCTGATGGGTGTCCTATAAAATGAAATACTATATACAATGGTAAAAATAATGCATTCAACATAAAAAACTGTAATACTTGTATTTAAAAATAATTGTGTATGCAGGAGCAACAGTTTGGATACAAAATTTAAATTCTTTTTTTAATGTCAAAATTAGATTTATAGCCCATCTTTTTGTTTAGAAGCTCTGGAGGACACACATAGCACTTCTTCTCATTTACATCCACAACAAACTCTTTGAAGTCAGACAGACTTCTTTAGAGAAAAACACACATTCTCATTGGCAGAGAAAACAGAATTCCTTTCATTTTGAAAGGCTCTTTTCAAGAAAGGGGAAACCCTGCTTATATGGCTTCCTCTATAGTTTCCTGGAAACAGGGAATATTGAGAATAGCCCTAATCCTAGTAGAGCCTAAAGTAAATCAGTGCTTCAAAAACAGATTTGCTAAGGATAAGAAACATACCTGGAAGACAATTTAAGACAGATTTAATATGGTTGGAGAATAATTTTGTCGGACAAATAGTGACAGTCTTGCCTTGTTACATTCCAGCATATTTTAACAGTCTGGGTCTACTATCCTGGATATAAACAAAGTTCTATTACCCCAGAAATAAAGCAAGAACAAGAGGGCTTGAAGCTATAAAATGCAGTGGGGTAAGGTCAAAAATTTCTCTCATATAGTGATTATTTTCTTTCATTTTTTAAAAAAATCAAGCTGACTTCACATTTTTCACTGTTAAGAGTCTATGAATTGTTCTACACATTTTAATTGGCCCAAAGTGTTTGAGAAATGTATCTTGTAAATGGAAGAAAAGAAGAAAAGAGAAATTTAGCCCAAATATTTAGAAAGAGCAAGCTCACTTGCTGTTGATTGATTCAGTGGACAAACTTTTCTTCTCTTTTGTGGCTTGCATTTTATAGAACATTATCCCTTGGGAACTGCATAGACAATTGAGGCAAAGCATGAGTAGGTATGATTGGGCAAGATGTTTTTGGAAACCTGCATTTTCTATCTGAAATACCCTTACCTCTTTCTGAAACCCTCTTCTTTTTGATTAAGCAGTTATAATGCAGTATGCTATCTTTTTTTTTTTAATCAGAGAGCTAAATTGACAGGAGTTGTAGAGGGCTAACATAAGCCCAAAGCCCAAACTCATCTATAAATGAAGCCAAGTCATTTGGATATAAGTTGCTCATTTTTGGTTTATTGAGTTTATCTCTATGTGTAGGTGCAAATGATGCAAATTACATCACACTTATGTTTATATCATGCAGTACATTTGTGGAGTTATCAATTTAATGTATTTTTATTTTATCTTTTTAGAATTATAATAGAAATACAAACAAGGCAATTTTAAATAATCTAAAGATACCATATTTTCCTAATCTATAAAACATATCTTTGAACACTCTTTTCATCTCAATGTTAATATAGTATATCCTCAGCATAGGTACTCCAACTAAAGCCCATGTCACACTGCACCAACGGATGGAAAGAGGATGTAAAACAGAGAGAAACACTTGCCATCCATTGGTTAACGCGATGCTTCCGTTCTGTACTCACTGCCTCTGTTTTTCATCCTCTCTATCCGTCCAGCATTCATCGACTGAGATTCCATCCGCTCAAAAAGTTTTGAGCTGCTCAAAACTTTTTGAGCGGAAAATGTATCCAACGCATCCGTTCTGCATCCGCAACGCATACAGGGAACATCCGTTCTACATCCATCGTCATCCATTACGCATCTGCTATAACCGCAAAGCATCTGCTGCACATCCACGCAACTCAAATCCGCTCCAGCGGAAAATGGACACAGGGAGGAAGCGAAACGGACGTGGAATGGACACAAAGTATTAGTAGCACGGACAGAGAAAGGATGAAAGCGGATGCAGCTTGCATACAAAGCATTTAAAATGGAAAAAACGTTGGCAGAGGAGACCTATCTCGGATATTTAGGATGTATGCAGGATGCCTAGAGGATCCAAAAGGACACCGAGGGGAAAACCTATATTTCCTATAAAAAGGGGGAGGAACTCACCTGGATCTCACTTTCAGTCCAGCAGCCCTGCGGTGCAGACCTCTTCAGCCTTGCTCTTGCTCTTGCTCTTGCTCTTGCTCTTGCTCTTCCACAGCATCCAGTCATGTCCACCATGGATCATCACACACTCCTTTTAGTAGCCACCATCATTCTACAACAGTGCGAAGCCATCTACAGGCTCTTTCACCTGTTCTACGCGAAGAAAAGGAGGCAGCCAAGAAGTGTCTGGGTCCGAATATGGATCGCCAGAAGATCAGAGTACGGACTGTATAACAAGCTGATGGTGGAGCTGAGGAATGAAGACACTCGTGCATTCCAGAACTTCATGAGGATGCCTCCAGCCATGTTTGACGAAGTTGTGGAGTAGCTGAGACCCAGGTTGACCAAGCAGAGCACCTACTTCTGGCCCAGCCTGGACCCTGGGCTCAAGGTGGCACTGACTCTGTGCCACCTGGTCTCACGGACCACGTACAGGAGCATGCAGTACAGCTGGAAGGTGCCACACAACACCATCAGCATTGTGGTCAGAGAAGTGGTGCAGGCCATCATCGAAGAATACCTGGAGGAGCTCCTCCAGTGCCCCTCCACTGAAGAAGGATGGAAGAAAGTTGCAGAGCAGTGGTATCAGAAGTGGAACTTCCCCCACACCGTTGGAGACATAGATGGGAAGCACGTGGCCTGCAAAGCTCCAGCCAAGTCGGGGTCCACTTATTTCAACTACAAGGTCTTCTTCAGCATCATCCTCTTCGCCATGGTCGATGCTGACTACAAGTTCATGTACATCGATGCTTCAGGCAACGGTTCATCTTCAGATGCCCAGGTATACAATGCCAGTCACCTCAAGGAGGGGCTGGAACGCAACCTCATCATGGGCTTCCCAGATCCAGACCCCCTGCCCAATGACATGCAAGATGTGCCCTACTTCATCATGGGGGATGACACCTTCTCCCTCAGAACCTACCTCATGAAGCCCTTCACCTCCAGATGCCTCACCCGTGAAGAGAGGATCTTCAGCTACAGGCTGTCCAGGGCAAGACAGGTAGTGGAGAATGCCTTTGGCATCCTGGCCAACAGGTTCCAGGTACTTCTCACCACCATGCAGCATCTCCCACAGACTGTGAGGAACATCGTGGAAGCTTGCTGCATCCTGCACAATCTCATGTGAACCCGCTACCCAGTGTTGCAGAACAGGCTCGTGGACCTCCAACATGGCAATGGGGACATGGAGCCTGGTGAATGGAGGCAAGGGCGAAATCTGATAGACACCGTGGATGTGCAAGGCCCCAACAGAGCTTCACGTGAAGGGAAGAAGCAGTGCAACCTCCTGAAACACTGGTACAACTCCCCAGCTGGAGCAGTGGAGTGGCAAGACAGGATGATAGATACTTAATGGATGCTTCCTTCAGCCTGTCTCATCACACTGATGAGATTGGGCCATGTATGTTGAGTGGCCCTACAATGAACAGGGCATTTCATAAAGAGTTGTGTTTATGTTGAAATGTGTGTATCAATGATTACATTGTTATTGATAATAACGGGCTAAAGGTGTGGCACCTGGGAGGGTGGACCATACAGTCCCACTATGCTTGCACTGGAGGTTTATCTATCCCACAGCTATTACCCATCCCACAGGTATTATCCTAACCCATCCCACAGCTATTACCCATCCCAAAGGTATCCCTGCCCATCCCACTGCTATCCTTACCCATCCCACAAGCATGCAAAGGCTTAAACCATTTCTAAAAGTTTCCACCAAGACTTTATTTAATAAAATAAATGAAGCAAGGATAATCTTTATTAATAACAAACTGTAAAAGCAAAATGACCCAAGTCAAGTGTCCAAAGCAAAGATAAAGTCAACAGATAACCACCCAGTCTCTGGCACTCTTCTTGGTCACTCTGAGGCATGCCCAGTCTCAGGGTTGAAGGGTCCAGATGCTGTGGAGGGTGCAGATGCTGCTGCTGGAGTGCTGGTCTGAGGCATCATTGGGGTGCCTGGCCCTGAGAGGACAACAGGGGGCGGTGTGTGGAGGAAGCTCTCAGAGAGCTGGCTCAGTCCTGTGATGTTGAGAGCCCCTTCCTCCAGGACATGGGGTGTCAGCCCCAATACCAATGACAGATGTTCTGAGGCCGGGCTTGGATGTGAGGTGGAGGAAGGAGCAGTGTAGTGGAGATGTCTGGTCTGCAGCTGAGCAAGGTGAGGTGTGGGTGGCATCTGTGGTGTGGGTGGCATCTGTGGTGTGGGTGGCATCTGTGGCATGGCTGGCATCTGTGGCATGGTTGGCATCGGTGGTGTGGGTGGCATCAGTGGCATCGGTGGCACCAGTGGTGTACAATGTACCTGTGCCTGGACTGGGAAGGGCTGCTTGTGCTGCTGGACCTCCTGGAAGCCATAGCCTTAGTAGGTGAGGGTACTGTGATCCCGATATGTTCATGAGGGTCTGTTTGATGTTGGTGAGGAAGGGCTTGTGGTTGGAGGATGGGACGTCAATGTGTACCAGCTGAGAGAGGAGATCTATACTGCTTCTGATGGTGTCCCTGATCTTCAGCAGGACAGTGTGGCTCTGCCCCTCCGGTCTGCCTCTCTGCCTTTCTGTGGAGGTGGAGCTGGGGGTGGATGTGGGTTGTTCTCTGGTGGAAGTGCCCTCTCCTTGCTCCCACTGCATCAGAGGGTCCTCCACGCGCTCCACCACAGGTAATGCAGCTGTCGGGGGGTTCTCCGTCATGGCTCCACAGATACCTGCCTGGACACAGGAGCTGACTCTTGGCCAGAAGAGGACTGCCTCTCTGTGGGCTGCCTGAGAGAGAGGGTTGTCAGAGGGGCTGCTCCTCGGTGGTGGATCTCACCCTCCAAGAAGCTGCACTTGGCCATCACGTAGGTTTCTCGGTCTGTCAGCTTGACCGTGGCCTGGCCAGATTTCTTGAGGTGCAGCTTCCCGTACCAGGTGTGCATGTGCTTCCACCAGCTGAGGAGCACCTCCGAAGTGTATCCTAGGCTCTCTGCCTTCTCTCTCCAAGCAGCCTGCTTCCTTTTGGTGTCTTGATAGAGCCTGTGTCCCTTCCACCAAAGATACTCATTTTCCCTCAGCCATTCTAGCACCTCATCCTCATGTTCCTCTTCGATGGAGTATTGTCTCCTCTCCTGTTCACGCATCTGCCTCTTCCTCCCTCTGGCAGGGCCATATGGGCCCTCATCAGAGGGGCTTCAAGGTTGTAGGGGCTGCTCCTCCACACCACCACCACCAGCAGCAGCAACAACAACAACAGTAGCAGCAAAAGCAGGACCAGCAGCACCAGCAGCAGCACCAGCAGCGCCAGCAGCGTCAGCAGTGCCAGCAGGACCAGGATCAGCAGCAGCAGTGTAAGCACCAGCAGCGCCAGCAGCGCCAGCAGCGCCAGCAGCACCAGCAGGACCAGGAACACCAGCAGGACCAGCAGCACCAGGAGCACCAGGCAGCACCAGGAGCACCAGGAGCACCAGCAGGACCAGCAAGACCAGCAGGACCAGGAGCAGCGCCAGCAGAGTAAGCACCAGCAGAAGCACCAGGACCAGGAGCAGCGCCAGCAGAGTAAGCACCAGCAGAAGCACCAGGACCAGGAGCAGCGCCAGCAGAGTAAGCA
>BLBF01000043.1:6804935-6818615 GCA_015471245.1 Laticauda colubrina
CACCAGCAGAAGCACCAGGACCAGGAGCAGCGCCAGCAGAGTAAGCATGAGCAGAAGCCCCAGGAGCAGCACCAGCAGAAGCCCCAGGAGCAGCACCAGCAGACTAAGCTCCAGCAGAAGCCCCAGCACCAGGAGCAGTGCCAGCAGAAGCTCCAGCACCAGAAGAGTCAGGGATGGTGGCCCTGTCCCTCTTGCCAGGGCTGGCAGCAGATGCCACAAACTTTCTCTTCTTCCCCATGGTTGTTGGGTTGTTGGCTTGCTGGCTGTCTGGAGCTGTGTCTGGCAGCAGGTCTTTCCTCTGAATAGTGACCTGCTTGCGAGCTGCTTCCCTTTATATCCGCGGGGCTGACGCAATGCATCCTCCCCGCATGCGCAGTGAACACTGTTCATCCGCTAGGCTTCCGCTCTGCATCCGCTTCATCCGCTCTGCATCCGCTCTGCATCCGCTCCTTCCGCTGCGCGTCCGCTTTGCTGTGTTCCCCCAGAAGCCCTGCGGATGTGCCATCTGCTCCCATCTGCTTCCATCCACTAGGCTTCCGTGGAGCATCCGTTTTCCATCCCCTCTACATCCTCCCCCCGTCCGTTCCTTTCCGTTGTTGTCCGCTCTGGTTATGCAAATTCGGGGCACTTTTGAGAGTGGATAACAACGGATGGAACATTTTCTCGTCTGCTGTGTCCTTTTTACAAATGTTTTGCATCCGTCGGCCAATGTGAGAGGCCCTTAAGTTATCAAGTTCTTTTATTATGTTTCTCAAATTATATTGGAGTACCCAGTTACAGATTCTAAACTGATAGGGTAATATTGTTTTTATTATGTGTATGTGCATTTTTGTATATCTAGGTATCAGAAACAGCTGCTATTAAGCTTTCTGCCATATAGCAAAGCAGAGTGGAGCCAAAACAGTAGGAGCAAAGAAAAATCTTAAAAAGACCTATTAATGTTAATGTTACTACAGAATCTTGTTTACTGTTATCTAGGAAGCCAAAATTCTTCTGGTACAAATTTAATGTTACTTTAACCTAATGTATGTGGGCATTAAAATTCCTCGCCAGAATTATATCATTACAGATAACAAACTGATTCCAAACTATTCTTAGGCAAGTGCAGACCGAATCTTCAAGTCTTTAACTTCCAATCACTTAGAATGGTTAATTTTGACCTCTATAGAAAATATATTTTCAACATTAATTCCTGCAGTTGTTGAGATTCAGGAATCAATTAGTATCCTGTACTCACATGTCATATCACAATAATTTTATTATGCAACATATTGCAGTTTAAAAAGTTGATTTTTAAATTAGCACCTGTGATGCAAATTTTGTGGTTTGCATTGTGCTTTTATGACTGAGTTTAATTCATGTTGCTTCTATGTCTGTAGCCTCTTAACTCACCTTCATTTAATTTTTCAGACTTTGATAAACATTTGTTCATGCTTGAAAGCTTTGCATCTAACTGTTTCTTATAATATCTAGAATGCAGGAAATTATGAAGCCTAGATATCCCCCTTATTTTTGAGGCAATGCTGGGGTGGTCTTTTCCCACTGAAGAGTCAGAAGAATACATTCTATCTATTCAAATTTAGGAAAAAAATTAAATGACTAAAGGAGGCCTCACTCCTGCCTATACTCCTGCATATAGTCAGTTCAATCCTCACTTCTGCCTCATTCCTGCATATAGTCAATTCATTTCATTTCTTCAATATTGGTGGAGAAGGTTGTATGTTGCAGATCAGCATGTTGTTCATTTATGTCTTATTATGGTTTATTCCAGGCAGTTCAGTGGTGGACTTATGATGGGGAAATCACTGGTTTAAATAAACTCAAAACCAAATTAAAGCAATAGTCTAGACAAACTGAACATTTTGGACACATATCCAAGATCTGAGGAACTATGAAACTTTTCCCAAGAATCCCATCTACTTTTCTTGAATAATACTATTTGATTTTCAAGCTCCTTTAAAAATGCACTCATATTGACTGCAGTTTCAAAGCAGATGTAATTTACACGAGGTCAGTGATGCATTCTCTGCTGAATGAAACTCATGAGAGTTGTGCTGGCTTTGACAAAAGTTATCTAAGAGACATTATAATCAAAATACCCACCCATCCTGATAAACTTCAGACTTTCTTATTGTACTGAACTAGCTGCTCAGACAATCCTATGCGTTAATTCTCAGCTTTGGGGTTTCAGCCCCATTATTTTTTTAGAAAATTGCTAAATAAATGGTTATATTAGAAAGATTGTAGCATTAGCAGTTCTCTGTACTGATCTGAGGACATACTGTACTGCCTTTATAATTGGATCAGAATAACAAGTCATATTAAAGTACCTCCTTGCTTTTATTATGTAATCAGAATTGTGGTTCATGGTCCAACTGTAACATAAAAAATGCTTAAATTTTGTTAACATCTGCAGACTTTTCTATGCAAATTGTGATGTTAGCTTGAAATTAATTATATGAAGCTAATTCCTTACCCTACAATATAATTTCACAGGATACATCTAAGTTGTGTAATTGTTGCTTTGGGTAATAAATTGTTTTTTTTTTCCAAGTACAATGATATGTTCATTACTGCTAATTATACTAGTGTAATTTTAGGCTTAGTGCAAAGATATATACACTTAAACTAGCTTGTGCTGGAAATGAGTTTTGATTTTTGTAGGATCCAGATAAATCTAATTATTTTTCAGCTGCCCAAGCATCTGTTTGATCTGAATACTAGCCTACAGTTCAAGGGTTCTCAATATTTTTTGGATTGGTAAAAGCATGTTATCATCACTTGAACAAAATTTGTACCATGGTGGTGCGAATAGCCAACTGCTAAACTTAACAACTATTATCATTATTATTTTGTACAAGTCAAAGACTGTACATAATGTTCCCTCTAGCTATATTTTCCCCACTAGCTCAAAGTAATTCAGCTGAGTGCCTAAGGGGGAATCTAGAACTCACAGTCTACTGATTTTTAGTTCAGTACCTTACTCCTACACCAAACTTTTTTTTAATCATCTTTTCCACCCACCCACCCACCCATGCCCAGCTCAGCCACTTTTTCCAGTGCAGTAACCCAGCCTTTTATTTTTAAGAATGTTTACAGGGCTTATGTGGGGCTCAATTGTTTAAAATAAGTCCTTTTGTTGACCTTGGTGAACAGTGGGGAATTATTAGCTTTTAAAAATAGGATAGGTAGTACCCTGCTGGATTGGATCTCTGGTTTATCTAGTCCAGTAACCTGTTCTCACATGGTCAACCAACTACCCAAGAAAGCCCATTAGTATCCCAACAGATGGCCTTCAGTGGCAGATACATTGCCAGCAGCTCTAATAACCTCTAATCATCAAATCTTGGGAACAAGCTTCTGGGAATAGTATCCTCCCAGAGATCAGATGCCCCCAACATTTCGGATTTCCACCAATCAATCATACTTGGTCATTTCAATAAGATGTTTAAATCCAACAGTCGGATGGATCCGTGCTGCTGGGGAATTTCTCTTTTGCTAAGTGATTTTTTCCAGGGCTATGGTTTCTTTTCTTTCTTTCTTTTATCCATTCATTTTAGTACATCTTATTTTTTCTTTATTCTTATTCAATATGGTTATTGTTTTATTTTTTATTTTATTGTTCTATGCATTTTAAGCCACTCAGAGACAGTTGATTGGCAGCATACAAACCCAGCAAATAAACAAATAAGATGAATACAACTTTTGCTCGTACAGTATTGATTCCTTGGCACAATTACCATACAGATTAAACTATCTTTTCTTTAGTAATGAACACAGTTGAACTAATGATCAAGGAGGCTAACATAGAAGGCTACAGAATACAAAAGTATAATACAGAAAACTAGGAGTATGCAAATATTTCAGGTCTGAACTGGAAGCATCCCATCAACACCTCTCTTGTGTGTGAAATATATGATGTTCAGCCTCAAAATAAGTTTATTTCAAGTTTAAAACACTCTGCTTTGACTTCCAAAGCATTAGAACATCTGCTTTTGCACTTAAGATAGGAAGTCCATAGGCTTCAGTATAGTCTGGTTACTTGGCATGACATGCTTCTTTACTTCCCATGTCATATGCCTTGCTGATTTCATGTGTAGCATTGGCACACTCCAAGTTCCTTCAGTTAAACAATGGCATCTGTTGACTGGGCTTTTTCTGTAGCAGAGGTAATAATGGTGGAGATGAACGTAGCTGAGCTTTGCTCCTCTTCTTAAGTTCCAGACTGATTTCTTGCCTCTTCTCCTGTTTTGGCCTTGAGGTACTGAGAAGAAATAATTTAGAAAAGATGTTTCATAAAACCAAGAGCATGAACCTAGCCCCACACTCAGTTCTTTAAAGCAGCTACCTCCTTTTCTTGAATTGCACAAATCCCTTCTGCCACGTAATTCTGGGAAAAATTGCAACCACTTTAAAGAGTGGCATAGATGTGGTATGTTCACACATCTGTTTGTTCTGAAGAGGACTTTTGGAATCAAATACAAATATTTCTACAGCCATAATTTCAAATATTGAATCATATTTTCAGTGCGGTCTCCCACATGGGGTGATTGAGGCTACTCCTTGATAGTCCACTTCTTAAAATGCCATATTTGATATCTTGATTCTGCAAAGGCCAATTTGAATCTGGCCTAAAGACAGGTTGCAAGAATTGAGAAGAACTAAATGGATTAATATTAAAATAATTTTCTTTAACCTAAGTTAGCTTCAGTGTTAAACACACAGACACACACAGACACATAGACATAGAGAAAGACAGAAAGACAATTATTGACAAGAAGCGAAGTAATAGAAGCGTTAGTAGGGAAGAAAATGCATATTTTTCCTCACAAGAATGTTTGCCTTAATTGTATGCATTGCAGATCTCAAAAGGTGGTGTTGGCCTAAGGAGGCTTCATCATCTTTCACTGGATATGTGAACAAAGATAAGGAAAAAAGGAGACACAGAAGAGGAAGTAAAATTTTTAGCATTATAATCATTGTCATCCAAATTGTTTTGGGAAATTTTCTCTTTCAATGCACCACAAAATTCCCATGTTTTGGAAATCTGATTTTTGTTCTGCATATCAACAAAACTGAATTGCTTTAAATTTTAGTTGCATTTTTAAAAAATATTCTAAGATTGTATTATTGACAAGAAATAATGACAAATTATTATATTTTTCTTGGAAGCACAGTTGTGCAGGAATGTAGGCAGTTGCACTTTTGCCACAAAGGATCTTCAGGGTGTGTTAAATCTCTAAATCATGTTGTATTTCTTCACTTTCTTTACCATCTAAAAATTGTGTGTACCTTCATGTTAAGCAACATGGATAATTCTGCTGCTGGATCAGTTTCCTAGCTAGTTAAACTAGTTCCAACATCATTTGTAATAGTAATCTTTTAGCATACATCTCATTGCTCCTTGATGACTTATCCTGGACGTCTGTGTATGACTTTTGCCTAAAAAAACCAGAACTCCTCTGTTTTGTATCATCTATGAAAATGCATACCCTTAATTATTGCTACCATGGCAATATATATCTTGTTTTATCCTTCATTTACAAATGCTGACTTACTTTAAAAAAGTCTACTTAATTATTTATAGGAGGAAAAGCCTCTTCTGATGTGTTGATCTAATACCATATAGTGTTCCGCCATTTTTTTCAAACAAGGGCTTGGCTTTTGAGTAGTGGGATATCAAAATCCATCAGAAAGCTAATAGAGGAAGTGAAGTGGATGAAGGGCTGTTGGCAGTGGTGGGATTCAATTTGTTTTACTACCAGTTCTGTGGTATGGCTTGGTGAGTATGCTCTGGCTTGATGGGCATGACAGGGAAAGGATACTGTAAAATCCCCATTCCCACCCCACTCCTGAGGGAAGGTTACTGCAAAATCCCATTCCATCCCTACCTCACTAACCTGATTTCCAGCTCCGTTCTCCTGTGCAGGGAACCAAAAGAAGACCTGACCGATCAGATGGAACCCAGGAGACAGAGAATAGACTGAAGTGGGGCCAGTCAGAGGTGGTATTTGCCAATTTTCTGAAATACTCAAAATTTCTGCTACCGGTTCTCCAGAATTAGTCAGAACTTGCTGAATACCACCTCTGGCTATGGATTGTTGTATTTTTAGTTTTTAAAAAAAGCTTTTTCTCCTGTGGCACCCAGTTTAATTTGCTTTTGCTTTTAATAATTCTACCCCTCTTTACAGGACATTTTAAAAAGTCATAATCTAAATCTTTATGGAGCTCCCTTTCTTGCATATGGCTTCCTCCTTCCTGGGTGGTTATTGAAATATAATAATGTTTTCTGTTACTGAAGACTCTTAGAGAGAAGGATTAGTTTTATTTTATTATGTTCTTCCTGTAACTAGGTTTTGGCTGTAACTTTTATTTGCCTTATCAGACTAATTGGTTTTCTGATGCTTTATTTTTTGGAAGCTACTTTGGGTGCTTTTAAAGCAAAGAAATTAAATATTTCCTCTTCAAAATAAAGCAAAAATAAATAGGACTGAGCAGTGCTTCAGTTTCAGTCTTCAAAATATGCTTTTGGATCATACGGGAACAGAAGTGTAGCACCTATCTGCAATATCTTAAAACAATTCTTCTTTCTCTCCTGCATGCTTTGAAACACTTTTGAAATTAAGATCCAATGCATCACAATGTTTAATAAACAAACCACTCTTGTATTTAGATACTTGTTCATTGTGGGCATTCATGTGCAATGCTATATACATAGATATTATAAACTGTTGGCATTAATAAGACAAACCCCTTCTGGTTATGATGGAAATGAATTGCTTATCTTATTGTTCCATCAATGTTTTTTGGTGCTAAACAGAATTTTAGAATTGTACAAATGTTTCTGTAGGCTACAAAACCCAATATATCGTCCGACTTCCAGTTTGCAGGGCTTCGACGGCAGGCAGGAATCCGCGATTGTGCATGGTTTCTGCCTTGGCTCACTGCTGGAGTGCCCTGAGCCAGCTGGCTTCGGGGCTAAGCCACCCCATAGAGGTGGCGAAGACGGGGGAGCCCCAGCAGGGTCGAGGTGAGCCGCATCTCTCCTCCTCAGCTGGCTAAATTACCTTTCCCGAAGACGGTAAGAGCGGCGGTCAGAAATGGCCACCTCAAAGAAGCACTCAGCTGGAAATGAAAGTGCAGGAGGAAGTTAAGAAGTGAAAGTTTTGGCTGACTGGGACAATAAGCAACAACCAAGGTATCCTAGAATTTAAATTTTATAAATTTTTCATAAAATCACTCCCAAAGAAAAGTCAGAAGCAGTGAATGAAAGTGAAAAGGGAAAGATTTTTTTTCTTCACTCTCCTTCCCTACATAGACAGCAAAGAGAGCTTCGGAAAAATCGGAAAAATCCGCTTTGGCACCAATCGGTAACTAAACTGGAAATATAATTAAATGCCAAGGGGATAAGAAAGATTTCTAAACATTAAAAAAATTCCTTTTTTATATATATAAGAGGGAAGGGATAGGAAAAGAATAAGGGCAGGATTTGGAAGGAGGAGTTTGCCTGGAACTTAAAAGAATCAAAAGTTGAATTTAAATAAGACTTCTAAAAGATACATTTTAACTGGAACTATGTAACTAAACAGTAACCCCAGGAAGAGAAAGTGAAAAAAGAAGAAAGCGTTGAAAGAAACAGCTTGTGTGTATTTTAGACTGTTTGGTGACATTGGAATTTTTGGAAATTATATTTGAAGGACTAAAAACAATTTGGGTGGTTGTTTAAAAAAACTTTACAATGGCATCACTTCTGGATGAACTGAAAATGGAATCTAAAAATATAAAGAAGAGGCAGAATAAGGGAAGGGCTTCTTTGGCTCCATTTTTCAATTTTTAGAAATGGCGATCTGTACCTATGAGAAACAACAAGAAAGGATTGAGCAACTAGAAGAGTGGGACAAAGAAGAAGCCATCTTCAATGAACAAGTAACTCTATCCGGGGAAGAAAGGGGAAAGGGGGGAAAGAGAATAGAAAATTTAAGACTTAAAAGAACTGCCAAAAATGGGAAAAATAATGTAAAAAGTGGATATAATGTTAGAAAGCAACAGAAAAGGGGAACACAAGAGGGAGGGAAGAGGGAAATGGAGGTGGAGAGACAAAGGGGTAAAAAAGGGGAGAGAAAAGAAGAAAGGGAAGAAAGAAAGGAAGAAAAGTTACAAAGGTTTGGAGCAAGATGTAAAGAAACAGGACTTATTCAGAGATAATGGGTGAAAATTTAATTGAAAAAGGGATTCTGTAAAGGTACATAAGATTGTATTGTTATATTTGTATTAGAAATAATGTTGGAAAATTGAAAATAACATATGATTAAAAAGTGGGTTAAAATAGTAATTCAGTGAAACTTTTGTGAATACAAAAAAAAAAGCAAATGAAATAAATGGGAGAATTGAATTAGGAAGGAATAGGAACATTTTAACTACTCAATGTTTTATAAAATATAAGTGAAGTGGGGGGGGAGGAAACAACTATGGAAAGTTTATAAGTGTTCCCATAGAAGTATGATATCTATTTGAAAAGTAATGTGTAAAATGTTTAAGATTTAAATGAATATTAATATTAATGATAGAACTGAATTGATCTGGATTGTTGTTTTAATTATATTACATATTTATAATTTTTTCTTTTTTCAAAATGTACTGTGTAGTTTTAGAATGTACCAAGCAGAATCCGAATGGAAGTTATGTATTATATAAAGTGTTATAACTTTAGGGTAAAGATATAAAGGCGTCATACTTTAATTAGTGATTACAGGAGAAATTTTGTTTAATGAAAGAAGATAATAGACAGCTGAAACAGGGCAGACAAAGAATATAAGTACAATGATCTGAATTGAGAAGAAATAAATAAAATAAAGTTAAGAAAATTAAAAGAGGAGAGAAGTTATATAGAAAATGTAGAATGGTAGCAATATATGGAATGGTATATAAAAATGAGCATGAACTTGAATTTGTGTCTGTACGAAGAGATGTAACCTGGGATCAGGCTGCTTTCAAAAAAGATGTTTTATGTTTTTATGTTCTATGTTTTATTTGTTTATGTTTGTTTTTAAAAATCAATAAAAAATTTTTTTTAAAAAACACCCAATATCCCTGTTAAATTTCTTTATTACTCAGAGAAAAAAAATATATCTCATCTTCTTTTGCGGAACCAACATGTTTCTATTGAAATAAATATTGTGGCTGTGTTTAATAAGTAAAACTACATTTATCAGATGATTGAAGATTAAATAAGAAGCAAAGCAGCATTATATTGACATACCCTTCTGATGCCAGAAAGTGTATTCATTTGTGCATGTTTCCAAACAGAGAAAGAGGATGGGATCATCATTTTATATTGCCCTTCCACAAATACTAATGGAAACATTCATTTCTTTTTCAGCTGAATTTTTATTTCTCTTATGGAGCATTTATCTCTGCTATGCAGTGCGGACAGTACCCTCGGCGTTTCACGAGCCACGCTATATGGCTGTTGCAGTTCACATTGAGCTCATTATCTCTGCTATATTCCATATAATTAGGCAAGTGACCCACACTATTTATTTTGAAGTTCTTAGCATGCAATCTAAAACAATTAACTGGGTTGAGATGCATGTCAGAAGGGCACAACAAAAGCCCTTCTCTCCAGGCAAATTAAGAAAAGCTTTACAAATAGTCTCAAATGGATGCAAATTGAACAATGCCTGCCTATTATTTCTGCAAACAGCATTTTTCATTTCTTCTCTTTTTGCCAGCACACATCTTTAGATGGCAGGATCTGAAAATAATGTCACTTGATGTATACGTTCATGTGAGATAGGTCATCTATGCAATATGTATTGGACACAAAAATTAATTCAAAGCCAATGCAATTGACATATTGACAATATAATTGTAATATTTTATGCCATTTACACTTTTTTAAGGCTACATTATACTAAATGTGTTGTAATATTCTAATCATAATATAAGATATATGTATAGATAGGTAGTCCTTGTTCATTTTTCAGCACATTCAGAGTTACAGTAACACTGAAAAATGTGAATTGAAACAAGTCCTCTATAACAGTGGTGCAGTAGACAGAGTGCAGTATTGCAGGCTACTTCTGCTGACAACTGGCTGCCTGCAATTTGGCAGTTCAAATCTCATCAGGCTCAAAGTTGACTCAGCCATCCATCTTTCTTAGGTCAGTAAAATGAGGACCCAAATTGTTGGGGGTAATATACTCACACTCCAAAGCAGAAAACACTGTAAATCACTGTAAAATATAGTCTAAGTGCTATTGCTGTTGGTCATCTGAAAATTTGATGAGTTCCCCTTCTATTCCCTCATCTAAGTCATTTATAAAAAATATTGAAGAGTACTAGGCTTAAGACAGAAACTTGTGTACCCCACTGCTTCTTTCCTTTCATGGAAATGTAGTACCATTAAGGACTACTCATTGAGTACCATTTGTCAACCAGTTATAAATCCATCTGATGGTGACACTGTCTATCCTACATTTTACCAAGATATAAATTGTGGTCTTTGTTGAATGCCTTGCCTAACTCTAAGTACATGATGCCCACAGCATATTCCTCTCTCCCATCAAATTCTACCAAATTAAATAAACCCAAATTTGAAGCTGTATTAAAATAATCAGCTTCATCCAATCAGTACGATATTAAATACAGAAAATTCCTATCATGCTGCAGTTTTTAATACCTTTTTCCAAAAACAGGAGCAACAATGGGAAAAATGCACACAATGCTTGTATGCCTGTTCCCACTCTGACACAACAAAATGGGGGTGTGAGTATGTGTGTTGAGAAATTGACACAGAAACCTCCATGTTTCATAGAACAATGAAAGGCTGGTATCTTTATATTCAGATTTTTTTTCCTATAAGCATTATTCAGAATATTTTTTTAAAATCCATATAATGAAAAATTGGAGAAAAGTGTATTTAGTACTCATATGTAAATGTTGATTTTCAGGTTCAGTCTTGCTTCAAGACTCCCGTCTGATTGGATGCTGATGCTATTCTTTGTGCACACACACTTAACTGTGACAGTAACTGTTGGGTTACTTCTGATTCCAAAGGTATTTTCCTTTACACTTTTATTTTGTCAGATCTGAAGATACATGCATGGTATAATACACCTATATATACAGTACTTATTATGTATATAAAAACAGATGTCAGACCAGTGGTGGTATGTTACCAGTTCGGTCCCATTCTGGTGTACCAGTAGAACCGAAGATCAGCGGAAACCAAACCAGTTTCTGGTCTCTGAGGAGCTGCTGTTGGTCCCACCCACACACCTGAGCTCCCATACTGACCTTTATTTCCTGCTTTTGAAGCACAGCTGCTTTGGGCAGCATAGCAGATTGCTGCGGGTCAGCTGCTGAAGCAACAGGGAGAGTACAGGATTGCAGGAGGTGAGTCAGAAAGCTTCTGTGCCTGTGTGAAGTGTGCATTTGGAGCACATGTACAAGTGTGCCCAGCAAGCCATGCTCACCGAACCAGTGGTAAACTATTTTGAAACACATCTCTGTGTTCCACAATCTCCTTGATAATCCTGCAGTCCTGCTTGTTAATGGGAGGAGGCATCAGTCCCAGATAGTTATCCCCACTCATGCTTTAGGTGCCACTGGAACAGAAAGGTACTATGGATAGATCCTCCAGAACACAGATGGGTGCATGGATGGCATGAAGGTATAGGTTGGTGTCCTGGGCTTCAAAGTGTATGAAGACTTTGAGTGCCATTGGATAATGGTGCATGAATGGGTGTATGAGTGAGTGTGGTCAGATGTTTTGAAGCATGGGCTGCAGGTGCCATAGGGTTGTAGGGGTTGCTATGGGCAGGCAGTCAAGCACAGGCTAGTGCACTTGAAACAGGTATTACGGTTCATGTGCCATTGGGGGTGTTGTTTCTATGGGTGGCACTATGGAATATAGACAGGTTAAAAAGCAGCAGAAACAGGGGTGATTTCCAATTCTTTCTGGCTTCCCCCTTGACTCTGCTTATGAGAAGCCCTCAGGGAACATCAGAATTCTCAATCATATAGATTCTGGCTGTTCATGAAGCACCTATTGCTCTTGCAATCATGGGGGATCCTGCAATGGCAATAGACTGACTGAAATTCACCCTCATTCAGTGCTGTCATAATTATGAACAGTCATTTAATGAGTTGTTGTAATTAGAGGACTGTCTGGAATCTGACCTGTCCCTGTCCAAACATCTTTGTAACCCTAGAATCTCCAATCTTTAATTTGCCTGATAACATGTACTTTGATTTCCCAACAGATTGATATCCAGAAACTAATCTTCATTTAATTAGGAAACAGACTGATGTTAAGTTTTTGAATGTTGAAATGTGCCTTACAAATTTTCCTAAATGAAAGTGAGGGTGGGTGCACATGCCTTGATTTCTTTCTTATGCTTACAGATCCTAATGTTTATTTAGCAAAACTTTAATGTATTTTTACAGTTTTCCCATTCAAGCAATAATCCACGAGATGATATGGCTACTGAAGTCTATGAAGATGAGCTCGACATGGGGAGATCTGGATCTTATCTGAATAGCAGCATCAATTCAGCATGGAGTGAACATAGTTTGGATCCAGATGATATTAGGGTACTTTCCAATTTAGTAAATTACACTTTAAAATCAAATTTACAGTTTACACTTTACAGAAGGTCTTCAATTCTGGATAGAGTGGAGTTCTTGCCTCACAATCAGTAGGCTGTGAGTTCTCTTCTAGGTAGAGAAAGATATTACTCTCTCTGAGCACAATGAGATAACATCTGCTGAATAAAACTCTGCACTGGTGACAGGAAAGGCATCCGACCAGTAAACACTCAGCTCCATTCAATTGGCCAGACTCCACAATGCAAAGGATTATGGGGTCATTAAAAGAAAATGATGATAGAATACTTATGTTATAGCCTCCTCCATTTTCCATGCCTTCCATAGAAAGAAATGAAATAATAGATAGATAATTGCAACTCTATGGAATAATCAACTTGATATATTGTGGACTGAGATTTGATTGATTCCTTTATACATTGACAATCACAGCCTCCTCTCAAAAACTAGTCTTTCACTAATGAAAAGAGGAAGCCAAATTGAATTCTTAATTGGAAAGCTTTAAAAAATACCTTATTAGTCTTGAGCTAACTCTCTCTCTTACGCATGGTTTCATGGGTCACTGAAACTTTACAGCCACTGTGGGGAAAAAAGAATTGGTCATTCTTAAACTTTCTTGGGATGAACATTAGGGATTGTGATTAGATGACATCTGGGTTATCTCTGATTTAGGAATTGTGTCAATTGTGCATTGACATTCAACTCATTACTGGCACCATTAAGTTTTTTTAAAATTAGTATGTGTTTCTATTGTTAATCCTTCAAAAAGTTACTTGAGGCCAACTTTCAATTGTCCTAATTTCAAAATCTAAATCTTGAGAACTAGTGAAAAGCACTATATTCTCTCCAGCTGATCAATAGAGAGTTGCAACCAATGCCACCCAGGTAATGCTCTATCTTGAGATATTTCAAGTAGTGCCCTATCTTGAGGCATCTCTTTCCTATCAAAATTCCCTTGATCTCTCGTACATACAAAAGGGAAATAATTTATAAGGACCTTCTCCCAGTCTTTATGCTAGGTGCATTTTTTATTTGCTCCTCTCAAAACTTGAGTGATCACTATAAGAGGAA